>CM026073.1:29680638-30899867 GCA_014839685.1 Anableps anableps | reverse complement strand
AACCTCGGAACCTCACCAACCACAAAATTTACCCGTCCACCTACACCATCCACTACAACGACTCCAAGAGCTACCACAACCACAAAAGCTACACCTACAACAACCCCTACAACTGAAGAACAATCTACAACTACAAAAATTACTCCTTCACCTACACAACCAACTACAAACACCTTAGAACCACCAACACCACTCAAGTTACACATCCCCTACAACACTGCCTACAACTGTTGTGCCATCCACGTCTACAAAGGGCTACTAACACCTGTCGCCAACCCCTACATGCAACTCAAGAACCATCTACAACCACAAAAGCTACTCCTTCACCTACACCATCCACTACAACAACATCAGAAACATCAACAACCGCAAAAGTTACACATCAACCTACACCGTCCACTACAACACCAGAGCCACCCACAACCACAACAGCTACACCTTCACCACCCCCTACAACAACCTCGGAACCATCAACAACCACAAAAGTTACCCGTCCACCTACACCATCCACTTCAAAGACTCCAAAGCCTCCCACAACCACAACAGCTACACCTTCACCACCCCCTACAACAACCTCGGAACCATCAACAACCACAAAAGTTACCCGTCCACCTACACCATCCACTACAACGACTCCAAAGCCTCCCACAACCACAAAAGCTACACCTACAACAACCCCTACAACTGAAGAACAATCTACAACTACAAAAATTACTCCTTCACCTACACAACCAACTACAAACACATTAGAACCACCAACAACCACTCAAGTTACACATCCCCCTACAACACTGCCTACAACTGTTGTGCCATCCACGTCTACAAAGGCTACACCTGCGCCAACCCCTACAGCAACTCAAGAACCATCTACAACCACAAAAGCTACTCCTTCACCTACACCATCCACTACAACAACATCAGAAACATCAACAACCACAAAAGTTACACATCAACCTACACCGTCCACTACAACACCAGAGCCACCCACAACCACAACAGCTACACCTTCACCACCCCCTACAACAACCTCGGAACCATCAACAACCACAAAAGTTACCCGTCCAACTACACCATCCACTTCAAAGACTCCAAAGCCTCCCACAACCACAACAGCTACACCTTCACCACCCCCTACAACAACCTCGGAACCATCAACAACCACAAAAGTTACCCGTCCACCTACACCATCCACTACAACGACTCCAAAGCCTCCCACAACCACAAAAGCTACACCTACAACAGCCCCTACAACTGAAGAACAATCTACAACTACAAAAATTACTCCTTCACCTACACAACCAACTACAAACACATTAGAACCACCAACAACCACTCAAGTTACACATCCCCCTACAACACTGCCTACAACTGTTGTGCCATCCACGTCTACAAAGGCTACACCTGCGCCAACCCCTACAGCAACTCAAGAACCATCTACAACCACAAAAGCTACTCCTTCACCTACACCATCCACTACAACAACATCAGAAACATCAACAACCACAAAAGTTACACATCAACCTACACTGTCCACTACAACACCAGAGCCACCCACAACCTCAACAGCTACACCGTCACCACCCCCTACAACAACCTCGGAACCATCAACAACCACAAAAGTTACCCGTCCACCTACACCGTCCACTACAACACCAGAGCCACCCACAACCACAACAGCTACACCTTCACCACCCCCTACAACAACCTCGGAACCATCAACAACCACAAAAGTTACCCATCCACCTACACCATCCACTACAACGACTCCAAAGCCTCCCACAACCACAAAAGCTACACCTACAGCAACCCCTACAACTGAAGAACAATCTACAACTACAAAAATTACTCCTTCACCTACACAACCAACTACAAACACATTAGAACCACCAACAACCACTCAAGTTACACATCCCCCTACAACACTGCCTACAACTGTTGTGCCATCCACGTCTACAAAGGCTACACCTGCGCCAACCCCTACAGCAACTCAAGAACCATCTACAACCACAAAAGCTACTCCTTCACCTACACCATCCACTACAACAACATCAGAAACATCAACAACCACAAAAGTTACACATCAACCTACACCGTCCACTACAACACCAGAGCCACCCACAACCACAACAGCTACACCTTCACCACCACTTACAACAACCTCGGAACCATCAACAACCACAAAAGTTACCCGTCCACCTACACCGTCCACTTCAAATGACTCCAAAGCCTCCCACAACCACAACAGCTACACCTTCACCACCCCCTACAACAACCTCGGAACCATCAACAACCACAAAAGTTACCCATCCACCTACACCATCCACTACAAAGACTCCAAAGCCTCCCACAACCACAAAAGCTACACCTACAACAACCCTTACAACTGAAGAACAATCTACAACTACAAAAATTACTCCTTCACCTACACAACCAACTACAAACACATTAGAACCACCAACAACCACTCAAGTTACACATCCCCCTACAACACTGCCTACAACTGTTGTGCCATCCACGTCTACAAAGGCTACACCTGCGCCAACCCCTACAGCAACTCAAGAACCATCTACAACCACAAAAGCTACTCCTTCACCTACACCATCCACTACAACAACATCAGAAACATCAACAACCACAAAAGTTACACATCAACCTACACCGTCCACTACAACACCAGAGCCACCCACAACCACAACAGCTACACCTTCACCACCCCCTACAACAACCTCGGAACCATCAACAACCACAAAAGTTACCCGTCCACCTACACCATCCACTACAAAGACTCCAAAGCCTCCCACAACCACAACAGCTACACCTACACCACCCCGTACAACTGAAGAACAATCTACAACTACAAAAATTACTCCTTCACCTACACAACCAACTACAAACACATTAGAACCACCAACAACCACTCAAGTTACACATCCCCCTACAACACTGCCTACAACTGTTGTGCCATCCACGTCTACAAAGGCTACACCTGCGCCAACCCCTACAGCAACTCAAGAACCATCTACAACCACAAAAGCTACTCCTTCACCTACACCATCCACTACAACAACATCAGAAACATCAACAACCACAAAAGTTACACATCAACCTACACCGTCCACTACAACACCAGAGACACCCACAACCACAACAGCTACACCTTCACCACCACTTACAACAACCTCGGAACCATCAACAACCACAAAAGTTACCCGTCCACCTACACCGTCCACTTCAAAGACTCCAAAGCCTCCCACAACCACAACAGCTACACCTTCACCACCCCCTACAACAACCTTGGAACCATCAACAACCACAAAAGTTACCCATCCACCTACACCATCCACTACAAAGACTCCAAAGCCTCCCACAACCACAAAAGCTACACCTACAACAACCCTTACAACTGAAGAACAATCTACAACTACAAAAATTACTCCTTCACCTACACAACCAACTACAAACACATTAGAACCACCAACAACCACTCAAGTTACACATCCCCCTACAACACTGCCTACAACTGTTGTGCCATCCACGTCTACAAAGGCTACACCTGCGCCAACCCCTACAGCAACTCAAGAACCATCTACAACCACAAAAGCTAATCCTTCACCTACACCATCCACTACAACAACATCAGAAACATCAACAACCACAAAAGTTACACATCAACCTACACCGTCCACTACAACACCAGAGCCACCCACAACCACAACAGCTACACCTTCACCACCCCCCTACAACAACCTCGGAACCATCAACAACCACAAAAGTTACCCGTCCACCTACAACATCCACTACAAAGACTCCAAAGCCTCCCACAACCACAACAGCTACACCTACACCACCCCGTACAACTGAAGAACAATCTACAACTACAAAAATTACTCCTTCACCTACACAACCAACTACAAACACATTAGAACCACCAACAACCACTCAAGTTACACATCCCCCTACAACTGTTGTGCCATCCACGTCTACAAAGGCTACACCTGCGCCAACCCCTACAGCAACTCAAGAACCATCTACAACCACAAAAGCTACTCCTTCACCTACACCATCCACTACAACAACATCAGAAACATCAACAACCACAAAAGTTACACATCAACCTACACCGTCCACTACAACACCAGAGCCACCCACAACCACAACAGCTACACCTTCACCACCACTTACAACAACCTCGGAACCATCAACAACCACAAAAGTTACCCGTCCACCTACACCGTCCACTACAACACCAGAGCCACCCACAACCACAACAGCTACACCTTCACCACCCCCTACAACAACCTCGGAACCATCAACAACCACAAAAGTTACCCGTCCACCTACACCATCCACTACAACGACTCCAAAGCCTCCCACAACCACAAAAGCTACACCTACAACAACCCCTACAACTGAAGAACAATCTACAACTACAAAAATTACTCCTTCACCTACACAACCAACTACAAACACATTAGAACCACCAACAACCACTCAAGTTACACATCCCCCTACAACACTGCCTACAACTGTTGTGCCATCCACGTCTACAAAGGCTACACCTGCGCCAACCCCTACAGCAACTCAAGAACCATCTACAACCACAAAAGCTACTCCTTCACCTACACCATCCACTACAACAACATCAGAAACATCAACAACCACAAAAGTTACACATCAACCTACACCGTCCACTACAACACCAGAGCCACCCACAACCACAACAGCTACACCTTCACCACCCCCTACAACAACCTCGGAACCATCAACAACCACAAAAGTTACCCGTCCACCTACACCATCCACTACAAAGACTCCAAAGCCTCCCACAACCACAACAGCTACACCTACACCACCCCGTACAACTGAAGAACAATCTACAACTACAAAAATTACTCCTTCACCTACACAACCAACTACAAACACATTAGAACCACCAACAACCACTCAAGTTACACATCCCCCTACAACACTGCCTACAACTGTTGTGCCATCCACGTCTACAAAGGCTACACCTGCGCCAACCCCTACAGCAACTCAAGAACCATCTACAACCACAAAAGCTACTCCTTCACCTACGCAACGCCCTACAACATCAGAACAACCAACAACCACGAAATTTACACATCCACCTACACCACCCCCTGCTACACCAGAGCCATCCACCACCACAAAAGTTACATCTATAGTACCCCTGTCTACAACTCCAGAACTAAGTACAACAAAAGTTAACACTCCCCCTCTCTCGACCAAAACAACCCCACAATCAGCCACAACTTCAGCATCAGTTGTCACTGGCTCTCCATTGCCAACATATCCAACTGCACCAGTTGTCTCTAAACATACAACCCATACAACCCAAACATCTGAAGCTACCCCATCAACACAAACTACACCAAGTTCCACCACAGAGTGCTTCTGTGTTTTTAATGGCACAGTTTATCAGCCAGGTAATTAATTACTTTAGTAATTTTCACCACTGTTTGATCTGATCTTCATAACCCTAACACCTGTTTTTTGCCTCCGTTTCAGGGGAGATAATATTTCTAATGTACCCCATTGGATCAGGCATTTGTCTCACAATGAATTGTTCTGATGTTTGTGAAATTCGTAACAAGACTGAAATGTGTGTGATCAGCTCAACACCAACCCCAACACCTACACCTTCTCCCACACCCTACAAACCTACTTGTATTGACTGGGGTGTTGCAGTAAGACATTTGTTTATTTCACATTAAAATTAGGAGTATTTGATTGCAGATTTTGAAATCCTGTATATCCTGAAGCATATTTGTATTCCAACTTTTTTGAACCCACTAACGTTTTTACATTTGTGTTTCTGAATACCAATATATGTAGTAGTATTTTTTTTAAATACCCAATTTTTTGTCTTTAAGCAAAATGAGACCTTCTTCTTATGCAATTGCACCATGGCCAGATGCATTGAGAACAACACAATTGAGATAATTCCATATGAGTGCCCACCACTCCAGAACATAACTTGTGCCAATGGAAAGAAACCAGTTCTTGTGTATGATGAGTACCACTGCTGCCAACATTATGTTTGTGACTGTACGTTATTCTGTTTGTACTGATGGCTTTATGATAACATGTAAGTTTCTCTTTTAATCCAATTTATTTTATTTGATGTTGTATTTATGCTATCTTTTTGCATTTTAGGTGTGTGTGAAGGCTGGGGAGATCCTCATTACATCACCTTTGATGGGTTATACTACAGTTATCAAGGAAACTGTACTTATGTTTTGATGGAGGAGATCACAGCAAAATATCATCTAAAGATATATGTTGACAATGTATTTTGTGATCCTACTGAAGACGTTTCTTGTCCAAGATCAATAACCATAGCATATGGATTTCAAGTTATCAAACTCATCAATCACAACCTTATCGGAGCTCCACAACTAGAGGTAACACTTCAATCAGTTGTCTTTGATTAGATTGTATGATATTTTTGATAATTGTCAACAAAAATAACACCAATATACAATTTTTGCATGAGTACATGGCAGTTTTTTTGTCTTTCCTTATTTTATACTTCTAGGCATTAAAAAATGGTGAAAGACTGAAACTACCCTACTCACAACAAGGTGTGAAGATCATGAGTTCTGGGATTAATTTGGTTTATGAGATCCCTCTCCGAAATGTGGTCATTACCTTTGGAATGACTGGCTTTAGTGTCAACCTTCCATATCAGTATTTTGGGAACAACACACAGGGTCATTGTGGTAAGAACTCTCAAATCTGTACTCTGGTCAGTCTTTAGGCTTGAGATAGACTAACTATTTAAAACCTTTGTTAGGGACATGCACCAACAATCAAGCCGACGACTGCAGACTGCCAACAGGCGAACTGGTGAAAAATTGTGCTGTGATGGCAGACTATTGGCCAGCTAATGACATTTCTCGACCCCACTGCCCAGCACCACCTGTAGTACCCACTGATGTTCCTGAACCACCACTAGAACCAACTCCATGCAAGCCAGACTCCATTTGTGATCTGCTTAAGAGCAGGTAAGTGTAGGCATGCGTTGACCCACTGATTTAGTTCATAGCCCTCCTTGAAATTTCTTAAGTAAAACTAAATAACTTAACTTTGCTTATCTTTTTATTTTTCAGTGTTTTTGCAGAATGTCATCCATTGGTTTCCCCAGACAATTTCTACAGCGGTTGTGTTTTTGATAGTTGCCATGTTTTGAACCCTGCAGTGGAGTGCACAAGTTTGCAGGCTTATGCTGCTTCCTGTGCTCAGGCTGGAATTTGCATTCACTGGAGAAATCACACCAAAACATGCAGTGAGATAGCCTTCATCATATTATTTCTAATGAGAATGCAGATTTGATCTGGACAGTGACTATTTTTATATTTGTATTATTTAGTACTCAATGAATAAGAGCAAAATATATTATGCACAATGTTTATTATTATTTTTTTTAAAGTTTGGGATTTTTTTTTTTTTTTTTTCCAACAGCTAGTGACTGCCCATCTGACAAAGTTTATAAGCCTTGTGGCCCTGCAGAACAGCCAACTTGTGAAGACAAGTATGTTTTCAAACAGATTTGACATTTGCATTAAGTGTAATGATTTCATGTTTCCTCACACTTCCTAATAACAAAGGATAGCATTAAAATTTGCTTGGCCAGTAATACAATACTCTTATCTGTACATTGCAATTTCCCTTTTCAGTCCTAATGAACCAACCATAAGTTTTACTACCGAGGGCTGCTTCTGTCCTGATGGAATGAAACTCTTTAACAAAGATTCAGGGATATGCGTTGAAAAGTGTGGTAAGTAGGAGTTATCGCCCTAAATGGTGCAACTGAACTGCATTTATTTATTTAGTCAAATACAAATTAATAGAGGATTGCTCTTTATTTTTCAACAGGATGTCTTGATCCTGAGGGCATTCCTCGAGAGGTGAGACAAAATTACTACTTATGCTCATTGTCTGTAAAATCCTAACATCTACTGCTTCCTTACAAGGAACCATTACCTAACAATTCTGGTTTACTCTTTCAGTTTAATGAGAGGTTTGAGTACAAATGCCAGGAATGCATTTGTGATAAACCTACCAAAACTGTGATTTGCAAACCTAAGACATGCCCAGCACCACCCACTGCTAACTGCACTGATCCAGGGTTTGTTGCTGTGAACCAAACAAACCCAGTGGATCCCTGCTGCTATGCTTACATTTGTCGTAAGACGCTTATCATTGATCAGCATTTCTGATTCATCTATAGAGCAATTTTTTAATAAGGAATTCTGCATTTTTTAATCTTACACAGAATGCAACATCAACAAATGCCCAGTAAACAGCATGAACTGTCCAGTTGGATACAAGCCAGTGATCAGTGTTCCTGAGGGAAAATGCTGTCCAGAACATACATGTGGTAAGGCGCATTAGTTCAGTTTGAACTTTTATTCAACCAAACCATTAAAAAAAGACAAGAAATAGACTACAAACATTTAGAACAAAACAACTAAAACAAAAACACCAAATATGGAAAATGTGGAATTTAAAAAAACACGACAGTTGTGGATTTATACAGTGCACAATGTAATGTAATGTAATGTAACAGTTTATTTTGGTAGAAACTGTGAGAGAAGGAAGGGGGTTCAGTGTTCTTGTAGCCTGGTGTATGAAGCTGTTCCTTAGTTTTGTGAAGCTAGATCAAAGGCTCTGAACTGTCAACAACAAGGGGTTAAACAGATAATGGAAGGAATTGGTTGTTTCAGGTATTATACTGGCTGACTGGGTGAAAGGTACAATGGAGTATTAAGATCACTTGGAGGAATGGTGAATGTTTTTTTTTGTGGATTTTTTGTTTGTTATAAAATAAAGTAGTGATGTTGAAAATAATGCTGAAATTTGATTTTAAAATTGAAGTCAATATTTTGAGGAAAAAAGTTGATATTTTGAGACAAAAGTTGAAATGTAGCGAAAAAAGTTGAAATGTTCAGAAAAAAGTTAAAACTATTTTGTTAAAGTAATAATATTGAGAATAAATCTGAAATATTTTAAAGATAAAACGAATAGCTGAAACTGCTGCAAGATTGGCTTTTGAAAAAGATAAGTGCTGACTGAAAGTGTTCATCCACAGTAGCTTTATATGCTGAAAGAGATCGCATTTATTTATCTTTGCACAAATGTTGGTTTACATCAATGGTTGCACTTTAATGCTAACATAGCAACTTTATTTTCATCAGTTAAACTTTTTTGTTGATGTGCTTTTCCATTTTTTTCCTTATCATTTTGACTTTATTTTGAAAACTGTGAAGCAAAAAAAAACCATAAAAAGTAACTTCACATTTTTTTTTACTCCAAGTGACCCTAATACTTCACCATAAAAATGGGGAACCAGACATCTTGCTGGCTGCATTTTTGCTGTTGTGTACATACTACTGAGGATGGTTTTGTAGAATGTACTTGGGTTGTCTCAGTATAGGACGTGCATGATGGGTAGTGGCTCTCATAATAATAATAATAATAATAATAATAATAATAATAATAATAATAATAATAATAATAATAACTTTATCTTTACATTGTCTTCAACTTTTCTAGAGCCTAAACGAGTTTGTGTCCACAAGGATGTTGAATACCAGGTAAATAAGAAACAGATCAGTCATTTAACTGTCTGATATTATATCTCACCTTTAATACATTTTCTGATGTAAAACATGATTACCATTTTCTTGGTCAGCCCGGTTCCTCAGTTCCTGCGAATGCATGCCAGGACTGTACCTGTAGCAATGAGGTCGACCCGAAATCTGGTCTGTTTAAAATAGTGTGTGAGTTTCAGCAATGTAAAGAGACCTGTGACATGGTAAGAAAATTTTTAAAGTTATTCATATCTGCATAATGAAGTGTGTTCAGTGTAAGCAAGGCTAAGCTTAACTTCCCCTTCGGTTTTAGGGATATGAATATGTGGAAACAGACTCTGATGACTGTTGTGGAAAGTGTGTGCAGAAACAATGTGTCCTGAATTTAAATGGTACCAAGCAGCTTTTGAATGTGAGTTGGATCATCTCTTTCAATTCATTATTTTAATATTTATTAGCACAAAGCAACACATTGTTTAAATATCTGTGTCTGCTGATCTACAGGAAGGAGAAACCTGGTCACCACCTGAAAACATGTGTGAGCACTATACTTGTATGAGGAATGGGGAAACACTAACAGCCCTAAGTTCACATATCATTTGTCCACCTTTCCAGCAGAGTAACTGCCAGCCTGTATGTACCATTGCCAACTCTAACATCTGTAATGACTTTTTTCACAAAAGACAAAAATTAAAGAGTTTGTTAATGTATATCTTCCTCCTCAGGACACAATTCAAACAGCAGCAAATGGCTGCTGTAAAACATGTGAGTATGACATTTTCATTTCAGTTGTATAAATGCCACAAAATTAAAAACAGCTAACCAGGAGTCTTTTTTGAACAGGTGTGGAGATAGATAAAGCCTGCAAGCTGGTGAGCATGAAAACTCGAGTTGCACGCTATGGCTGTCAATCTGAACATGAGGTGGAAATGCCATACTGTGAAGGATCTTGCAACACATTCACTAAGTAAGGGTCATACAGATTTATCGTTTATTTGTTTAAACAATTTAACAAGCAGGTGTAGAGCTTGAATGCTTATTGTCTCATTTCAGGTACTCTGAAGCAGCAGCCGCTATGGAATATTCTTGCTCCTGCTGTAAGGAAACACGCTCCAGCAATCGCACTGTTGATTTGCTGTGCTTGAATGGAGACAAGGTCACCCACACCTACTTGTATGTGGAACAGTGCGGCTGTGGCCACACGGAGTGCACCACAACTGCAGGGCTACGTGCTCGCAGAAAGCGAAGCTCAACACTGCTGTGACACAGTCATCCTTCATAACATTACTGAATGTTAGAAGTGCTTCATCTTGTACCACTCTAGCAATATTAGAAAGTAATTTGCCACTTAAGTGGAGTATTTATCATCTAATCAAATAAAAATATGCAACACAATTCATGTCATCATTATTCATATTATTTTTGTAGTCTAAATTCTCATCAAATAAAATGTTGGTAGAAGTTATTTGAGGATTTGAAACAAGCACATTTGTTTCATCCAGGGAAGTATTTATGGTGAAAAATGTGAGACAGGTAAGTTGAATTTTATGTACTTGAAAACTGTGGACTATCAGTGTTGAAGTTTGATATGTAAATAAAAATGATCCAAGGATCGTTACATAGAAACACAAAAGATAAAATAGTGGAAGATGGTTTGCTAGAATAGGCTACCAGGGCTCAGGTGGAGCAGTCCTTATTTTATATCAGAAAGTCAGAGATGAATTATCTAATCAATTCCAATCCTTTTGGATAATTTCAAAACTAATGCTGGGGGCAAAATTTAAAGCATTTGAAGGCAGACTGGACAATATACAGCAACACTTTTTTTTGTACAGCTGTGCTTATTTCAAATATTTTAGCCACAGGAAAATTCAGAATTTTTTAAAAATTGTGGAAATGTTCAGTTAACTGATGAGAAAAATAGAAATATGAGTTATTTAAATGTAAAACACTGTTAACTGGGTGGTTATTAGGTGACTGAAAAACCATATTTGGGGTAAGCTGAATGACCTCTGGATTAGGTGTGCAGTTATTTGACTTAAGGTGATGATTGCTTGATCACAAGGGCACCCATTTCAGTTGCGCCTACCTGTTATTTCGTTGTTCATTTTCATGTCTTGATTTCAAGGTTCAAACAGAAACTTTCCCAAATACACAAGAACACCTATTTAAATGCAAAAAATGTCTTAAGGAGTAAGACATAGGCATTTGGGATACAAATCTGAAACCAAACAATAATGTGGACAGCTGAATAATTTAATCTGTGACATTAACTTGCAAAAACTAAGTAACAGAGGGAATATGGTGTATTTTCCAGGCACATAGTGCCATTTTATAGCACAGTCAAGTAACTATGTTACCTTCAGTTTTTATAAAAAGGTGTTTATATCAAACAATGTGATTTCACAATTTGACACCTTGAAATTAGCATCTGTCTCTTTAAGAAGCTCCAATCATAACAACAACGATACTCCATTATGCATCTTAAACTGCATAATGGAGTGTTGGACTGACAAGTAGTTTATGATGAGCTCAACAGATGTGCAATTCCACCAGGTGTTTGCTAATTGTTGCTGCCACTAATTTGGTGGAGGAGTGAGGGGAAAGCACAAGGGAGGGGTGCTCTGTGGGGAAGAAGCTTGGGTGGAGATGGCAGCTCCAAGGAGGAGCTTTGTATGAACAAGCGTTTAGGCACCCCTGAATGGCTGCCATCAGAGATTCAAGGATTAATCAAACATCCATGAAAAAATCAAAGCAACACTCCAGTTATGTTTTTTGATGAGGGAATAACATTATAACATGACATAAGGCTCAAAAAAAGTTGATTTTGCATAATACCCCCCTTTAAAAAGAATTAACTGTCTAACCTAAAATAATAATCCACTGGGTGTCAGTCTAGTTCATGTTGATGTAAAGCTAGTTACCAAATACTTCTGGCAATACAGTGTCTATTTAGCAAACTACTGATAAAGTGTTCTAGTCTTAGATGATATCAAAAACTAGTTATTTCAACTAATTATAAATATTGTAAAAATGCAAAACATGATCTAACCACTGCTTTGTATTTAAATGAGCGTTTGAAAAGGTTTGGATTTGTAAACAAATGACAATAAAAACAGAAGCATTTTAGGATACCATCTGTTTACAAATACAGGCCAAAAAAAGGACATGTGCTTCATCTCAGAGCAATTTTTTTGGTATGAGGAGATTTTTTTTTTTTTTTTTTTTTTTTTTTTTTTTTTTTTTTTTTTTTTTACAGTTAAAAAAATGTACATACTAAATGTAAAACATTAACAGAAAATAACATTAACAGAAAATCAGACATTATCATAATAGTTTTCATCATTTGGCATAACTACGCCTAAATTTCCATAATTATCTACATGTGTAAAAAAGTTTAAAGCAAATTTATACTTATATTGTCAGGCCATGTGTAGAAGAGGACCAAAAGCAGGAGGGGGCAAGCAACTGGCAGCAACTGGCAGTAGGCAGGCACAGTAGAAGGGTGTATGAGGAGTCAACAGGTAGAGCTACCTACCTGTAAGACCAATACTGAACCCTAACTGGTGTCATTTCACAATAAAACTGACAGTTTCTTGAAAAGAACCAGCCATGTAGTCATGAATGACTGCCAGCAATTTTATGTCATTTGATGATATTAAATCATGTTTGTTTAGTTTACTGGGATCTTGTCAAGTTAAACCACCAAATTTGATGGTTCTGACTATTTCCACCCAACTGGTGTGCACTTTACACAAAATCAAGCACACTCATCCTTTTCACTGCTCAATCTCAGCAGCCAAATCTTTAAATTCACGCTGTTCACCTGTGCTCACATACTGAACTCTCTTCAGACAAAGCACTTCAGCTGAAAGCGTCCACAAAGACACCACTGGTAAGAAATGGAAAAATTCATTCAAAGTTTGTATGATTCATAGTTATTTCAGAAACTAAAACAGATTTACTGATTGTTTGATGCAATGTTTCTCATGTGTTTCAATAGTTTGGTTACCTGTTATTCAGTGCTAAGTTAAAAGTAAATTATTAAAAGCATGACTTAAGAAATTAGTTAAATATTTAAAGTTAAAATGAAAATATTGTTATTTGTGAGGTTTAATGTTTCTCTCATTTGTTTGTAGGTTATCAACCTACTCATGTTGCCTACTCCTAGTGACTGCTCATGTTGCACTCCTGGTGAGATCCATCTAAAAAGAAAAGAAAAGCTGAATAAACAAATGTGACTGAGCTGAGTTGTTTTTGCATCTCTTTGGAGGAGGCAAGCATTTTCAAGTTTGGGCAAAAGCTGAGGTGACTTGAGAGAGTTAAAAACTTGACAGGTCTTAAGTGTTTTGTTTTTAATTTAAGTATGTTTGCTGTCTTGTATTTGTATTTTATAATTTTGTTTGTCTTTATGTAACCCAAACTAAAGGAATAAGCTTTGGCTACAAATGTTAAAGGTCCTATTCCAATAAACTAATGGTTAAAAAGGGTACATGTTAGTAATAAATAGCTAGTGATAAATGGCCAACTGTCATAAAATATAAGCATTTAATTAAAACTGGATAAATTTCACGCCCACTAAATCATATTTTAGTTTATTTTTAATAAACTAAGACACTGAGGGAGTGTGTAGTCTGGAACTTCTTCAGTACAGGTTTTCTTCTTAAATTGTTCTGCTTTATGTTTGTTTTATTTGGTGTAATAAAACATTTTGCTTACAGTTTTGATGAATGAGTAACTTAAATTTATGATTGTTGTAAAAATGATGAATAATCTTTAGGAGGTAAAAAATTATTTTACCCAAAAATAAACTAGTAATATAAACTGACCCCCAGTTTGTCCTAAATCCTAACAAAATCTATCTAAATCCCACTTGTGATACAGATGTAATCACAACAATCTGTTAAATTTCAATTTTATGTCGAAAGGTTGTTTCTTGCATCTGCAGTATTTTTTTTTTTTTTTTTTTTTTTTTTTTTTTTTTTTTTTTTTTTTTTTTTTTAATGTGGAGAAATTAAATGACTTTGGCCGATTACCTAGTGGTGTGTGGTGAGATTGTTTTATTATACACTTTTAAAATGTCAATTGGATAATTTTCTTTCATTTTGTGCAAGTCAGATTATTATTTTTATTTACTCTTATCTTTGAGTTTATTTTCTCCTTATTTTAGCCAGAGTTTCTCTCAAAGTGTTTATTGCAACTGCTTTTGAATGACAATGAAGATTGTTGGGAAAATAAAATCTTTAGTCTGGATATTAATGGTTCATGTTTAGGGAGGTACAGAAGATTCTTAATCCCTGAGCAAATATCCTTAATCAGAACTTTGGTAAAGTTCCATAATGTAGTAATTTCAGGATCCCAAACTGCTGACTGAACTGCTATAAGAACTGTTTCACTTCATCTGAAACAGTTTGCTGATGGTATTGTTGAGTAAAATCTAATCTCATAATGTTTTATCTTATCGGTGTGTATTTTTTAATTTTCATTTGTAACAGGTACAGATTAAACCCAGGTATAGACTGACATTTATTTGGAAATCAGCATGGTAAGACCAAAAAAGGTATTCATAGCAACTTCCACATTGTCTAACAAAAAACCTTAAGACCTCTTTTTGAGATAATGCTACAAGCCTTGTCAAATGATGTAGAATCACATTTATCAACACAACTTGCTTGACAGTGAGTTTGTAAATATAGTTCAAAAATCATAATTATTATTGACAAATTCATTTGACCATGCAGAGAAATAAAGATGGGATAAAATTTTTAGAGATACAACATAAGAATGTTCAGCCAACTTTTTTTTTTGACTCTTTTTAGACAATAAAATAACAGAATAAAGAGTCTGCAATAAGTGACTGTATTTTATGCCACTGCCTTTTCCAGTGCAACACAAAGGACAAACATGATCATGCAGTGTGTAGAGTTGTGGATGGTTAGAAGCTGCATTCCATGTGGAATAAAGTCTCCCAAACTCTAAAGAAAATTAAATTTACTAATTTCTCTTTGACATTTGAACCTCCAGTTTTTGAGACTATTACATATTGGAAAAAATTAATCTGGTGTCGGATGACAGAGCTGTTTTGCAAAGAACATTCTCTTAAAATGCCACCTGGGTTTAGTTAGATTTTTATGGTAGTAAAGTTGGCAAAACAAAAACAATGCAATGAGTAAATCCTCCTGCTCCTTTTCCAGGACAAACTTAACTTTCAGTACAAGTAAGTTATTTTGTATCGGTGCATGATTTTCACTATGGAAAAAAACCCCACCAAATCCTGTGTGCTCTGACTGGATGTCACAGAAGCATTAGAGCATTAATTAACAGGAACAGGATCCTCACCACTTAGGCACATACATTTCCGGACAATATCAATTTGTGTTTGCCTTTGTATCACGTGGTAGCTGGTTAGGCTGCTGTCTGATATATTAAACTAACATGTGGACCAACACTTCTGTTCCCATTTAAAAAGCTTCCAGTGATCTAAAAAATAGTTCAGCAAACAAAGAATTTCTGCACTGCCATAAAAATATTTTTCAAACTTCAAAACTACTGCTCGTCAACTGCAAAATTTACCATTTGTCATGTTGCAGAAATGGCTTTTTAAATAATACGCCATATAGCAAATTAATCTATTTCATAACACCATTATTAACTGAGCAAGTTGCAAAAGATTGTAATGTTTGCAGTTAAGTCAGCATGTTTATCCTCTATGTATCTAAACTCTTTTTAGTCCCGTTGACAAATACCAGCAGATGATTGTTAAGCAATAATCAAAGAGCAGGATTACCTACAGGAATCAGCCAGCTCAAGCTTGTACTCAGCTGGTTTGTTTTTTGGATTTGGTCTCAGCTTTCACTTCCTTGCAAGAAGCACAGATTGTGTAACATCAGTAGTAAATCATCATGAAAAGGGGAAGCAATATGTTTTTCTCTCCAAATACAGAAAGTCTGCTGTGGGACATACTTTTCTCCCTGAAATAAGATAAATTTTATGCCTTTTATGCATTCTCACAATCTCTGATAACAGCATCCAGGTTAAAGGCTTACCCAGATGTAGAAATTATTTTATCCCTAAACCTAACATAACATCTTGAGTTTTAGAGATGATAAAACTTGGTATATTTTTCTCATGCATACTGTAGAAACATAAAGGTGATCAGCATATAGGGTCCATGTATCAGCAAATAAATGGAGTTAGTGGGGCCCTCATCCACTGACATGATTCTTGGCCTTCTCATTCTGCTTTTATCTACAGGTGCTACTTGATATCGAAATATCATGCGTGTTTATTTCTCTACATAAAAATAGTTATTTATTGGCTCTGGATTATAGTTTAGTCTTACTACTCATATACCACGTTAAATGAATTGATACAGATATGAATGCTCTGTCGAGCGACAGTGTTTAACTGTATGTCAATAAAATATGCTGTACACACAAAAAAAAAAACAGATCGTAACATTATTGCACTGATTGCTGTGAGAAATGCTGCTTGATCAAAAAGTTTCAGTAACATTTTTGCTGTTAATATATAATATCACATAGATACCTGACACAAGTAAGTAGGACAAAATAACTTGAGTGCACAAGCTGGATTTACAACCAGAGCTATTAGTTTCTTTAAGCAGACTTTCAGGCATTTTATTAGATCATGGAGTTACCTCATCCTTATAGCCGCACATTATAAAAGCTTGAAATTTTATCTTCTAAAGACTGTTTACCTAATCACTGATATGGGACGTTTTGGCAGCAAAAGTAAAACTACAAGTTTCTTGCATGTTCCAGAGCACCTCCAAGGGCAAATTTATCTTTGGTTCACTCCCAGATGGATGGTAAGAAAGGACGGTCCTTTTCTCAGTAAGAACACATACTGTGTTTATTCAGGGAGGACACACGGGATTGTCAAATTAAACTGGAAAAGATGAGACTGATAGCAGTACTGTTTGTGACATTATCTGTGTTGATATAAGCTATTTAACTTCCACCACCTCTGACAAAATAAATTAGGTTGGAGAGGGAGTTTGAACAAATGCGCTTCACAGTGCAGCTCAGACTTGACAACAGAAGCTTCATAAAATAATAAAAAATTAAAAAATAATAAATAAATGACATACACATACGCACACACACACACACAAATGTGTCTGGTTCTTAAGTTCACTAGGGTTTCCAAATATTTGTATTTAGTCAAATTTATTTGTATAGCACATTTCAGCAGCAAGGCAGTTACAAGTGCTTCATATCATAAAAAACATCAATTAAGTACACAGGAAATCATCAAAATTATCAAGCAAATTTCAATGCATCAAAATCATAAGGATCATCAAGTAAATATCATCAAGCAAATATAGTTCAGTGTTCTACTTACTACTGCTCAAAGGCAGCTCCAAACAGATGGGTTTGTAGCCTTGATTTAAAGGAACTCAGTCTGTCAGCTATTTTGCAGTTCTCTGGAAGTTTGTTCCAGATTTGTGGTGCATAAAAACTGAAAGCTGCTTCTCCATGTTTAGTTTTGGTCCTGGGGATACAGAGTAGACCAGAACCCTTCACCACCCCCTACAACAACCTCGGAACCATCAACAACCACAAAAGTTACCCGTCCACCTACACCATCCACTACAACGACTCCAAAGCCTCCCACAACCACAAAAGCTACACCTACAACAACCCTTACAACTGAAGAACAATCTACAACTACAAAAATTACTCCTTCACCTACACATCCAACTACAAACACATTAGAACCACCAACAACCACTCAAGTTACACATCCACCTACACCACCCCCTGCTACACCAGAGCCATCCACCACCACAAAAGTTACATCTATAGTACCCCTGTCTACAACTCCAGAACTAAATACAACAAAAGTTAACACTCCCCCTCTCTCGACCAAAACAACCCCACAATCAGCCACAACTTCAGCATCAATTGTCACTGGCTCTCCATTGCCAACATATCCAACTGCACCAGTTGTCTCTAAACATACAACCCAAACATCTGAAGCTACCCCATCAACACAAACTACACCAAGTTCCACCACAGAGTGCTTCTGTGTTTTTAATGGCACAGTTTATCAGCCAGGTAATTAATTACTTTAGCAATTTTCACCACTGTTTGATCTGATCTTCATAACCCTAACACCTGTTTTTTGCCTCCGTTTCAGGGGAGATAATATTTCTAATGTACCCCATTGGATCAGGCATTTGTCTCACAATGAATTGTTCTGATGTTTGTGAAATTCGTAACAAGACTGAAATGTGTGTGATCAGCTCAACACCAACCCCAACACCTACACCTTCTCCCACACCCTACATACCTACTTGTCCTGAATGGGATGTTGTAGTAAGACATTTGTTTATTTCACATTAAAATTAGAAGTATTTGATTGCAGATTTTGAAATCCTGTATATCCTGAAGCATATTTGTATTCCAACTTTTTTGAACCCACTAACGTTTTTACATTTGTGTTTCTGAATACCAATATATGTAGTAGTATTTTTTTTAAATACCCAATTTTTTGTCTTTAAGCAAAATGAGACCTTCTTCTTATGCAATTGCACCATGGCCAGATGCATTGAGAACAACACAATTGAGATAATTCCATATGAGTGCCCACCACTCCAGAACATAACTTGTGCCAATGGAAAGAAACCAGTTCTTGTGTATGATGAGTACCACTGCTGCCAACATTATGTTTGTGACTGTACGTTATTCTGTTTGTACTGATGGCTTTATGATAACATGTAAGTTTCTCTTTTAATCCAATTTATTTTATTTGATGTTGTATTTATGCTATCTTTTTGCATTTTAGGTGTGTGTGAAGGCTGGGGAGATCCTCATTACATCACCTTTGATGGGTTATACTACAGTTATCAAGGAAACTGTACTTATGTTTTGATGGAGGAGATCACAGCAAAATATCATCTAAAGATATATGTTGACAATGTATTTTGTGATCCTACTGAAGACGTTTCTTGTCCAAGATCAATAACCATAGCATATGGATTTCAAGTTATCACACTCATCAATCACAACCTTATCGGAGCTCCACAACTAGAGGTAATACTTCAATCAGTTGTCTTTGATTAGATTGTATGATATTTTTGATAATTGTCAACAAAAATAACACCAATATACAATTTTTGCATGAGTACATGGCAGTTTTTTTGTCTTTCCTTATTTTATACTTCTAGGTATTAAAAAAAATGGTGAAAGACTGAAACTACCCTACTCACAACAAGGTGTGAAGATCATGAGTTCTGGGATTAATTTGGTTTATGAGATCCCTCTCCGAAATGTGGTCATTACCTTTGGAATGACTGGCTTTAGTGTCAACCTTCCATATCAGTATTTTGGGAACAACACACAGGGTCATTGTGGTAAGAACTCTCAAATCTGTACTCTGGTCAGTCTTTAGGCTTGAGATAGACTAACTATTTAAAACCTTTGTTAGGGACATGCACCAACAATCAAGCCGACGACTGCAGACTGCCAACAGGCGAACTGGTGAAAAATTGTGCTGTGATGGCAGACTATTGGCCAGCTAATGACATTTATCAACCCCACTGCCCAGCACCACCTGTAGTACCCACTGATGTTCCTGAACCACCACTAGAACCAACTCCATGCAAGCCAGACTCCATTTGTGATCTGCTTAAGAGCAGGTAAGTGTAGGCATGCGTTGACCCACTGATTTAGTTCATAGCCCTCCTTGAAATTTCTTAAGTAAAACTAAATAACTTAACTTTGCTTATCTTTTTATTTTTCAGTGTTTTTGCAGAATGTCATCCATTGGTTTCCCCAGACAATTTCTACAGCGGTTGTGTTTTTGATAGTTGCCATGTTTTGAACCCTGCAGTGGAGTGCACAAGTTTGCAGGCTTATGCTGCTTCCTGTGCTCAGGCTGGAATTTGCATTCACTGGAGAAATCACACCAAAACATGCAGTGAGATAGCCTTCATCATATTATTTCTAATGAGAATGCAGATTTGATCTGGACAGTGATTATTTTTATATTTGTATTATTTAGTACTCAGTGAATAAGAGCAAAATATATTATGCACAATGTTTATTATTATTTTTTTTAAAGTTTGGGATTTTTTTTTTTTTCCCAACAGCTAGTGACTGCCCATCTGACAAAGTTTATAAGCCTTGTGGCCCTGCAGAACAGCCAACTTGTGAAGACAAGTATGTTTTCAAACAGATTTGACATTTGCATTAAGTGTAATGATTTCATGTTTCCTCACACTTCCTAATAACAAAGGATAGCATTAAAATTTGCTTGGCCAGTAATACAATACTCTTATCTGTACATTGCAATTTCCCTTTTCAGTCCTAATGAACCAACCATAAGTTTTACTACCGAGGGCTGCTTCTGTCCTGATGGAATGAAACTCTTTAACAAAGATTCAGGGATATGCGTTGAAAAGTGTGGTAAGTAGGAGTTATCGCCCTAAATGGTGCAACTGAACTGCATTTATTTATTTAGTCAAATACAAATTAATAGAGGATTGCTCTTTATTTTTCAACAGGATGTCTTGATCCTGAGGGCATTCCTCGAGAGGTGAGACAAAATTACTACTTATGCTCATTGTCTGTAAAATCCTAACATCTACTGCTTCGTGTTATGATATAATTAGGGGGTGCTGATTCAATGAGTACAGGTGTTTCATTGTTGTCATCCAACCCTATTTCTGTCAGAAACACAACATCAATATTATGCTCAGTAATGAAGTCATTAACTAAAAGTCCTTTTGCTGATAGTGATCTCATATTTAGCAGAGCCAGTTTAAGTGTCTTGGGGGTGAATAATTCTACATCTTGAGGTTGATTAAGACAAGAGATTAATCTGAGATATGATTTTAGACCACTGCATTTCCTTTCTATTTCTCTGTTAGTAATTCTGACAGGGATGCTCCTGTATCTTATCGCCAGGGGGCCAGACACTTTCTGGAGAAGGACAGTTGTATTCATGTTTGGACCCCCATCTCGGACTTCAGAAATGAGTTGATGTTGTTCTGATGGGCCAGAATCCAGTGGTTCTAACTTGTATTAAAAATGTATGATTTTTAACAGAGTGTAGTGTTGTAATGGTTAGAAATGTTGCATACCTATACATATATTACATATACTTTGCTTGAAGCATTCTTGGTTCCAGTAGAATAGAATAGAATAGAATAGAATAGAATAGAATAGAACCATTTTTTTGAAAATACTTTACAAGCAAAATATCGCTTCATTTAAAGTGAGCCAAGCAGACCGCACTCAGCTACACATGGTAAAAAAAAAACAAACAAACAAAAAAAACAAATATAAAGAACAAAATAAAGATTTTAAGTACAATCAAAAATCCTTGATGAAATATTCAAAAAGAAAGAACATGCAAAAAATACAAGAAAACTAATGGCAAAACATGCAGTGCATGGTTTCTATACATCTCCCTCAGTACCTCTTTTATGTGCTGATGAGATTAAACTTGAACACATCGATAAACAAAAAGTGAAAAAAAATGTTTGAAACAAGCATCTATGCTGAAATTTCTGACTTAAAAAAGTATCACCATCATCAGTAACTGAATTTAACAGATGACCAAGATCGGTTTTTTGTCATTACCTGGATAAATTTGAACTCAGTTTTTATTTATATTCTTTCCTGCTTCAATAATGAAGCATTATTCACTTTTTATATTTCACTGTACTATTTAAATTTCCAGAAACACCATCTACACACACACACACACACACACAAAAAGAGAGAAACACACATCAACTAGACATTTCTGTGGTAACAAGGCTTATTATTTGCTATGTGTCAGCCTGTAGGTTTCTGTTTGCATGTGTTTATGTAAAGAAAACACATGGAGTGACAGTAACCAAAAACCAAACAGTGTGGGGTTTGACGTCTTTTTCTGGAAAGGTTTTGCTTCCAAAACTTACATCCTGTTTGATTAGCAAACAGCTGAAGGGAAAAAAAAGCAAGTAAGGAAGTAAAGGTTCACACAAAAGATCAGACTCAGATATCAAAATCAAAGAGGTGTGATGAAGTAAAAAAAATGTTCATTTTTAAGTATGGATGTTTAAATCTTTAAAAAACAGCTTCTGTGTGATTACAAAGCCCTTGCCCTACCCAAACAAATGTGAGATTATTTAACAATAAATAGTCATTTATTTGTTTGATGCCACTTTGGGAAACATACTGGATGTGTTCTGTAAAATAAAGTTCTAACAAGTTTCATACCTCAGTTTTTCTATTCTTGTTGTGCACATATGTTTAATTGAGTCTTTTTTCCCAAGAAAACTGAGTTAAATAGCAAAACAGAGAAACAACTCTAACTATAAGACCCATAATAACATAAATAAATCCTTACATCCCTATTATCATGACAAGTACAGAGCTCATCCTGTCATAATCAAAAAATTGAAGCCAACATGGAAATGTTTGTCAAAACAATTGTACTCTCCAAAACCCGTAGATTCACAGAAAATATATAAAGTCCAAGATTTGAAATGAGGTGTACCAGCAATTTGAAGAGGAAGCTGTCACTTGCTACACCAAGAAATGAAAACATATGGGTAGTCAGAGCATTTATTTCAAGGTAGGTAATGATATGTAGCATAACTTACTATTGCCGTCAGTTCTTGCACTACTGCAATATAACTGAGAATAACTTTAATGGTATCAGAACCTCATAGAATGGATTTACAGCTATAAACATCTAAAAAGTTTTAATGTTTTTAAAATTAGTTTTAAAAGGAGTCAGAGCCAGGGTCAACAGACAATTTTAGTTTTTTGCCATCAGGACAAAACATTTGGGGTATCAAGAATCCATAATAGGTTTGACCTCTCAGGGGGATTTTCAAGAACTGGGACATGAGACGAACTTGAGTTACCTGGATGGCAGTGATATGTAAATAACCTCACTGCCACCCACGCCCTCAAACATCCTGACACGAACTCTTTTACCTGATGTAAATAAAGGTATCACTGGACAAAACCCAAAATTTTCAAAATAATTTAATCACCAGCAGTACAAATTATACTGCTTAATCTCCATAGAGTTAAAATAGTGTGGAAAAAGTATTTGTCCCCTTACAGATTTCTTCTGGTTTTCCTTTTCTTAGTCACACTTAAATGTTTTAAATCATCAAACAATTTTTAATCAAAGACACTCCGAGTTAATAAATAAACATCCATCCATCCACCCATTTTCTTCTGCTTATCCGAAGTCGGGTCATGGGGGCAGCAGTCTAAGCAAGGAGACCCAGACTTCCCTTCCCCAGCCACTTCAGCCAGTTCCTCCAGGGGAATCCTAAGGCATTCCCAGGCCAGCCGAGAAACATAGTTCCTCCAGCTTGTCCTGGGTCTTCCTTTGGGTCTCCTCCCAGTGGGATGTGCCCAGAACACCTCTCCAGGGAGGCGTCCAGGAGGCATCCTAATCAGATGCCCGAGCCACCTCAACTGGCTCCTCTCAACGTGGAGAAGCAGCAGTTCTACTCTGAGTCCCTCCAGGATGACCGAGCTTCTCACCCTATCTCTAAGGGAGAGCCCAGACACCCTGCGGAGGAAACTCATTTTGCCTGCTTGTATCTGTGATCTTGTTCTTTCGGTCACAACCCAAAACTCATGATGATGAGCGTAGGAAAGTAGATTGACTGGTAAATCGAGAGCTTCGCTTTTTGACTCAGCTCTCTCTTCACCACGACAGACCGGTACAGCGCCCACATCACAGTCGACGCAGCACAAATCCATCTATCAATCTCCCACTCCATTTTTCTCTTAGTAGTTGGAACACACTCTGCGGTCCCCTATTTTGAATAAGGGGACCACCACCCCAGTCTGCCACTCTAATGGAACTAGCCCCAAAATCCACATGATATTACAGAGTCATGTTAAACAACACAACTCCACAACATCCAGAGCCTTAAGGAACTTCGGGTGAATCTCATCCACCCCTCAGGCCTTGCCACCGAGGAGCTTTTTAACCACCTCCATGACCTCAGCACCAGAGATTTCCCAAACTCCCAAGGTCCCCAGGCTCCGCTTCCTCAGTGGAAAACGTGCTGGTGGGATTGAGGAGGTCTTCGAGGTATTCCGCCCACCGACCCACCATGTCCTGAGCCGAGGTCAACAGGACACCATCCCCACTATAGACAACATACAGAAGTCGTTTTCCATGGCCTCTCCGAACTCCTCCCAGGCCCGAGTTTTTGCCTCAGCAACCACCTGAGCCGCATGCCGCTTGGGCTGCCGGTACTCATCAGCTGCTTCCAGAGTCCCACAGGCCAAAAAGACACAATAGGAATCCTTCTTCAGCCTGACAGCATCCCTCACCACTGGTGTCCTCCAGCAGGTTCAAGGTTTGCTGCCACGACAGGCACCGCCAACCTTGCAACCACAGCTCCGGTAAACCACCTCAGCAATGGAGGAGTGGAACATGGCCCACTTGGACTCAGTGTCCCCCACATCCCCCGGAACGTGTTTGAAGCTCTCCCATTAGGTGGGAGTTGAAGCTCCATCTCATGGGAGACTCTGCCAGGCATTCCCAGCAGACCCTCAAAATACATTTGGGTCTGCCAGGTCTGACCGGCATCCTCCCCCACCATCAGAGCCAACTTTGATGAATTCAACATTTGGAAACACTGTTCCCTTGCCTGGACGTGGGTCACTGCAGCTCCCTTGTTCTGCTGGAAGACTTCAACGCTCAAGTGGGCAATAACAGTGAGACCTGGAGGGGTGTGACTGGGAGGAATGGCCCTCCCAGTCTGAACCTGAGCATTGTTTTGTTATTGGACTTCTGTGCTCGCCATGGGTTCTCCATCACGAACATGATGTTCGAGCATAAGGGTGCCTATATGTGCTCTTGGCACGAGGCCGCAGTTCGATGATTGACTTTGTTGTTATGTCATCTGATCTGTGGCCACATGCCTTGGACACTTGGGTGAAGAGGGGAGCGGAGCTTTCCATGAACCACTACCTGGTGACCTCGTGGCGAGTTGGCTCCGATAAATAAACTTGTTTTCAAATTAATTAATTTAAGATAAAGTATCGAAACCAATATGTGAAAAAATAATTATCCTCTAAACCTAATAACTGCCATCAAACATTTAAGCATTTCACATCAGTTTAGAAAAATTTCAACCTATTCTTTAATTTTTTTTTTTTTTTTTTTTTTTTTTTTTTTTTACCAACATTGAAGGCTTTTTGACAATAAACGGGTTTGTTCAAGTTCATGTCCACACTTTGACTTAACCTACAAAAACTTCATTTTGTTTGTTTTTTGGGGGGCCATTCAAAATGGCACTTGCTAGTGAACTTCACATTATTGTCCTGCTGCGTAGCCAAGGTGAACTTGAATTTAAGGACAAGAACTGATGGCCAAACATTCTCCTTCAGTAGCAGGTCATGGATCCATCGATTAAGTTGTCCAGGTCCTGAAACAGCAAAACAGCCCTAGACCATCACATTAAAACCAATTTATGTCATGAAGATGTGCTTTTTCTGTGATGAGAGAGACTTGGTGGGAAGAGTAGTCATGCAATTGAAAAGTTTTAAATTTGGTTAAAAATTTGAAACCAAATTTAAATTTGGTTTTAAATTTAAACCAAATCAAATTTGGTTTCAATTTAAACCTCCTCGCCCAAGGGCATATTGACATGTGGCAATACACCCAAGGGCATATTGCCACATGTCAATATGCCCTTGGGCGAGGAGGTTTAGCCCAAGTTGCCTACTGATCTGCTTATTGGTGTATGACTGTGAGTCATACACCAATAAACTGCCAGTTGTAAGGTCCTCTTACATCTGGTAGTTTTACCAGATGTAAGAGGACCCACACCTTCTGAAAAGTTTCATGTTTGTATAATTAGTCAACAGGATATTTTCCCAAAGGTCTCCACCTTGTATCCTCGCTAGGCACAAATAGAGTCTGCAGTCTTTGTTCGCTCATTTGATGCAAACTGTGTGCAACAATGTGTGTCACAGGCTTGCAGAAACAGAATGGGTTGCAGCTGGCACACTTCAGCCCTGAGTTTCAAGCATTAAAATTTGATTATTGGGTTTGAATGTTAGAGCAGATCTTTGCATAGAAGGGAATGAATGGCCACAATTTCCTATGAGAGTGAGTAAGGATGGTGGCGACTGTGGTAAGAGTTCATCTCGTAATCAGCGGGTCGCTGGTTTCTGTTGTTGTGTCCTTGGGCAAGACACTTCATCCACCTTACCTGCCGGTGGTGGTCAGAGGGCCTGGTGGTGCCGGTGCATAGCAGCCTGACTTCTGTCAGACTGCCCCAGGGCAGCTGTGGCCACAATGCAGTAGCTTGCCACCATCAGTGTGTGAATGTGTGCGTGAATGGGTGAATGACTGAATGTAGTGTGAAGTGATTTGGGGTCCTCTGGACTTGATAAAGCACTTTACAAGTACAGGCCATTTACCATTTTACTATTAACCCCATCATTTAGTTTTTCATGAAGAGGAGCCGACATTAGTGTAATGTCAACAGCTGTATCCAGATGATGAAAATAAAAATAAATTTACCAATGTTTAAAGTGATGATCCCACATATATTATTTATGATTAATCTTAAAGAGATGGCTAGTAATGACTTAAATTTACTCATTTGCATTTTCTTGAGTAATTTTTTTTTTGTTTTTAAAATTGGTTCTAGAATTACTTTTATGCTGTGCTTCTAAGTGCTGCGAGGCTGTGTAAATCATTGAATAAGTAACTATTAAGTGTACTGCATAACTTGTGACTGGAAGTATTTTGCACTATATTAACTTTTTTGTTGGGAAAAAAACAAAACAAAAAAGGATATTTGCAAATGTATGTTTCTTCCACATTAATTTGAATTTGCAGAGATCTAAATTATTTTTTACTTTTTAAAAATATAATTTATCATCTAAAAGTACCAGAATTTCTACATCACTTTAGTTATGGTTGTGTGATTGCACAATTTATAAAAACAGGAAATCAGACACAATCATGCATTCTGTATTTGAGTAGCCTTTTCACCAAATACTATTTTATTTTTACTTAAGCAATTTTTAAGAAATAAATACAATTGTTGTTTAATCTACTCACCTTAAGAATTTTATATGCAGAGGTTTTTTTTAGCAGTAAACTTCTCCAATATTTACAACCTTTCCCTCACAACTCAGCTTGTGCTAATGTTGTAGTATTTCACAGTTCAAGGTATAAGGAAGATCTCTAACCCTAATGAAATATGATCCTCAGCTTTATTAGTACTTAAATATGTTGATGATTAAAAATATAGTTGTTGTTGTAATTACTGCATTAAGTTGTCTGCATCTTAAAGCTTTTCCAACCAGTTGATTGTCTGCCAGCTCACTGCTGAGTATTCTTTTCCTGTCAAGCCTTTCCTTCAAGATAAATAGTTAATACAAACACCTCAAACAAACCATTGTGTTGAAATGATGTGATTCACTGCAGGTAGAGAATGGCATTTCTCACGTATCTCAGTTTGATAAAAAGAAATGTGGATAATTGCAATTTTCAGTTATTTTTTTTAAATTAAAAAAAGCATTTTTATAAATCTCATCTCCAATAATTAAAGAAGATAGAAATGAGATGTGTAGTAGATATGAACATTAGCTATATCTGTGTTTTTGCTGCCTGGCTATGAAAAGGCACCAAGGTCTGTGCTTTCTAAAAATTACAACTAATAGTTTCACTGACTGACATATATCATCCAGAAGAACATATCATGAAGGTTCAGTACTCTGCAAAAGTGTCCATCTTCTCATGTCTTTATACCACCCATAAAGAAGGTACTTGATCACCATTATCTAGGTTTTTTGAAGTTTCTTATCAACGTTTTAACTGATTTTTCTTTTTTTCCTGCAAAAGGATCCAGTAAAGACTTCAGTCAGGGCCAGCCAGACATATTAGCCTAGTTTATGTATTTGTGAGAGGTTGCCTGAAAATCCAAGTTTAAATTGGTTCTTTGTTAAGTTGTGTGTTTCCATTGACAGAACGTAAAGAATGATATATAGGTGATTCTTTGGTGGCCTGTCAAACCAAAAATATTTCTAATACATAGAAGAAAGCCAAAAGAAAGCTGACCATTGAAGATAACAAAAATCTTTGACTTATTTGAAGCAAAGTATTAAAAAATCATGGATGACTCTTGGCTTATTTGCTCTGCTGGAGATTGTGTCAACATAACTCTGGGACTAGATGTGTGACAAGGAGCTTGATATTTGATCAAGACAATGCAGCGTTTGTGATAAGATCAGATGACCATACTGACAATATTTATCATCTTGGCATCTCACCAATAGCCATGAGGCGTGACCATAACAATGAACAATCTTAATATAAAAAGACCTTCAGCTTCAGCTTCACTATTTTCTACTTTGGGACAACAAGCCCACAGTGGCAGCCATGAAGTGGAGTGTGGTGTGGTTGTGTTTCTTCAGTATTTCTGTTGAAATCCAGGCCAAACTGGGTAAGACTGAGATCTTTTAAATTCTGACTGCATGGATGCCTCTGAAAATCATTTTCTGTTGTTTCTAAATAATGTCCAAGTGTTTGTTATTCAATCTCTTTTAGCCAAAAGATAACTTTTTAAAAATTAAGTATGTGTACACATGAAGACATAATTATTATTAATTTTGATGTTCTAGTTAGCAACCATGTCAACAACATGTGCAGCACTTGGGGCACACAGCACTATAAGGCCTTTGATGGTGATGTGTACAAGTTTCCCGGCTTGTGTGAGTACAACCTGGTGACAGACTGCCGCAAATCTGAAAAGAAGTTTTCTGTGCAAATTAGACGAGAAGAAAATTATGGAAATATTACAATAAGTCATGTTGTGGTCACCATCTCTGAAAATACATTCAACCTAAGTAAGAATGTGGTCACTGAAAATGGCAAACCGTGAGTAAAACTTACACATGCAACAAATATACAAACGAATCTATAGATTTTTTATATTGTTTTTCATTTTAATCTTCTAACTTTTAATCTCTTTTATCAGAGTCACTCTGCCACACTACAGTGGAGGGGTAAAGGTGGAAAAAAGTACATTTTACATCAAGCTTCAAGCTACCAGAGTTGGCATTACTGTCATGTGGAACCGAGAAGATGCAGTCATGGTAGACATTTTCCTTTGCTGCTCTCTTTTAACGTAGATTTTATCTAAATCACTCAATCACATCGACTGACTGATTATATAGAGGGTAAATATTAAGAGATCAGACTTAAAAGAAACACACTGGATTTCCATGTTGGATGAAAAAATTGGAAATACAATAAGCAATCTCTGCTGAGAGGTGATAACGAGATAGACTGTTCCAACTGTAGGAAATAAATGGGACATTTTAAACAATGAATAATCATGAATGATGCAACTTTTTTAACATGGTAAAAGGGTTGTTGGTTGAATAACACCAAAGTCAAACAGAGACTTTAAAGTTTTCTTACCGGTATAAACCTGAAAAAACATCCCGATCATCTCTGCTTTGTGCTTCAGGTGGAAGTTTCAAACATCTATGTGAACCATACTTGTGGACTCTGTGGAGACTTCAATGGTGTTCCAGTCTATGATGAGTTCATGGAGAATGGTTTGTAGTTCAACTGAGTGTATGAAATGAATTGGAAAATAAAATAAAATAAAATATGCCTTACTTTTTTTTTTTTTTTTTTTTTCCATCTTTATGATCAGGTTTTAAAATCAGCTCTATTGAGTTTGGAAACAAACACAGAGTCCATCTACCAAATGATGACTGCAAAGACCCCCTTGTAGAAAACAATGAGTCAAAGGAGGCCATGAATGGGTCAGATTCATGCAAAGCATTTGTAAGTTTAACATTCAATCAGTTTTTCCTGCACAAATGTTATATTAAGTAATAACATGCTGACTTTTTTATTTCCATCTTTTTTGCTCGCTACAGCAAACCATCTGTGAAGAAATGTTTCTCACAGAGTCCTGGAGTTCATGCACCAACCTAATTAGTGCTGAAGCTTTCATTCAGGCATGCGTGGCAGACATGTGTGCCTGTAACAACAGCGCCAGTGACTCTTGTGTCTGCAGCACAATGTCTGAGTTTTCTCGTCAGTGTTCCCATGCAGGGGGACAGCCTCCCAACTGGAGGAGACCTGATTTCTGTGGTATGCTTGATGTTTGTCTCTTTATGCTGTCTGTTTGTGAAAATGTTACTAAAATTCACAGGGTACAGGGAGAAATGTTATAAAACCAAAACACAAAAAATATATATAATTATGTTTATTATTCATTCAAAAGACAAAAATGGTTTTTCAAGCTTTCTCAGCTTGTGGTTTTAACAGTGGTTTAACACTTAAAACGTTAAAACTCGTACTTTTGTATGAGGTTGTCATATTTATGCAGTTTTAAGGGGGAGTATTGTGTAAAATCAACTTTTTTGAGCTTTATATCATGGAATAATATTATTCCCTCATAAAAAAACATACCTGAAGTGTTGGCTTAATTCTTTCAAGCATGTCTGAGAAAACCCTGAATCTCTGATGGCAGCTATTCGGAATGCTTAAGCGCTTGCTCTCACAGAGCACCGCCTATTTCCACACAGCTCCTTCTCGGAGCTGCAGTCTCCAGCTGAGCTCCTGCCTCACAGAGTATCCCCCCACCCCCCCCAAAAAAACACACACAGCTCCTCAAGACTAGCAGCAGCAATATGCAGGATTTTTTATAACAACTGAAGGTGACATATTTACTTGATTCTGCTATAAAATGGCACTATGTGCTTGGAAAGTACATAATACCTTCATTTAGCATAATGCATGATGTTCTGGATGATATTCTGCTTGAAAACTTGAATTACCACCACCCTTTACTTATTCCACCATTTATCTGCACAGGTAAACAGTGTCCCTATAGCATGACATTTGAAGAAAGTGCTTTTCCTTGTATGGATACTTGCACACATCAGGACACAAGACTAGTGTGTGAGGACCACAAAATGGATGGCTGCTTTTGTCCTCGTGGTTAGTTCTCTTTACATGGGTAATGTATATTTTGTAGTTGTTAATTCACCTTCATCCAATGAAACTGTGTTTTTCTCAGGAACGGTGTTTGATGATATTTCTGAGAGGGGCTGCATCCCTCAGTCTGAATGTCAGTGCAAGCATGACAAAATATACAACTCTGGAGAGGTTTACCACCACGAAAAAACAAACTGGTATGCATGTGGCAAAACCCCTGCATTTTCTCAAAATTTTGCATTTTATAACAATAAACCCTTAATGTATTTTATTGATATTTCATACAATAAACCAAGGCAAAACTATGTAATTGTGAAATGGATGAAAAATTAATCATCACAAAATAACGACGACTGTTTTCTCGAGATACCGAGATAATTATGTCGTTTTCACGAAATAGCAATGGCTGTTTTCTTGAGACAATGAGTTAATTTCCCAATGGTTTAATTATATGACCAACAACTTGGTGTCTTTATGGTTTACCTATCATTTATTCACAGAATTATTCAGAGAATTACACATGCATGCCATGACTTACACTTGTAAGTCCTCTCCCGCTGGTGTGGCATGCATTTGGATGATGGAATCAGGTTTAACATGCACACTAATCATCTCGTGATCTTGAGAAAGCAAGGTTTGTTTTCTCGAAATTAAGTCGTTATCATGAGAAAACCATTGGAAAATTTACTTGTTATCTCGAGAAAACCATCAGAAAAAAGTTTATGCATAACACATCTGCTCTCGGTGTCCGTACTTGGCTTCCGTACACGGCTTCCGTAAAATACCGAGAAAATACTTTTAAAAATTAAACAGGTCTTTTTCAAGGTATTGTAAAGAAATTTGTATTTTTCAGTACTTGTTTAGCAGGGAGGTGGCAATGTGAGAGTTTTGAAACACCCGCTACGTGTGCAGTTGAGGAAGGTTCACATTTCACAACCTTTGATAGTGCAACCTATACCTTTCATGGAAAATGTCTCTATACCCTGGCCAAGGTGGATAGCAAGGTAAATAATGTGTAATTTACTGCTGATAAAAGAATACAAGGCAGAGATGAAAATAAAAGTGAGGATATCCCTGTGCTCAAATTTTTCATATATTTCAGGATGGAATAAGTCCAAACTTTACTATCCGGGCCCAGTTGGGACCATGTGGCCAAGAAAACTATGATACTTGTCTAAAGGCTCTTAAAATCCATCTGGACAAAGACAATGTGAGTAAAATACAGACGTTACTTACATCCTCAGTTCACACTAATATCTACAGCTCACTCATAATATGTTTTGTATTTCTTCAGGTATTGATGTTTACATCTGAGGGAAAAGTTCAACAGAATATGGAGGATGTCAGTTTGCCATACTACTCAGGTGGGTCTGACAAAACGCAAATTTTTAATTGAGCTCCTTTTCTCAGAATTGGACCTTTTATTTGTGTTACATCAGATTATTTTTATGACATTATTTACAGGCAACATCAGGATATTTCACGCTTCATCCTTTCATGTCTTGCTCTATGCCAAGTTTGGTCTGCAAATTCAAATTCAGCGTGTTCCTGTTATGCAAGCCTACATCAGTCTGGAAAGCAGTTACAAAGAAAAGACACGTGGTGAGTTTTATGTTTTCATTAAATTTTGCCAACTTCCTTTATAGACCATGAATTATTTAATAATCAAAACCTCATAGGAATGAAAGCTTATGCTGTCAGGAACAGTATGACAAAGTGTAGAATTTCATTTCAGTGTTTCCAGATTCTGAGAAAATATGGAAAAAATAGAAGCATGGAAAAATATTTGTATTTTCAGACTTTATTCTCTCACTCCTATTGTGTATAAATTGTGTCCTCATTTTTTCCTTGTGTCCTTCCTTGCTTTCCTCCATCTGTCCTGTCTTCTTTCTTTCCTTGTTCACTTTCTTTTGGTCATACTTCATTTCTTATCTCCTTGGGTCTATCCTTCCTTTGTCTTATTTCCTTCCTTCATCACGTTTCCTTCCATTCTTTCTTTTTCCTTCCGTGCTTTTGTCATTCCTTCCTTTATTGTGTCCATCCTTTTTGATCTATCTCTGTCCTTCATCACATGCGTCCTATCTCTCTCCATCCCTTATTATTGTTACTTCACTTGTGCTCATTTATTCTTCCATCCTTCCTTCTTTCCTTCCGAGTGTCCTCCTTCCTGTATTGCATTCTTCTGGCCTTGTGTCCATGTTTTCTCTTTTTTTTCCTTCTTTCCTTCCATCCTTCCTTTTTTGCAGATTGTATAAATATTTAACCCTGAATTTGAAATGAAATCTGTTGTTTCAAATAATAAGTTTAGGGTTAGCTCTGGAAAACTGAGTCTCAGAAAGTGTGGAATTTTACATGGAAAGTGTATATGAACCCAGACCACAGGAAGAACGATAAGAAATATTTTGGAATCAAGTCCTTTTTATGCTCACACATATTTTGGGTAATTTTTTGGTTAGCAGTCTAACAGCAGTGTTGTAGATCAACTGGAGTGTACTTTGTCTGATTTGCCAATCTGTGAAAAATAAAAAACAAACAAACAAAAAATGATTTTATGATATATCAACTATAATGTCAAAAAAAAACAAAAAAAAAAAACAACTCGTTTGACCACAATGACTTTTCTTCATGTCTGTGTTGCATCTTTGAAAAATTATTGCATTATTTAAGTTGAGGAGATAAAAAAAAATAACCCCAGAGTAGAGGTGAGGCAGCCCTAAACACATGAAAAACTTTCAGAATCATATGTTGAAGGTAAAAAAGTAAAGAACATTTGCTACAGTTCGGATACTTCTCAGACTTGGCAGTTATTGTTCTGAACACATTCCTCAGGTTTATGTGGAAACTTCAACATGGCTTTGAATGATGATATGGAGACTCCTCAGGGGATCCAAGAAGGAACTGCAATAACTTTCAGTAACTCATGGAAGGCTGACCAATCATGCTCAGATGGAGGCAAAAGACTTGATGACCCATGTTCCATCAGTATGGAAACTGGTAAAAAAAAAAAAAAATCAATGAATCATAAAATAACTTTTTTTCCCATTTAAATAGGGCTTAGAACGAAAACCATTATGAGTATATATATTTAATTTGTATTCAGTATATTTAAGGTTATTAGAAGTGTAAAAATATTTTTACCCTTTATTGTAGAGAATTATGCCAAACACTGGTGCGAAATGCTCCGAAATCCAAATGGTACATTTGCAAATTGCCATTCAGAGGTGAATCCTGACAGCTACTACAAGGTACAACAAAAACCTTTTATTTCACATTTTAATTCAGTTTTATTGGACTATAATTTTCTCAAAGTGTTCCTTTTTTTCTGCAGCGCTGCCTTTATTCCACCTGCAACTGTGAAAAAAGCGAGGACTGCTTATGTGCTGTCTTTACCTCCTATGGTCGAGCTTGTGCAGCAAAGGGAAAGTTTGTGACAGATTTTGGAAATGAATGTGGTAATGTATTTTTATGTTTTATGCCACCCGGATGAGTGATGACTTTTTAAGTTTGAAGAACATGTTAACTGTCATTTGTAAGTCTTAAAACAGTCCAGTAACTCTCCCCATCTTATTCACAAAATAGAAAAACACACAAAAAGCTGTCCATCAACTCAGATCTTCACTTACAATCATCGGCGATGCCAGCTGACTTGTAGTTCTCTGAGCTCAGAGCAGCAGAGCTGTACTTCACACTTCTTGCCAGTGGTTGGCTGTTTCTGCCCTGATGGTCTCTATTTGAATGAAAAAGACACTTGTGTACCCAAAGAAGAATGTTCCTGTTCCCATAATGGAGACTTCATTGAGGCAGGAAAGTCTCTCAACATCAATTCTGAGCACTGGTGAGTCAGAAGAAACCTTAAATAATACGGTAACTGAAGTCATTTTTTCCCCAGCAGCTAACCTGGATGCAACCTGAGCGGCCTATCTATTTACCATATATCTTTGTGTGTTTTTCCAAGCATATGCAACAGTGGAAGGCTTCACTGCGATTCCCGAGGAAACTACTCCTTAGGTAGGTCACTGGGCCCCTTATTTCCTTGCTTTCCCATAGCAGTGGTACTTGTGTAATCTAATGAATATTGAACAAGTAAATTCTTTTTGTACAGAATGTTCTTCTCCAAAAGTGTACTTCAACTGCTCCTCTACAAGCGACAAGAAATTTGGACCACAATGTGCTAGAAGTTGCATGAATCTGGGTGATGAAGTTTGTGTGAGTTTTTGTCTTGTTAATCTTTGACAAGGATCAGAGCTCCTGTTTTCTGTTTTTTTGTTTTTGTTTTTGTTTTTTTTTTTAACACAATATGGACCTTTTGTCTATGGTACCACAGTGATTCATCTTTTTGTCAGAGCTTTCACAAAACTAACTAAAATACTGTAAACAATAATTGTGCTTGAGCAGAGAGCTCACTTATTGTTTAAAATGATTTCAATGATTTCTTATTAAGGGATACAAGTGGTATACACACTTATGGAAGATTTTCACAAGATTATACTGTATGGTTCCTTACTTTGAAAGTAATTTTTGCCATGAGAAAAATATTCCAAAAGCTGATACTTTTCTTTTTTGTGAAGAGTGGAAAGTTCAGGACCTCTCTCTTCAGTCGAAGAGTTACACCAAAAATTTTAAAAGGCCTAGATGAAACTGTCACATTGAAAATCTTCTGTACTGGGTTAAGAAAGAACACAAATCCTCTTTGCCCAAAACTTCTACTGTGTTAAATCTGCTGGTATAAGATTGTGTTCCACCACACCAGCTATCAGTTTAACAAAATAAAAAAAACAGTTAACAGCATATGTAAAAAAAAAAAAAAAAAAAAAAAGACAACAAAATGATCATATTAAAATACACTTCTTTAATCAACTATTTTTTAAATCTTTAGGTTTCTCTCTTATTCCTTGATTTATTCCTTATTGTTTGCAATCTACTTTCTTATATTTTTGCAGACATTTATATTACTAAGATTTGCTCTTTAACCCTGTTAGCTTACTAAGATTTGCTCTTTAACCCTGTTAGCTTGTGCCTGCTTATATGAAGATGGTTCTTTAAGAGGTATCCCAGTATCTTCAAACTGATCAACCAAAAATGCATACTGGTTAAACCAGTGCCACTAATGTGGACCAAGTGTTGCATGTGATTTTAAACCGTTCCCTTTCACAGATGTATTGTAGTGCTCTTGAGAAATTACTATAGCTCTAATTTTATGTTGGCCAAGGTAGGCTAACCTAACAAATTAATGTCCGCAGCGAAAATGTCAGCTAATCCTGTATACTTTTGAATGACTGTATATTTCTTATCCTCCCAGGATGCATCAGAATGTGTATCTGGCTGCATGTGTCCTCCTGACCAGCTTGCTGATGGCCAAGGTTCCTGTGTGAAAAATGAAAGTGAATGTCCATGCCAGCACAATGGTCAATTCTATAAACCTGAAGACAAAGTTTACCATGATTGTAACTTCTGGTAAAATAAATACATAAACATTATATGCGCTGATTTATTTTAAACAATTTCTTGAAGATTTTGAGCTTAAACTTGACGCATTTATTTGTTTTGTTTCACTCTACCCATTTACGATATATTTAGTATTTGCAAAGGTGGACATTGGAGATGCACAACGAACAATTGTTCACGGAGCTGTATTATTTATGGAAGTGGACACCACAAAACATTTGATATGCGATTATATGAGTTTCAAGGAGACTGTTCCTATGTTGCTGTCAAGGTAAGTTTATGCTAAAACACTTTTAACAACATTTGTACACAGCTGGGCTGTAATTATTGGAAATTAAATGTGATTATTTACTAGAGCTGCAACTGATGATTATTTTAGTTATTGATTAATCTATCAATTATTCTGCCAATTATTTGATTAATCTGATAAAAGAAAACCTGGCACATCCTGCAGATTTTTAATTTAAACCTTTTTTAAACAATATTAGAAATACACTAAAAGAAGCAAATAAACAAATAATTCAAATCCTTTTTTAAATAAGAAAATAACATTTTATTGCCTAAAATGCAATAGCATAGCATTCCTTTAGTGTATGCTTGATAATTTGTAGCAAAGGATGCATATGGATGCAGGCAAATCTGTTGACTATTTTTTGGAATAACCAATTAATAATTAGATACCAAAAGGTGTTTAAAAGGAGATTTTTTTCACAGAATTTAAACCAGGTGAAACTAAAGCTATGCCACCTGAGGAATTTTGGGTTAAACAAATTTACAGACAAAGGTTTTTTAAATCTTAACTGCAATATATATATATATATATATATATATATATATATATATATATATATATATATATATATATATATATATATATTTGTACAGTTCTGACTTAACTGCTGTTCTGAGTATGTTGTTCTTTCAGCAATGGGCCGTTTTTGAGTCTGTATACTCCAGTTAATAATTAATCAATTATTAAATTAGTTGATTATTATTTCAATAATAAATTCAATATGATTAATCATTTCAGCCCTGTTATTTATTGAATGAATAATGAAAATATTACCACAAAGCAATTAAGAATGATTTTTTTTTTTAAAGAAATGACTAACACAATAACAAAACACAATAGGTATACCCAAAACTTTTTCACATTTTTCTTACATCACAATCAAAAATGTGATGTTTTTAGTTGTTTTTTTTTTTGTTGTTGTTGTTTTTGGGGGAGGTTGTATTTCATTTTAGAGATACATAAGTATTGGGGGATGATTATATATGCACAACATTCCTTTCAGATTATTCATAAAATGAAAAAATTAAAAACTCCAGCTGTGTCCTTTTACTTTCACTTCACATGCATTTTCACATGTGCTTATTTGTTTTCACTGGTCCATTTGACAAAATCACATTAAAGTAGGTTGAAATTTGTGGTTGTGATGTAAGACAGTCATCAAAAAGAACACATTTTGCCTTGCACTGTATATGTGCTGTGCTCCCACTGGCTTCTTGAGGCCAAAAAGTCAGTATAATACAGGTTTGAAGTTCTTCTACACACAAAAAAGTAGGAGCCTCAATCTCTTTATCCAAAGGTACGGCTGGCAGGAAAGTACATGGTAAAATATAGACCCTGGCTATCAGATAATTATTCTGGACCTTTGTTAGTAAAAGATGACTCAATACTTTGTGCACATTAACAAATTAGCATAGGATCAGTGAAAGTCTAAGAATCAAGCATTGACTTTTATGTTTGAAATAATTTAATAAATTAAAGTATGAGCTTAAAAATAAATATCTCTTTTTCCCCAAAGGATGCATTTTCCTTTAAAGCTAAGCAGCCACAATAATAGGAGGACAGTCTGACAATATATACTTTTTAGGAGCAATTTCTGTATGTATAATACTTAGTTTGTTGAGTTTAATTAATGTATGATTTGGTCATTAGCTGTTATTGTCTTTACAAATGCACAGTACTTACAGAACCTCTTTTTGTTCAGAATCAATGTTCCAATAAAACAGTGGAGGATGAAATTGAAGTCATCACAGAAGATGAACCATGTGGATCCACAGGCACAACATGTTCCAAAACTGTCAGAATTCACTTAGGGGTAAGGCAAAATACAAAGACATGAAATGTTTTCTCCAGCCTTAACAAGTCATTCAAGTAACATTAGGTATCAAAACAGATGATACTAACTCAAATAACACTAAATGTGTTGTAAGAATGGTCTTCATATTTTACAAAGAGTGAAATCTTCTTTGTATTTCAGAGAAAAGTGATCATCCTCACAGATGGCACAAGTAAAGAGGAGGATTTGGAAAATGGCACGCAAATACCATATCAAATAACAAATCGGGGCTTCTATATTGTATTAGCTTCTGACATTGGTCTAACTGTGATTTGGGATCGCAAAACATACTTTGTCATTCGGCTGGAACCACATTTCAAGGTGAGTCTCAGCAATTGGTTACTGGCTATAACCAAGGTCTGCTACGATGAAATGCATATGAGAAAAAAACATGGCTGTGTTGAGGCTGATGTTAAAACTTGAGTAAAAGATGGATCTTTGCTCTTCTACATGTTATAGGATGTGCCAATGACTGACTTGTTAATATTTACATAGGGTGAAGTGTGTGGCCTGTGTGGAAATTTTGATGGTAATGGAGAAAATGACTTCACCACCCGGAGTGGGTTGGTAGTGAGCAACCCATTAGAATTTGCAAACAGTTGGAGAGGGGACAGCTCTTGTTCAGATGTAGAAAAGCTTGTTGATGCTTGTGAAAAAGTGCCTCATCGAGATCACTGGGCAAAAATGAAGTGCAACATCATAAATGGAGAGAAATTCAAAAAATGCCACTCCAAGGTAGTGTATTGGTTGTTCGCGCAGTGAAAATGTTACACTGAAAGTATTAGAGATAAAAAAAAAATATATGATTTTCAATACCGAAACAGGTAGAGCCTCATCCATTCTATGAAAACTGTGTGAAAGACTCATGCGCCTGCGACACTGGAGGGGACTGTGAGTGTTTCTGTTCAGCTGTTGCGGCTTACGCTCAAGCTTGCAATGATGCTGGTGTTTGGATTTTATGGAGAACTCCAGAAATCTGTCGTAAGTGAACTATTTTCTTCTTGGACTTTTTTCTGAAGTTTGCTTGAAACAAAGTAAAGAATGAAGTTGTTATTGGATAGATAACTTAAGATAGTCATATAAAAAAACAAGAAAGGTTTCTAAATAAAAGTATAGTTGCTTTAATTTTTATAAACACATGAGTCAATGAACAAGTGCAAGAAAGCAATATAGAATATTAACAAAATCTAAAAACAAATGCACCCATGGTTTGTGAAAAAAGAAAAGGAGCCTTTTTGTTCTTTCATCAAAAATGAAATTAATCTAAGAAAAACAGACAACAGTTCTTTTATGAGATTTGATATAAAATCAAATTTTAAGTTGACATTTTGTTTCTTAAAGCATTGTTTCTGCATTTTCCTTTTAGCTGTCTATTGTGATTACTACAACTACTACAACAGCCATCATGATTGCTTATGGCACTATCATCCTTGGACTCCAGACTCATACCTCATTGGGACTTGTTCAAACTATTTCCAACATGTTCCAAGGCTTGAAGGTAAGTTGTGATTTAAAGTGGACCAATTATGCAAAATTGTCTTTTTGCACATTTTTATACTTTCATTCTGGTCTGTACTGCTTCTAGAAACAGTCCAAGTGCTAAAAGAAAACATCCAGCCTTTTTTTTTTTTTAGCAACAAATAAATGTTTTGTTGGTGTCTGGAAAGGAAGCCATTTCAAAAACCTCCCAATTATTAAGTCACAATCGGCGGGCACAGCCCCCCCCAGCAACCCCAGGCAAACCCAGCCCCTCACTAACACAAGCAGAGCTCCGCTCAGACGAGCACGTTTGGTCAGCTGGTTTTACTGCTGCGCACATTCCCCCAGTCACGAAGATCATAGGTCGTGGTTTCATTTTATTTTTAAACCATGTCTCCATCAACTTTTTTATGCACATTTTGATGTATCTCATCAGAAAAGGTTGATGGAAAGAGCAAAATTCAAAATGACTTAAAAAAAAAAAAAAAACTCCACAAAAAAAATTAAATGAAATTATTTCTTAAGGTGATTTTTAGTTTTTCTGAAAAAGAATTAATTGGGTAAAGAGGAGATTGAAAAAACATTTGCTGATTAAGTTCTGACGTAGCGAACACTCCCGCTGCTGGGTCTGTGCCTCACGAGAGGCACGAAACTCTGAAAAATGTCAAAGACCAAATTACCAGCACAGAGGGAAGAATTTCCACCTGGAATGGGCAGCAAGAAGCATTTCAGGCAGGGATGGGAATAGTGGAACACTCCTATCCACTGGTGGGTCTGTTGGGAATGTCCCAGCCACATTGCAAAATTGTAGTTTGCGTAAATCACTTCACAATGGACTCTTTTGAGTACAAGGTAGAAGTACAAGGCCATTTACCATTTCTGCTTCTGGGTTTGACTCTGTGTCAAAGATATATAGTTGCATAATTGTGAGTCTGTTTGCAGCCATTTTTATGTAAAGTATAAGCATAAACATTGACCTGTAGTGCTGGGGCAGGCAGCAGCTTATTTGAATAATAGTGACATAGCCCTAAAATAGCCCATTCTTAAGGTGCTTAAAAAAGGCAGAACTGAAAAGATGTATTAAACATGAAATTAACATGTTTTGAATACCCCACAGACTTATCCTGACGTGTTCAAGGAAGCATAATACGCCCCCTTAAAGGATTTTTGAAATGACAAATAAAGACTTTGAAAAATCAATTGTTACCAAAATCGTTTACAAAGTTTATGCTGTTTATTACAGGTTGTTACCCTGAATGCCCAGAATACGCACCAATATATGATGAAAAGGACAAAAAATGTGTGAAAACATGTGGGCAAATATCTAGCACTACAACTACATTACCAACTACAACTCAAACAACTACTACAGCAACCACAACCACCACAACAACAAGTACAGTATCAACAACACCAACAGAATATACCACTACAACTGAAACACCAACTACAACCCCAACAACTCCTACAACAACCACAACCACAAGTACAGAATCAACAACACCAACAGAATCTACCACTACAAGTGAAACACCAACTACAACCCCAACAACTACTAAGACCACCACCACAACAACAAGTACGGGATCAACAACACCAACAGAATCTACCACTACTACTGAAACACCAACTACAACCCCAACAACTACTACAACAACCACAAGTACAGGATCAACAACACCAACAGAATCTACCACTACAACTGAAACGCCAACTACAACCCCAACAACTCCTTCAACAACCACAACAAGTACAGGATCAACAACACCAACAGAATCTACCACTACTACTGAAACACCAACTACAACCCCAACAACTACTAAGACCACCACAACAACAAGTACGGGATCAACAACACCAACAGAATCTACCACTACTACTGAAACACCAACTACAACCCCAACAACTACTACAACAACCACAAGTACAGGATCAACAACACCAACAGAATCTACCACTACAACTGAAACACCAACTACAACCCCAACAACTCCTTCAACAACCACAACAAGTACAGGATCAACAACACCAACAGAATCTACTACTACAAGTGAAACACCAACTACAACTCCAACAACTCCTAAAACCACCACAACCACAAGTACGGGATCAACAACACCAACAGAATCTACCACTACTACTGAAACACCAACTACAACCCCAACAACTACTACAACAACCACAACCACAAGTACAGGATCAACAACACCAACAGAATCTACCACTACAATTGAAACACCAACTACAACCCCAACAACTACTAAGACCACCACAACAACAAGTACGGGATCAACAACACCAACAGAATCTACCACTACAACTGAAACACCAACTACAACCCCAACAACTCCTACAACAACCACAACCACAAGTACAGGATCAACAACACCAACAGAATCTACCACTACAATTGAAACACCAACTACAACCCCAACAACTACTAAGACCACCACCACAACAAGTACAGAATCAACAACACCAACAGAATCTACTACTACAACTGAAACACCAACTACAACCCCAACAACTCCTACAACAACCACAACCACAAGTACAGGATCAACAACACCAACAGAATCTACCACTACTACTGAAACACCAACTACAACCCCAACAACTACTAAGACCACCACAACAACAAGTACGGGATCAACAACACCAACAGAATCTACCACTACAACTGAAACACCAACTACAACCCCAACAACTACTACAACAACCACAACAAGTACAGGATCAACAACACCAACAGAATCTACCACTACAAGTGAAACACCAACTACAACCCCAACAACTACTAAGACCACCACAACAACAAGTACCGAATCAACAACACCAACAGAATCTACCACTACAACTGAAACACCAACTACAACCCCAACAACTCCTACAACAACCACAACCACAAGTACAGGATCAACAACACCAACAGAATCTACCACTACAAGTGAAACACCAACTACAACCCCAACAACTACTAAGACCACCACAACCACAAGTACAGGATCAACAACACCAACAGAATCTACCACTACAACTGAAACACCAACTACAACACCAACAACTCCTTCAACAACCACAACAAGTACAGGATCAACAACACCAACAGAATCTACCACTACAAGTGAAACACCAACTACAACCCCAACAACTACTAAGACCACCACAACAACAAGTACGGAATCAACAACACCAACAGAATCTACCACTACAACTGAAACACCAACTACAACACCAACAACTACTACAACAACCACAAGTACAGGATCAACAACACCAACAGAATCTACCACTACAATTGAAACACCAACTACAACCCCAACAACTACTAAGACCACCACCACAACAAGTACCGAATCAACAACACCAACAGAATCTACCACTACAACTGAAACACCAACTACAACACCAACAACTCCTTCAACAACAACCACAAGTACAGGATCAACAACACCAACAGAATCTACCACTACAAGTGAAACACCAACTACAACCCCAACAACTACTAAGACCACCACAACAACAAGTACGGGATCAACAACACCAACAGAATCTACCACTACAACTGAAACACCAACTACAACCCCAACAACTACTACAACAACCACAACCACAAGTACAGGATCAACAACACCAACAGAATCTACCACTACAATTGAAACACCAACTACAACCCCAACAACTACTAAGACCACCACCACAACAAGTACCGAATCAACAACACCAACAGAATCTACTACTACAACTGAAACACCAACTACAACCCCAACAACTCCTACAACAACCACAACCACAAGTACAGGATCAACAACACCAACAGAATCTACCACTACAAGTGAAACACCAACTACAACCCCAACAACTACTAAGACCACCACAACAACAAGTACGGGATCAACAACACCAACAGAATCTACCACTACAACTGAAACACCAACTACAACCCCAACAACTACTACAACAACCACAACAAGTACAGGATCAACAACACCAACAGAATCTACCACTACAAGTGAAACACCAACTACAACCCCAACAACTACTAAGACCACCACAACAACAAGTACCGAATCAACAACACCAACAGAATCTACCACTACAACTGAAACACCAACTACAACCCCAACAACTCCTACAACAACTACAACCACAAGTACAGGATCAACAACACCAACAGAATCTACCACTACAATTGAAACACCAACTACAACCCCAACAACTACTAAGACCACCACCACAACAAGTACCGAATCAACAACACCAACAGAATCTACCACTACAACTGAAACACCAACTACAACACCAACAACTCCTTCAACAACAACCACAAGTACAGGATCAACAACACCAACAGAATCTACCACTACAAGTGAAACACCAACTACAACCCCAACAACTACTAAGACCACCACAACAACAACTACGGGATCAACAACACCAACAGAATCTACCACTACAACTGAAACACCAACTACAACCCCAACAACTACTACAACAACCACAACCACAAGTACAGGATCAACAACACCAACAGAATCTACCACTACAAGTGAAACACCAACTACAACCCCAACAACTACTAAGACCACCACCACAACAAGTACAGAATCAACAACACCAACAGAATCTACCACTACAACTGAAACACCAACTACAACCCCAACAACTCCTACAACAACCACAACCACAAGTACAGGATCAACAACACCAACAGAATCTACCACTACAATTGAAACACCAACTACAACCCCAACAACTACTAAGACCACCACCACAACAAGTACAGAATCAACAACACCAACAGAATCTACCACTACAACTGAAACACCAACTACAACCCCAACAACAACCACAACCACAAGTACAGGATCAACAACACCAACAGAATCTACCACTACTACTGAAACACCAACTACAACCCCAACAACAACAAGTACGGGATCAACAACAACAACAGAATCTACCACTACAACTGAAACATCAACTACAACCCCAACAACTACTACAACAACCACAACAAGTACAGGATCAACAACACCAACAGAATCTACCACTACTACTGAAACACCAACTACAACCCCAACAACTACTAAGACCACCACAACAACAACTACGGGATCAACAACACCAACAGAATCTACCACTACAACTGAAACACCAACTACATCCCCAACAACTCCTACAACAACCACAAGTACAGGATCAACAACACCAACAGAATCTACCACTACAATTGAAACACCAACTACAACCCCAACAACTACTAAGACCACCACAACAACAAGTACGGGATCAACAACACCAACAGAATCTACCACTACAACTGAAACACCAACTACAACACCAACAACTCCTACAACAACCACAACCACAAGTACAGGATCAACAACACCAACAGAATCTACCACTACTACTGAAACACCAACTACATCCCCAACAACAACAAGTACGGGATCAACAACAACAACAGAATCTACCACTACAACTGAAACACCAACTACAACCCCAACAACTACTAAGACCACCACAACAACAAGTACGGGATCAACAACACCAACAGAATCTACCACTACAACTGAAACACCAACTACAACCCCAACAACTACCACAACAACCACAAGTACAGGATCAACAACACCAACAGAATCTACCACTACAATTGAAACACCAACTACAACCCCAACAACTACTAAGACCACCACCACAACAAGTACAGGATCAACAACACCAACAGAATCTACCACTACAACTGAAACACCAACTACAACCCCAACAACTCCAACAACAACAACCACAAGTACAGGATCAACAACACCAACAGAATCTACCACTACTACTGAAACACCAACTACAACCCCAACAACTACTAAGACCACCACAACCACAAGTACAGGATCAACAACACCAACAGAATCTACCACTACAACTGAAACACCAACTACAACCCCAACAACTCCTACAACAACCACAACCACAAGTACAGGATCAACAACACCAACAGAATCTACCACTACAAGTGAAACACCAACTACAACCCCATCAACTACTAAGACCACCACCACAACAAGTACAGAATCAACAACACCAACAGAATCTACCACGACAACTGAAACACCAACTACAACCCCAACAACTCCTTCAACAACCACAACAAGTACAGGATCAACAACACCAACAGAATCTACTACTACAAGTGAAACACCAACTACAACTCCAACAACTACTAAGACCACCACAACAACAAGTACGGGATCAACAACACCAACAGAATCTACCACTACAACTGAAACACCAACTACAACCTCAACAACTCCTACAACAACTACAACCACAAGTACAGGATCAACAACACCAACAGAATCTACCACTACTACTGAAACACCAACTACAACCCCAACAACTACTAAGACCACCACCACAACAAGTACAGAATCAACAACACCAACAGAATCTACTACTACAACTGAAACACCAACTACAACCCCAACAACTCCTACAACAACCACAACAAGTACAGGATCAACAACACCAACAGAATCTACCACTACAACTGAAACACCAACTACAACCCCAACAACTACTAAGTCCACCACAACAACAAGTACAGTATCAACAACACCAACAGAATCTACCACTACAACTGAAACACCAACTACAACCCCATCAACTACTAAGACCACCACCACAACAAGTACAGGATCAACAACACCAACAGAATCTACCACGACAACTGAAACACCAACTACAACCCCAACAACTCCTTCAACAACCACAACAAGTACAGGATCAACAACACCAACAGAATCTACTACTACAAGTGAAACACCAACTACAACTCCAACAACTACTAAGACCACCACAACAACAAGTACAGGATCAACAACACCAACAGAATCTACCACTACAACTGAAACACCAACTACAACCTCAACAACTCCTACAACAACAACCACAAGTACAGGATCAACAACACCAACAGAATCTACCACTACTACTGAAACACCAACTACAACCCCAACAACTACTAAGACCACCACAACAAGAAGTACCGAATCAACAACACCAACAGAATCTACCACTACAACTGAAACACCAACTACAACCCCAACAACTCCCACAACAACAACCACAAGTACAGGATCAACAACACCAACAGAATCTACCACTACTACTGAAACACCAACTACAACCCCAACAACTACTAAGACCACCACCACAACAAGTACAGAATCAACAACACCAACAGAATCTACTACTACAACTGAAACACCAACTACAACCCCAACAACTCCTACAACAACCACAACAAGTACAGGATCAACAACACCAACAGAATCTACCACTACAAGTGAAACACCAACTACAACCCCAACAACTACTAAGACCACGACAACAACAAGTACGGGATCAACAACACCAACAGAATCTACCACTACAACTGAAACACCAACTACAACCCCAACATCTCCTACAACAACCACAACAACAAGTACAGGATCAACAACACCAACAGAATCTACTACTACAAGTGAAACACCAACTACAACTCCAACAACTACTAAGACCACCACAACAACAAGTACGGGATCAACAACACCAACAGAATCTACCACTACAAGTGAAACACCAACTACAACCCCAACAACTACTACAACAACCACAAGTACAGGATCAACAACACCAACAGAATCTACCACTACAATTGAAACACCAACTACAACCCCAACAACTACTAAGACCACCACCACAACAAGTACTGAATCAACAACACCAACAGAATCTACTACTACAACTGAAACACCAACTACAACCCCAACAACTCCTACAACAACTACAACCACAAGTACAGGATCAACAACACCAACAGAATCTACCACTACTACTGAAACACCAACTACAACCCCAACAACTACTAAGACCACCACAACAACAAGTACGGGATCAACAACACCAACAGAATCTACCACTACAACTGAAACACCAACTACATCCCCAACAACTCCTACAACAACCACAACCACAAGTACAGGATCAACAACACCAACAGAATCTACCACTACAAGTGAAACACCAACTACAACCCCAACAACTACTAAGACCACCACAACAACAAGTACGGGATCAACAACACCAACAGAATCTACCACTACAAGTGAAACACCAACTACAACCCCAACAACTACTAAGACCACCACCACAACAAGTACAGGATCAACAACACCAACAGAATCTACTACTACAACTGAAACACCATCCACCACTCCACCTACAGATTGTTCAAAATGGAATAAAGTGGTAAGTTGTTCAACTTAAAAACCCCTAAATTAAGTATTTTATTTTACAACGGTACAATTTTTTATTTTTGAAATCTTTTATTTTGTTATATTTTTGAAGTTCTTTTACTACAACTCTGTAACCACCCCAGCACTGATTTGTCCTTTTTTCTTTATTACAGCAAAATGAGACCTTTTATTTTTGCAACTGCACCATGGCCAAATGTATTGGAAGCAATATTCTTGAAGTAGTGCCCTATGAATGCCCGCCCATCAAGAATATAACTTGTTCCAATGGGAAACGTCCCATTCTTGTTTATGATGAATATCAATGCTGCCAACATTATGAATGTGACTGTAAGTTGTCTAGTTAAAATCTGTAAGAAATATACTAAAATAAAGTGAACATTTTGACCACTCAAACAAGAAATAATTAAACAATCTACTATATCATAATGTACATTAATTGTACCAAAAGGCAATGGTGATTGGGACAATTATTGTTGGTGATTGGTTGAGAGTAGCAATTAACCTATTCAAGCAAAAGTGCCAAGCTCTATTTCGTAAATGGATTTTCCTATACAGCTCAAATTGCTTCTTGCCAATGTGCCATTTCTTGATACTTCACGAAAACCTTAGATTATATTCTTTCTTTTTAGAATTAGTGTGAGTAATATTCGTGGCAGACAGACTACTTAATTTTATGCAAGTGGTCATAATATAGTCGCTGATCAATAAATGCAGTCAAAACTTTCTGTTTTGAACAGATTAAAAAAAATTTTTATCATTCCAGGTGAGTGCAAAGGCTGGGGAGATCATTACAGTACATTTGATGGGCTGTCCTACAGATACCAAGGAAACTGTTCCTATTATTTGATGAAAGAAATTACACCAAGGGATGACTTGGAAATGTATATTGATAACATCCATTGTGATCCTACTGAAGATCCTTCCTGTCCTCAATCTTTAATTGTAAAATATGGAAAACAAAGTATCAAACTGATCTATTTTAATCTTGATGGACAACCAAGTTTGAAGGTAACATAAGATGAGCCCATAGATAGAAAGATAGATATGTCTTAACCAATATATAATGTACTTTCATGTGAATGAAATGTCTGTTTTAGCCTTTTTTAATTCCTGAATTGCTGTGATTAATTTCCAGGCATTTAAGAATGAAGTAAGTCAAAAGCTGCCTTATTGGGAACAAGGTATTAAGATGATGAGCACTGGCACTAACTTAGTTTTAGAGATCCTTCGTTTAAATGTGGTTGTTAAATTTGGAAGAAATGGCTTTAGTATCAACCTTCCATATAAGTACTTTGGAGGAAACACACAGGGTCATTGTGGTAAGAACTCCCTCTCAGGAGAGCATATGTGTACATCTTTTGGTTTGAATATAGATAATGACACTTGAAAATTTTTGATAGGAACTTGCTCCAACAATCAAGCTGATGATTGCTGGTTGCCTAGAGGCACAGTAGCAAAAAGTTGTGCTAAGATGGCTGTCGACTGGATTCTAGAGGAACATAAGGGTTGTGAGATTGGAGGAGAACCTCCTTTGGAACCTCCATGCAATGCAAGTTCTGTATGTGATCTCCTTAAGAGCAGGTACTTTACAACTTCTTTAAATATGTATTTTTTTCACAGTTAAATTACTTTTGAAGCTTTTTATGTCTTTATTTTTTCTAATGAAGTTTCATTTTCATTTTCCTCCACAGTCTCTTTGCTAAATGCCATTCCCAGATCTCTCCAGACATTTACTACAACGGATGCGTTTCTGACAGCTGCCATGTTCACAATAGAGTGAATACATTGGAGTGTACAAGTTTGGCAGCTTATGCTGCTGCCTGTGCTGAGAATGGAGTGTGCATTCACTGGAGGCACCACACTGATCTATGTGGTACAATATTTATTTTTCTCCAAGAAGAAATCTTGAAACCAATAGAAGTTTTTTTCAAATCTAAATTTTAAATTGTGCTAACAGTTCAAACTTTTTTTTTAAATAACTGAGTTGTTGTTTTTTTTAACCAACAGCCAGCAACTGCCCAGCAGACAAAATGTATAGACCTTGTGGACCTGCAAATCAACCAACCTGTGAAGACAAGTATGTTCTAAAACAAAAGATTTTTCATTGATTTTTAACACATAAAGAGTTTATTCTCAGACTATTATCATTCGGAATAGTAGTTCCTTGTGGTTAGTAAAACCAGTAGGAAAAGTGAAGAAACAGTGAAAGCCACCCTAATAATATCAACACATTCCTTTTAAATCAATATATGTTTGGTAAATTTTCAGGTGATGTTTATTTAAAACCTAAATACATGTTTCAATGTTTTCTTAATAGGCCTGAAGTCATTCTGACAGTTTTGTCTTTTGTGTTAGTTACCTCTTCAATCTGTTAATTCCATCTCAAAGTTTGATCAATTCCACCTAATTTGTTTTCTTTTATATAAAAAAATCATTCAACTTGCTTTCTTGGTCATTACAGTATTTAGTTACAGTTAACGTCAAAATTATTCGCACCATTGCCAGAGTTAGATTTTGAATAATTTCAATGAACCAGTGATGCTTATTCTTTAGAGAACTCTCAAACGATAATAAAACTATGAAAAGGTGTATCATCCATCCATTCATTGTCTATACCCACTTATCCCTTCAGGGTCTCAGGGGGACTGGTCTCTAATTCCAGGGGTTCTTGAGCAAGACAACGGGTATACTCTGGATAGAATGCTTGTTCGTCACAGGGCCATATAGACACACACAGCAAAGAATAACCATGAACACAATCTATGGGCAATTTAGAAAAAAATACCCTGTCTTTGTTGTGTTAAAATTTTCTCCACATCCAACCTCTCCCTGTGTACTCTTATTCCCCTTGTTGCTTTCCGAGGTTCCTCTGGGCTTACCTTACAAAGCAGCTGATGGCAGAGGTGCTCACTTCAAAGTCCTCAAAATGTTGTGTAATGGTCAAAAAAAACATTGTAAAGGATCCCAGTAACGAAGCTTTCTTATGCAGAAAAATGCTGAACAATCACAGTGTTTTGAGACATTCCCTAACATTATGAAGCACATGCAGAATCATGTGTCTTTGATCTGATTTCTTTTTAATTGCAAATGCAGCAAGTGACACGATTTCTGCCAGCTGTTTGAGGCAGCATAGAATGCCTGTGATGTCAAAATTTGCCATTGTTCTGTTGGGTTTTAGTCACAATGCATAACACTGTATGCTGGAAAACATGCCATGGTGTAAGTTGTCTCAAATAAGTGGGTCTTCCAGAAAAAACTATCACTGTCATTGTTATATCATTAGAGTTTCATGATGAAATGTTATAAAATAGCACCTCTATTATACCTCTATTATACAGAAAAACTAGAGTGAGTTTGAGTGCTTTAGTGGAAGGGAGAGTTAGAACCACTTATTTTAATTAAAGATTATCATGTTAGGAACTGAATGTCCAAGCTTATAAAATCTATGAGATTGAGAGTTTCCGCAGTACTTTAAACCTAAGTCTGCCAGGGGTATAAACAATTTTGGACTTAACTGTTTCTTATTACTAAAATACCTCTCCATCTCCTACCAGACAGATACTACTGTGTTACCACTGTGCCTCAAGTTTAACCTTTTTTCAAACCATCCCTCTTTTACTGCAGAGCAGAGGTGTCAAAATCTTGTTCTCAAGGGCCAGTGTCCTGCAACTTTTAGATTTGTCCCTTCTCCAGCATACCTGAATCAAGTGACTAGCTCATTAGCAGAACTTGGTTAATGTATTTGATTATATTCTCTCACAATGAAACCCATCAGTTTGTGTAAGTGCAGCATAAATAGCAGTAAGCTAATAAAACCAATGACAGCAATATTAGTCGCAAAACATTAACCACTAAAGGAGCAATTAAAATACTATAAGGAATAACGATGATGTTTTTGATGTTTGAATGTTGCAGTCCTAATGATCCAGTGATGAACTTCACTACTGAGGGTTGCTTTTGTCCTGAAGGAATGAAACTGTTCAGCAGAGAATCAAAAATATGTGTTAAAAGTTGTGGTAAGTATTTAACCACAATTCTGAGAGTTTGTTTTATTCTTCAGATTCAATATTGAATCTTTAGTTCCTTTTGTTTGCTTCTCTGTCTTTGAGCCTAACTGGGTTCTTATACATTCTGGTGATGTTTGTCAGTGTGCACATTATGGTCTAAAACACATTTCTGAATCCAGTATAGTTTTCAGTTCTTACAACTACTGCTTCCATAAATATTAAAATACTAACCCTTTATCTTTTAGATCTTAATAATAGAAAAATAAGGTCTACAAAACATCAAAAAAAATTATCAATATAACAAACAAGAACTGGCACATTTCTTTACAAAAATAAGTGTGGTTCCAATGGTGCAAAGTCGAACTGAGCCCAGTTTGCCTTTGCGTGAACTTGGAAGTGTTTTGTCTAAAATATAAACAAAACACCCCAAAATTGTGCAAACATACAGTAGATGAGTTTAATCAATCCTATCATTTGGGTTTTTCTTACCTGTCTAAAGATGTCTTATAGTTTGCTTGCAGCATATTTTTAATGATCCGTCCAAAAGAGTACTTCTTGGGGATTTTGTCCCTCTTTGACAAATCTTGCAAGTTATGAGGAATGTGTTGATTCCACAGGTGCCTAATAACTAGTTACATTTACTCACATTTATTTGAGTAACTTAACTCCCTAATTTTTTTATTTTATTTGTTTTGTAATTATGTTATTTCTTTGGGTTTTTCTTTTCATTTTAGTATTTAAAACATGAGAATTTGCACCTAACTTTATGTTTTTTGTATGTCTGATGTCATCATCTTAAAATAATAAATCAGATGTTCTGATCAGTTACTTAGTACTGAAGTAGCATTTTTGTGAAATACTTTTTTCACTCTGACTTGAGTAATTTATTGGACGACTACTTCTTACTTTTGAGTAAAAATGTGCTAAAGTAGTGTGACTCTTGAGTATAATTTTTGGGTACTCTACCCACTTCAGGTTGATTCCAGCATGAAGTACTGATGTGTACATTTAGTATTTCTATCAAACTGCAAAGCAAAACCAGTTTCCTTAAGTTCACAGGCAGTTTATGATATAATCTAGAGAAGAACACAAACTATATGTGTTAGAACATGCTAAGCTGGTTAAACTGATAGCTTCTGGAGCTAAGCATAGTCTCCTGTTGATGACAAAAATTAATTCATGAAGTGGAAACTCACTTAGAAACACAGATTTTACTGTATCCATATAATTTTTGCCAGTTAACTGTATCAAACAGACCACGTCAGAAAAATCACATCTTGAATATGTCCATATTTTAAAGTTGTGATTATTTGCGATTTGAAAATTACTATATCAGGAGAAATTTTTAATTTTTCTTTCAAAGAACTAATAATTGTATGCCTTTGTCTGAGATCACACCTTCTATAAAGCATTTTTACTCTTACTCTCTATTCAACCTTCTGTATTCACAGAAAACCTGTCAAATACTTGAAACTCCTAATAGTATTGTCTTTCTCACCTTTTAAGGTGTGTAGTGCTTAGGGAAATGAAAGGACTCAAAAGTATCTTAATCCAAATCAAAAGTAAAAGTGACTAATTTCAGCATTAGCATGTAGAGGACATGATGCATCTCACATAAATATGTTTATGCTGTATTTTAACAGGCTGTCTCGATCCTAATGGGACACCCCGTGAGGTGAGCCAAACCTGATTTCCATGTAAAGTCCTCCACCTGTTTCCTGAGACATTTAACACTTTCTTTTCTTTGTTTTTTGGGTTTGTTTTTTTTTTTTTTTAGTTCAATGAGACATTTGAATACAAATGTCAAAACTGTGTCTGTGATGAGTCCACCAAAACTGTGATCTGCAAGCCTAAGATGTGCCCAGCCCCAGCTAACCAAAGATGCATGGGTTCAGGATATGTTCTTGTCAATCAATCTGATCCATCAAATCCCTGCTGCACAGTTCATGTTTGCCGTAAGACATATCACAAAAATACTGATTAGTGTTTGCTGCTGGTCAATCTTGAAATTTGTAATAAACTAAGTTCTTCTTCTTTGTGTAAACAGAATGTCAGAGCCATGCTTGTCCACACATCAACATGAACTGTCCAGTTGGCTTTATGCCAAACATCAGTGTTCCAGAGGGAAAATGCTGTCCGGAACTTAGATGTGGTGAGCCCATAAAATCAGTTTGTATCTACATGAGGCCAAAAGGGAAAAAGAATCACTTTCACATGATCTTTTTTTTTTTTTTACATAATTGTTAACTTTCTTTCCTAGAACCTAAAAGAGTCTGTGTGCAAAATGATGTGGAATATGGGGTAAGGGATATATGTGTTAAATATGTCCTTTTTAATATATATGTTTTAAATTCATGGTGTAACAATGAATTTATGTGGATTTCTTAGCTTGGTTCTTCAGCTCCTGGCAAGAAATGTGAGAACTGCTTCTGTTCAACAAACTCATCATCTGAAGGTCTGATGGAAATACAGTGTGAGCCTCAACAGTGTGAAGAAACATGCAGAAAGGTGAGGAAGACAATGTGATTCTCATAAGAGCCATGCACAATGTAACGTGTATGGCAACATGGTTACTCTGGAAAAGCAAGACCCACAGCTCAGGTGGGAGAATATGTTGACATGAAGTTGAGGTACTACAGATATAAATGAGCTTTAGCTACAGTCTGGCATATTCACATGTAAATGTACATTAACATGCTCTGCACCGGTAACAGAGGAACATGGGTTACCCTAAAAAATGTCAGCTCATGCCAAGGAAAGAATGCAAAAGTTAAAGTTCATGCCTCTGTTTGTGGAAAACGACAAGCTAAACATACAATAAAAGGTAATACATTGCACAGTTTTAAGCATATTTCTATATAAAATCTCAGTTGTCAGTATGATGGGTCACATTTTATTGTTCAGTTACAATGTTTACTGTTGTCAAAAGAAGATAAAATGTATATTTAACAGTTTTCCATGAAAAATAAACTTAGAAACTTTGTATTTAGCCAGTGGTCCAACCCTTGATAACAGTTAGTTATAGTAGTTAATGTGGCCTTTGGGGCAAAATACGCCTGCGTTATTTCTAAGCATATTTAGGTGTTGAAATAACCCCGTCAAAGTTAAGACGCATATCAGATTAAAAATCTGTGGGAAGACTTAAACACTGAAGGAAGATCAGGCAAAAATTGCAATCTCCAGATGTGCAAAGCAATATCCCAAAAAACTTCCAACTATATTTCCCACTGAAGGTTATTACACAAAGTACTGACTCTGACTCCACTCTTTACGGATTTTGTTTGTAAAAGATTTAGAAAATCATGTATCATTTCTGTTCTACTTCAAAATTTATATACTAGTTTGTCTTGGTCTGTTAGAGAAGATCCAAATGAAAAACTTCGAAATTTGCGGTAACATCTTGACAAAATGTTACAAAGGACAAGGGGTGTGAATACATTTACAATGAACTGTATTTTAATCTGACCTTCGAATTATTTGAATTTGGTTTTTTTGTTAGGGATTCAATTATGTGAAAACCAACTCAGATGATTGCTGTGGGACGTGTGTCCAGACACACTGTGTGATCAGCATTAATGGCACTGAGAAGCTCTTGAAGGTAAACTGAATCATCGCTGTTCATTTGTATTCTTTTCAATAAGTTTAAAATACCTCCAGTAAGTGTGTTGTTCTCTGTGTGGTAATTTTCAGGGAGGAGAAACCTGGTCACCACCTGAAAATAAGTGTGAAAGTAAGACCTGTGTTAAGAGTGGTGAGACTTTTACAGTCACCAGCAAACACATCATTTGCCCAGCATTCGAAGAGAGCAACTGCAAAAATGTAAGTCCCTGGTTTAATACAGGAACCTGGATTGGAGCACTTATTGTGAAAAATTCAAATTTTTTTATTGTCGTTGTATTTCCTGTTTAGGACACAATTCAGACTGCAGCAAATGGCTGCTGTAAAATCTGTAAGTATGATTTTTTTTTTTCTTTAGAGTCAAAGATACTGAAACAAGCAGACAAACTGACAATTTTCTTTTTTTTCACATTTTAAAGGTGTGGAGAAAGAGAAGGCCTGCAGATTGGTTAACCGGACAACTCCTATCAGCCACAATGGCTGTCAGTCTGAGATGAATATGCCATCCTGTGAAGGATCATGTGACACTTTCACCAGGTAAGGATGACATTACTTGTAGTTTTTCTCCCTCTGAAAAGTCACCGAACCATTTATTAAGCGGTTGTGAGGTACTGAATGTGCTGATTTCTGCCACTGTTCTTTTCAGGTACTCTGAAGCAGCATCTGCTATGGAACATTCCTGCTCCTGTTGTAAGGAGAGACGCGCCAGCAATCGCACTGTTAATCTGGCGTGTGAAAACGGTGGGCACGTCCAGTTCACTTATGTGCACGTGGAGGAGTGCGGCTGTGGTCACACAGAGTGCACCACACCTGCCGCACAACATGTTCGCAGAAAGCGACGCTTCACACTGCAGTGACACAATCCTCAGTCCTCACATATGGGATGCAGATTTATCTCCAACAGTCATTTAATTAATCATTAAATCTCTCACAAAATAACGGATATTGTTGAGTTTGTTCAGCTGATTTAATAAAAAGATGCAACTGAAATTAAGTCTTCTGTCTTTATTATCCTGTTTGGGCCAGCCATCTCATAGCTACTACTTATGGTTCTTATTTATAAGAATAGTTACTGTTAACTCCTAATCTCTGAATAATAATTACCATATTTGCTGCTGTATCATCAAATTTAATGAGTAAGTTCTACTGATTAGTGAGTCAGTTCTGAATTGTTGTAAGGCACAGGAATAGAGAGCTCAAATGCTGTTGGGCCGGTTTCTTTATCTTGGTTGAGATCTGATCACAGTATTTTGAAACAAGGAACAGAGCACCACCCACCACCAGAACAGGATCAACTCCGCTGTGAGCATCCCCGGCAGGAAGCCTGCACCCGGGGCCAACATCCCCCACCATGCTCCCTCAACCATTTAAACAAACCCTCATCACCATCCCTGCACTTTCAGCCCAGGGACAACCATCACCAAGGCCAGCCCCATCGGTGCCACCAAACCAACCAAAACCTCAATGGCCCAAGACCCGGAAAAGCATGCAACCCTTCCACAGCACACTCTACGAGGCACCCCTAACCAGCAGGGCTGACATCTCCCCAATGGAGCAACGAGTAGGGCAGGAAACCAGGGAGCCCGCCAAGCTGCCCGGTCTACGCCAGCAACCAATCCCAGGCCGCCCATGAAACAACACATGAGCCCACACCAGTCAGGAACCCGCATCCGAGTCTACCCACTGTTCCAGGCCAAGTACAACCCGCCAGCCACCCCTGTGCCACCACAAGGCACACCCCACAACCCCACCCGCCCGACAGTGACCACAGGTCAGCCCCAGGCCAGGGGCCAGAGCAGCAGGAAGAAGCAGGAGAGGTGCCAAGGGCACCAAAGACCATGCACCCCACCAATCCCATACTACAGATCCGGAGGCATCCAAGCATGCCAGCAGCACACCCCCACTGCGAACGCCACCCCAAGCTGACTGGCCAGCCCCCCCGCCAAAGCAGAGCCGCACCGCCGATCGCCGCCACACACCACCAACAGCCAGGCACAGACCCTCAGCCAATCATCCACCGGAACACGGCAGCCACCTCGGGCAAAGGGCTGGCCACCACAACCAGGAACTATGATCCAAATATCCAAGCAATCCCGGGAGAACCAGAGCGCTGTCGCTAACAAATTTGACATAAACTGAGAAGATGACATTCTGTGTCATTGCTGTTTCAACAGTGTTATTTAGCACTCGCTTCAGTGTGTGAATTCCTGTTTTCTTATTTGTTAAAGGTATATTTAAGAAAATCCTTTCAAATGCTGCATTTATCTGACACAATCTTGATGATTTTGCAAATAGAAGTCTCACTAGTTGGACTGCAGGTGGAGAATCTCTGTAAAAGTGACTTTTACATCCTATACTCAATGAATTTTACCCAACTCCAACTTATATAACATGGTAATATTGCATTGTGTGACAATCACATTCATCTGTTTTGGTAACAGCTGGGGAAAAAAATTGCTTCCAGCTGAAAATCAACACAAATGTCCAACCGGTTTACTTCAAATTCAGATCATCAAAGAAACTTCAATATTTAGAAAAAGAGAACCTGAGTAAACACACAGTCAAACATTCTTGTTCATAATTTTTTTGATACGGAGGAGAATCCGAGGTTTCATCAATTCTAGTAAGTTGCTCAGATCAGCAATTTTGGTAGGACAGATCAACCTGGGAAGGTTCTATCTATTTGTGCATAATGACTGTCTCTGGTTTGCTGAACTTTCAAAGTCTTAGAAAATGCTATGTAACCCTTTGCAGAATAATATTACTTCTTTATTAACTCTCCCACGGTCCTAACAACACTCGGGAAGAGTGAGGCAGATGTCAAAATCTGACAAAGAGGAAGTGATGGGGGTGTCCCATCAACCCATCAGATCCCAAAACCACGGAAAAAAGAAAAACACTTGTAAAAGCACATGCGGGGGGGTCAGTTTGACCCCTGCGGAATGGCTAGGGGAATTATTTTGTAACCATTGTTCTATGAATTTAGAGGATGTACTGTTCTTCAGTTTTGTCAGTACAGTATTCCAAGTATGAACTGCTGTATGATGGTTGCCCAAAGTATGGCTGAAAAACATATCACGATATAAGGACTTCTTATCAGTCAATATCAATAATTATTGATTTGTTTTTTGATTTAAATATCTGAAATAATGCCAAACTGATGACCTGACCATTCCTATTTTATCCACAGTTTCCTCTTGAGATGTGGTACTTTTTTCTCCCTTCACTCCATACAGTTGTTTTTTTTTGTTTTTTTTTAAGCAGTTATGAGGCACAGTAGGAAAACTTGGCATGTTATTCAGTAGGTTGTTGCTAACTTACAAAGAGTGAGTGAGTTAGCTGATGCCACCCATCTTGATTAGCTGGCTGTGAGAGGTTGAGCGGCTAAAATGTTTCCTTTATTCAGTGGGGCAGGGCCCAGAGCATGTAAAATTGTGTACACTAGTAAAATATCCAAGAATTTAATCCCTTGCTAGAGGTCAGTGACAATAGTTCTCATCTGTTCCTGAACTTAGATTGTGGCATGATGTGTTGCTTTTTTAGATTTTTTTTTTTTGCTCTACTTCATGTTGTCAGAAAGGTTGTATTTAGGTGATTTCTTGATTTTCTTAATTCAGGTCTGGCAAAAATCATGCCAGGGTTTCCAAAAAATTGAGTTAATAAGAATTAATGGATGATTTAAATATTGTAGTTGATAATTTTTCAAATAGGGTCAGGTTGCTTTGAATTTTTTTTCCCCTTAGCATATGAAGTCATCATTTGAAAACTGCATTATGTATTTACTCAAGTTATTGCTGTCTGATCATAGAAAACAGTCTGATGACCTGAAACATTTAAGTGTGACAAAGTAGCAAAAAAATGAATAAATAAATAAGAAAAGAAAAAGAAATCTATCAGGTGGCAAGTGCTTATTCCTTATGTGGACTACTGGAAATTAGTGCATGTGCATGCAGTACATGTAGATTAAGAATTAACCATGGTGCAAAGCTCAAAACCTTTGCCTGTTTCTTCTTCATAGGCTGAAGAAGGAAGGAAAGATAAAAGAAAATATTAAAAACAAAAAACAGCAGATATCCCTGAAATTTTGCTACCACTATGCTGAAAAATCTTTCTGAATTTGTTAGTTATGGCCTATATAATAATTTAACATCAAAATTGTAGTTACTGTTACTAATCACAGGGTAAACACAGCACTGACAAACTTTTTGCAAGCCAAACATTATCTTATTTGTATTCTCCAGAAGTGTCTCACATAATTGCCTGCTTGATCTTTAGACATGCATGATGTAGAAAATACAGTACAGAAGTTATAAAAATATCCACCATCATAACAAATTATATCATATTGACATTGCCAAAGGCTCCACCAAAAGGTGGTTCCAAAACTATTGGTAAATCTAAATGTATATAAAGCCATTACTGTCAGCCTCACTTTTATCTGCTTTGGGACAACAAGCCCACAGTGGCAACCATGAAGTGGACTGTGGTGTGGTTGTGTTTTTTCAGTTTTCCTGTAGCAATTCAAGGCAAACGATGTAAGACTTACATGTATTAGATTTTTTTAAACAGTTTTAAAGACTGCATGGCTGCCTCAAAAAATCATATTCTGTTTCTACTACTACAGTTTGCTCAAGAGACTCTCAATGTTAAATTTGTTTTCCTAAAAAATATTATAAGAACATAGATTGTTTTCATGTGAGGAAAATATATCAGTAATTTATATTTTTCTGTTGAATTTTTGCTTTCTAGTTCACAACCATGTCAACAACATCTGCAGCACTTGGGGCTCACAGCACTATAAGACCTTTGATGGTGATGTGTACCAGTTTCCTGGCTTGTGTGAGTACAACCTGGTCACAGACTGCCATGGTTCTGACCCCAAGTTCTCAGTACACATTAAAAGGGAGGCAAATGATGGAAACATTCCAATAAGTTACATAACAGTTACTATAAATGAAAATGCTTTCTACCTAAACAAGACCCATGTCACTGAAAACAACAACCAGTAAGTAAAAAAAAAAAGCAAAATTGCATATTTTTTTTCTATAAAGTAAAAAAAAAAAAAAAAAAAGAGAAAATATTCCCTGTTTGATATTTTCTTTTTTTTTAAAAAAAAAATCAGAGTCACTCTTCCATACTACAGTAGAGGGGTAAAGGTGGAGGAAAGTACATTTTACATCAAGCTTCGAGCCACCAAAGTTGGCATCACTGTCATGTGGAACCATGAAGATGCAGTGATGGTAATAACTACTAAAAATAAACTACTGATATCACACTAAGTCCAAATCCTTCACTCACAGTTTTTGACTAACCAAAGAAAATAACTATCCATGGAGAAACAAGAGCTAATCCCTGCAGAGAGATGAATGAAACAAATTTGATGTGATCAGTTATTATTCACAGGATAAACATTGTTGTGCCATCATTGAGGTGAAATGAGTGTTATTTTAAGTAACAGAAGAATATTATGAATGTTCTTTTCTTCTATTGTGTGTTTCAGGTGGAAGTTTCAAAGAAATATAAAAACCAAACCTGTGGACTTTGTGGAGACTTCAATGGTGTAGCCGTCTATGATGAGTTCATTTACAATGGTCTGTTATTCAACTAACGCAATTTATGCAATCAGTAAAAAAAAAAAAAAATTAAAAAAAATAAAAAATAAAAAATAAAAAAAAATCAAATAATTTATCATCTTCATCATCTGATCACATTCAGGTCTTATATTATTGTTTTACTTCATCATCATGATCAGGTGCTGAAATCAGCCCCATTGAGTTTGGAAACCGTCACAAAATCAATCAACCAGATGATGACTGCAAAGACCCCCGTGAACATGAAGATGAGTCATGGAATGCTGCAAATGTATCCAGTTCTTGCAAGAATTTTGTGAGTTTTTCAGAAAGTTAATTTGGTAGAAGACATGGTGTTTTGCTTACATGTAAAAAAGGAATGTTGTCCTTGTTTTCTGTCTGTTTTTTTGTTTTTTTATAGCAAACCAGCTGTGAAAAAGCATTTCTTTCAAACTCCTGGAGTTCATGCACTGAACAGATTGACCCTGAAGCTTACATTCAGGCATGTGTGATAGACATGTGTGCCTGTAACAACAGCACCAATGACTCCTGTGTCTGCAGCACAATGTCTGAGTTTTCTTGTCAGTGTTCCCATGCAGGAGGACAGCCTCCCAACTGGAGATCTCAGTTGTGTGGTATGTTTCATGTTCGACTCTGTTGTTTAGTGTCTTTTTGTGAAAATGTTTTTTAAACAACTGAATAACCAGCTTAATAATTCTATGAATAAGGGACACAGAAGGCATATTTCTGAAAAAACACAAAAAGATAATAATGTTCACATTTAAATATAAACATGAACATACAGTAGTTTTTAATGGGTTAAAATGTTGCTTGTATTGCATAATGTTTGAAAGATTAAAACATTTCTTCAAGTTTAGCAGAGTGGAATACTTTACTTGGGGCATTGATAAATGATGATTAAATAAAAATGTATTGTAATTTAGTACTAAAAGCAGTCAGATATTTGAACATCACAACCTACGTCATTTTTTTTGCTTTATTTACCACCTCATAACATGTAAAAATTACCACCTCCCTTTATTTATTCCACCATTTATCTTCATAGCCAAACAGTGTCCCCACAACATGAAGTATGAAGAAAGTGCTTTTCCTTGCATTGATACTTGCACACATCAGGAGACGAGATTATTGTGTGCGGAACAGAAAACAGATGGCTGCTTTTGTCCTCCTGGTTAGTTCTCCTCACATGGGAAACCTGTATTGCAGTTGTTAATTCACCTTCACCCAATGAAATTGTTGATTTTTTTTTAATCAGGAACGGTGTTTGATGATATTTCTGAGAGGGGCTGCATCCCTCAGTCTGAATGTCAGTGCAAGCATGACAAAATATACAACTCCGGAGAGGTTTACCACCATGAAAAAGCAAACTGGTATGCATGTTTCACAATGTTTAGAGAATTTGGTTTTCTTTTTTTGTTTTGTTTTTTTTCCCAGTCTGTGTTTATCTGCTTTATTGTAGAGACTTATTTTCTTTTACAGTACTTGTTCAGAAGGAAGGTGGGAATGTGAGAGCTTTGAGACACCTGCTACATGTGCAGTTGAGGAAGGTTCACATTTCACAACTTTTGATGGTGCAACCTATACCTTTCATGGAAACTGTCACTATACCCTGGCCAAGGTTGAAAGCAAGGTAAATGTGGTATAATTTGCTGTTGATAAAAAAAAAATAAATAAATAAAAAAAAAATACAGTCCAGGGATAGAACCTTAAAAAAACAAGTTGATTTCTCATATTTATGAAGTACATTCATATATTTCAGGATGGAGTAAGTCCAGATTTTACTATCCAAGCCTTGTTGGAACCATGTGCCCAAGAAAAGTATGACACTTGTCTGAAGGCTTTAAAACTCCATCTGCACAATGACCGTGTGAGTTAAATACAAACATTTTGAGATTCACTTTCGAGATTTACATGTATATTTGATGCTCATTGATAAAACACTGTATTTCTCTAGGTTTTAGTGTTCACATCTGATGGCTCAGTTCAGCAGAATCAAAAAACCCTGACTTTGCCATATTACTCAGGTAGGTGAGATGATTTAAAAAAATAATTTAACCATGCTGTTCTGAGCTCTCATTTATGTTACATTATGACCTGATCTCTATGACTTTATTTATAGGGGAAATTACAATATTTCATGCTTCTTCCATTGACATCTTGCTCTATGCCAAATTTGGGCTGCAAATTCAGATCCAGCGTTTACCTGTCATGCAAGCCTACATCAGCTTGGAAAATAGCTACAAAAATAAGACAGATGGTAAGTTTTATATTACTTTTGAAGTCAACCCAACTTTATTTAAAGACTGTTTTTCAAATGACAACTGAAAACTCAGTCACTTACTCTAATCTCCAAAAAGCTAGCTCCAGGCTACCTTTTAAAATTGCTGAACTAGATTAGCAGGAATGTCTAAAAACAGCTCTGCCAGTATCCACCAAACAGAGGTGGCAGTTAAGGCTTGAAGATATATCACTAATATTTTACCTTCTACATCATGACAGACCAGGCCAGGGGGACTTTAAAAAAAAATCTTTTTGCTGTGGGTTTGGGTGCATAGGTACTTTGCACATCTCTGACAAACTGATGGTGCCTGATGGCAAAGTCTGTTTGCGGTGGTGATGGTATCAGTTTACATATAGGCATGTTAAGTTTTGCTGCCACATTCTTAGTTTTCATTATTACTGTCATCCTTGGGTTGTCATATGTGCTACTAGATTGCATCTTATAGTTGCAGGAATGTCACATTATCTGTATTCTTATATTATTTTTAAAAAAGTGACTGGTTATAAAAATCCCTTCTAATGTAGAAGTTGGAGCCAGGTTTAAAATTTTGCCATAAAATCGATTTTGGTTAGTTTGCTGTTACATTTCTTATCTGTCATATCTTTGAGACAGGAGATACGGTATTGTAAGTTTTAAAGATGTTAAAGTAGTTTTCTATACTTACTTCTATCAAGCTTTAGTCTATGTATTGCACTGTTTGATGTCTTTTATGTGATACCACATTCGTATTGTAATACTTTAATTTTCCATTCCTACAGTATTTTGACAAACATTTAGTACTGATACCTTCAGAGCCAGGTTTAGGAGGATGTGAGCCCTGGGGCTTGAGATCATTTTTAGGCCCTACTCTCTACCCCTACTCCTACTCTTTAGATACCCCACCAAAACCCTTTGGTGGGGTATCTAAATACCAGTGATGGTTATGTACTGTTTTAGGTCTTTTAAAATTATGATATAGTGCCAACTCCAATCATATTTCACACAATAAAAAATCTAAAACTGGAACTTGGTTTTCAATAACACATTATTTGTATTACATTTAAATCATTGAATTGCGGTTCTTGTATCAACCACAGGACAAGGGTATAAAAGTTTAAGTCCAAAAAAGTGCAACACTCATATATACTGTACTTTTAAACAACTATACAAGCATGATACATATGCACAAATATTACTTAGTATCAATAGCCTAAGTATTTTAGATTTCTCTGGAAGTTTCCAGCCTGTCTGTACAGGATTTGTTACATGCAGATCATTTCATACATAGGCAGCATGTAAGTCAAAAAGAAAACTAGAACTATCTGACAAAGCAAATGAATTAGATTATCAATACACAAACCCCAGAAATCCTGATGTTTTTACAAAAATTGTACTGAAATTCAAACTCAGTTAAATTTAATCTCAAATCATGAGGTTGAGAGGTGACTTTTAAAAAGCAAGAGTTCATATTATGCATACGGTGCAATATCTGTCTGACTATTAGCCATTTAGCGGGGTTTAAAACCAAGACAGTGTGTACCTGGTATTAATTTGGTTGATGGGTTGGCTATTTATTGTATTAAAATAAGGATATTTTGGACAATGTTTTACTCCGATCTTTGTTGAGAACACTTTAAAAATAGCTCTTTCAAGTTTCAACATAATTGCCACCAGTAAACAGGCAAGGTTTACATACATTTGGATGAGCTAGTTTGATGTGGAAGAATTTGACAGACCTGTACAGAGTCCTTACCTTAACTCAATAAAATCCCCTGTGGAAAGCCTTCCGAGAAAAGTTGAACCAAAAAAAAAAGGTGTGTCAACTTCATATTAAACTGCGTGGATTTAGAATGTGATGTCAGTCCAGTTCATATGTATGAGAAGGCATATGAGTGAATTTGTTTGGCAATGTAGCATGTGTAAATGGTCCAACAGGAAGTAATATTAGCACTATTGTGTTTTTTTGTTTGTTTGTTTGTTTATAATTTTTCTAACTTTTTCACATGAAACAAGCAATAATAGGTTTAAGTGATCTGATTAATGACTACAGCTTAGTGGACAAAGCTATGTCTTTTTCTTTGTAAAAGATTTTTATTTCACATGTTTAATACATTCATATTCCTAGCATTTTATTCAAATTATAACTGCTATTCATGAAATCCACCATCCACATCAGCTTCGGTGGTCAAGTGTCATCATGCTCTTTTAAGTTAAAGAGACATCCACCATTTTCCACCATCTTGAAATCTCACAAATCTCATGAATCTGTGAGCAGAAGAAGCACAACCAAGACAGTCTTTATATATCATACCATACAAAACAGCAATATGTGTGTGAGGCAGAACACAATGTTTAGTAAATCAAATATATTGTCTTCTTAGTTTTTTTTTTCTTTTATGTCAGTAATCGCCTGTTTCATTATGAAATACTCTTTGTTACTCTTGTTTGCTATTTTACATTACATGAAAAACAAACACCTTTCATATTTCAGATGCATTAACAAAATCCAAATTGAATGGTGGACAGGCAGTCACTAACTTTCACTTCTGCAAATGGGATGATGGTGGTGACAGTGATAGGAGTTTGTCCAGCAATCAGTAGACTGCTGGTTCAATCCTCACTCTGTCTGTCTCTGTTGTTGTGCAAGACACTTCACCCGCCTAGCCTGCTGGTGGTGGTCTGTCAGTTATTGACTGAATGTAGTATGAGGTCTTGATGCTTTGGGATCCTCTGGACTTGATAAAGTGCTATACAAGTATAGGCCATTTACCATTTTAATACTTTAACTTTTCACTGATGTGTGGGTTCAGATTTTAGATATGGCATCAAGCAGACATTAGAGATTTTTTTTTTGTGCAGAAGCCCACCTTACCAGATACCTACCTACCCATTTAGCTGATAAATTTCTTATCATACAGTAATCAGATTGAGATCTAATCTCCCTTAATTGAAGTACATTATTTGGAACAACTTAATCCTTTTCAGAAAAAAATCAAATCTGCAAAGGAGAAAGGCATGAAAAAAATAAGGATGCCCCACAACAGCCTGTCTGTTTTTCAAACCTATTTTGAGATATGGATATTTTACATAAAATGTTACAATACTAACAAACAAAAGTTGAAAAAAACTCCTAAAAAATCTGTAAAATATACAGGAAAAAGCAGTTTCTGTTAAGAAATAATTTAGGACACCCTCTAATTTATTCCCTCTATAAACTGGTTAAAAAAAAAAAAAAAAAAAAAAACCTGAAGGTGTTATCATATCACATGTACTTGATTGAATCATAACTGTTTGATATTTGGAAGGATATCAGTAGAAAACAACTGCCAACATGACCAGATTTGGTTGTCCAAGTAGGTTAAACTGAAAAGCAGACCACAAAATGATAAAAAAAAAAAAAAAAAAAAAAAAAAAAAAAAAAAAAGTCTAAAAAAAGAAATAAATAAAAAAGAAAGTCTCTAAAAATCCTAAAATGTCATCACGGAATCTACAGCAGACTCTTGCTACTGTTGATAGTGTATGCCTGTACAATCAGAAACTAAAAAGTTTACCTTTTATGAGTGGTCTGCAAGGAGAAAATTTGCCCTCAGAGAAAAATCCTGCAGGTCAAAACAAAGTTTGGCAAACAGAATATAGACAATGTTCAGGACTATTGTAATAATGTACTTCAGATAAATGATTCTAACATTTTAATTTAAATATTTCGTCATGAGACAGGTTTAGCATAAACCAAATACTCCTTTCTGTAAGAACATCATATAAGTGCTGACATATATAGGTAGACATTGTCATGGTTTTGGGGATTATTTTCAGCAGCTGGACCTTAAGAGTTAGTCATCATAGAGTCCACATTAAAATTATACTGTGTATCAGACGGTGCATGAGGAAAAATGCAGACCATCTATAAAAAAATAAATAAATAAGCAGAACTTGTGTCAGCCAACATATCAACAGGATCCATGGAGTAAGTTGAGATCGACTGAATATGCAATATAACTCAAACATCTCATAGCTGAAAACAAAGTCAGAGACTAACTTTCCTAAGAATGATGCCATAGACCTGTAGATGGCTAGAGGAAGGATCCAACTAAGGTTATTTCAAATACCATTGTAACCCTACTAATTAGGAAGTATGTATAGAATCCACATTTTTGTTTATAGTTTTAGTTTAATGAGTAAAATAAGGCTAATTTTAGGATTTAACTGCAATTAAATCACTTTCATTCCCAGAAAACAAAGATTTTTTTTTCAAAAGAACCAAATATTTAATGTTGTGTCCTAAATTTTCCACACAAGTTTATATGAAATGATTGTGATTCAGCTCTTACTTTGGTAAATTTAACCTCACTTTGTGCCCTCCAGTTTTTGTTACAGTTTAACATATTCCACATAGTCCAGTTGTCCAGATCCAAGTTAGCTTAAGGTCCCCAGCTGCAGTCCCGTGTCCAGCGTTTTTGCATTAGCATTTAGAGCCCGATACTAGCCCCTCCCTGGAACCCCAAGAGCTTTGGTTCCATTTGGGCCGCACCGACAGGGCTGGTTTGAAGTTAGCTGTTGATTGGTTCAGTTGTGGGTACAGAGACAAGTCATCTTCCTGATTTCTTCAGAGGTTGCACTAGACTTTTTTGATGTTCATCATTTTGACATTTTTTGAAAATCCGGTTATAATCTATTATTACCAGTCAGTTTTTAAATTATATTGACATCTACATTGTGCCATCACACATCAAGCAGATAAATGCATGTAAATTTTTCTCTCCTGTGACAAAAAACACTGACTGTGGCCATAGTAACTACATACAAACAATTAAATTAAATGATTGCACTTAAATTATGAGCTATTCATCTGCAGTGGCCTGAACATATATAATCTCACAACTTCCTCCTGGTCTGCATGGACCTGAATTGCGCCTATGCTTAATCAAATGTCTCGGTTTTGATGTTGATCTGGAGGATGAATCTGCGCTCTGTGCTAAACTGGAGACTGGAATTGCAAGCACCATTTCAGACAAAGTTTTAAAATCAGGGACCATTTCTCCAATTTAAGTGATGAGAAGTCAGCAAGACTCTCTGATTGAGGGAAGATTGTCATCTCACTTCGCACTATCTGGGGAAAATCCCACAAGCTGCAGCAGTGATTCAGCTGCACCAAACACGAGTCCAGGTCAGAAATAACACTCAGGTGGGATTTTTTTTTATTTTTATAATGATTTAGTTAAGAGGTAAAGCTGAGGTAATTCTTGTCCCCAGATTCTTTGCTGACAAGTGGGCACAGAAGGAGCTGGACGGGACTATGAGGAACAAAAAAGTGTCTCTGCCGTGTCTGCTTCAAGCAGGAATTTGCTAGAAATGATGTTCCCCCCCACTGTTGGGGAGGCACTCTGTTCAATGCAAACATAACCAGGGCCGGAGTGCAATAGGAGAGGGCTGAATGTAGTAGAAAAGAGTGTAGCAAGCTGCCTTTTGGATACTTTCGAGTCCAAGAATTTGATGCTTTAATCATGTTTTTCAGGTTTATGTGGTACCTTCAATGCTGCCTCTAATGATGACATGAGGACTCCTCAGGGGCTCACTGAAGGATCTCCGATAACTTTCAGTAACTCTTGGAAGGCTAACGCACCATGCTCAGACAGAGAGGAAAGACTCAATAATCCCTGTGATCAGAGTTCAATCACTGGTAAAGTTTTTCTTTTAGTGGAGCAAGTAACTATATGCCTAAAACTTCTTTTAGCATTTTGAAAGTTATTAGATATGTGAGAATATACTTTTTTGTATTTGCTCATAGAGGGTTATGCCAAACACTGGTGCGAAATGCTTCAAAATCCAAATGGTACATTTGCAAATTGCCATTCAGTATTGGATCCTAAAAAATACTATGAGGTACAAGATATCCTTTCTTTATAGGCTTTTATTAAGTTTGACTCCACTGTAATTTACCTAAAGTACTTTTCTTTGTCTACAGCGCTGCCTTTATTCAACCTGTAACTGTGCAAAAAATGAGGACTGCTTATGTGCTGTCTTGACTTCTTATGGTCGAGCTTGTGCAGCAAAGGGAAAGTTTGTGGCAGATTTTGGACATGTTTGTGGTAAGGTTTTTTCATTTTTATATGACACTGGTGACTATTAGTCTACTAGTTAGCTCATTTGCAAACCATAAAACAGTCTGTTAACTATCCCCATATTATCAACAAAATAGAGAAACACACAAAGAGCTGTCCATCAACTCAGATCTTCACTTACAATCATTGGAGATGCCAGCTGACTTGTAGTTCGCTAAGCTCGGAGCAGCAGAGCTGCACTTCAACTTTCTTGCCTGTGGTTGGCTGTTTCTGCCCTGATGGTCTCTATCTGAATGAAGAAGACACTTGTGTACCCAAAGAAGAATGTTCCTGTTCCCATAATGGAGACTTCATTGAGGCAGGAAAATCTGTCACCATTAACCATGAGCACTGGTAGGTCAAATGTAACCTTAAATAATATGCTTGATTTTTATTTAACATGTTTGAAATAGATCAAGCATTTCATACCTTTCTGTTTTTTCATTATTTTTTGTTCTTTTTTATTAGTGTGTGCACCAATGGAAGATTTATTTCCCATTCTCAAAAAACCAGCTCCCAGGGTTAGTCATCAAGAGACTCATATTTAGACTTGCCCACATCATTCATATTTAGAAGACATTACATTGTAGTACTTTACAAGTGTACTTTAACTGCTCCAATGCCACCGCTGGAAGCCTTGGACCACAATGTGCTAAAACTTGTTTAAATCTGGATAATAATGTTTGTGTGAGTTACCATCATGTTGATCTTATCTGATTTTGACACACTTCTCCCCATCTATCATTTAGATAATTTCATTACATCTTTTAAATGTGTCTTTCATCTGTTACTTGATCCTTCCCTGTTCTATTCTGCTTTTGTAAAGACAAAAAAAATTTTTCCAAAAACATTAAATTCAGCAATGCTGATTGGCATATATATATATATATATATATATATATATATATATATATATATATATATATATATATATATATATATATATATATATATATATATATATATATATATATGCCTCTCATGCAACAGTGAATTTCCCCATACAGACTCCTATAATTTCTCTTCTGGGGTGCTTATCAAAAGGGCCCCAGAGGTGCAGCTGAATAGCCAATTGTGTATGGTTGCAATGGAAAATAAATATAAATATATATAAATATATATAAAAATAAATATCTGGCCAATCAGCATCGCTGAATTTAATGTTTTAGGAAAATTGCTATGGTGATAAACTTGATAATGGCAATGAGAGGCAGCTTCCACCAAATTCTCCATTTCAATTGACAATGCAGAGGATTTTAGAGATGGCAGATTTACACCATCTTCTATTGTCCAGCATGTTTTACTGGTCTTAGCTACCATATTGCTCTGCTCTTTTCCACTGTTTACTTTTTCTGTTCATCAGCTGCTATCATTTGGTCTTTGCTGGTACTCACTTGTGAACATTTCTGTGGTTTATATAACGTTTATGTTGCTATAGTTAGCATGATAATAATAATAAGCTGCTCTCAGTAAGTGTTCCTAAGATTTAAATTTTGAAATTGTTAATCATGATGGTGGTCCTGTGGCCTGTGTTTGTGTGTGCTGTTTGCTGACTCAGATGTTTGAGCATTCATAGCTATAAGATTCTGCTGAGCACCTGATTGTTAGATAAATCCAGTGGGGTTGGTTGGTGTTATAGTGTGGTTTCAGCAAAACCTGGTTAAGACCTTCAGATTTCTGGGTTAATTTTATGTGTGTAGCCATGGTTATTTCATCCTAAACAAGTGTTTTAGTTATTTTAGGTAAGAATGCCTCTAATGTTTAGTATCATTATATGATTCTCAAAGTTCAGTTTTGATATAATTTAACCTGTTGTTTATAGGCAATCATACCTAAGTTTGGCATTTTTCATATGATTGAGTCTGATTCAGAGTTAGCTGTTGACACAGATTAAATGATTAAATGTTGTACATTTTGCAGGTTACTGAATAGACCTTCTTATTTTTCATGTTATTTTGCTGTATGAAGAATGTTATATTATTGTGTAAATGTTATATTATTTAGTCATTTTCTGACTGTTCATTTGGATGAGGAAGGGAAATCTATTGGCACATCTGCCCCACCAAGAATTTGTTTTTTATCAGCTGCATATATATATATATATATATATATATATATATATATATATATATATATATATATATATATATATATATATATATATGTGTGTGTGTGTGTGTGTGTGCATATATATATATATATATATATATATATATATATATATATATATATATATATATAGAGAGAGAGAGAGAGAGAGATAGATAGATAGATAGATAGATAGATAGATAGATAGATAGATAGATAGATAGATAGATAGATAGATAGATAGATATCAATAATATAACTAAACTCTGTAGTTTTAAAAAATTGTGGTCAGAAACTTTTCATTGGCTGCAGGACTCCATGAACCTGCCTCCAACTCATAAAAAAAGCATTTTTTCCTCGGTTTCATCAATGAAGTGTTGTTAGGTTTGCACAGGTTTTTTTGAGGCCAGGCGCAGAGCTTGGAAAAACAAAGAACAAAAAGAAATAGCACCATTTAAGCGCTTGAATCAGTTTAATGGAAAATGTCACATAGGGGATTATAATGCACTGCTATATTGACTGTTGACTAGTGAAAAGGTCTTACCATGGAAAGTGATGTTGCAGGACAAGAATGTTATATTATTGTGATATTATGCAAGACCTAAGTTGCTATCATGAAGGGCTTGTGATATTTTTAAATCTGTAAAATACATGTTTTTTTTTCAGTTTGCTGGATTCTTTCCTTTTGTTGGAAATATGCTTAAATGTTTTACGGCCAAATTTTTGTTGGAACGTTAAAGAATAGTATAATTATAAATGAACGGCTTAGTAGGCCCGTATGTCATGTTTCCTGACACAAAAGCAGCACACCTCCAGCATCCAGTTTCAAGTCCAGTTTTAACTCAGAGCTTTAAAAAAAAAATCCATGTTAACAAGACAAACATTCTACAGCTCACGTAACAGACAAACATAATTCTTCATTTTATCCTTGAAATGAACATTAAGAAGCAAGTGACAAAGGAGGTAGAGCGAAGGATTCTAAAATATCGGGACTACTTTATCAAGTAAACATAAAATAAATCACACAAATAGGTAATTGTGTTTATATTCCAATTTCTGTGTATTTTTATTCTTTCAGGACTCATCAGAGTGTGAATCTGACTGCATGTGTCCACCTGATCAATTTGATGATGGCAAAGGTTCCTGTGTGAAAGATGAAGATGAATGCTCATGTCAGCATAATGGTCAATTTTATCATCCTAACAATCGCATTTTTCAAGATTGCAACAGATGGTATGAAAACTTTATTACCCCTTCTCCATGATTTTAAATTAAAGCCCCTATAGAAATGAGTGTTTCAAGGCTGACAATGATAATGATTTACTTTACCTGTTTTCAATGCATTTAGTACTTGCAAACGTGGAAAATGGGAGTGCACAAAAAAAAATGTCCAGGATCCTGCATTATTTATGGAAGTGGGCATCACAAGACGTTTGATAAGAAAGCATATGAATTTCAAGGAAAGTGTTCCTATGTTGCTGTCAAGGTAAATTCATCAAGTAAAAGTTAGTAAAATAACAACTGTACTCCAGATCCTCAGACAAGAGCCACAAATAGAGCTTTTTTAGTTAGGTTTCTTACTGACTTAATAAAGAGAACTATTCCCACAAAATTAAAATGCTGATTTGTTTTAATGAGTACTGGACTTGGACAAGTTGGCTAATTTGCATATTCACTAGAAAACTGAATTTTTTTTTTATCAGTGTTGAGAAGTGCACAACAAGGGAAAATTACTTGTGATTCTAGAGTGACTGCATGTGTGAATGTAAGGTTGTGCCCAGTGGGTACTTTTCCGTCACAAAAAAGCATATTTGTTCTTGTAATTAATAAAAATGGAAAGATAAAAAATATACTATTGTTGCACCCTGTTACAATAGGCTGGTGAAAGAACGCCTCTTTACCATTTTAGCCATTCATAACTTTGAATTCTAAGTGTATAAATTAGATTATTTGATCATTTGTTGCTGTTTTTCACAGTAGTGAAGCACAATTTTTAATTAACTTCTTCTTGTTTAGAACAAATGTTCCAATGAAACAGTAGAAAACAACTTTCAAGTTATCACAGAGGATGAACTATGTGGATCGACAGGCACAACCTGTTCCAAAACTGTACTAATTCAACTGGGGGTAAGAACAAGTATCTTTGCATGAAACTTAATTTGGAGGTTATTGAGAGATATAAAATCATTTTTAAGAAGTGAACTGCATAAGCAACAAATATTATAAAAATATAATTTTTACAACTGTAAATTTTAAGTGTTTCATGATTACTGACATCTCCTTGTCATTTTAGACAAATGAAATAAAGCTCACAGATGGCACCGATTACAAAAAGGATTACAACAAAAACTCAACATTTAAAGTAAGAAAACAAGGCTCATATATTGTGGTGACATCCAGGATTGGTCTGACAGTGATATGGGATCGCAAAACATTTTTTCTGATCCAACTGGAACCAAAATACAGTGTAAGTCATATTATTGATCTCTATGTAGAGCAAAGGTTACCTTGACATGCAGATGAGGTCAGATTTGACCAGGATGTGGCTAATTTGGGGACTGTGGTTTGAGGAGAGTTCATCTTTTTTTTTTCCAAAGGCACATTTCAATTGTAGGAACCTTTTCTGGAAACTGTGGTAGTTTTCTGGGGCCATAATTTAACCCCATCTGTTTGTCAGTGGAGAACTTTACCCAAGAAAAGCCCATGTAGGGAGGTAGTACTTTGTCATTAATAGCTGAACTTTTGGATAGAGTTTTGTAGAGGGAGTGTGGTAAGCATTTTGACAATGACAAACTATAATTCAAACATCTCATGGGAAATTCAAACACTGTTAAAACAAGACAATAAATATAAGTAGGGATGTTTAAACTGTTCTGGCAACTAACTTTACTTCTCAAATTCTGTTTGAGAGTGTTAACATTAGAGAAATAATCAACATTGGGTTGAAATTCCAACCAGAGCTATGTTACCTCTCCTAAGTAAAATCCCTTTAAAATTTGTTTGGCTGACTTTTTTTGTTTATTTGTTTTGCTAAAAGTCACAGCTTTTTATTTTAATAATAGCAGCCTTTCCCCCACAGCAGTTGAACAAGACAAATACACTGCTCCAGTGGGAAGAGAAACCCCCACAGTGTCCACATACATAATTCACATGAATCTTACTTTTCTATGTCACTACAGATTAAAAAACACAAGAAACACCCAGGGTGAATAAGAAGCTTCAGAAAAAATAAATTCTGGGCAAAAATGTCCCAGGGCACATAGTCCATAACATGCCTCAAGTGACCTTTCCTTTGGGCTATTATTATCGGAGCAGAAACAATATTTAACCTCTACTACAGAGCCTTAATTATATGTCTGCATAAAGGTTGGCAAAATAATTGGGAAAACATCTGCATTTTGAACACAGTGCAATGTTATTTTTCCATATATTGTTGTATTTTTCGCCTTCTCTGTATTCTAGCTGTCCTTGCAAATATTTATTAAAAGACTGATATTAGCGTTTTGGGTATCATTGCTAATACCATTGCTAATAACATGCAGTAAGATATTAGCTACAGACATGTTGGAATTAAGACAACCTACCTGAAAAATGGTTGCGCTTATAAGTCCTCAAAGGTCAACCAGCATGTCATACAAAGTTCAGGTCAAAGTGACTGCTACAAAGTGACTGTTGTGTGTTTGCACAGGGTAAAGTCTGTGGCCTGTGTGGAAATTTTGATGATAATGGAGAGAACGACTTCACTACCCAGAGTGGGTTGGTAGTGACCAGCCCATTGGAGTTTGCAAACAGCTGGAAAGTGGGCAGCACCTGCCCAAATGTGGAAGAAAATGTTGATGCATGTAAAAAAGCAAAGCACCGAGAAAACTGGGCCAAATTGAAGTGCAGCATCATAAAAGATGAATTCAAAGAATTCCATGCCAAGGTAATGATGGAACTGTCCTTACCATAACAATGAAAAGCTGGAATTATGAAACAAAGTGCTAATAGTAAAAGGATCACTCTGAACAATTAAACAGGTAGATCACCTTCCATTCTATGACAACTGCATAAAAGACTCATGTGCCTGTGATTCTGGAGGAGATTGTGAGTGCTTCTGCTCAGCTGTTGCAGCTTACGCACAAGCTTGTAATGAGGCTGAAGTATATATTGCATGGAGAACTCCAGAAATCTGTCGTAAGTGGATCTGTTCTTTGATATTATAGCATATTATTTATATATATATATATATATATATATATATATATATATATATATATATATATATATATATATATATATATATATATATATATATATATATATGTGTGTGTGTGTGTGTGTGTGTGTGTGGGTGTGTATACAGAGTTACATGCTCAAATATTTTGAGTTTTTGGTGGCAAATTTAATATTGATTTTTACTTCACTCTCCTATCAGATTACAAAGTGCTTGAGTATATTAAGTTGGTCTTAAAGTATCAATATAGTTCCATTTGAAAAGAACAGGAACAAAATGTATATGCTTTTGTTTTGTTCTAAAACAAGGTTTGCACCTTTCGTTCACATCAAAGGCTTTCGACAGAAAACAATAAGATCTTTAAAGACACTTTACAAAGTAGATAGCATTAAAAACTTAATTAGTGGAAAATATATGTAAACTTGGCATACAAAAATTTTTTGAAAAAAATTCTGAGCATTGACCTGATTTATGCATACCTACTATTGTCTGCATCTCGGTCTATGAAGAGCTGTTTTAATACATTGTTCCAAATCTTTTTTGGTTTGCCTTGACTCTGCCACTATTGATTTCAATTGTAAGCCAAAAAAGTTAATGGCTGAGAAGAAATGGTCAGGTTTAGGGCTGTAACAAGATCTTGTCATATTAAAAGGGGACTAACAATTTCTTGTCAAGCTGACAACTGTCTCACAAATGACCTTGTCTAGTAATATTAAGCTTAAAGAGGTAAGGATGATTTAAATTTCTTTGGTGATAAAATTTTCTAGTTCCCAACAGAAACAATAACTACTGGACAAGTAATAGACAAGACACAAATAATTTAACTTCAAGAAAACATTGTCATACATTGCAGCAGTCTAACAGCAATAAAGATGGAAATATCATTGAGGGTTTGAGAGGGTGGCTTGAACTGCTTGAACACAGCCAAGATACCGACACCTAATAACAATATGAAGTTCAAAATATGTACAGCTACAGCTTAGAAGCTTTTAAATACAAGACACTTATGTCCACATTTCTGGCTGTTCACCTGGCTGCACCTAATTACCAAACATCCACACACACACGAACAAACACAGACAGAGACTGAAATGTTTATGTAAATGAAAGCTCTGATGTTAAAAATCTGCTTAGCTGCTTACCTGATGTGACCAAGGCAGAACAAACACCTAACATGTTAACAATTTACAGACAGATGAACACGGACTCCAGGGACAGGTCCAGGCATATAGCATAGCAATCTTTTGGATGGTGAAAACTGCAGGGGACCAAAAGTGTCCTTTTAAGAAGTGCAGGGGACATGCCCCCCTCGACTTCTGCAACACTTAATTGCATGATAAAGAGGTAATGCAATCATTTGAATTAGTTGTGCTGGAGCACAGACAAATTAAAAATTTGCAGGACAGTGGGCTTTGAGGACTAGGGTTGAAGATCCCTACTTTAAGACACATTTCTGTTTATGAGAACACACAAAATGGTGATTTTAAAGATATTTTTGTCATTAGGACCATCTCTATAACCAACTTTAGATGGACATTTTTACTACCAACTGGCAAGGAGTTGGAAATTCAGTTATTTTTAAATATATGAACAAAATTTTTAATACTAACAGGGACAACAATATCAGTTAGGAAATATCCAAAGGAGTGTAGCCTGAACCTGTGATCATAATCTCTTTTGGAGATAAATACAATGCCTGCTTTCGCAGTGAGATCTGACAGTATGTTTGAAGAGATTTTACAAGAACTTTAACTTTTTGAGGTTTTTTATTTATTCATTTATTTATTTATTTATACCAAAAACACTTTTTCCAGCTGTCTTTTGTGATTTCTTCAATAATCCAAATGAATGCACATGGCACTACTCCAGCTTTCCTCCAACCCACTACAGTCCCTGTTTGAAATACAATCAAACGGTCCTAAGACTTGAAGGTGAGCTCTTAATTCAAACTATTTTACATTAAATGCCCTAAATCTGCTACTTTAGGGCATTTACGTTGAATTTCAAATAGCAGATGTTTAAATTTATGTAACCAGTAATAAAGATTTCAAAGAACTTTTCTTACCATTTTAAACATTTTCCTTTGAGTATTTATGGAGCAGAGTATTTTTTTTGTCCTGTCAATAACTTGCATGATGTTTGATGCAATTTCCACAGGCTGTTATCCTAAATGCCCAAAAGAGAAGCAGTGGTTTGATGAGGAGAAACAGGAATGTGTTGAGGATTGTGAACCATATTATGAAAACATTACAAGTACAACTGAAACACCAACTTCAACTATTACATCAACTGAAACACCAACAACCACTACAACTACAACTGAAACACCAACTACAGCAATTACATCAACTGAAACACCAACTACGACCACTTCAACTACAATTACGGCAACTCCATGTATGTATAAGGACTGTACATGGTCAGAATGGTATGATGTACATAATCCAAGCGAGGACAGCAATGACAATGAAACATATGACAAAATTAGAGAAAGCCGGAAGGAATATATGCGATAATCCCCAAAAAATCGATTGCAGATCGACTGAAAATCCCGAGATGACCCTAGATGATTACATGAAAGAAACTGGACAAGAGGTTACTTGTGATGTGAACAGTGGGCTGATATGTAAAAAAGAAAAACAGCCAAAAATTAAAAAGTGTTTCAACTACAAGATACGGGTCTGTTGTGGGATATGTGAAATTACCACAACAACCACTACAACTACAACTAAAACAACAACTTCAACTGAAACACCAACTACAACCACTACATCAACTGAATCTACAACTATGTATGCTCTGTATTCTATTTGTTAATGTAGACTAGCAGATGCATGTTTTATCTGAGTTTACAAGCATCAGTCCATTTGACATATTCAATGACGTTGATGAACACAAAATAAATAAAGTGTGCAGATATTTAGCTTTATTATTAATATCTCACACTGTGTGTTTGGCTCAGTTAAGGATTTACCCATCAATTACAGCTTTGTCCACAACTTTAAGCAGTTACTCTCAGGAAACAATCTTTCTTGGAAAAATCTAAATAGTTATCACTCAAATTCCACAGAGGAAAAATGGGTTGGTAACCTTACAGCTCATTGAAGAAATACCTAATTTCTCCAGCTAGGTAATATAACTGAAATAAATTATGTCATGCATACCTGCATGGATTTTGTATGTGATTGAGATTGACAATAAAATTGTAAAAAGAAAAGAATTATTTTTCAAGACTGCTAAATTCTTATCAACAAACATATTTGTTGATGTCTATGAAATCTTTTTAACAGATATGTATTTTAAAATGTCTTCCTTTGTGAGGTCCAGGTTATTCACAAAACATTTGGAGCTCCAGCCCCGAGAGTGTCCTGATCTATGTTTCAAACTAAGTCTTTAGTATCACAGGCTCCTTCAAGCTTCTCATCTGCCTCTCAGCATATTTAAAGGTAACAGAAGATACGAGGTAGTTTGGTAAGGTTAAATGCACCAGACTGAACATGGACCAGGGAAAGAAAACCAAGGGTCAACTGAAAAGCTTAGAAAGATTATCCATATTAAAGATAAAGACCAAAGCTGCTAATATTAATAAAACGTATAAGGTTCATGATATTGTTGATGATCTCCCACGATGTAACTCTGGGTTAATCAGATACATAATATAGAAAGTTGAAAAAGAGTTAAGAAAACCATCCAAAACCCTTTAAACTGAATTTCAAGGACAAACATCATTTTGATCGCACCATCAGTCACATTTTGAAACATAATTATTTCCATAGCAGAAGATCCAGACTGCTGGTAGAACAAAACAAAAAAGTCAGACTGGAATTCGGCAAAATTTATGCTTATGATGCCCAGAGTGTCAGGTAGAAAATGATCATGTCATCAGCTGTTTCTGTCCCTATGTGGTTGCTCCTCTACTTTCAGCTCTCTCTTATTAAATGCCAAACTTGACATAAACTGGGCGAAAAAACGTGCTTCATATTCTGCATCACCGACGCTAACACACACAAGGCACGTGCGCTTACCTGCGGGTGAATACACACTCCAGCCAGCACACAGAGAGAGCACTGGAAAAACATGTCACAAAAACCAAGGGATAGGGTGATGTCCTCTTTTCCCCGGGCATGTCCACTTTTCACATTCTGTCCAGGCCGGGAGGGGTCTGGGTTTTCATAGTTTTTCAGGGGACCTATAGGCTAGGCAAACTTAAATTGATTGGTGTGATGGAATATGCAGTGGCGCCAGACCAGGCCAGTAAATGTTGATGTGCAGATTAATCCTTTAATTTTTTTAATTTGCTCTATAAAGAAGTTGCCAAATTCAATCCAGGCCCTGGTAAGAGTGGAGTTCAGATGTTACAGTCACAGGAGGGTTTGTCAGCCTGTCAACTGTGAGAAACAAGGCATGTGCATTGTTGATGTTTTTGTGTATGATTTCAGCAGAACATTTCCATCGCATGTTTTAGTGTTGAATGATAGCTTTGCAGTCTCTCCTTGTCAATCATATAGTAAACTTGAAGTCAAATTTTATGCCATTTACTTTCAGCCCTTCAACAGAGGCTTCTTTCACTTCTTACTAGTAGAGCACTTCTCGATAGATAGATAGATAGATAGATAGATAGATAGATAGATAGATAGATAGATAGATAGATAGATAGATAGATAGATAGATAGACAGACAGAGCCTAAATGTTCAAATGTCTACTTCAAACAGAATGAGCTTTTATTTTTTCATAAACCATTATGAAGTTTTAAATCCCCTTTCAGACCACAAACAACCACGACCCCCTGATCTCTGTGTCTTTTACACAACATGCTCTATGATTATGGAACATCTGCTCTCACTGTGCTTTGTATCATATCACTCCATCACTCTTGTTTTGCAATCACATACTACCCCCTAGTGTTTGGTGTGGTTATGAATTTGTGGCTACCTCCTGATACAGCTCAATATATTATGTGTATTATAGGTGGACTGTCTTCAACCCCCGACTCTGTCAGGACCTTACAGTTGATCACGAAGTATAAGGAACATGTGTAAATCAATGAACAAAAGAAGGATCTGAAAGGGGCTTTAGACTTCTCTTTTTCATTGCTTTACTTGTGGAGATTTACTGAACATAATACTAGGGAAATAGATGTTCAGGAGCGGAGATAGACTTGGGCAAATGTTTGATCAGTGTCTGGTAGACTAAATTATAGATTTATCTAATAAAAACAATTTTACTAAGGTTTTTATTTGCAGTGGAGCCACAACCTCAAGTCCAAATACCTTGGTTCATTACTGAACGTATGTACTGCTAAAATATTGTTATTCTAACTGTAAACCCAATTTTTGTGATGGTATCAAACATTTTACAAAACTTAAGCTAATAATGCTTTGTTACATAAATAAAGATTAAATGGTATTAGTAACACTAATACTTTTTCATGGGTATGATATTCATGTAAACCAAAGTCACAAAGGTTAACACCCAGAATATTTTTAACCCCTCCTGAACTGTAAATACCAGAGGAATATATACTGTAACTCATCTGAAGTGCACTAGTTGGCTCAACTATCCAACACAGGACAGGGACGACTGAGGGACCATGAGAGGAGTCAGGATCCTTTTAGAATGGGTGATACCATTGCTTATCCTAAGCCTTGGACTATCTGCAGCCTCCTCTGGTATGTGAATTAATGGGACATGATGAGAGCTCTATACCTGCCTGCGGCTACATAAAACCTCATTCTCATATTAATTCACATTTTTTTGTGCAGCTGTAATATACATTTCTGTCTTCTTTTTTTAAGTAATGGTTCAAAAAGTGTCAAAAATGGCAGTGATAACAGGTGATTATTTAAAAAAAATAATATATATGATTCTTTACAAAGATAAAAATATCTGTATACTTTGAACTTCTCTATAATGAAAATTCTGTGATCCAAACCAGAAGTGAGAGACTCCCACATCAACCAGTTCTGCAGCACATGGGGGAACTTCCATTACAAGACTTTTGATGGGGATTTCTTCCAACTTCCCTCCACCTGTAACTACATCCTTACATCCCAGTGTAAGGGCAGCTATGAGAGTTTCAATATTCAGCTCCAGCGACAGGAACTGGATGGGGTAATCACCATCAAGAGAATTCTGATGAAACTGGATGGGATTGTGGTGGAGTTAGCCAACACTTCAGTTATGGTCATGGATAAACTGTGAGTTCATTTTATTTATGTTTTTCTTTTGTCAGTTACCAGTTAATCTAAATGTCTTACTTGTGGTTCATGTTTTATCATCTGACTATGATTGCTTATTCCTCTTTTCTAGCATCTCCATACCATTCAGTCAGGGTGGCATTTCAATTGAGGAAACCATGTCCTATATTAAAGTTGAGGCTAAGTTGGGTCTGGTTTTCATGTGGAATCAGAAGGACTCCCTGTGGGTAAGATTTAATTGCTTTGCTAAACAATTTATAAAGCCATGGTAAATTAAACTTTTTTTTATTCAGTTCCTGTTATGTAGTGCTTACAAGAAATCTTTTTGCAAGACTGGTTGAGTTCATACCCAGTTGTGTTTAAATCCAAATTATTTCAAATTAATCCGGTTAATTTTAATGAAATCCAAGTATACAGTCAGATTCCACTCAAATTACATTTCAGTACATTCAAAATTAGTTGATTGTAAAATGCAGTTTGGTAAAACATTAGAGAGATTAGAAAATTCAATAAAGCGTATATCTGAAAAAGGTTTTTGGCCTGTCTTGAGTCAAAGGTAGCTGTGATGCTTCAGTGCCTTCCTTAGTGATGTGTAAATAAACCTATATTATACTGACATAATGCAAAACTCATGATGATTCAGTGACTGACAAAATGCAAGACTTGTCATGTTGAGTACCATCGCTAAAAAATATATAGAAAGTGGATTCAAATGATTATGTTGAACTCAGTAGAGTTAAGGAATGTTAATTTCATGTTAACCTCACAAAGTTAAATGGATTCCACAAAACATAAAAGAACAGCATCTATAAAGTTACACTCACTTGATGCCAAGTGAGTGTAACTTTGCACTGCAGTTTTGTATATGTTTGTTGTTTTGGTTTTTATCCAACTTAGCTGAGCACTAAAAGAAAGGCAGTTACAGCAGAATACCGACCAAAAGTCAAGCCAGGTGTAAATGGACGGGTACACGATTCTATCTAAAGATCTGTATTTCTTTAAATCTCAATTTTACTCACATTCAAGGTGGAACTGGATGCCAAATTCAAGAATCAAACTTGCGGCCTGTGTGGTGACTTCAATGAAATCAAACTTTATGATGAGTTCATCCAGTCAGGTAAATACTGAAAGCATAAGCTTCAAATAAATGGACACACTTGAATCAAACTTGACAAATCCTGTTTTTCTTCTGATCACAGGGACTTCCATAACTCCTGAAGAATATGCAGTGAAGTGGAAACTTGATAGTCCCACTGAAACTTGTAAAGTAGTTTCTTCCCAGGCTGCACAGAATTGTTCAAATGAGGTATTTTTTTCCATATTTGACTTTTTGAATCTATTATAGATCTATAATTGCATTCAATTAATGCATATGACAAACTTAAACGTACAGACAGACCTCTGCAAGAAACTGCTGAATGGACCTGCGTTCCGCAGCTGTCGCAACCTGATTGATATTGAGTCCTTCATTAAAGTCTGTGTGAAAGACTTGTGCTCCTGCAACAACGACGACAGTGCATGTTTGTGTTCGACTGTGTCTGAGTACTCCCGACAGTGCGCACATGCAGATGGACATCCACAGCAGTGGAAGACAAAACATCTGTGTGGTAAAAGAAGAAACAGTTTTGAACTGTATATATTTGTACAACAGCTACGTTAGAATTATTCAATATATTTCAATAATATATATATTTTTTTAATGTTCTGAGTAGAAAAAACATGCCCTTTCAACATGGAGTATAAGGAGTGTGGTAGTCCCTGCACTGACACCTGCAGATACCGGCAGAAAAGTCAGCTTTGTGATGAGCACTGCATCGATGGATGTTTCTGTCCCCCTGGTTAGTTTCACAGTTCATATTTATTTGTAATTCAACTGTTTAATATTTTATAGTGTGAAGTGTACACATTGAACCTACCAGGTTGTTCTTATTATTTATGTTCTAGTGTTTGATTGTCAGGTTAAACCCTTTATAAATGTGCACTCTTAGCAATGACTAAGCCTTAACTGTTGTATTTACTTTTAAGTATACAATAGTACTCTGGGTGTTTACAAAATGTTTTTTAAGCAGAGTTCTTACATGTTCTCATTTGTAGAATGTTCCCTTACACGAACAGTAGTTGGGAAACTTTCAGAGTGGAAAGGTAATTAGGAGAACAAGCATAGCAGTAAAACAAATTGAATTCTGAAGAATAAAATGTGAAGGAACCTTTGTTCCAAGGCAGCTTCCTGTTTGTAGAGATGATTATTCGGGTTGAATCACTGTGGAATCAACCACATGCATTAAATTTAAAGTTCTCCAAGCAAAAGGCTGTTAGTAGCATCCCTAAAATAGTCTGATAAACTGAATTTACTGAAACTTTGATCCAGATTGTCACCGTCTTTCAGTGGTTAAGCTCAGAACTGATTGCAGTTTGTCCTTGAAATGTTTCTGTGCTTTAATACTCGACATAAAACAGACTGACAGAATGGGAAGGGAATACAGTCATCAGCATGTGAATGTGTGCGTGAATGAGTGAATGACTAAATATAGTGAAAAGCGCTTTGGGGTCCTCTGGATTTGACAAAGCACTATATAAGTACAGGCCATTTACCATTAAATCTATCCCACAACTCCAGAAATAGAGATGATAAGCCATTTTAGCGTGCATATCCTACAAGCCCACTTAGGGCAACACAACCATATTATTACCAGCCTACTAACAGTCTATCACTCTTAGAATTTGTAATAAAAACTTTATTTTTATTTTTTAAATCATTTTCTTATTCATAATGCTTACTACAGCAGTGTCAGAACAGTTGTTATAGCAGATAACGATGGTACTAACAGGACACACCCATGTCAAGAGCAATTTAACAAAGTAAATAAAACAATTAAAAATATACTTCGTACAATTCTGTGGCTTCAGGAGATTTTAACAATAAATCTCAAACTGCTGGTAATTTGTTATCTATAACATGAAAAAAACTGATGTGTTTATACTTTTACTGCCCTATGAAGACTATTTTGAATAATCAACCATTTCTTTTGCTAGCTCTTTTCAATGGAAAACTAAAGCCTATCATATTCTCACTCTTCAGGACCCAAAAATTGTAATGGATTTTCATGATAAGTTTAATTATATAAATGTATGTCAAATGTCTAAAACAATAAATGATAGTCTATTAAATATCTGAACTACCCCTTAAAATTATATTTATAGGACTATATTGAGCACTGAAGATACATTTAGGCATCCTTTACTTCAGTTTTCTAATTCCTTTTTTCCCAGCTCTGCATTCCTCCCTTTATCATACTTTTGAGTACTGTTTGATAATTTATTTAAATTATTTCACAGAAAAAAAACATCTGTTAAATGTGTCAAAACATTTTAATAAATACTGTGTTAAACCCAACACTCCCACATATATAACACTTACACGATTTGGATTATGTTAATGTTATGATATTGATGATAATAATTACCGACTCACTCTTATCTCTTCCAAGGAACTATCTTTGATGATGTCTCACAAAGTGGATGTGTTCCTGTTGAGCAGTGCCCATGTTTCCACAAAGACCAGACGTACACCACTGGAGAATCAGTCATGATGGCATGTAAAAACTGGTAAATAAATAAATAAATAAACAAATAAATAAACAACAAATGATTACAGCATGGTTCAATATCTGTTTCTGAAATGGCAACTCCAGTGAAATGACAACACAATTTAACTGGCTGTCTTTTTACAGTACTTGTTCAAAGGGGGAGTGGAGCTGTACAGATGTAAACTGTCCAGCTGTCTGCTCCATCAGAGGAGGCTCTCACTTCTCCACCTATGATGATAAGGCATATGATTTCCAAGGAAAATGTTCCTATGTTCTGTCCAAGGTAAAGATATCTGAATAAAGACACAAAAATAAAATAGAAAAACGAAGTGTTAGGTTGTTTTTAAACAGAATCATATTAAATTTCAATCAGATAATTATGTCATATCTGAATGTATTTTTCACCTCGTGGCTTTCAGGATGAAAACAGTGCTTTTACTGTGCTTGGTGATTTTGACAAATGTGAAAGATCTGATAAATCAACCTGTCTGTCTGCTGTCACTCTGCTGTATCAAAATCACACGGTAAAATATTCATGTTACACACTCACATGTTATTTATATATATATATATATATATATATATATATATATATATATATATATATATATATATATATATATATATATATATAGATAGATAGATAGATAGATAGATAGATAGATAGATAGATAGATAGATATACTAACTTGTGTTTTCCCAAAGATGATTGAAGTTAAAGACAAAAATGAAGTCTTATATAACCAACGGGCCTTTGAACTTCCGGTTTTCCTGGGTGAGTAGCTGTTTTTTATTAGTGTACCTTTTTCTGAGAAAATGCAACATACATAGGCTTTGCTCAAAGTTTAATACAATGTTTTATATTTGATATATTTTCTTTCCTTTTGCAGATGACATTAAAATCTTCCGTCCCTCCACGTTCTTTATCGTAATCCACACTAGCTTTGGGCTTGATCTTGAGATTCAGCTTGTACCAATTATGCAGCTCTACATCAGAGCCGCTGTCTCCTTGAAGAGTAAAGTCCTGGGTATGTTTATTCTTTAGGAGTTTCAAATTTGTGTAGAGTGTCTTTAATTGGGCATCAAGTTTAAGTGTTATCTTTATGTAGGTCTTTGCGGAGATTTTAATGATAACTCAGGGGATGACTTCAAAACTACAAGTGGACTACCTGAAAGAACACCGGTGGCATTTGCCAACACATGGCGGGCCAAACCAACCTGTCCAGATGTGAAAACTGAACTTGCCAACCCCTGCACTTTAAGCATTGACAAGGGTAAGTCATTGACATGATTTTCTATAGATATTACCCATAGTGCTTCACTAATCAATATATTTTGTTGTCTTTTGTAGAAAAATATGCAAAAAACTGGTGCTCCCTCCTGTCAGACACAAACGGGATTTTTGCACTTTGCCATTCAAAAATAGACCCAGAAGAGTATGAAACTGTAAGCATGTAATCTTATCTCCATATCTTATCTCTATATTTTTGGTTTTACTCTTTATTTCCAGCACCTGGTAATGCTTCATCTAATCTGATGTCATTTATCTTCACAGTCTTGCATTTATGACACTTGTGCATGTGAAAACAGCGAGGAGTGCATGTGTGCCGCCTTGTCCTCATATGTCCATGCATGTGCTGCTGAAGGTGTATTCCTGAAAGAGTGGAGAAAAGATGTTTGCAGTATGTTTAAGCTAAACAAATTTGACAGAAATGCACAGTCTAAATATAGCAGTAACGCACCAGATATTCCTTCCTTTTTTTAACAGACAAATACACAACAGCATGCCCTCCGACATTTGTGTACAAATATCAAATGACAAGCTGCGGTCGAACTTGCCGCTCTCTCAGTCAGTCGGACTTGACATGCAAGGTTAAGTTTACCCCAGTTGATGGCTGTGGTTGTGCTAAAGGATCCTTTCTAAATGAGAAGGGAGAATGTGTATCAGCTTCAGAGTGCTCCTGTCACGCAGGGAACACAGTGATACAGCCTGGTGAGAAGGCCAGTGTCCAAGGACAAACTTGGTAAGGACTTTTAGGTGTCAGCAAGGGGCATACCAATATGTCTTACTCATGAGACAAGATGATGGGTTCATGAGACAAGATAAGATTTAAATAATATGTTGTGGAAAACTAAGACTGCTTACTTTTTGGGTTTCACAAAAAAAGTTAAAATCGCATAATTTGTTTTAAAGAATATAACAAGTGTGGAATATTCCAGTCCAGATTTTACCTGTTCCTATACTGCAGTTTTTATACTGGTCTAGTTTTCCAGTGGTCTAAGTGCCGAGAAAGACATTGCAATCCTCACTTTTTCGTGCTGTCACAAAAAGAACAAAGGTATGAGAAACCTCAAACTGTTGAAGCAGTGTCCCCATCTCTTTTACTGAGAGACCCTCTTCTTGCACTGGCAAATATCTACACACCACAATACTGTAACACTTATAAAGTCCGACTCACACTTGTTTATGTAGACCTTTATGTTTTTGCAAATATAGAAGTGAATGCCAAAAATTACCATTTTGCAATGCATTCATTTTTTTCATCTGTAATATAGCCTTGTTTTCTTCAACAATTAACAGCCACCTTGTTCTTTTAGCAGGGATCAGATTTTAGAATTTAACAAATTATTGAGACTTTTGCTTATTGCGATACTGTGCCTAATTTGTACCACCTGTCTATTTTTATCAATGTTTTTTAAGAGAATTAATCTTAATCTGTCTGAAAGCCAAGCTCATGTTGGATGATATTTCTACTCTTAGTATCAAACTTTCCTTGAGAAGAGGGTCTGTGTGAACAAGACTTAAATTCTTCCCACAGTTTCCTCCCACATAATTTTACAAACCTATGCTAAAAGAAGCATGACATTAAATTTTTTTTTTTTTTTTTTCAGTTTTACCATAAAGTTTAATTCAGGATGTTGCATTTGGCTGAATATGTATACAGGAAATTATTATTTTATTCTGGTAAATGCAATGTGCTTTTTTTTTCATTTGAAAAAATATAAAAATGTGTAACTTTAAGGATAAAACATTATTTTTTTATTTTGAATCAGTACTGATTTAAAGACTTTGTCATTACACTCTGTTAATTTGGTTTCACATATTTTTTGTTTGTCTTGCAATACAGTACCTGCCACGCTGGAAAGTTAAGTTGTACAGGAGAGCAAATGAGTAAGTGTGAGTAGAAAGTACTGAGTAAAGACCACTATAAACAACATAATGCTTTATATTACAGTTTCTTTTAACACTGTATCACTGTCATCAGCATGCACCAGTCCAATGGTTTTCTTCGATTGCTCCAAAGCAAAGTCAGGTGAAAAGGGGTCAGAGTGCCAGAAGAGCTGCAACACACTGGACTCTGAATGTGTAAGACTGTGATGCTGGCTGATTAGTACTTCTAAATAAAGACTATTTATATGTTTAAGTAATTAAATAAACTATAAATAAATTGACAATATTGTGCAGGTGAGTTCACAGTGTGTCTCAGGGTGTGTGTGTCCCAATGGCCTGCTGTCGAATGGGAAAGGAGGCTGTGTAAAGAAGAAAGACTGTCCCTGCCCCCATGATGGAAAATACTATAATCCAGGAGAAAAAATCAAAGTAGACTGTAATACATGGTGAGATTTAATATGCACATTTAACAAGTACCAGATTATTACACACCATATGTGCTCTTCTCACTATTAACTTCATATATTCAAATCCTAGCACATGCAAAAACAGGAAATGGCAATGCACAAAAAATGACTGTGGTGGGACCTGCACCATATATGGAGAGGGGCATTATATCACTTTTGATAAAAAGAAATTTGCCTTTAAGGGGGATTGTGGCTATATCTTCTCTCAGGTATAGTTTGTTGTTTGGTATTTTTGTCCTTGTGCCAAGATAAGTTTTCTTAAACTGACTTTGAGTTGTTGCAGGATTATTGTGGAGACGATGTGAATGGTACCTTCAGGGTCCGGACTGAAAACATCCCATGTATAGGAAGTGAAAGTATTTGCTCCACTAGTATCAAGCTCTACTTGGGGGTATGTAAATATGGAGAAAATTTGCATTCACAAAAGAACAAAGTTATTTGCCTGGTGATCAGTGTTTACATGCAACAAAAGGTTTTGATGACACTAAACCATATATTATTTTTAAAAAGTAATGGCTTGAGCCACAATCCGATAAATAAATGACACTTAACTTTTGGTTTTTTTTTGTTTGTTTGTTTTTTTTTACTAGTATAAACAGTAGGATGATACCTTTTGCAAACCAAAACTTCTCACAAGATACTTTCAAACCAAAATAGCCTAAAAAACTGTATTTTTTTTAATTATTATTTTTGGCTTAAGTAAAACAACATACTCATAAAAGCAATATTTTTAATAATGTGTTCTCTATGCAGTGTTTTCACAAACAACTTCAGGTTGAACAGCATATACCTCCTTTCCACTATTTGTATGACCTGTATCTAACTCAGGAAGAGTAAATATCTAGAACAGCTTTTATGTTATAGTTGTATTGTTCTTCTTTTTGTTTTGTGTTTAGCACTCTGCTGTTTTGCAGTAATAACACATGATTATTTTTATTTATTTCACATGTCACAGGGGATACTTCTTTTTGAACAATTTTTAATTTAGGGAAAAAAAAACTTTCCTTTAAATTTTCAAATATAATTGTAGTGCCTACAGCTGTCCAGAAGATGGCGGTCTCAGCCAGTTGCATTCAGCCCAAACAGCGCTCCTTTGATGGGTATCCCCATCCAAATCCCACCCCATCTCGTTCCATCTTCTGCAGTCATGAGTTAACTTGTCCTTTGCGTTTTTAGGAGCTTGTGACGCTTCTAGCCCCTAAATTAGACCCTAAAGCTATTTAAGCCTCTGACTGAGTCTGTGTGAATGTTTTATTTGGTTAATGTGCTTTATTTATTTTAGAAGAAAGAAATTGTTCTGTCAGACGAAAGTGTCAAAGTTATCAGTCAAAGCAAAGAGATGGATATACCCTTTAAAGTCCACACTATGGGTATATATGTCATCATTGAGGCAAACAATGGTCTTGTTCTCATCTGGAATAAGAAAACAACACTCATGATCAAACTCAGCTCTACATTCAAGGTGAGTGAGGAGGACATATAAAAGAGTCTTAAACAAATGTTAAAGTGCTTTCAATTCAGAAATGAGCATGCTTTTATTTTATGGCAGGGCAAAGTCTGTGGCCTGTGTGGAAATTATGATGGGTCAATCAAAAATGATTTCACCACCAGAAACAAAGAAATTGTAGTTAATCCAACAGTGTTTGGAAACAGCTGGAAATTGTCATCAACCTGCCCAGATGTAAATGCAACACAGAACCCCTGTGCTGTGTACTCTCACAGACGTGCATGGGCAGAAAAACACTGCAGCATTATCAAAAGTGACGTGTTTTCTGTCTGCCATGACAAGGTAGGAAAAACTAAGGGCATCTGACCTTAATGTTCGTGTTAATGTTAAGAAATGTTCTTGCATAACTAATAAGAACACAATATTTTTCATTTCTTACCTGCATCTACAATTACTTTTTTCAAAAAAGGTGGAGCCGAGCCAGTACTATGATGCTTGTGTGACAGATACATGTGCCTGCAATACGGGAGGAGATTGTGAGTGTTTCTGCTCAGCTGTTGGAGCATATGCAGAAGCATGTAATGAGGCTGAAGCCTGTGTGAAATGGAGAACTCCCACCATCTGCCGTAAGTTTGAATTGGGTTTCTGAAAAGGCATAACAGAAATTATGTTGTCATCTACCAATTTACATATTCTACTACTTAAAGGTCAGAATTGCTGTTTTTAAGGTTGTTCTTTTTACCTTTTCTTTTACACGTTGAAAAATTTGTTGTTGTTTTTGAGTAAATGGTGAAAGATCCAAAAGTTGGCACACACATAGGAGGTAGGTTGTTGGCAAAAGAAAACAATAAGCATATCACTGCTGTCAATTAACGGTCCTCTGAAGGCCTCAGAGGACTGTTAGAGGACATTAGTGGACAAAGTGCATCAACGCATGGAACAGAACAGATCACAGATGAAGTTGTCGTGAAATTTAAAACAGGGGAAGATTAGGACATAATTCCACAGGCTTTGAATGTCCACCTAAACAGACTGAGCAAGCAGATAAGAGACCTGAGCTAGCTCTGGAAGAGGTACAGGGATCCACAGCTCAGGTGGGACGATCTGTGGAGGGTCTTAATCATATCCTCCACATATCCAGTCTTTATGAAAAAAGGGAGCCATTGCTGAAAAACAAAACTATTAGAAGTTCTGTCAGTAGTTTGTTATAGGCCACGGAGACAGCCATTTGAAAGAAGATGCTCATATCGGGTACGACCAAAACTGAACTTTTTGTCCAGCATGCAAAATGCTATAGGCAGGAGACAAATTACACCTAACACACCATCCTCATAGAAAAATATGTGAGTGGCAGCATCATGCTGGGAGAGGAAATCTGATCAGAGTAGATGGGAAGATGGATTTAACTAAATGAAGGGCCATCCCGGATAAAACATTTTAAAGGCTGCAAAAGACTTGAGACAGGCTGTAAGAGGCAGCTCATACAGAGACTTACAAGAGAATGGTTTAGCTCAAACAATATTCATGTGGTGGATTGAGCCAGTAAAAGTCTAAGCTTAAATCCACTTGAGAATCAGTGCAAACACTTTCTATCAAATGTTACTGAGCTTGAACTATTTTGTAAATGTATATGAGGGCTAGTACAAAGCTAGCAGAAAGATACCTTATAAGTGTTGTGCTTTAGTGGTCAACATGACTAGAAAAGTGCTATATAAATTCAGTCCATTTACCATTTACCTGCAGCTTTAATTGTAGCATAAGGTGATAATAAAAAGTATTGACTCGGGGAATAAACACAAATGCATGCCACACTTCTTATATTTGTAAAAAATGTTGATGAAAACCATGCATCATAGTAATTAAATATATATAAAGTTTGTGACTTTAATTGGGTTAAACGTGAAAAAAGCCAATGGGTAGGAATACTTTTCCAATGCATTGAAGAAACATAACAAGTGATAATTTTCAGAGGCTGTTGGACTCTGATACCAGCTCATTTTTCAGCTACATTGTGGTTTTTTTGTCATACTACATATTTTTAAGTCTGATTCTATGCAGTTGTTTTAGAATTTGCCCATTTTTGCCTTGAATGTTATAAAAACTGTTAGATTTGATTATTTCTAACTCAAAGTGAAAAACTTCCACATAAAAGGCCATAAAAGGTCTGTGTCTATTTGTGTGGGCATGATGTATTTTGACAGCGAGTTAAAAACAAACATGTAAAAAAGGTTTATTCAAAAGGTGTTCTTTTGGACCATTAGTATCTCCACTTATTGCTGGAAGGCAGTGACAGTCAATTAATGGGGATTATGAGTCATTCTACTTATAAACAACAGTTCAGTTATTTATTACATGTACATTTTATTACATATACACACTAAATATTCATCTTGCTTCTGTCTTGTTTATCAGCTCTGTTCTGTGACTATTACAACCCTGATGGAGAGTGCGAGTGGCATTACGCTCCATGTGGAAAATCATGCATGAAGACATGTAGGAACCCTTCAGGGAAATGCTACAATAAACTTCCACCACTGGAAGGTAAGAACAATAAGAGATAAAAAATAAAGTAAAATAAAATAAAATAAAAACATTTATACATTTTAGATTTTTAATTTTATTAGATTATTGACATATGATGTTAGACTTTTAAATACTTTTCAGGTAAATCCCAAGATATTATCACAGTCAAATTTGGGGATGTTTACTGAAATCAATAGGTCCTTTCACAACCTTTCACTCCTCAAGAGCCCCTTTCAAATCATACCTGTGCAATAACAACACAGACCCAAAACTCTCTTCACAACTTACTTTATTTGCACAAAACAAGTCACATCCCTTATCACAGGACTGTGTGTCCCCTTCTGTACCCAATAATGGCTTAGCTCTGTTTTGCTTTTCTCTTGCTGCCTGTCAAAATATATTTAGAGCTGCGAACAACATTTTGTTTCATCATCTACATCCTCACCCCATGTCAGTGTTTTCAGCAAATCACCTCGCCATGCAGAACACATTCAGATTATGCAGTGAAAGTGAAATCTGAAAAAGGGCTAAAGAAATGGCTAAACCTTCTGTGTGCTCTTTTTTTTTTTTTTTTTTTAAATAATTCACTTTTTAAGGCTGCTATCCCACATGCCCACTTGAACAACCTTATTTTGATGAAGTTAGCATGAAGTGTGTGTCTGAAAAAGAGTGTGGCTGCTATGATGAAGATGGAAACCGTTACAGAGAAGGAGAGTCAATGCCTACAAGTGAAATTTGTCACAAGTGGTAAGATACTTTAAAATATACATATTTTGCTATATTTACTAAAGTAGCAATTAACAAAAAAATATATATCTAAAACTTATTATATTTGTTTACACATTAAATTAAAATAAACTTTCATAATTTCCTTTCCTCACAGTTCTTGCTCTTCAACAATGTCAAAGTGTATATATGATGTGAATGGTAAGACAAAAAAGTATATATATGTATTGCAAACAAGCAGTTAGATTTTTATCACTGTCAGTGCAATATTATTGAGGACAAATTATTATGGATCTCTTAAAATTAGGATGTTTTTTAGCCATGTCATACTTTTGCAGCTTGCATCTGTGTCTACATGAATAGAACCTACAAATATAACACTAAGATCTATGACACACATGATGGAGATGGAACCTGCATCTCTGGTGTTTGTGGAGTGAATGGAACCATTATAAGAACAATGACACCTTGCCATACAACAACTCCATATCCACATAGTTCAACAACACGCTTTGCATTTACGACAACTCGTAAGATATGACACACAAAAACGCTGCAACAGAATTAATTTTAGATCAAAGTTTTGAGAATAAATGTTTGTCATTTTCTTTAATTTATCTTAGTTGTCTTGTTTCTTCACAGCAAGAACTACAGAACAGGTTGTTACTACAACTAAACCTATTCTTACAGTCACAACTCAGGCTGTAACAACAATTCTAACTTTCTCAACTCCAAAAGTGTCAACAAGATCTAAAACAACACCATTGCCTTACTCAATACCATCCTCATCAATCTTTACAGTCAACGAAAGCCCGATAACTACAACAACAGCAACCACTGGCACTAAAAAACCTAAAAGCACAACCATATTTACAGAAAAAGTCACCACAACACCGTACATAGAGACACCTACACCAACAAGAAGTACTGAAAAACCCACAAGCACAACAGCTCACACTGTAACTACTACTGTTGTACCAGAAACAGTCACTACAACACCTAGTGACTGCTATATTTGCAAGTGGTCAAACTGGATTAACAACGATTACCCTGAATCCAAACCAGATGATGGAGATTATGAAACATTGGCAAAGATTTCTGATCCAGATTTGAGTCTTTGCAAAAAACCTCTAGAAATTCAATGTCGATCCAAAGACTATCAGGATAAGTCTTTAGACGATTTAAATCAAAAAGTAACCTGTAATTCGACACATGGACTAATCTGTCATAATAAAGATCAAAGTCCTTTCACTTGTTATGATTATGAAATTCGGATCAAATGTTGTACTTACCATTGTGAGACCACCACCATATTTACAGAAAAAGTCACCACAACACCATACATAGAGACACCTACACCAACAAGAAGTACTGAAAAACCCACAAGCACAACAGCTCACACTGTAACTACTACTGTTGTACCAGAAACAGCCACTACAACACCTAGTGACTGCTATATTTGCAAGTGGTCAAACTGGATTAACAACGATTACCCTGAATCCAAACCAGATGATGGAGATTATGAAACATTGGCAAAGATTTCTGATCCAGATTTGAGTCTTTGCAAAAAACCTCTAGAAATTCAATGTCGATCCAAAGACTATCAGGATAAGTCTTTAGACGATTTAAATCAAAAAGTAACCTGTAATTCGACACATGGACTAATCTGTCATAATAAAGATCAAAGTCCTTTCACTTGTTATGATTATGAAATTCGGATCAAATGTTGTACTTACCATTGTGAGACCACCATATTTACAGAAAAAGTCACCACAACACCATACACAGAGACACCAACGAAAACCACAACAACATTTAAAGAAACATCCACAACACCTCATATACAAACTGCAACCCGAAGCACTGTAACACAGCAGACAGAACAATTAGTTTCAGATAATTTCACCACAACACCATACATAGAGACAACGACCCCAACAATCGAGACTGAAAAATCCACAACAATAATTACACAAAAACCTACTACACCTTATACAGAAACTGCAACAACTGGCACTAAAACACCTCAAACCACAACCATATTTACAGAAAAAGTCACCACAACACCATACATAGAGACAACGACCCCAACAATCGAGACTGAAAAATCCACAACAATAATTACACAAAAACCTACTACACCTTATACAGAAACTGCAACAACTGGCACTAAAACACCTCAAACCACAACCATATTTACAGAAAAAGTCACCACAACACCATACATAGAGACAACGACCCCAACAATCGAGACTGAAAAATCCACAACAATAATTACACAAAAACCTACTACACCTTATACAGAAACTGCAACAACTGGCACTAAAACACCTCAAACCACAACCATATTTACAGAAAAAGTCACCACAACACCATACATAGAGACAACGACCCCAACAATCGAGACTGAAAAATCCACAACAATAATTACACAAAAACCTACTACACCTTATACAGAAACTGCAACAACTGGCACTAAAACACCTCAAACCACAACCATATTTACAGAAAAAGTCACCACAACACTGTACATAGAGACAACGACCCCAACAATCGAGACTGAAAAATCCACAACAATAATTACACAAAAACCTACTACACCTTATACAGAAACTGCAACAACTGGCACTAAAACACCTCAAACCACAACCATATTTACAGAAAAAGTCACCACAACACCATACATAGAGACAACGACCCCAACAATCGAGACTGAAAAATCCACAACAATAATTACACAAAAACCTACTACACCTTATACAGAAACTGCAACAACTGGCACTAAAGAACCTGAAACCACCACCATATTTACAGAAAAAGTCACCACAACACCATACATAGAGACACCTACACCAACAAGAAGTACTGAAAAACCCACAAGCACAACAGCTCACACTGTAACTACTACTGTTGTACCAGAAACAGCCACTACAACACCTAGTGACTGCTATATTTGCAAGTGGTCAAACTGGATTAACAACGATTACCCTGAATCCAAACCAGATGATGGAGATTATGAAACATTGGCAAAGATTTCTGATCCAGATTTGAGTCTTTGCAAAAAACCTCTAGAAATTCAATGTCGATCCAAAGACTATCAGGATAAGTCTTTAGACGATTTAAATCAAAAAGTAACCTGTAATTCGACACATGGACTAATCTGTCATAATAAAGATCAAAGTCCTTTCACTTGTTATGATTATGAAATTCGGATCAAATGTTGTACTTACCATTGTGAGACCACCACCATATTTACAGAAAAAGTCACCACAACACCATACATAGAGACACCTACACCAACAAGAAGTACTGAAAAACCCACAAGCACAACAGCTCACACTGTAACTACTACTGTTGTACCAGAAACAGCCACTACAACACCTAGTGACTGCTATATTTGCAAGTGGTCAAACTGGATTAACAACGATTACCCTGAATCCAAACCAGATGATGGAGATTATGAAACATTGGCAAAGATTTCTGATCCAGATTTGAGTCTTTGCAAAAAACCTCTAGAAATTCAATGTCGATCCAAAGACTATCAGGATAAGTCTTTAGACGATTTAAATCAAAAAGTAACCTGTAATTCGACACATGGACTAATCTGTCATAATAAAGATCAAAGTCCTTTCACTTGTTATGATTATGAAATTCGGATCAAATGTTGTACTTACCATTGTGAGACCACCATATTTACAGAAAAAGTCACCACAACACCATACACAGAGACACCAACGAAAACCACAACAACATTTAAAGAAACATCCACAACACCTCATATACAAACTGCAACCCGAAGCACTGTAACACAGCAGACAGAACAATTAGTTTCAGATAATTTCACCACAACACCATACATAGAGACAACGACCCCAACAATCGAGACTGAAAAATCCACAACAATAATTACACAAAAACCTACTACACCTTATACAGAAACTGCAACAACTGGCACTAAAACACCTCAAACCACAACCATATTTACAGAAAAAGTCACCACAACACCATACATAGAGACAACGACCCCAACAATCGAGACTGAAAAATCCACAACAATAATTACACAAAAACCTACTACACCTTATACAGAAACTGCAACAACTGGCACTAAAACACCTCAAACCACAACCATATTTACAGAAAAAGTCACCACAACACCATACATAGAGACAACGACCCCAACAATCGAGACTGAAAAATCCACAACAATAATTACACAAAAACCTACTACACCTTATACAGAAACTGCAACAACTGGCACTAAAACACCTCAAACCACAACCATATTTACAGAAAAAGTCACCACAACACCATACATAGAGACAACGACCCCAACAATCAAGACTGAAAAATCCACAACAATAATTACACAAAAACCTACTACACCTTATACAGAAACTGCAACAACTGGCACTAAAACACCTCAAACCACAACCATATTTACAGAAAAAGTCACCACAACACCATACATAGAGACAACGACCCCAACAATCAAGACTGAAAAATCCACAACAATAATTACACAAAAACCTACTACACCTTATACAGAAACTGCAACAACTGGCACTAAAACACCTCAAACCACAACCATATTTACAGAAAAAGTCACCACAACACCATACATAGAGACAACGACCCCAACAATTGAGACTGAAAAATCCACAACAATAATTACACAAAAACCTACTACACCTTATACAGAAACTGCAACAACTGGCACTAAAACACCTCAAACCACAACCATATTTACAGAAAAAGTCACCACAACACCATACATAGAGACAACGACCCCAACAATCGAGACTGAAAAATCCACAACAATAATTACACAAAAACCTACTACACCTTATACAGAAACTGCAACAACTGGCACTAAAACACCTCAAACCACAACCATATTTACAGAAAAAGTCACCACAACACCATACATAGAGACAACGACCCCAACAATCGAGACTGAAAAATCCACAACAATAATTACACAAAAACCTACTACACCTTATACAGAAACTGCAACAACTGGCACTAAAACACCTCAAACCACAACCATATTTACAGAAAAAGTCACCACAACACCGTACATAGAGACAACGACCCCAACAATCGAGACTGAAAAATCCACAACAATAATTACACAAAAACCTACTACACCTTATACAGAAACTGCAACAACTGGCACTAAAACACCTCAAACCACAACCATATTTACAGAAAAAGTCACCACAACACTGTACATAGAGACAACGACCCCAACAATCGAGACTGAAAAATCCACAACAATAATTACACAAAAACCTACTACACCTTATACAGAAACTGCAACAACTGGCACTAAAACACCTCAAACCACAACCATATTTACAGAAAAAGTCACCACAACACCGTACATAGAGACAACGACCCCAACAATTGAGACTGAAAAATCCACAACAATAATTACACAAAAACCTACTACACCTTATACAGAAACTGCAACAACTGGCACTAAAACACCTCAAACCACAACCATATTTACAGAAAAAGTCACCACAACACCATACATAGAGACAACGACCCCAACAATCAAGACTGAAAAATCCACAACAATAATTACACAAAAACCTACTACACCTTATACAGAAACTGCAACAACTGGCACTAAAACACCTCAAACCACAACCATATTTACAGAAAAAGTCACCACAACACCATACATAGAGACAACGACCCCAACAATCGAGACTGAAAAATCCACAACAATAATTACACAAAAACCTACTACACCTTATACAGAAACTGCAACAACTGGCACTAAAACACCTCAAACCACAACCATATTTACAGAAAAAGTCACCACAACACCATACATAGAGACAACGACCCCAACAATCGAGACCGAAAAATCCACAACAATAATTACACAAAAACCTACTACACCTTATACAGAAACTGCAACAACTGGCACTAAAACACCTCAAACCACAACCATATTTACAGAAAAAGTCACCACAACACCGTATATAGAGACAACGACCCCAACAATCGAGACTGAAAAATCCACAACAATAATTACACAAAAACCTACTACACCTTATACAGAAACTGCAACAACTGGCACTAAAACACCTCAAACCACAACCATATTTACAGAAAAAGTCACCACAACACCATACATAGAGACAACGACCCCAACAATCGAGACTGAAAAATCCACAACAATAATTACACAAAAACCTACTACACCTTATACAGAAACTGCAACAACTGGCACTAAAACACCTCAAACCACAACCATATTTACAGAAAAAGTCACCACAACACCATACATAGAGACAACGACCCCAACAATCGAGACTGAAAAATCCACAACAATAATTACACAAAAACCTACTACACCTTATACAGAAACTGCAACAACTGGCACTAAAACACCTCAAACCACAACCATATTTACAGAAAAAGTCACCACAACACCAAACATTGAGACACCTACCCCAACAATTGAGAATGAAAAATCCACAACAATCATTATAGAAAAACCTACTACACCTTATACAGAAACTGCAACCACTGGCACTAAAAAACCTCCAACCACAACCATAGTTACAGAAAAAGTCACCACGACGCCTTACATAGAGACACTTACATCAACCATGGAGACTGAAAAGCCCACAACTACAATTGTCATTGAAAAATCTACAACACCTTATATGGAAACGCCATCCCCAGCAACACCCACCAAAAATCCCCAAACCACAACACCTATTGTAGAAAAATCCAGCACAATCATCACGAGAGGACCCACAACACCAGCAAGGACAGCAAGTCCTTCAACTAATGTGAAAACAACAGGGAGTCACAGTGTTCAAAGCACAACGGCTGAATTTTCAACACCTGGCCAAACAACTTTGTGCTCCTGCAAATACATGAGTCAGACTTTCTCACCTGGTAAGCTATGTACTTCATTCATTGTTTTTATACTTGATATCTGTTCATATAGACAATTATGACTTGTAAATACATTTAAATTAACAGATACTCATTCTTGCATCTGCAGTTTAATCCTGTAACATATTAATAATACATGGAAGAGATTTTCATATATTATAGCTTCAGTAGGGAGTTCTGAGAAAACTGTGGACCTGAAAATTTAAACAAGCATACTTTACAGGTCCCTCCCCCTTGCTCTCTGTTCCACAACAGCCCTCCCCCGACAGCGGAGCTTGCTGAGATGTTGAGAGACTGACATTTTTCCTGTAATGTTAGATTGTTTGTCCACAATTAGCACAGATGCAGCACACCGGCAATCTTAAGCTTAAACTTAATATTGAATAAGTAAAAAAATACCCTTTACAAAAGTTACTTACTGAAGCTTTAAATCAGTTTTACTCTTGTACTTGTTAGCTTAAGAGGAAGAAATTATCACAGGCTCATTTTGCCATCACACTCTTACTTGATGTTTTAGACGTTTATTTAACAGTTTTTATAGACAATGTTGAACTGATTATGAAATGTGATATTGAGAAAAAAAAATTCCAACAATTTGCATTTCTTTTTCTGTGACATAATTTATTAACAGTATTCTAAAATTAAACTGTAATTTAGGTAGCTTGATGTACAACAAGACTGATGGGGAAGGCTGGTGTTTCACTGCATACTGCAATTTGACATGTAGTGTTGAAAAGCATGCCAGACCATGTCACACAACAACTCCACCAAGTCCTTCAACTACCACTACATCCAAATCTACATCAAACACGGTCACATCAACTACGACTGCAATAGACTGTTCATTTCTCACACCACCAAGAAAGGTAACCAACCTTATATATTGATTTAAAGAAGAATACATCACTCAGGTCAGTTTAATGTAAAGTAGGTACATTCTCCTAACATCTGTAAAATTACAGCCATAAGACAGCAAAAGGCTACATTTAGATCTAGCACTAAGATCTATTCCAGGTGTTCTGGCCACCCTTAGATGGCATTAAAGACTGAAGACCGCTTCAGTCTGACCAGTTTCAGGAGTGAGATGAATCCAAACTAAAGACAAAAATAAAATGAAGAGAGAGGCTCATTCCGCCCTTAGTTATGACCTAGGCATGACACAAGGTTTTGCATCAATAACATTTTTTAAGTAGTCTCTGATCAGATAGTTCTTAGAGAAGAACATGTCTCCTAATCCCTGTGTGCTTGTGAAATTTATTATATCACACACAATGCCTTGAAAAAGCATTCATACTTCTTGAACCTTTAAACAATTTGCCAAATTACAACAACAAACCTAGAAGTTTTGCATTGAAATTTTATGTGATGGACCAACACAATGTTGTGCAAAATCCTGTGCAAACAATTGCGTTTAGAAGTCAACTATACAGTAAGACAGCCACCTGTGTATGCCTCAGTGGTTTGTTGTAGAACAGAAGAGGAAGACTAAATACAGAGAACACACCAGATAGATATGGATGGATGGATGGAAAAGTGTGTAGAGAACTTTACAATAGGGTTAAGATGTAAAATAGCATTCAAAGCTTTGAATACCTCATAAGTCAGTGTATCATTTGTTCTTTCTATTTTGTTCTTGCCAATCAAAAATCAAATAATGAAAAATTGACTGGTTATTTTGTTTTTTGTTTTCTATTATAACACCAAAAATGAAAAAAATGCCTGGTTTTTCATATTTCACTTTTTGGCTCAGATCAAAAACATGAAAAGGAAAAACAGGCACTTTGACAGAATTTGATTTTAATATTTAATTAGTCTGCTTTACTTGACCCAGAAATGGCTCTGTGCGTGGCAGTTAGGGTAATGTAGTGGCTACTATGGCGGCGCTAGAGCCTCACACTGTTTTGATTGAGGACTTGTTTAACAATGGTTTGACACACACCGAAATATCCTGCACATTGCAGCAGATGGGTATCCTACAATGCTCAGCAGAAATGAGCATCAGAAGAATCTGTGTTCAGCATGATCTGAGGAGAAAAAGATCTATGTCAGACGCAGAGTTTGAAAGCTTTGATTCAATCGTAAAGCCAACAAATTAAATATTAAAATCAAATTCTGTCCAAATACCTTTTTTTCCGTTTCATGTTTTTGATCTGAGCCTAAACGTGAAATATGAAAACCAGGCATTTTTTTTTATTTTTTATATTTTTATAATGGAAAACAAAAAACAAAATAACCAGCCAATTTTTCATAATTTGATTTTTGATTGGCAATTAAAAATAGAAAGAACGAATGATACAAGGATTCTCACAGAGTGCTATTCATTCTATCATCTGAAACAACATACCATCCACAATTTTGACCACCTTGTAACCCAGGCTACCATGCACTCTTTAGAGATGTACACCTCTGAGACAACATACATACTTCACACAGTCTCCCCTCTATGGAATTTAGACAAGGGCTACTGAGGTATTTCAGCACCACCCAATAATTACATTGCTGAAAATTGTGCTTCAAAATTCATAATTATTGTCTATGTTTTTAAAGTCTACTTCCAAATTTTTTAAAATTCTCATGGATATGAGAATGTCAGAGGAATACAGAATTCCAACAGGAACCGCATTGACCAAACTGTTCAGGTTTTACTGCATAATGCCATACTGAGTTGGGCAATTTTTATTTACTTGTGCTTGTTGGCAAACTATTGAATTCCTGCCTCTATAATGGCTGAGGGAAATCTTCACACATTTTGGTAGCATGATTTACAGCATAAGATTAGAATTTGCTGCATATATTGCTCCTTTTTCAAATATTAAGAACATACAATGGTTTTGGGGGTTTTTTGCTTGTTTTACAATCTTTTCTCATGATTACATTAGATTAATTTTAATGGCTTGACCACCATTGCAGCACTGTTTAAGAAATTATATGGTAAACAAGAATTTTGATCAAATTAAAGCTAATGCCATTTTCAATATTACTATTCTAAAATTTGAACGTATCAAAGCAGAGAATTTTAATATAAAGCCAGTGGCTGTACATTGCTAAAAGTATTACTTTGTTTTACAGGATGGTGAATCCTGGAGTTCAGACAAATGCAACAGAAGCACCTGTGCCAAAGGAGAAGTGATCACGAAATATGTACCATGTGAACCAGCACCCATGCCAGTTTGTGACAATGGTATCCCTCCTGTTAAGATTTATGATGAAGGAGGCTGTTGTTTTCAGTACGAGTGCAAATGTGAGTTTGATTAAAGAATTTTGTGCAGCTACAGATAGCTACATTCAGCTTTTTTTCTGTGAATAAACGCACATTTTAATATTAATATAATGTTTGCAGGTTTTTGTAATGGCTGGGGAGATCCCCATTATAACACATTTGATGGCCAATATTACAGTTTCCAGCATAACTGCACGTATGTCTTGGTCAAAGAGATAAAACCCAAATACAATTTAACAGTTCATATCGACAATGAAAATTGTGATGCTTCTGGAACTGTGACATGTCCCAAAGCATTGATTGTATATTACAAAAACTATAATGTAACTCTTACACAAAATAGAAAACCAAAAACTGAGAATTTGGTACGTATGGCTATCTCTAACCTTCTCCAAATAATGTGTTTGTACTACTCAAATGTAATCAAGCTTTTTTTTTCACCTGTCACAAATGTTTAGGTGTTCGTTAACGGGAAGAAAGTGACTCCAACCTATTCAAATGAAGACTTCATTATTACAAGCACAGGAATTGAGATGGTTCTTAAAATCCCAAAGATTAAAGGTGTTGTTTCATTCAGTGGGCTTCGATTCAGTGTTGACTTGCCATTTTCACTTTTCCACAACAACACAGAGGGACAATGTGGTAAGCTCAGCTTTATAACCTGTGACAAACTAAAAAATAAATGGTTAATTCATATTATCTTATTAGGTAGAAAAATATAATGGCACTGTTCAGTAAAACAAATTAGCATAGCATTTTAGTTACAATGGATAAACACTGAGTTAAAATCACTACACCTCCCCCCAAAAAACTTTAATTTATAGCTTTAAACAAGAAATAAGTGTGTGGAAAACCCTAGCTGAACGATATCGCAATGAGGAAAACAACCAACACACTTTAACATACAGTAGATACAAGTCCCTGCCAGTTTTCATGTCTTAAAAAATGTGGCCATATTGAACCATTTCCACACTTTTTCCACATTTAATGTGACATATGTCCTGTGTTATTAAACTGGAGAACAAACAAATCTTTCAGAGCTAAAAATGTAAAAATGAGACAAGGAATCAGTAATCAGTGAATATTCACATTGGGGATGTTAGAAACCTTTTCTATTTGTTAATAACCTATTTCCTATTGATGCTCCTTTTTTAACAAGGTTACTGCGACAATAACAAGAAAAATGACTGCAGGTTACCAAATGGTGAAATTCATCCATTGTGCTCTGAGATGGCGTATCACTGGCATGTAAAGGTTGAGAATAAACCATACTGTGAGATCCTGCCTTCTCAACCTCCTCCCACACCAGCAGGATCATCAAAACCACCATGCAAATCTGCCCTCTGTGAAATCATAAACCATGAGTAAGAATTTACAAAATAAGTTGAACATGTGAAAACATTCTTCTGTAAACCCAGATTAACCCTTTTTATGTTAATTTTTACAATAAGGATGTTCAAGAACTGCCACGAAAAAATTGCGCCAGATTCATATTATGAAGCTTGTAACTTTGATGTTTGCTACATGCCAAATTCCACGGTGGGTTGCAGCAGTCTGGAGGCATATGCCTTGATGTGTGCTGAGGCATCTGTCTGCATAGACTGGAGGAACCTAACCAAAGGACAGTGTGGTAAGAGGATTTTGTTTTAGTTGAAATTAATTTCTTTTCAAATGGAATTTCCCTAGCATGTTGATGTGATATATACTTTTTTTTTGTTGCAGACTACAAATGTCCAAAAAATAAAATATACAAGGCATGTGGGCCAACTATTGTGGAAACTTGCAATGCAGGGTAAGGACATTGCTTTTGCAGTTTATAATTGAACAGTGCAATGAAATTGAACAGCTACAATGAAAGGACAATCTTTGCATATTAGGATATCTGTCTGTCTGTCTGTCTGACAATAACTAATAAACAAAATAACTCAAACTTAAGAACAAATTTACTTGTCTCTTTTATTCTAATCGGTTAGAATGTAGCAATACTGTCTGATGAATTCTAAAATACTTCAAACCATTGTCAAATTCACACATTGACAAGGAACTTTCCATCCGTCGTGGCAGTCAACAGCTCTGCAACAAATGCAGTCTGTTGTTTTTACCAACACCTACAGGAAACATTTAAAGATAAAATAGCACATATGGGTTAAATATAGTCAAACTGTTACTGAGAAAAATGTTTAAGAGGAGGAACTGTCTGGTTCAGATGTAATTTTGTACACAAGAAACGAGCTATTGATACTTAATCATTCATTTTGCAGGAAGTTTCCGAGTCTAGAATAGTCCCCAGAGAGTAGATTAGGTGGCACCAGGAGTGGTGTGATTTAGTTGCTGGAGTGTCCAGTAATCAGTCAAAAAAAAGGGAAAAGGTCAACGGACCCAGATAATGCCTTGTGGGTATTTTAAGTAGCGCTGCCAGCCCCTGATAGAGTTAAATCCAGCTTCCTTCATATCTGCAACCACATATATCCCCCTAAAAGGACCAAAAAACTCGATATGTTTATAGTAATACATTTTCAAAGCTAATTTAACTACTTTCATGCCAAACAGTTTGTTACATCACCAAGAGATATGAAGTTGAAATGTAGCTGTTGTCCCGAACACAGTTTATAGCTAACAGTTATACTGTAAAACAGAGCAGTTTTCTGAAAGTTACACATGAAACACCTAAAGGGCCATCTCTGTGCTTGCTATTGTTCCTGCTATATTTATAATATTTTACAAAGTGTTTTGCTAAAGCACCATAATGTCAAGTGAATCAGTAGCAGCACTGAAGTCCAAGAATCCCTGGAGTTACTATTTACTGTTTATATGGGAGATTTCATAATGTTTGCTTGTATGTGCTATGCGGCATAATAATCCCATTACTCTTGAATAGTTTGAAGCTGAAGTTTATTAACTGTCATTTGTTTTCTATTCAGATACAATAATAAGCTCAAACAGCAGTGTAAAGGTGAAGAGGCTGCTTGTGGTGGATTAACAGAGGGATGTTTCTGCCCTGAGGGGATGATTTTGTTTGGTCCAGGCTCTGATACCTGTGTCTCAACCTGTGAGAATATTTTCTGTTCTTTGCCAGAACAATGAATATTGTATCTTTGTTTATGACTGTTCAATTAAACAGTTTTTGTTGTTTAAGGTTGCACTGGACCTTTTGGTGAACCTAAACAGGTAAATATTATCATACATTGTCAGTGTTTTTTATCAGTATGTTGATGTAATGTTATTTATTTTTTTCATAACACAAACAGATTGGCGACACATGGAAAAGTGGTTGCAAGCACTGCAGTTGTGACAAGGATTCTCTAAGTGTTGTGTGTGAGCCTCTTGTATGCCCCACACAAGAACCAATAAAGTGCACAGAGGATGGCGAGGTGTTGGTAAACCGAACAGTTAACTGCTGCCAGGAACTAATGTGTGGTAAGTGATTTTAATTAGTACAACTGCATTTGTGACATATAACATGTTTTAACAAAAATATTCTCAATCAACAATAAAACTGACCTCACAGACAGACTTTATATTAACATCAGAGCTGTACAGAATATTAAATCACAGACATCATCACAATATTAACATGTGCAAATCTGCTATTGCAAAGGATTGGTTAGATGCAGTATTTGATAGGTTGTTACATTTCAACATTTAGCTTAAACTGCAATAACCCACTTTCAAGCCAGTACTTTACATTTGATGGCCTTCCCTTGCCCTTTATTCCCACAGCTGATATTGAATTATGTGGGATAAATGACTGAGATGCTCCATAGGGAAATAGGGGTTAATCACAACCAACATTCTCATCACAATATTCCACAATGACATAGCAATTGCATGTTTCCCTAATATCATGCAGCCTTAAATAGGTTTGGAAAAATAATTATGTATAAAGTGATCCCTGTAGAATAAGAGCACTTACTTTAGATTGCTCTGAACAGCAAATGTATTAGTTATTTAAATTCTTGATGGATATTAATCTTGGCTTGTGTCTTTATACATCTTTATATATGTTCTTCCAACATGTGGCACTGTACATACAGAATTATAATACTTGGAATTATTAAAGTGCTGCTTCCATAAAAATGTTGAATTTAAAATGTATTTTATGAAGAACAATGTCAGTAGATTTGATTAATATTTTAGAATTACTGAGTTTGTAAGTCATCCAATAAAATGTTTGATCTTTTAACCAACAGAGTGTGATAAAAACCGTTGTTCATCACCACCGCAAAAGTGTGAACTTGGCTTCAAGTTAAAGGTCCAAGTCTCTAATGAAAGCTGCTGCCCGGTCTACAGCTGTGGTAAGTTTCTTACTATCATTGTTCATCATTATTCAGTACTGATAATAATAAGGATTATTTTTTCAAAATTATCAAAAATCATCTTTGTTTTGACTGCTTCCAATTTCAACTTGTCCCATATAGCTTAATTCAGCTTTCCATCATTACCTTTTTCCCATGATTATAACTTCCTCTTGTAATTAGATACGGAAAGAAAAGGATTAAAAGTAAGGTTCATAGAAAACAAAAGACATAAGCACAAACTCATATGCAGTCCAGACTTCTTCCAACTTTACTCTGTTTTCAATGCTAAGATAGAATGTTCAGCATGGGAAATATGGAAAGATCTGACCTCATTTTAACACCATATCTTTTATATTTACAGCATGTATAACATACTACACTCTAAACACTGCTTTGCTAACTCAGTCCTGCCCCTGGGTTAATTTAAGAAAGTTAAATTGGGCTGGGTTTCAAACCCAGAAAAAACAGAGGTTAAAGCAATAAAGTCAAATATTGAAGCTACCAAAGAGTGAGATGAAAATGACTCATCCTGGATTACTAAAAAAAGTAATATTTGGGTTACAATTAATAATTTTAGCTTTATTCTGTGTGGAAAAAAAGTTCAGATTAATAAAAGGGGGATTAACCACCTAATAATTTTAAATGTCTTCTTTTGTCAAAGTGCAGATTCTAGCATTAGCTTGCACTAATTACTTACAAAGTAAAATACTAGTTATTATTTAAACATTAAAGCTAAAGTGTGAATGTTGGATAGCTAGCAGTAGATAGAACTAACTACTTAGCATGTTAATGGATAATCTTTAAGTGAACAAACTCCAGTGTGAACTACATTCATTAACACAACCTAGCTATATTATCATGATTATACAGCATAACTTCAGTACCTACATTTATTATTTAAACCTGTGGGAGAAGTTCAGTGAAGTTTGATTCCGTAGTTGTGTAGTAGTTTAAAATAGCTGTCTATGAAGATTAAGGCTTCTTGTAGCCTCTTCTCTGACCCAACAAACAAGGTAAAATGTTCATCCAAGGTAAAGCTAGCCAGCTTCTGTTCAAACAGCAGAAACCCAGCATCAAGGTGAATGAAACAATCCAGCAGTTTTTTGAGTGCAAAAACTAAACTTAGCATCAACACCATCCTGTTTGTCGTCTCATGTAGAACCAAAAGATGTATGCGTCTACAATGACACAGAGTACAAGGTAAGAACAGTTTTGTTTTTTTTGTTTTTTTTTTTAGAGTTTTAATATACTGTATGTTGACTATATTCTAAATACTGCAGCTTTCACATGGCTCTGCCTCTAACTTTCCATTGTGTTTCCCACAGCCAGGTACAAACTTCTCCAAAAACCTATGTGAACACTGCCACTGTACCAGTAAACAGGATCCAAAGACGAAGCTGAACACCGTGGAGTGTTATCAAATACAGTGTTTTAGCTCTTGTAAAGAGGTAATTAGTTAAAGTTAATGCCAGATAACTTGTATACTGGGTGGAAACATTTTAAGTTATAGTAAATGTTACTCATGAGATCAGATAAGTAACTTATAAATTTATTATATTAAATGTTGATGCTCTATATAAGATGAGTTTGGTACTGAAGGTTACAGGTTTATAACGAGTCAACAGTTCTTAACTAATTCAAATCACACTCTTAAATTTAGGTGATGGTTCCTTATACAACTGTTGAAAAAAATTAGTAAAATGAAAAAAAAATGGTACAATTATCCAGTTTAATATATTTTGATACATGTTAGTATTGCAGCAGAATGGATGTTCTTTTATATATTATTACCAAATAATATCTTCCTTTACTAGGGCTAGACGTTGTTAAAATAGACAGACAAAATGATTTCCAAGCTGGAACCTTTATTAATCTGTACATTTTTGATAGGGTTATGTGCATGTAGATCAGCCTGGACAATGCTGTGGATCATGTAAACAGACAAGCTGTATTTTTGATGTCCCGGGCTTGAACTCTTCAGTAATTCTTAAGGTGATTAAAGTACAATACAAACACCTACAAAAGAAACATGCTAAACTGCTTGCAACCTTCATCTGAGTTGTAAATCACATTGTAACTACTCTAACCCAACTCTTCTACACATGTCCACAGCCTTCACAGTCGTATTCACCACCAAATGACAACTGTACCAAATATGATTGCCAAAACATGAAGGATGAATTCATGGTTTTCAGAAACCAAACTACATGTCCTGTATTTGATCCAGAAAACTGTGTTCCAGTGAGTATAATCAAGTGCTTTAAAGGCAGTGTATGTCATTGTTTTGGTTTAAGATGATAATATAGTATATAATTTTTTCTATAATATTTCTGTGAATCTAACTTTTGTTTTATGATAATCTGGCTTAATAATTAAAATTTTGACAATTTTGATTTGTAAAGAAGTAATAGCAATAAAATGAGTAAACCAAAAATGTTCAGGCATGTGAGGTATATCCATATTATACTTTAACAAACAACGGGTACTGTAGATTTCCAACACAGAAGTGTGCTATCTGTGATCAGGGTCACTCAAGTGATTTTTTTAATGTATTATAGGGAACAGAAACAACTGACATGAATGGATGCTGCAGAACCTGTAAGTATAAGTTTATGAAGTAAACTTGCAGAACACAACATAATGTTTCAAAAGATGTTAGTTTACATAAATGTCAGGCTCCATTTACATCTTTCACAACTCTAAATACTTTTTTATTTTTCATTTTAAAACTACTTCTAGGCCATACATTTCTTATTCCTTTAGCTTTCTCAGAAAAAATGTGTCAATAGAGGTTTAAAAGGATCTAAATGCTTAGAGTTTTGTCAAACAGAAGAGCAAACTAGAAAACTAGAACATGTTTAGACAAGACACAAAAAAATTAAAACTTTGATTTTTCTTTTTTAATTGACCTAATGACCATGATTCCCCTGCAGCTGTGTGCTTCTAAAACGAATTATTTGTGGTTCACAGGTACACCTCGTTACAACTGTGAGCTTCTCAGGAACACCACCAAACTGTACGTAAAGAACTGCGAGTCAGTTGAGCCAGTGGAGCTCACATCCTGTGAGGGATCTTGTGGATCATCCTCGTCAATGTAAGATTTGTAAAACATTTAACTAGGAGTAAGCAGCAGAATCAACTCAGTTGTGCTAAAGATCTTCTAAAAAATTATATGTTGACATGGATGCCTTTTTGTCTTTATTCACAGGTACTCATTGGAGGCCAATACTATTACGCATTCATGTACCTGCTGCCGAGAGATTGCCACCAGCCAGAAAGAAGTGGAGATGAAGTGTCCAGATGGCAGCAAAATTAAACAGACATACATTTCTGTTGACAAGTGTGGCTGCCGAGCTGCTAAATGTAAAGAGTGGGGCAAACGTTGAAGGGACACGCCAAAAGCAAACAACAGAAATTTAAACTCTTTCGGGGAAATTGATTAATAACTTTTTACGAACTCTATGGGTGCTTTCATACTAATGCTTTGAAATACACAGCTCTGTGGATTAAACTGATCCAAAAACATTTAAAAAAGCACAGATGTGCTCTGAAAATTTTCTATGGGGTGAAATAGCTTTCTTTAAATTTGAATGCATATTCATTTTTTGAATAGCAGTAAATCGCTGTATCTGCTGTTTCAAACATCTGTCTTTGGTTCAATAAAATTCTAATTCATCAATGATCTGAGTGTTATGTTTTTACTACACTAAATGTTTAACTCTTTGTACAATATAGTTTCTATGAATTTTATTGCAAAACTGCATTTTAATTACCTGTTTTCAGTTAGTCATTGTTATTGTTCAGTTTCTGATGATTAGTTAAAATTGCATGATATGTAAATACAAACCCATTTAATAAATTAGAATATTAGTCAAAAGTTCATGTATTTTAGTAACTCAGCTCACCACAAAACACATTATGTAGATTAATTACATACACACAGGTGTTTTAAAGCTTTTTTTTCTGTTGATAATTTTCTGCATACAGCCAATAAAAACATGACATTTAAGATGAGAAACCTACATCAGACCAATAAAGAAAAACATTCTTAATGAATCAAGTGGGTCTAATGAAACTTGTCTATAATACCTGCTTAAAGGCTGATATTTTCAAAAGGTACTTTTAATCTGACAAACAAGCCACATCTGAATCCATATTCTAATGTATTAAATATGACTGTAAATACCAGATCACACCCCAGTCTCATTCACATATGAGGGGAAAATTAAATAAATTTACTTAAATTGCTACAAGTATTTTCTCCTTTGAGCAACTCTAAAATGAACTTAAATGCTGAAATCAAATAAAATTATCATGCTTATTATTTAAAGCCATTCTGTTTAGTAACTGTTTTGCTTTGTCAACATAACAAGGTCTCTTTTGATCAAAAAAGTTAATCAAGTAAATGTTACTGAGTAAATGTAGCTAGTTCCTACTCACCTCTATGGAGGACCGAAACTGATATAATTAAAAATAAAAGGAGATATATATATATATATATATATATATATATATATATATATATATGTGTGTGTGTGTGTGTGTGTGTGTGTGTGTGTGTGTGTGTGTTTTGTTTTTTCCTTATACATGCCTTTTTGTCAAGAAATGTATAGCTTTTCTTTTTCCTTTTCCTTATACATGCAGTTTTCATCAAGAAATGTATATATTTTCTTTTTCCTTTTCCTTATACATGTGGTTTTCATCAAGAAATGTATATATTTTCTTTTTCATTTTCTTTATACATGCATTTGCGTCTCAAGAAATGTATATATTTTGTTTTGCCTTTTTCTTGTTTAATTGTTTGTTCTTTTTATATTTCCTCCTCTCCTCTTTTTACTCTACCATGTGCATTTCTGCCTTATTATGCAAATAAGGAGGGCTGCCTTCTTGGTCCAGACCTGCTACTATTGGTCAATAAACAGGAAGGAGCAGGAAGGATCCATGTGCAGATTGATGGTGCATGCCTGCACCTTTGGCTTCAGTTTAGCAACTGAAGTATAGTTATGCAGGGAGCGGAAAGACAGTCTGTGTCGGAGTTGTTAAGGGAAGCTGCAAATAGACTGGATGAGTTGGAAGGTGGCAAGTTTTCAGCTGACCAATAGTAGAGCTGGACCAAGAAGGGAGCCCTCCTCATTTGCATAATGAGGCAGAAAAGCTATGGTAAAGTAAAAAGAGGAGACGCGGAAATGCAAAAAGAACAAACGCTTGTACAAGAAAAGGCAAAACAAAATATATACATTTCTTGACGAAAACACATGTATAAAGAAAATGAAAAATATATACATTTCTTGATGAATACCACATGTATATATAAAAAAAGGAAAAATAAAATATATATACATTTCTTGATGAAAACACGTGTAAGGAAAAGGAAAAACAAAATATATACATTTCTTGACAAAAAGGTATGTGTAAGGAAAAGTAAAAACAAAATATATATATATATATATATATATATATATATATATATATATATATATATATATATATATGTGTGTGTGTGTGTGTGTGTGTGTGTGTGTGTGTGTGTGTGTGTGTGTGCTTTTATTTTTAACTATGTCAGTTTCGGTCCTCCTTACACCTCTGCATCACCCATTCTTAATAGGAGATATGGGAGGTTTCTCAAAACCCAAAAAAGCTGCAGTTAACTGGAAACATGACTGCATTTCTAATTATCTAATCTTATTTATCTCTCAAAAAGTTATCCACATAGTAACATAAAATCTATTTTATGGAACATGTTGCTACATTATTTAAAGTTGTAACATGACATGACGGCTAAAAACTGTTGTTCCTTGGTTCTGCCGCTGTGTGACGCTGTGACGTTGGATTCTTTAGTTTCTGCGGGGACGCCGTCCTGTGTGGAACTGTTGGTTGAGTTATTTATCTGACTCGGAATCTTTTCAATGTAACACGTCGTGTGGCAGTTATGTCGCCCGGCGCTGAAGTCAGATCGTTCTCTGTTAGAGTAGTTTAAATTCATCATAAAACTGTTCAGCCTGCAGTTCTGTTTGCCTGAAATACATCTTTCCGACATTATGTGTTCAGTTAGAAGGACGTAATCGTTGCAGTATTGATTTAATTTAAGGTAAAGTAAGTTTGCTGTCGACTTCAGCCTCAGCCTTTTTCTTCCTCTCTGTTAGCTAACGTCAGTCTGGTTAGCTGCTCTAAGGAGATGGAACTGTGCATGTTGCAGAGGATATATTCACTGTAAGGGGAAGAACGTATATATTTAGGATTTTATGATTTGTTTGACAGGAATGTTTTTGCTTATATCTTAACTGGTGTAGTGAAATCTTCACGCTTCCTTCATGCTCGTAGTCGCTTTGCGGGTCTCTGTTAATAAATTGTTCTTTCTATCTTTCTAAGCTTTTTCTTTTTACTTTTATTTAAACATTGGCTTTCCGTTCTTCTAGTTACCTGTTTGGGCCATGGCATCTCTGTCAGAGGAGGTCCTGCTGGTGGTGAAGAAAGTCCGTCAGAGGAAGCAGGATGGCACACTCTACCTGATGGCTGAAAGAATAGCCTGGGGTCCAGAAGGCAAAGACCGCTTCACTGTCAGCCACCTGTATTCAGATATCCGCTGTGAGTCCCCGTTATAGTCCCTGCAAAGTAAATACTCTCATGCAGAGCAAAAAAAATAAAAACCTTGTGAGTTTTCGTTGCTTTCAAGACGCACTTTACTGTTCCATGTGTGCAGGTCAGAAGATCAGTCCTGATGGCAAAGCTAAGATTCAGCTCCAACTTGTGCTTCACACCGGAGATAGTACCACATTCCACTTTGCCAATGAGAGCACCGCACTTAAAGACCGAGATGCTGCCAAGGAGCTGCTGCAGCAGCTACTGCCAAAGTTCAAGAAGAAGGCCAACAAGGAGCTGGAGGAGAAAAACCGGTAAGAATCCTTGTCAGATTTTGGACTGACCATGGCCATCTAACAGGACCCTTTTCATATTTAACCCTCTACTATTCAAGGAGAATAACCCTTAAACATTTATCAATTGGAGACCCAATGCAAAATCTGTTGTTAAATCATATAATGTAAACTCAGAATTGCACAGTATTCGTTGTTGTTTAAAATTGCATTGATGGTATTGGGGTTTTTTTCTCCCGCTTCTTTTTGTTCTGTCATCATGATGACCCCATCACTGTCAGTCAGCTTAAGCATTTCAGTCACTAAAACATATGTCAGGTTTGAGCATCACGGGCAGTGAGAGTCCAAGTTATATGCAGAATGTCGATGCATATTTAATAACTTGGATTATTGTATCCAAACTGTCCTTTGCAAATACAGTGCAACACATATTGGTATTGCAGTAAATATAGCAGTTTGATATCTTCTGCTGCTTAAAAGTAAATGCTCGGAATTCCATTTCTTTCAATAGAACCGCTGTTTGATAACGATTACGCACTAAATTAAGCATTACAAAGATTACCTTACTCCACACGTTGCTCTACAGTGTTGTTGAGCAAGACTCTAATCCTCTTGTTAGCTCTGATCTTTTGGCTGTTGTGCAAGTGAATGTGAATCCTATATGAAAAAGTACAACATAGCTTCTTAAAGACTGTATAAAGTAAGAAGTGCTACAGTAAATCCTGGAGTTTGACTCCTCTGCTTGGAGACAGTTGTTTTAGTCAGATGCAAGAAGAAAGAACTCATTTATCATCAAACATCCTCAAATCTGCAGTTTTTTTTCTCTTGCATAGTTTAAGAAGATATCCCTCCGTTGAAATAACAGCCTAAATGTGTATTAGTCTTATTCCACACAGCTAATATGACTGCTAAACTTTCAGAAACAAGTTAAATGTTTTTTCTTTTTTTTTTTTCTTTTTTTTTTTTTTTTTGGTTCACTCTGTCCAAGGGAATGTTTTTCTGTTAAAGTTGCTAAACATTGACAGGGCGACAGATGAAATACTTTAACTTGGCATACGAAAGTACGATGAGTGGTCAACAGTACTAAACAAGATTATTCATTAGATGTTTAGAGCTGTCCCTTCTCTTTTCAAAATACCTGTCAGATAAATGTGGAGAAGACATAAATGTTCTGTTAATCTAAAGCTAAATGTTTGTGTAAACTTGTAGATGGTGAATTTATTTTCAGATCTCCGGATCAGGTATTATGGCTCGTACATCAGACTTATAAAGGAGAATACATTAACTAGCTAGACACTGTGTCGGCTAATTTAAAATGAAATGTGAGCAGTCTATGGGAATATCTGGAGGAATCGTATTTGAATTTACAGAACAGAAACTGTTGCATATTTTTCTGTGAATTTAGGTCGATGAAGATCAGGGTCGCTGGGGACACCTCAGCTAAAGGCTCTGCAGCATTACATTGCTTTTGAGGATGTTGCAGAAGACAAAATTGACCATATGATATTTATTTTCTTACCAAGAATTTAACATCTATAACTAATTAGTGTTATCATCAACAGAGTTTAAATTCGAAGCATTTTTCTGTGACTTTTTGATATAATTGCAGCCATCAAATTGGATTTTAAATCAATTTTACATGATATTTTAAAAGACTGATAAATTCATTAAGAGGAGACGAATGTCAAGTTATTGATGGTAAATGTGGTTTTAAAAGCTGTTGAACCTTGGCGGTGTAATTAGCTTTTGACAGATGATCTCTGCCTTCAGATTCAGTTTTTATTAAGCAAATAATGACATGGTGTAATATGTCCTGTCTGTACGTTTATCTGACGTTGTCTTAGTCTTATGGTAAGGGCTGTAAAGTAGAGACAGGATGGTTCATATTTTTAATCTGAGACTTAAAAAAAGTGAGCTTTAGAAGATGACATACAGTAATTACTTTGTATTGTGAATGTAAGTTCTACTGCTTTATGGAGCTGAAAGAGGAACTTCATATAGTGAAGGCAGGTCAGGGGGTTTGTGTGGGAACTCACTGCTTAACTGTAACGTTTGCTGGTGCTCCTGCAGGATGCTGCAAGAAGATCCTGTTCTTTTCCAACTATACAAAGACCTTGTGGTGAGCCAAGTGATCAGTGCTGAGGAATTTTGGGCCAATCGGTTAGGAGGCATGAATAATGGGGAACCTGCACCTTACAACAACAAACAGGAAGTTGGAATATCTGGAGCATTTCTAGTGAGTGCATCTAATATGGTTCAAACTACTTTATGTACTTTATGCTTCCTGATCTGATGGCAGTTTTGAGTATTAAAAAAAAAACTGCTGCACTTGAATAAGCTTTTTTTTTTTTTTTTTTTTTTTTTTTTTCTACAGGCAGACATCAGACCACAGACTGATGGATGTAATGGCTTGAGATACAATCTGACGGCTGACATTATTGAGTCCATATTTAGAACATATCCTGCAGGTAAACAAAAACTATGTCTTGCAAATGTATTCACACCCCTTGAATTTTTCTTATTTTGTCACCTTACAACCATAAACTTAAACTTTAATTTATTGGGATTTTATATGATAGACCAAAACATCGTAGAAGATAACAGCAACGTGGAAGGAAAAATTTTCAACATTTTTGACAAATAAACATCTAAAAAGTCTAGCATTCATTTGTAATCTCCCCCCGTGATTCAGTACTTCGTACAACCGCCTGCCATTACATTTACAGCTGCAATTCTTTTCTGGTGAAGCTCTATCAGGTTCAGACATGGAGAGACTAAAATTTCTGCCCGTTCCTCTTTGTAAAATAACACAGACGCAGTCAGATTGGATAAAGTCGCTGTGAACTGCAATTTTCAAGTCTTGCCTCGATTCTCAGTTGTATTTTGGACTGAATTTTGACCGGATTATTCTAACACATGAATACACTTTGATGTAAATGATTCTATAGGTCTGGCTTTATATTTAGCGTTAAGAGTTGTTGTTCTGCTGGAAGGTGAACCTCCACCCTAGTCTCAAGTCTTTTGGAGCCTGGTTTTCTTCCAGTGTTGCCCTGTATTTGTTTTACCCATCTTCCCATAAACTCTCATTAATTTCTCTGTCAATGCTGAAGAAAAGCGTATCCACTGCATGTTGCTGCCGATATCATAGTTTAGGTGTGTTCAGGGTGATGTGCAGTGTTAGGGGGTTTTTTCACCACACATGCAGGTCATAAAATTCAATTTTATTCTCATCTGACCTGAATAACTTCTTCTAAATGTTCACTGTGTCCCATGTGTGGCTTGGGGCGAACTGCAAACAGGACGTCTTACAGCTTTCTTTCAACACTGGCTTTCTTCTTGCCACTTTTTTATAAAGTATGTTGCCTTTGGATTGCCTTGTGTATGAATATTGATTTTATTAAGTACTTGCCTTTCAATTCCCTTTTTGGAAGATGGATTGAACAGTGCTCTTTCAGATGTTCAATGTTTGAAATGTGAAATAACCTAACTTTGTCTGCTGTGCTCCTTGGTCTTCATGATGCCGTTTGTTCGCTAACGAGCTTTAATAAACATCTGAGGCCTTCATAGATGAGCTGTATTTATACTGAGATTAAATTACAAACAGGTAGATTCTGTTTACTAATTATTTCTGAAGCCAATTAGTTACACTAGATTTTACTTAGAGGTAGCAGAGTATTCAGCCCTGAATGGAGACCTTTATTTGTACAAAAAAAAAAAAACATATAAAACCTACCCAGTTCTTTTCACTTCTCACTATTCAACTGCTAAAACAGCATAAAGTAACTGCATGTTTCTAAACCTGTGTTGCAGTGAAGCAGAAGTATAGTGAAAATGTGCCTCACAACCTGACGGAGAAGGAGTTCTGGACCCGCTTTTTCCAGTCTCATTATTTCCACAGAGACCGCATTAACACAGGTTCACAGGATATCTTCTCAGAATGTGCCAAGCAGGATGAGAAAGGTAGCTGCTTCAAACCATTCACTCTGATTGTACAAGTAAATATTTGCCTGTGCAAAGAGAAGCGTACTTAATAATAATAGTTTGCTGTTTTTCTCATTTGCAGGGTTAAAATCTCTGGTGACCCAAGGAGTGAAAAATCCGTTGGTTGACCTTTTGTCACTGGAGGATAAAACATTAGATGAGGTGAGAAAAATTAGCTGCAGTAATGAGAAAGAAACTTCTTGTGTATTAACTTGTAACTTTACTCCATCTCCACCTCAAACACACACATTTGTATTGTGATACAGGGTTATGGAATAAGCAAAGCCGTACCTTCAACCTCAAATGCAAACAAGTCAGTGAAGGAGAGTAGTAACTCTGCCATTATAAAGCGATTCAACCATCACAGCGCCATGGTGCTGGCAGCAGGCTCACGCAAGGGGTAAACAACAACATTTCAGACAAATCAAATAAGTTTGCTGTCCTGTCATTTCCTTTCTGCTGACGGTATTTTGGTTTTAAAGAGATGTTCCCACTGATCAAGTTAGTGAGACTAGCAGCACAGACGGCAACTCCAGAGATTCTGATTTCTTTCAACCTCCTCTGAAGAAGGTATGAAAGCTCTCGAGACTTTTTAACGACTTTTTCCCACAATGATTCTCACTATGAAAGTATTTGTGTTCACTTGGCTATTTTTACTAGGTTAAACTACAAGAAGCCATAGAATATGAGGATCTGCAAAGGGAAAATACTCCTAAAACAGTGGCGTTAAATCTGAAAAAATCTGACAGGTAAAGTCTGTTTTCTCTGTCTGTTTTGTTCCATTTTGAACAGGTTGGGTAATAACCTTAATATGAAAGATAATAGAACATGAATGCCTTGGAGGTTCAGTCTACTGCATCCATGCCTCTTAGATCAGGATTTTAAACTGGTTTTCAGTGCTTCAACTATGTCTAGTTTTGATGCCAAACACTGCATTAAAACTCCTTGTTTTTATTATTTTGAATTTTTATAAACAGAATTAAGCTGCAGATGATCACAAACTGTGCTTTAAAAAATCTGTATTAAATGTATGATGAGCTAGTGCCAATATTTTTAACAATAGAGCTGATCTAAATTAGTTGAGATGCTCAAATAAGTAAATGAAACTGCCCTTTACCACACTGCTGAACTGAAGTGATTTGCAGAACATCACAACAACAAAACCCTACTAGATAAATGTTTCGTACTCAAATGACAGGAATTTGATAACCTATAATTTAGACCTTTAAGTCTGTTGAAGTTTGAAATTTTGAAACAGAAAATTTCTAGGACTTCTGGATAGAAAACAGATACTTTAGTGACATTGTTTTTTGCATATGTGCAATCTGTGACCACTGTTTTAGTTTTTGAGATTTGGTTAAAAATATCTTCAAATTTACAAAGATAAGATTTATTCAACTGATTTATAAGATTTGTTTTATATCTATGATAAACTGATGACATTTTAACAAATATTTAATGTATCTATCTATCTGTATTTGTTATGATGGCTAATCCAATATTACTTAAAATAGATTTATCACAGAGTCCTGGGAATTAATATTCTCTCCTTTTCTTCTTTTGAAGGTACGCTCATGGTCCTGTTCCACTTCAGTCCCAACAGTATACAACCAGCCAAGACATCATCAACTCTGTCAGCTACATCCGGCAAGAGATGGCAAATTACAAACCCAGCCTAACTCGGGTTAGATTATTCTACATATTTCTGGATGTTTGATACACATTGTATTGTTGCTAAGGTGAAAATCGCTGTCCCCACATCTTTACACCCAAATGACACCAAATCGGGTGCTTGTGCTAATGACTAACATCACATACCATGTTGTTTATGTTTTAGCTGCAATTGAAACAAGCTTTGGTTTGGTCTATTTAACACAAATAAAAATGGGATGTTATTCTGTTTCAGCGGGCCTAATTATACCTTTTTGGCTTTTGTTTTTGTAACAGGTAATGTTTAGTGTTTGTGAAAATGTAAATTTTAATGTGTTTTATGGAGACCTCAGCTGATGTTTAATGGGGCACAGAGTCACTCTTTGAAAGTACAGAAAAACTCTTCAGCATAGAAATGTTCCCATTTTAAGATAACTTTTTATGTGATCAAAATATGGTTTTCCAAACAATAAAAAACAAATATAATTGAGCTAAGAATTACCCTTCAAGATAATTTAGAATTGCCAGCATATTTAGGATGCTTTGAAGCACATTTGGAATTACAGAACTGCAATCCATAAAGTTTCTCTGATCTGTAAAACAATCTGTTATTGTACAAATATTTAGGTGTTGTCCAGCACCACAGCAACTTCTGCCATTGCAGCGCTCTCTCCAGGAGGTGTCCTTATGCAGCCTGTTGGACAGCAATCCATAAACCGTAAGTATGCAATAAAGATCTGATTTAAGAGGTTCTTTAGTGAGGCAATCTGATTAAGTTGCTCTACTGTTTTATTCATAGTGTTTGTTAATTTTTCCCAGAAATGGTACCTACTGATATTCAAGGAGAGCTGAAGCACCTTTACATTGCTGCTGGAGAGTTATTGAGACACTTTTGGGCCTGTTTTCCTGTAAACACACCATTTTTGGAGGAAAAGGTGAGTGATATTTGTTTAAATACTATGTGCTCATGATTTCTGCTGTCTAACTTAAAAAGGTTTGCACTTTCAACTTGTATTTTTATACCATACAGGTGACAAAAATGAAGACAAACTTGGAGAGGTTTCAAATGACCAAGCTTCGTCCTTTTCAGGAGAAAGTCCAACGTCAGTACTTGAGTACAAATGTAAGTCACAGACATATTTCCAGTGACGCAGGGGCTTTTTTTTACTCAGCAATACTTAAACCAAATCTCTCTGATGTTCCCACAGCTTACAGGGCACCTGGAGGACATGTTTCAGATGGCCTATAGCAAGTTTCATATTTGGCAAACCCGCAGGATGATGAGGAAAACCTGACCTGAGATGTTGTTTTTGTCAAAGGGAAGACAAGAGAGACTTTAAAAGTTTAGATGAAAGACTTGGGAAGATCCTCTATGCTGTGAGAAGACCCAGTGGAACATAGTTCACAAGGGCTCATTGAGGATATAGAGGGATGCTGCTGCAGCCAAAAGTGTTTAACAGAGTATAACTGCATCTCAGTCACAGATAACTATTAGTTTCATTGTTTTCTTTGTGTTTCCTTAATTGTTGAGAGATCTCTGCTTGTAACGGGTTAGCAGCAGGACTTTAAAAGTGGTTGTAATATGACCAAACTTCAGCTGGAAGTCGGATAAAAGGCTCCTACGACAACACACTGAGACGAGATACGGAGGATGGCTGTCGTGCACAGAGCAGAGAAAAAAATACTTTAACACACAAAGAAACCCCATAAAACTGGGTTAATATGAAAGTATTAAAGAAAATCTGAAGCAAGAAGGCGCGTAAACAAAGCAATACTGTTAAGACATTTCACACTTGAGTGCATTAGTGTGTATGACTCAGTGGAAATTGTCACTGGTTTCTAATGTCTGCACTGAAGACAAAAAATAACAGAATTAAAGTGAGGTATTTGTTCATGCTAGTGTTTCCTCCAAATGGAGTGATTCATTCTGTTTCTTTAGCTGAAGCTTACAATTTTTGTAATATAAATGTGGTGTGTAGTAGTTTAATCATCTGAGAGAGGAGTTTGTCTGCACTGGAACGGTAAGAACTACAGCCATGGTTCTCAACTGTGGAGGTTCCCAGAAGAAATGTCCGTACCAGTTACTTGTAAGGTAAATATGAACTAACCATGTGGCGCTTACTGATGGTTTTTACATGAATGGCTCTCAGGGCTAGGCCCTCCTTTTACCACCCGCACTCTACCCAGCACGTGCCAACTACCCAGCATTCCAAGATGGAAAAAAAAAAACTTTTAATGTAACTTATTAGAAACACTAAATATATTTAGCTGGCATGGATAAATAAAAACTGCAACATTTTCTCACAGTGGTTGGACTGAAAGGGTGCCCATTCCTGTTTGGATTTGCAGAACAACTATGTAGGAACTTTTTTTTTTTTTTTTTTTTTGCCTCCTAGTGCCCCATGTGGGGGTTTTCCTGGCCTGGACAGAAAGGCATAATCCTCATATTAAAAAGCAACGGAGAACTAATGGGCTCACGTAGCCAAAAAAAAGTAGTTCAGGTACATTTGTTGTTACTTCATTCGAAACTACTCAGAATTGAAGTGCAGGACAAAGTGAAGCAGACATCAGTGAACCAGGAGCAGGTGCTGAAGGCTACATATGTTGTGGTTCATTTACCTGCAAAGTTAGATGTTTGATCTGGTAATGGCATCATCGCAAACTTAACTCTGTTTCCAGTTCCAAGTAGGAAAGCCAGTGTGATTGCCTAATAGATATGCTAAGTAACCAACCTAATTACTGTTGGAGACAAAAGCTATTAACTCTGCATTGTTGTGCTTTTAAACACTTTTCATTAAAGAAGGCTTATTCCCTGTGTATTAATGATTTGAGATACTTTTTTTTTTTTTTTTTTTTTTTTGCATTTCTTACTGCCTCTATCAGTAAGTTTTATGAAAGACAGCCATTTTGGATTTTGAGATCAATGTTGATGACACCTCCCCTCTTTCTCTGTTTTTTTTTTTTTTTTTTTTTTTTTTTTTGTCCCCCACTTAGAATCTAGGCTTCACAGAACCTACAGTTAAGCCCAAAAATATGCATACCTCTGCCAGATTTTGGTTCAAAGTCCTTTTATTTGAGCAACATATTTCTCCTGACTGAAACTAATGTTTTGGGTTTGGACCGACTTGAATCAAATAGCAAATCTGTGGGTAGATCTACAGATTAAGGTGATGATAGAAGATGTGAAGCTCATCTCCAAAGATAAATTATTAAAATATCAATGGAAATATGCTAAACGTGTTAAGATGGGTTTGATTGCTGTATTGCCAATAAATATTTTTAATTGATTTTCTGAAACTCTTTTTTACATTTTATGTCAGCAATAATTCTGCACTCTTGTATATTTGTTTTATAAAATTGGTCAAGGCATGTTTTGGGAATTAGATTTGATTTTCTCTGCAGGAAATTGTGGTTTATTTCTTGATTTTCTTTTTTATCTCTCATTTTGTATTTGTATGGCAACATAAAAAAAAAAATGAAACTACTGATACTACTATCTTAAAACGGCTCTCACTGGTGGTCCTGGGAAAATCTTTATATTTGGTTACTGACGCATGAAGACCACTGATCTACATCACAACATTTTATTTTATTTTTTGTTTTTAAATTTAGGAGATCAGTTCTGTTTTGGTTCTGACAAGTGACCCTGGAGAGCGCATCACCACACTATAAAGCAGTGGCTCTGAGCATGCAGAGCTGCTGTGGGGAAGCTGCAGCGCCGCTTTCAGGAAGTGTCAACAAGTCAGCTGATTTCTGTGAGCGGAGCTGTCACGGGTGTCCTGGCTGATCCTCGGTTAGAAGTCGGTTGGGCTGACCGCTGACTTTCTCCACAAACTCCGGGGATGTAATCAGAGTGTCGCCCCGTCCGTCCGGTGAGTTCAGCTGTAAAAACTGCTTGTTAGTTCCAACGGCTGTTTGTTTGTGCTAGTAGCACGCTTGCTAACCCGTTGCCACCGTTGTTTACAGTGAGACTGCAGAGAGTTGACACTGAGCAGTTGTTCACTCTATCTTCGTTGAAATAAAGTGATATTAAATGGAAAGTCTTTGGAAAATGTTTCTTTTTTTTTTTTTTGTATGCATTGTTAGCAGCCGAGGTATGAGATTGGTCTCGTGACGCAAACTGCCTTGAATCAATGGCTCCATTTTCAACTCAGGACAACTACCTTCCCACTGAGAAGGACACCTGATTTCAGCACTGAGACTGAACGTCGACTTTATTTAGACAGCAGTGTTTGTTTGTTTAAGTTATTGTCTCTACAAAATCTGATGTTCATATTTAGTTGTAACTAAGTCAGCTAAAACATCAAAAGGAAATTTAGCCAAAACCGTTAAAAGTGTGAGTCTGGTGTTGACTTGTAATGTGATTTTTTTTTTTTTTTTTTTTTTTTTTTTTTTTTTTTTTTTTTTTTTTTTTTTTTTTTTTTTTCAAATTTATTTTATCTTCATGCAACATTTAGGACAACTTATCTACAAACAGAGCTCAGTGACATGAAAAAAAAAAAATGTAAAACACATTTTACAACCTTTCATAAGAAACTTTCCATCCTGGCTTTTTTTTTTTTTTTTTGCAGTTTGTTCCCAGATTTTTAAGGATGTTGGAAGAATTTTGTGGACGTCCTTACAACAAAATGCAATCATAACAGTAGAGTGCTAGCAAATACAAGGACAGTGGTAGGAGGTGACTTTTTTTTCCCTATTAGTTTTCCAATCACAGTAAGTTTAGGAAGCAGTTGATGAGTGTAATGTTTAGTTTTGAAGCATTTCCCTTTTGGTCACTGTTAACTGTCTCCCTTCAGTATAGATTACAATTAATGTAGTAAGTAACAGGTTTAGTTTCACTTCTGCTTCCTCATGAATTCATGCAAAATCAAAAGAAGTCAATCCAGGACAAACTGTATCAGGGTGTAGCTGTTTGCTGTCAAAATGGTGTTAGTTCTTTGTTAGTTTCAGTTTCTTTGTGATTTTAATGACTTAAAACTTTCCTGGATTGCAAAGAAAATATCTGCTAAGTTATGGTTTCAAAACCAGCTCACTGTTTTACACAAGTTGTATTTCCTTAGACTGCAGAGTAAAATAAAGTCACGGCTGGTCAATTTAGTAGGGCAGGTCCACTCGCAAAAGTCATGTGATATCCCACAACGTCATGTGTCTCCATGTCAGCAAGGACGCACTCTGCTCTAACATGTTATTGTTGACACTCTCTTCTCACTCAGACTTTGACTCCATTGTCGTTGGATCTGCAGCGAGGATGCCTCTGATACCGGTTGTGCCTGAGAACCACAGTCACCTCCTGGCAGAGTTTGACTGTCTTGATCCGCTCCTCTCTGCGCTACGTTTTGACTCAGGCAGGCTCAAGGTAGAATCAGCCATCAAATCACATCTAATAAATTGTTCCAGTTAAAGGACATAGAGAGGCTTCATTGTTGCTATTTGCGACAATATCTTTCAGTAATACAGTGACGCTCAATAAATTTAAGTATTATTGAAAAGCTAATTTATTTCAGTAACTCAGTACACATTATAGTTTGGGAAACACGTCATATAGATTAGTTACATACACACTGATGTTTTCAAACCTTTATTTCTGTTAATTATGATGATTTTCCACTTACAGCCAATGGGGAAAAAAAAACATTTATTTTCTTAGAAGATTTCTAATATTACATCAGACCAATAAAAAGCATTTTTAGGAAAGGAAATGTGAATTTAATGAAAAATATGTTGATTATCTGCTTAAGTGTTATTTTCAAATGGTACTTTTAATCTGACAAATTTTATGACCCTCATTAGAATGCATATTTTAATTTATAGAATATGACTATAATTTTTTTTATTTATTTATTTATTTATTTATTTTATTTATTTTTTTTTTTTCAATTCTACCTCTGCTGTGGAATACATGTTTGGGTACCAATGTTGTAAATCATATGTGATAGTAGGAAAACGTGCAGTATATTGGTGACTGTCCAGATATGTTGCGATAAATAAACAAATTATTTAAAAGTGCATTGGCTTCATAGCAAACAGAGACCACCAAATTAGTCTGTTCAGCTACTGGAAAAAAGTCAATATTTCCATTTCAACAACAAGGTTTTATTGGAAAAAGTTGCTTCTGGCTGTAGCTGCTGTTTGCAAATGGAAGAACTTTGTTGAAGTTTCTTAATTATTTGACCACCTGCTTACATTAAAAAAAAATAGAAAAGCTGTGTTGCAATAAACAGCTAGTGTCACCAAATATTTTAAGAGATGCTGAATGCGCAGTACTTAAATGATTAGACTATTTCAGTCTCGGAAGTTCTTCGTGATCTATAGGTTACATACAGTGATATTGAGAGAACAATACATTTGCAATATATTGTGCAGCCATACTATGAGAATGTGGGTTGTTTTTTTTTTTTTTTTTTTTTTTTTTTTGAACACTGAACGTCTCAGGTGACACTTTTTAATGTGACTGTGTTGTGTTTCAGTGTACCTGCCTGGCCGTGTCGAGGAAGTGGCTTGCATTGGGAACATCAGCAGGAGGGTTGCACCTGATCCAGAAGGAAGGCTGGAAACAAAGACTCATTCTGACTCACAAGGTGGATGTTTTATCTTTTTTTTTTTTTTTTTGTTTAACCTTTTCACCTGATGAGAACTGATAAAACTGCGTATTAAGTGAACTGTCAAAATGTTTGTACACAGGTAATACAGTGACTTTCAGAAGTATTCTTACAGGATGAACTTCATTCACATTACAATCACAAACTATGTATTTTATGATAGACCAACACAAAGTAGCGAATAATTGTGGCGTGGAGAGAAAAGGACATGTTTTTTTTTTTTTAAATAAGTGTAACCTTTTTTGTATTCAGCCCCCTTCACACCGATACCCCTAAATGAAACTCAGTGCAACCAATTTTTGTCTGTCTGTATTTGTGTAATTTTAATCTCACTAAAAATCCAGTTGTATATTTTGACACTAGTTGTTTAAGGCAGCATAGTTATAATTTATAAGGTAAATGGATGGTAAAGTTATTAACTACAAATACTATAAATTATTTCAAAGCCAAAACAGAAGATATCTGCAAAAAATAACTTTTTGATTAAAATCTTGTTATTGAGTTGGGGGGAGGGGTGATTTTATTTTTCTCCAGTTGCTAGATACTTGTTATCAGGGGGGTGTTTGTGTATATCTTTCTGCATTGGGTTAACAGCAGTTTAATTATTTGTTTGTTTATTTATCACAAGTCATACTGTTGTCATGACATTCATCAGCATTATCAGACGTTGCATCTTTTCCTGATATCATGCAGCCCTACCCCAAACCTTCCGAAGTCCAATTTTCCACAGGCCATGTCAGGGACATGGTAAACATGTGGAAGAAGGGGATCTGGTTAGACTAGACCAATTATAAACTTTTTGGCTTGAATGCAAAATACTAGGTAAGGCGTAAAACCAACACTGCACCCTGAATACACCATTCTCAAAGTGAAACATGGTGGGGGAAGCATCATGTCATGGGGATACTTTTCATTCAACAGAGATAGGGAAGCTAATCGGAGTCGATGAGCAGATGGATGAAGCTAAATATGAGAAGAAAACCTGTTGGAGGCTGTAAAAGACTTGAGGCTGGGGCAAAGGTTCACCTTCACACCAGACAACTACTGGAGCCATATAACCAGAGCTAAAATACAATGTTTTAGATCAAAGCACATCTATGTGGTTGTTTATTTATATCACACAAAAAAAATATGAAAACCATGCATCAATCTCCTCCTTCATAATTATGCTCTCCTTTTTGTTGCTCTATCAAATAAAGCCCTAATAAAACACATTAAAGTATATGGTTAAAGGTAAAGTCTAATGAGAGCTTTTTAAGCCACTGAACATAGGAAAGTTGTATTTATGTTTAACCTGGTATGACCTTTCTCTTTCTCAGGAGGGATCTATCACTCAAGTGGCATGTTGCCCTCATGATGAAGATTTTATTGCAGTTGCAACAAGGTCAGTGTATTTTCCTTAAACTGGTGACATATTTGTCATTAAGTGAAATGTGTCTGATTGGATTTTTTTTTTTTTTTTTTTTTTTTTTTTTTTTTTTTTTTTTTTTTTTTAACTTTGCTTATGCTCTCTGTATTCTACATGGCCGTCATCCAGTCAGGGTCTGGTGGTGGTGTGGGAGCTGCAGCTGGAGCGGCGTGGTCGTCCAGAGCGCGTCAGTGTGTCGTCGGAGCACAGAGGACACAACATTACCTCCCTCTGCTGGGATACAAGCACGCTTAGGGTTTTTGTTGGGGACTGTGTAGGCAAAGTATCTTTTCTGCGGGCAGGATCTTCTAAACTAAGAAAGGTACTGACAAAAAATTATATTTTATGTCTTCAAGAGAAACAAAATGTAAAGGTGTTATTCATTACTATTATAAATTCACTTTAACTGTGTGGTAGCTGCATTTATAATATTACTATGTTTGTTTAATTGTTTGTGATGAATTTCTTGAGCGCAGCAAAATGAACCAGTGTTGCTCCTACTTTCTGTGATTCATCCATTTGTGTTTAATTTATTGTAGACTTGTTAAATGTATTCCTAATCTAATTGTTTCATTTTCTTTCTTGTCTGTAGGGATCAGCATTTGTTATCTTTCCCGTCCAAACTGTTACTACTGTTGACTCCAGAGTGGTTCAGCTTGGATATCAAGATGGGCGCCTCCTAGTGTCTTCTCTCAGTCGCTGCTACCTCTGTGACACAGAGAAGTGAGTAGCTTTGAGCTTTTATCTGTTTTGGGAAAATTTGAAATTTTTTTTCATGAACACAAAAACTTTATTTTTACAAAGATATTTACACAGTGTCTGCGGTAGATGAAAATTAAAAGAAAACATTAAAAGTAACATTTTGCTTATTTTTGTATTCTTACTTGGCACCATTTAGCAACTTCAGTGGGGGGTTTTTTTGTTGTTGTTTTATTTTTTGTGGTTTTCTGCCTGTAGGGAGAAATTCTGGCGTGTTGGAAATAAGGAGCGTGACGGGGAATACGGAGCCTGCTTCTTCCCCCAGAGCAGGGGATTGTTAGTAGGGCAGCCCCCGCTGCTGTACTGCGCCCGGCCGGGGTCTCGAATTTGGGAGGCTAATTTTAACGGCGAGGTTCTGAGTACTCATCAGTTTAAACAATTGCTCGCCTGCCCTCCACTCCCTTTAATCACATATAGGTACATTTTGTTCTCACTTGTTATGTTCCAATTAAGGCAAGTCTTATAATGTGTATTCGGTACCTCTTTCTGCAGAAATGAGCCAAATTACAATCTAGCACAGAGTGCTCCGCAGTCTCTCTGCTTCCCTAAACTGCTTTATTTCGGGTAAGATCCAGAAGCTTTTTAGAATGTTGATTCTCATGAGTTGTTGTACTGAATGGACGCCTGTCATTGGATCAACTTAGCGCTTCATGTATCTTTGCAGAGACCAAAACCTGCTTACTTGGACTGATTCAGCCATTTACATCTTCACACCTCAGAATGGACAAGTCCTGCTGTGGACAGAAGTTAAAGGTTTGTGTTCCACAATAAATCCCTGTAGTACCTGCCGGGAGAAACTGAGCCAGGAAACGATTATTTCACCACAAACTTTGTATGCAGCGATTTTAATTGCATGTGTGTCATCGTGACATACATTTTATCCAACAATAAAATTAAAACATCGACATTTAGAAAGTTCCGTTAGTGAACAGAATTCATAATAATCCCAAAAATCCTATTGCGTGGAACAAAGTTACAACAACTTCACGCAAAATGTTTCCGTGTTTATGTGTACTACATTCTAAATGAATGTGCCTGAATTGAACTTTGCTTGTAGACTTGGCTGATGTTGCAGTGCACCGCAACGAGCTGTTCTGCCTCCACGGCAGTGGCCGCCTGTCCCACCTGTCTTTGCTGTCCGCGGAGCGCTGTGTGGATCGTCTGCTGCGTAGAGAGTCTTGGACTCTTGCTGCTATTGTCTGCTGTATGTTCCAGCACACAATCATGACGAGCCGGGTAAGACGTATGGGCAATAACTTCACCTCTGTGTGGAGTAACATAGGATTAATTTACAGGTTTTCCTGCTCTTACATATTCTTGCAATTTGGTGCGCCGCTTACCTTTTTAACTATTAAATTAAAAAGCAACAATTGAGAATTAATTCTGTTCTGTTAAGTTTATTTTTTCAGTTCTATATCAGAATAAAATGTAATCAAAGGGCACTTGTGGGGAAACTAAAATGTTCAAATCCGACTACATAATTTCAGTTACAACAGTCATATTTGTAATTTAATAAAAAGGAGTCCACTTTCATTCAGATAAAATGAGATTTCAAGCTGTTTGTTCTGGTCAATCTGTTGTCAGCTGTCTGAGAAAACCAACAGGCTTCATCATACACAGTCCACTGGTGATGGCACAAGACAAGTCAGCATCTCTGAGCCGCGTTATTTTGGAAATTAGTTTAATTAACCAGGTGCCGTTTGAGGTGCGATTTAAAGAATCCATCTTATTCCACTCAGGCCAGGAAGTCCATTCCCATCGATCGCCTGGAACACCTGAAGGCCCAGCTGAGTTCCAACATGCAGACGGAGCTGATTAACCAGCTGGAGGAAGTGATCCTGAAGCTGGAACCGCCGGACTCTGCGTCCAGCAGCCGCAGAAGCAGCATCTCTTCACACGTAAGAATGGGTCTGTTTTTCTCGATGAAACATTTTAAAGTTTTTGTATGAGAATAAAATGCATGCAGTGGATGCTTTTTAGCTAACAAGTGAAAAAGTCTTTCATTCTAAACCATCTGGCATAAGATATCAAAATTATGCTTCAAAGTTTAATTGCATTACATTTTTGCAACTAGAAATTCATTGTATACACAAAAACAAATGATGTATATGCAAATAAATTTTCACGTGTCATTCTGTGCACACATATAAATATTAACGAGATCTAATCCATCGTCGTCTAGGAGAGTTTTAACGTCCTGGACTGTGGGATCTACCGCGTGATCAGCCGCAGAGGAAGCCAGTCAGATGAGGAGACAAGCTCCCTGATGAATCAGTCTGTGTCAGAGGAGGAGCGACTAAAAGAGTTCAGCTTCGTCCAGGAGGAAGACCAGGTGGATCATGGTAAGAATCAGGTTTTGAGCTGTTACATCTGGTTGTGATCAGTGTTGTTAGGTATTTTCACTCTCTGCTTAAGATTGTTCTAATACTTCTACTTAAACTTTAACATTTTGAGATAAAATCTGATTATTGTTACACATTTTTGTCTTAATTTTGTGTTTTATAGGGTATACTTTTGCACTGATTTAAATCAAAGAAAAAGTTTTTTTATTTTCTAGATTGAGATATTTAATCCCTCCTCATCTGAATTCAGTCAGAATTAACATTACAGAGTAATGGGAACAGCACCCTAATACCATGACACTGACATCAGAAAGCTTTGATCATGTCTTAGTTAAGATAATTTTCTCTTTTAAAAAAAAGTTCAATTCATGTATACATACTAAAAATTCTATCCTGTTATCTTGTTTCTTTATTATTACTTTTCTCTTTTTATGTCGCCTCTGTATATAAAAATGTGATTTGGGTGAATGCTTGAAGCAGGAGGAAACCTCTTTTCTGCCTCTGATTACAGTGTTAAAAAAGAGTGAAGTTATTTTCAGTTTAGCACTTACACTTGTCACACAAAATGAAAACAAAAGCTTTTGCTAAAACAATCAGAAATTTGGGATTTGAGTGTTTGTGCTGCAAATTGTAACACTGTAAAGTGGCTGATAGTAACTTGACTCTTACTCTTTGCAAATTATTTTTCCTTTGCTGCTGCGCCTCCTGAACTTGTTGTAAACAAAGCTGAATAATCAAAAAAACCAATCTCGTTTCTGCTAAGTTGTTTACGTGTAAAATACCTCATCTGTTCCATTGCATCTCACATTTGTGGCCATTTTTGTTTTGTTTTCTGCAGTATTTGATTTCCAATCTGTCCACAATCTACAATCTTTTCCCCCTTGCATTATGTCCACTGCTTCTCACCGTTCCCCTCCAGCACTCCATCCATCTGTGTTTTTCCTCCCACTCCTGCCCCCCATCTTTATTCAGATCCACAGAGCGGTGAGCGCATGGAGGCCGATCGACCTGACCAAGGCCTGCAGTTCCATCTCCCACTTTCATTCCGCCCCAAACCCCCCCGCATAGCTTTGCAGGCCGTCAAAGACAGGTGACTGAAAACCAAAAGAATGCTTTAAGTTATAAATTGTTTTCTGGTTTATAATACTTTTTATATATAATTTTTATTATAATAAGAGAGTGCAGCTGTGTGCAGCTTCGGGTGGCCTACTTCCTCATTCCACTAAAAATAAAAATCTCTTTTGTTGATTTGCATCCACAGATGTACATTTGTGAAATTTCAATCTGTGCATCCCACATTCATTCTTCATATGAAACAGTTGGATCGCTGTTCTGCTTCATGTCTCTCTGTAATTTTTAACATTTTACCTATTGAACAATTTGAGTGGGTTTTTTGTTTTGTTTTTGTTTTTTTTTTCCCCTCTATTTCTTTTCATCAGTGTTTCTAGTTTTGTCAAGAAGACGACAGAGAAGATCAACACCCTCCAGATGAATTCAGAACTCCGACACCGGCCTGAATTTAAAGAGAGCGCACAGCCCGACACGTTAACCAGCACAATGTCGTACTCAGAGGAAATGGAGAATGAGTAAGTGGAGATCTTTTTAAAAAAAAAAAACAAAAAAAAAAAAAAAACTCACCTAATCCTCTGTGTTTACTACAGTGTCTTTATAATGTATTCAATCCCCTTATGCTTTTTAATGTTGTGTGTGGTTTTTTTTTTTTGTTTGTTTGTTTGTTTGTTTTTGTTTTTTTTTGTTTTTTTTTTGTTTGTTTGTTTTTTTTGTTTGTTTTTTAAGCATTGCAACTGCAATGTTTCAGCATATTTTATTGGATAGACCAGCAAAGCTGGTTATGCAAGGTGAAACCTCTTCACCAGTCTCAAGCCTGTATAGTGTCTTGTAGGATTTCTCGCAGGATTGCCCTGCATTTGGTTCAACCTATCTTGCCATCAACTCAGACCAGCTTCCCCGTGGATGCTAAAGAAGGGCATACCCACAACACCATGTTTCCAGCAGGGATGGTCTGTTCAGGGTGATGTGCAGTATTAGTTTTCAGCCACACACAGCATTTTTCATAGAGGCCATAGCGCCTTCTTCCATACGTTTGCTGTGGCTTGTCACAAACTGCAAATAGAATTTGTTTTGGGTTTCTTTCAACATTGCTTTCTTTGTGTTACTCGTTTATAAAGGCCAGGTTCATGGACTGCATGACCGGTAGCTCTGTTTAACACGCTCCTTCCCCCACCTGTCAATTTAAGTTGACATTTCACTATTGCTCTGGAAGATGTTCAAAACTTGGTATTTTTTGTAACCTAACTCTGCTTTAAACTTCACAACTCTAGCCCTGACCTGTCTGGTGGGTTCCTTCGTCTGCATGATGATGTTTTTTCACTAATCTTCAACTGTTCTGTGAAAACCTCAGGTTTGTTAGTGAACAGTGTTTGTTAGTGAATTTAAAAACATGGAGGTGGAGTCTAATTACTAATGAAATTAATTGTGAATACAATAAACCTAACTTGGTGTTATTTAGGGGTTTTGGAGGAAAGGGAGCTGGGGATATATATATATATATATATATATATATATATATATATATATATATATATATATATATATATATATATATATAGATATATATATATATATATATATATATATATATATATATATATATATATATGTACTTAACCCCTTTCAGATTTTTTGTTGAAAAATTTTTTGAAAATCTAATAATTTTTCTTCTCAGAATTATGGATTACCGTGTGTTGTTCTCTCACTTAAAGTACCAATAGAATATACTGCAGTTTGTTGTTGCAATGTGACACAATGTGAAAAGGTTAATTGGGAAATGAATACTTTTGCAAAGCATTCTATATCCAAATAAGGTGCACGAAGAGAAGCGAATCTACTCTGATCTATTTGTGCCGCTTCACCATTTTTGTGAAAGCACTTTTTCTTAAACCAGGCTATTGTGGTCAAGGGTTAGAAAAAAGGCAGTTAACTCTGCAGACCCCACACATCTTGTACACAAACCGCTTAGACTTACCTTCAGGTCGGCGCCACATAGAACTTTTCGCAAAACCCAATAACTACAGAGATCGCTTATTCCACCAGGCTATCTTGCTGATTAACACAATGGGGAAAAAAAAAAAAAAAAAAAAAGTTATTTGCACTTTCAAATGCCTTTTTTTATTTAAAAAAAAAAAAAATATATATATATATATATATATATATATATATATATATATATATATATATATATATATATATATATATATATATATATATATATATATATAATTTTTTTTTTTTTTTTTTTTTTTTTTTTTTTTTTTCCTCAAAAGTTTACAGTATATATTTTTATTTAATGTCTGTAAGCTGTGAATGTGTTAAACTGAAGTCAAATTCCTTGCTTGTATACAATTTTAGCCAATAAACCTGATTCTGATATTTATTTTCAGAGTTTATAATGAAATGTCTAACGCAGAAGCTGATATGGATGAACTTCGTTCAGCAACAGAGCAAGCTGTGTAAGTACTGCACAGCATTTGCCATCTTAGTGGGGGGTTTTTTTATTTTTTTTATTATTACAAATATGACCTGTTCTTTGACTATTAATTTAATAGTTTTAATTATGCTTTCCAACCATCAGCTCACAGATTCAAGATCCTTTGGTGCTCCTGGATCCAGTCTGCCTTAGAGAAGCTCTGATGGAGTGGCTGCCTGTGTTAGAACGAATACTGGGCCCTGCTGATCTCCTCTCAGCTTCTGTAACCAATTCAAGCCTGGATGGATCAGGAGAAGAGAAATGGGAGAGCGAATATCTAAGCCCTTGCACAGAGCTACAAAGAGAACCATCAGAAAGTGTTACAGAGGAGGCAGAGCTTGGGGAAAAAGAAGTCCTCTGTGAGAAACGGTACATGATGGACACATCTGAAAATGTCACTTCACAAGAGAATCATCCTGAGCCCATCCGAGTGGCGTCTCCTACACCTATACCATCAGATCTGGAAGCTAATCTCAGCGAGCTGGCCACTCTTTACACAGAGCTGAGCTGCTTTAGAAACCAGCAGGAAGTGCTGGGAAGCTCAGCTTTCCTGCGTCGCTACTTCTTCCTACTGGACCAAGAGCGAGTGAGAAGAATGTGCCTTCTTTGTTATCATCAGCAGCCCGAGATGATGAGCTCGTTCTCTGAGGCCATGCTAGGTTTGAATCTTATGTCTTTAAAAGGAACTGTACAAAAAAAACATTGCAGTTAAATTTATTTTTCAAAAAATAATTGTTACGTGACTTTATTTTTGTTTTACCTAGCACTCACTCGGTCCAGCAAGGTGGTGGAAATTATTCAGAGAGGTGATTTGCTGAAATCTCTGCGAAGCCTCAGAGAGCTGCAGCCTTGGGGTGCTCCTCATCTCCTCGCTCACTTCCACAGGTATCACCATTTGTTTCCAAAGTATCAACGCATCTAATTCACTGACTTCTGATGTTGACTTTTTAAAAGAAGACGGCGTGTTTAGACATTAGTGTTAAACTGTTTTGTGTTTAATCCCTTGGAGTAGTAGCGCTGCACCTTTTTTTTTTAAATAAAGTTTTCTGTTATATTACAGGCTATATGAGAAGCACGGTGAGGCAGCTGTACGCTCATTTTCCCAGTTCTATCCCATTATAACACCTGCTGACGTGGAGACGGTGGCTCAGCGAAGTCATTTCCTGGCATACCTGGATAATCTTGTACATTCAAGAGCTGAGGAGCACAGGTGCATCTTTATACTTGTGTTTTGGTTACTCAACAGATACTTTGTGGAGAGAATCTAAAGCCAACTGTTTCTGTTAGATTGTCATTTTTGCAGTCACTTCTTGAACCTGAATCACTGAGACAGGATTGGCTGGAGCTGGCACTGACTCACGATGCCCCTCAACATGCTGATACCCTGACCTCTGATGGAAGGCCCAGGTACTATGCATTGATGTGTCAAATCATTTGTAAATGGAATTTGTAGAGATGGGGACAGAAATCGACTGGTGTCCAAAAGTAGCCGATGTTCAGCTTGATTGCCCCCGGCGGGTGACGGTAACACTTTTCGGTGTGAACTCTGTGACTTGATGAAGAATAACAGAACCACAGGAATGTGAGAAAATGTCAGGGTTTGATTTATTGAATTGAGACTCATGGAAGCATTTCAGAGATTAAAAAAAAAAAAGTGTGTTCATGACGAGACATGTATGCACTTCATTAGCAAGACAAAGAGACTTTTATGGGAGAGCAAAGTTGAATGATATATCATTTTTAAACTTTCAGCCTCTCATGAAACATGATTAAGAAATATTGGCAGCCCTTTTGGAAATCTTAGCGTTCCGGTAAGGATCTATATTCTCTGGAGACTGATCTTTTTAGTAATGTTAGCAGCAAGTATCTGAAACACACTTTAAAATGTGAACTCTCTTCTTTGTTATAAAATAAAACCCTATTTTCCCTGCACACTTGACATGACATCACATCTGTTCCTAACTGATCACTCACAGGAGGAAGGCTGGAGAAATATTTTTAAATGTGCTGTTTTTTGTTTTTTTTGTTTTCCTTAAACAGAAATTGGATTTGGTTCAAATCCTTATGAGCAGGTCATAGCTTAAAAAGGTTGGAGATTGGAATTCGACCACAAACCTCGTTACAGTGAATCTACGTAGTTTAAAAAAAAAAAAAAAAAAAGCATAACTTCGTTTCGATGTATGTGTGAAAAGAATACAAGGTGAATAGATTTTGAAAACTGTGTTATACTTGAACCACAACCTGATCGAATACAAGAAAAGAAAATGTGAGTATAAAAGTATGTTTCCTGCTGCAGGTGGCGTTCACACTGTTTCACCTGGGGCTACGGACGTCTTCTGTCTTTGCTCATTCGTCTTCCTGCAGACATTGCATCTAAAGAAAAGATGAATGAGATGTGTTGCAGTCATGGGTATTTCTGATTTTTTTTTTTTTTTTTTTTTTTTTTTTTTTTTTTTTTTTTTTTTTTTTTTTCCCTCCTGAAGAAAAGCTGTTTAGTCTTCATGATGTTGGTAGTATGCTGCAACGTAACATGTGCATGCTTGTTCAGGCACTGGATGGGCTACCTCTACCTCTGCAAAGAGCTGCAGCGTCGCACTGAAGCATTTTCCACCATCTGTCAGCTGGATGACATCAGCCTCTTGGAGGATCCTGATGGTAGAACTGTTTACAATGATTATTAAAAATAATCCAATTAATTAAATCTCTTTGGTTGAAAAATGAGCTCTTAAATTACTCTGTTGGGGTTGTTGAGTTAAACATTAGAAACCAGCTCTAAAGAAAGGAGGAGGCCTCAGGTTTCATTTAACAGCTGCAGTGCAGCCTTGACTTATCTCCCCGGATGGTTTTACAGCCATTCGCACCCTGAGACATGTGACCAAAACAACTTACATGTTCGCGTCGCTAGGTGACTTTTTTTTTTTTGAACCATCAAGTGACAACAACTCAATCACTGAACTCAAAGTGGGTAGAGCCACTGAATCACGTGACCCTTACATCCCCATTTTTCACCCTTACTTCTCCATTAGTGAACCTAACAGCCCTATTTGTGAACCCACCCGGTCTACAAGTGAAGCTTATTTTCACCTCTCATCCAAAAGCTCTTTGGATGAGAGGTGAAACATTTTCAAGAAACAAAAGAAGTCCATTCATCTTCTATTTAGGCACTTGGATAACAAAATATCAATAACCATTTTAGTATCTTTCTGTCTCTTAGCATCATGCCACATTAATTTAATTTAAAAAAAAATCAGTAAAACTAGGCATTACCTAATCTCAAATGTTAAAACAATAATCAGTGAAAATATAGAATCATGTACATTTAATGGAAGGGAGAGTAAAGGAGGGAGTGTCTTAATGCTTTCATAAAATTCTTTCTGTAGGGCATAGACTAAATGTTTGTTTTTGTCTAGCAATGACCTTAACACTTAACATGTTTCAGGTGTTGAACCTCAGAACCTGGATGAGTGGAAGCTCCTGATCCAGCTCTCTCAGCAGTATTGTGGCGTGGCAGACTCACAGCTGGCCACAGATGTGAATGGGAGCAGCTGGTCCAATGGCTCCACAGACTGCGAGGGAAGGATCAGCCCGGAGAGTCTGACCCTCATGCTGGCTCGGACGGTAGGCCCTGACCGGGCCCTGGCACTACTAGATGAATGTGGAGTGCAGGCGGTCCTTTCAGCCCACTCCAAGCTGGTGTGTGACCTGCTGAGAGTCGCAGAGAAGAGGCAGAGGTGTGTCAGACTGCTGATAAAACTATATAAAAAAACACTTTTAAAAGAAGTACTGATAATACATATTACCCAAACAACATTATTGGTGGGGAATGTAGGAATTTGCTCAAAATTAAAACAAGTTTTTCTACTAGATATAAAGAAATAGTCTAGTAAACAAAAATGTGAATACCCTACTTTGATCCATCCAATTTTTTTTTTTTTTTTTTTCTTTTCCCCCTCATTTGGTTAATGCTAAGAGCAGATTTGAATTATTAAATTTTCCTCACTGATTTTAAGCTATAACATGCAGGATTTGTATTGAATTGTATTGTATTGTATTTGAAACTAAAACATGTTAGAGGTGTCTGCAGTAACAGGTTTGAACCTTAAAGGAACCTTTAGAGTCAAAGATGTTTTCTCTTATTTTTGATTTTTCAGGGCGATGATTCAAACTATGCTGGAGCGTTGTGATCGGTTCCTCTGGTCTCAGCATGCCTAAATCCTGACTGGTGCATCAATAACTTAACACCTTATGTGAAGCTTCACTCGAACTGTTGTTCATGTTTGAATCTTATTTATGCACTGTGATTTCTGTCGATGCAAAAAAAGCTACTTTTGCTTTAGTTACAAGTGTTGTCTTTAACTCCTTCATACCATTGACTGTCAGTATTCATGCATTATTTTGCATCACTGTTGTCTGATATTTCAGACTGTTTTTGCATGCTTGCACAAGTAATAAAGTATCCCATCTCTTACCTATCTGTTTATTAAAGGCCAAATAAACTGTCCTCCTGCTTTGAAAAATATATACTTGAAGCAATTAAAGGATCATCTTAAAACTAGTTATTAGTTGAATAAATTTCTGTGAAAACTTTTTTTTTTTTTTTGGAGATTGAATGCTTTTAGTGAAAATTATGATCAAACCTTGTGAAAATATTTTGCTTACATGTATTAATGCCACAGCTGTACAAGACAAGGTTCAAGCTAAACCCTAATGCAGAAGTAACGTTCTATATACAGCAACTAATCAGATGTAATTAGACTTGGAAATGGCCTCATGTTTAAGAGAATCCACACAGAACGTTCAAACCATCCCTTATCCTGTAGGGGGGGGGGGGGGAGTATTTCATCCAATGTTTAAGTTTATTTATATAGCACATTTAAATAAAACAATTTCAATACTGACCATGTGCTGTACAGTAACATCTTCATCAGAACTCTAAAGATGAATTGTGAATGAGTCTCCCAGTATGACAGGGTGAGGAAGGTTCTTTTTGTCTATTGGCTCTTCAGTATAGTGATTTCATCCTTTGCCCTAATAGGAAAAACATTCCCCAAGCAGCGAGTTTCCACCTTACCTTTCCTATGTTCCTCTTCAATCCATGAAGTGAGATCTTGTATGGAGTTTCACACGGAAGTGATTGATGGTAATTTCACATTTCTTTATTTTCCCAAATATTTGTCGCTTCAGTTGCTTCTCACCAAGCTTTTTTTGCTGATGGTCTTGTCGCCCATTCCCACCTTGCGCAGATCTGTTACCTTTTCCTGGATGTCCTTTGACAGCTTTTAGTTTGTCCAGTGGTGGAGAGGTTGTGGACATTGTGCTTTACACACAAGCTGAGATCAGTAATCTCTGTGATTGATTGATCGATCTTTGTGCAGCATGGACACATCACCAGTCTGTGGGAGCAAATATTCTGTTGTGGGGGATTAATGCTTATTTCTCTCGATGACAGGCAAACATTCTCTCTCTCCATTAAAATTTATCTACCATTTTAAAAAAAATAAATAAATAAAAATTAATAAAGTCAGCAGAATATCAAATGTTATTTCCTCCTCTATATTTTATTAACTTAGAGGCAGATAGTTTCTCTACTCCCAGCATTAGAGGATGAGTAATGTGGGTCAAATGGGCTAAAATTAATAAGAGAGTAATGAAATGAGGTCAGTGATCCATTTGATGTTATCACACACCTGGAGCATCAAAGAGGCAAGTTCGGGCAGAAATTATCAGCACGTCACGTTTGACTATTAAAGGCTCGAAATGGGCAAAGTTGCTGAGTGAAGGCTCCCACAGTAATTAACTGATATCTTTATGGATTTTCCCTCCTTTTTTTAAAGTTGTTTAGCTTTCTCATTATTTCCCAGAATCCCCGCCTCCCTTGTCTTCCAGCTCATCCACCTGTCTGTGTCACTGGCACACGGACGATCAGATTAATAATGTTGGCACCACATAAACATGATTGAACAAAACATACAAAGCCTTTCAAAAGTATGCATACTTCTTAGGCACTTTTACATTTTGTATCATTACAACCTATTACTTCAATTTATTTATTGCCATTTTTTGTGATAAACCAACACAGTGCATAACTATGTAATCGATAGTAGCACAAAGTTATGCATAATTGTGTAGAGGAAAGGAAAGGTTACATTGTTTTCAGCTGTGTCGTGCATTTGAGTTACTCTGATACGCCAAAATAAAGCTGCGGTGGCTTCAGAGGTTTATTAGAAATTATTTGTGAACAAACAGCATCATAAAGAACCAAGGTACAGCAGATAGAGAAAGTTGTGGAGAAGTTTAAAGAAGGAGTAGGTTTTAAAATATCTTAAGCTTTAAACATCTCATGATGGAAATATTTGAAATGGAAACAGTACGACACAACTGCAAACCTACTAAGATATCATTCTCAACAAAGACCATGAGGTTTGAGAGGGAGAGCATTAATCAGAGAACCAGCCAAGAGACCATGGTAACTCTGGAGGATCAGATCAAATGAGACCAAAATTGTACTTTGTGGCCTACATGCAAAACACTGGATGGCATGCACAGGGATGCTGGTCAGAATAGAAGAAAAGATGGGCGGAGGTAAATACAGGGCGATACCATCAGCAGCAACAGACACAAAGCTACAGTGGAATGGTCAATGCCATGATCTGAATCCAGATAGGTATTATTGGCAAGATCCCAAAAACTGATGCTTTTCATCCAATCTCACTGAGCTGAAGAGAGTCTGATCTGTTTTGCAATGAAGATATGGCAAAAACGTCGACAAGGATTGTTCTTCCGGCGGGGCTGAAGGCCACATTGCTACACTTTTTAGATTTTTATTTGTAAAGAAATGTGAATTATGTGTCAATTTTTCTTCCACTACAGAATTACCTTCAGCTTTGTGTTGGTCTAACATATACAATCACATCAGAATACACTGAAGTCTGAGGATGTAAAGTAATTTGGAAAAGTTCAAGGATTATGAAGGCTTCTGCAAGACACTTTGTCACTGAAAACACTGTTTTTCTCTAAATTTAATAAACCATAAAATCTTTGGCTGTCTCAATGTTAATCTCTGTTCTAATGAGGGAAATGTACAGTTCATGAATTTATTGGAAATGTTGGTTTGACAGAAGGTTTTCATCATGGGTGAGAAGACAGATTTGAAAGGTTATTGGGTCGAGGTAGGGAGTCCAGTGTTTGATGTTGCCTCGCTGTCACCAGAAGCAGCGATAAGGGGATTCTGCACATACCTGTTGGGTCTGCTGCCTGTGTATACAAAGCATCCCCGACACGTGGAGCCCGACACTATAACACCTGCTGCCTCTGAAGAGGAGTCAAAGTGAGGACTGCTGTGATTGGGAGTCATTTTCCAAGCGTTGTTGAGATTTAACGGCTTACAGAACACCCATAGTGAGTTGCTCTTTTTTTATACTTGCTTTTTAAAACTGCATTTTATAGCTTTATACAACTTTATGCAATTTGCTTGAGCCACCCACATCTCACTTCAGATGTCAGCACCTCTAGTTGGACTTGCTCTTGTCCTGGTCACCTTTGCAGAGCATGCTGCAATGAGTAGAACATTTGCCAACACCTCAGGTAGGAGCTTTGGTTGATTATTTCTAGAAAGAGCTGTGCTGACTGCACCTTTGTTCCCAGAAACTGCCCATTTGGGTTCAGCGTATGTCCATCGGGCTCTTCAAAGAGCAATTGAACTGATTGATGCCGCTTATGCCCACACAACTGAGAGGTAAAACCTCTTAATTATGGGTTAAAATAAATCTGAGAACGTCTCATTGGAAAACTGTTATAATTTTCAGGGTGAAGAAGTCTTTTTCTGAAGGTGCCCTCAAACCCAGTGACCTGCTGGCCCAGTTTAAACATATTGAAACCAGAACCCGCGCTCACGTTCGAGCTGCTGAACTGCTGGACAACACGGTGGAGTTGATCAGAGAGATGGTCTACACCAACACCATGATGCAGCCCAATCCGTATGGTACCAAACACACTCCAAATCAAACTATCTGAACCTGCAGGTCAGATCATTCAGGATACAGTAGAGGCTTTCAGGGTGTTTAATGTACCCATTGTTAAACACTTAAAGTTTTTATTGAAACTCAAATCTAAATGTAGGTCCAAGAGTTTCAAGGAAAAAAACATATAGTTTAATTATCTAATTTAAATATACATTTAGTTTTTAATAAAGTAAAACTACTGGAAATATTAGTTTCTTCATGTCGTTGTTATATTAGGTCACTTTGTTTCATCTTCATGTGTCCTTAGAGCTGTTGAGTGAAGAAGATGTGGAGAATCTGCTGCAGATGACGGGCTGCTCCGCTGAGCTGCACACACCCAGCTGCCAGACAGACTGCATGTCTGAGCGCTACAGGTCCATCACAGGAGAGTGCAACAACAAGTGAGAATACAGTCGCCGATACAGAGCCTCTCAAAATTATTCACAACCCTTTCACTTTTTTTTTTTTTTTTTTACAGCTTTTTGCAGTTTTATGTTAAAACTGCAAACTTTAATGTATTTAATTTGGACTTTATGTGATAAAATTTACAGACAGTAGTGCATAACTGTGAAGTGGAAGAAAAAATATGCATGGTTTTCAAAATGTTTTACAAATAAAAAGTATAGCATGTATTTTAATTTTGCCCACCTGAGTCAGTACTTTGTAGAACCCCCTTTTTTGCAGCCTCAAACATGCTTTATTGCAGTACTGCCCTTCACCCATCTTCCTATCCACTCTGACCAGCTTTCTTGTCAATGCTGAAGAAAAGCATCCCCATAGCATGATACTGCCACCACTGTCTAAATCTGATTTTTGAGTGTCGATAGATTCTCCCACCTGAGCTGTGGACCTCCACAGCTGCTCCACAGTCGTCATGTGTTCTTGGTTGCTTCTGAATAAATGCACTGCTTGTTTGTTTAGTCACTGTCAGTAGATGAAGATGTCTTGATAGGTTTACAGTTGTGCCCTGCTCTTTCCATTCTCAGATGATGGATTTAACAGGGCTTTTACATTTGTCTATTACATAAACTATTACATAAAATTCCAATAAATTATGTCTGTGTCCTGTTCAGGCAACATCCAAGATGGGGCGCTGCAAACATCCCATATTCCCGCTGGCTGCCTCCAGAATATGAGGATGTGTGGGGAATGCCCAGAGGCTGGGAGCCCGAACACACTTACCACAATGTCAGCCTGCCTCCTGTAAGGGCCCTGCTGCAACTCACACTGTCACCCTCTGTCTAACTCTGACTCCATCAATCCCCACATTCTTTATCGTCCAGGTGAGGCTCGTGTCGCAGGAAGTGCTGTTTACTCACAATGATAAAATCTCTGTGGACTCCACTCTGTCTCACCTGCTGGTGGACTGGGGCCAGTGGATAGACCACGACATGGTGTTGACCCCTCAGAGCCCCAGCACATCCGTCTTCAAGACGGGCGCTGACTGCACCCGCACCTGCAGCCGGGATTCACCCTGCTTCCCTATTCAGGTGCACTTCACTCAGGCTACTCATTGTTTCACAAACTCTGATATGAAACATTTTATGCCTGATGTTATATAAAATCTTAGAGTATGACCACTAAAAGTTTTCAAATTATTCCTGTTCTGGTTTTGTGCAACAAGGAACAACATATCCCTAAGTGTACAGTATCTCCTGACAGAACTGGATAAGAAAAAGGAAATCTGTTCCTCTTTAAAGCAGTAAAGTTCTCCATAAATCATTGGACTCGCTTGCTGTAAAACAAATTTAATGCTTTAAACAAGAACGTATTCACGTGCCTTAAACTTTTTTCATATTACATGGTATTTTATTCGGATTTTATGTGCTAGACCAATGTAAAAGTGGAACATTATTGTGACGTGAAGGAAAATGATACATGATTATCAAAACTGTTTTCAAATAAAAATCTGAAATGCATGGTGTGCATTTGCATTCAGGCTCCTTAACTCTGACACCCCGAAACAAAATCCAGTGCAACCTACTGCCAACAGAAGTCACCGAGCGAACAGAGTCCTTTTGTGTGAAATTTAATCTGAGTATAAATCCTGTTGTTCCATAAAGGCCTCAGAGGTTTGTTAGAGAAGACCAAGGAGCACAGCAGATAGCTCAGGGAAGTACAGCTATATCCACAGCTGTAAACCCAGAATAAGAATTGTGTGAAAACAGAACTAAGTGGCAGAAACTGAGTTCTTCATCATTACGCACTACTTTGTTTTGGTCTGTCACACAAAATCCCAATGAAATACATACAAGTTTCTTTCTGTGATAAAATGTGAAAAATACTGAATGCATTGGCAAAGCGCTTTATTTCACACGAGGAAAAGACAAAAAAATGTGTGTATGTAATATATACTCATGTAATACTGAGAACAGATGTAGAATATGTGTTTATAGCCATGCTAGTATCTGTACAACTCTACCGCTTTTCTATTATCTCTAACTGTAAATAGTTTGTTTTTTTAACGCATCTTGTACATTTTTAATTTAACCAACTCAGTTGCACATTCTTCTGGACTGGAGTATTTTTTACAACTATTCATGCTGAAATTTTGCCTTACTGTACAGTATTTTTTTTTTTTTATTCTTTATTCTGTTATTTATATATACTTTTATATTCTGTGTGTGAGTCTGTTTTTCTGTTATTGCCTGCCACTGTCACTTTGCTGCTGTTGCACAGAAATGTCCCCATTGTGGGATAATAAAGGATATTTCTATTCTATTCTACTTCTAATATACTAACTTATCACTTTTATTCACTAGCTTTCTAACATATTACCATTTTACAGTTTAGATGGCTGTTATATTTATCACGGTTAAACGTGAATTAACACATAAAGAGTAGATTTCTTTGCATGCTGAATTGTTTGCTCAGTGGTTGCTTCTCCTGCAGCTTCAGTGTTAAACATCATCATTTCCCTCCCAGATCCCACTATCCGATCCTCGCAACGGCGTCCAGAGCTGTATGCCTTTCTTCCGTTCTGCTCCCAGCTGCGATAACCGAGTCCTGCCTCATCGCCACCGGGAGCAGCTCAACGCTATTACCTCCTTCATAGATGCCAGCATGGTGTACGGTAGCTCCCCCAGTTTGGCCTCGGCTCTCAGGAACCACTCGTCTCCTCTGGGCTCCATGGCCTTTAACTCCCGGTACTGGGATGAGGAGCTGCCGTACATGCCCTTCCTGTCCCAGGTGCAGGCTCACCTGGACCCCTGCGGCCCCCGTAACTCCACCATCACAGGGGCGTCAGGCAGATCTGCACTCAGGGAGAACACCACTTCGTGCTTTCACGCTGGTGAGTGAGTGAATGTTGTGAATCATTCAACTGCCTGCAGACTTAAATGCGGGTAAAGCTTTTTTAAATATATTTTCCAGGGGATTCAAGAGTCAATGAGCATCTGGGACTGATTGTGCTGCACACACTCTTTCTGAGAGAGCACAACCGGCTGGTCAAAGAGCTGCACCAGCTCAACCCTCACTGGAGTCCAGAGACCCTCTATCAGGAAGCAAGAAAAATCATAGGAGCCATTCACCAGGTGTCTACAGCAGGTTCACTTAGACTAGTGTTGCACAACCTTTACAAAAAGACAACTTACAATTGATAAATGTCTACTATAGAAAATTTGTTGAAATACCATTGTAATTCTATTTATAGGTTTTAAAGTAAATGAAAACATAAAACTATGGGATGTTGATATTTGTGGTAAAAAAAAAAAAAAAAAAAAAAAAAAAAAAGCACATAGTTTCCAAACTAAAGACAAGAATAATAGATCTCAAAAATATCACTGGTGCTTTTAGTGTCATTCTGTTGTGAAAAAAATTCAATGTAGTTATTTTATGAAAAAAAATGTTAAAACCTGGATTTATTATTATGTCTATATTTAAAAACACGAATTGGTTATTTGTACATTTTTTTTAAGCACCATTGTGGAAGGTCCAAAGAGCCACTTGCGGCTCTGGACCCGCAGGTTGCTGAACCCTGACCTATAAATTCATTCACATCCAAGTCCCTCCAAGCCAGTTCCTCATTTCCTTTTTCCAGATCCTAACCTGGGAGCACTACCTGCCACGAGTGCTTGGTGAGAGAGCCATGTCCCAGCTGATGCCCCCCTACCAGAGGTATGATCCAGACGTGGACCCAAGCATCGCCAACACGTTCGCTACAGCTGCGTTTCGTTTTGCTCACGTCACCGTGCAGCCAGTAGTGACCCGGCTGGGTCCAGATTACACCTTTAACTCCAGGTATCCCCCTCTGCCTCTGCATCACTCGCTGTTTGCTTCATGGAGGGTTGTGCAGGAAGGTAAACGAGGTCCTATATCTAAAATTATCTTAGTTAAGTTTTAGTTTTTGTACTTCGTTCTCTCCTGTTGTTATTTTTACAGGTGGTATCGACCCTGTGCTGCGAGGCATGTTGCTGTCTCCCGCCAAGCTGCAGACTCCAGGTCAGATGATGGTGGAGGAGCTCACAGAAAGGCTGTTTCAGGCACAGGGAGGGATGCCTCTGGATCTCGGGGCCCTGAACCTGCAGAGGGGCCGGGACCACGGCCTACCTGGTAACCAGCTTTCTTACCTCAGACACAGACTGTGGTTTCTTTATCGTGTTACTTTGATAAGACCAAAATTAAGCAAGCCAAAGTTTAGCCAACATTTAAGCTGCTAAGTGTTGAGAAAAACTTTTTCTCCACTTGAAAATATGTTGCAAATCCCAAAAATTGATGTTTATAGATCCTGTCCATTCAATCTGAATGAGCCTGAGCTGTTTAGAAAAAAAATAATTGTTCTCTCGATGTACAACACTGGTGGACTTCCACCAAAAGACTTGCAGCCTTATTTTATGTATAAGGTTCTGTAAAGTGTTGACTCAGGAGCTGAATACGTGAGTGCCACCCTTTTTACATTTTCTTTTTTATCAGAAAACAAATCAAACAAAAACCCTTCATTTCACAATTTTGACTACTTTGTATTGGTCAATCATGAAAAATCCAGACAATACATTGAAATACTTTTTCACATGATAAGATGTGGGATAAGTTTATTGGGTGTGAATACTTTTGCAAAGCACTTTATGGGAGTGTAGTAAGTGTCTGATACATTTAACCTTCTCGGTTTAAGGATGAATCTAATCCAGTTTTACAACATTGTTTTGATTCACAACAATCTCAGTGCAGTCATTTTTAAGATAAAAGAAAAATGACAGTTTGTGATATGTATAGTTTATGAAGGATCAATACAATAGCTGCCCTTTCATTATGAAGGACTAGGTAGTTTCTGTCACAAAAGCCCTAAATTAGCTGTGCAGAAGGTTTTTTGGATAAGACTCTTTTGTCTCAACTTATGTAGAAAACCTGTTTTTTTACCTCCAAGCATGCAAAAAACATTCTGGTAATTTACTTTCTAAGTTTAACCTGTTGTAATTTTACACTGGAATGTAGGACTTCAGTTTTTGTTTTTCCAATACTCGATCCCACCACATCTATCTTGTTTATCGCACCAGTACCACTGGCAGCAAAACTCCCCCACAGCATGATTGTGCCACTAACATTTCTTTGATTTTTCCAAACTTTGTTCTTCATATTGTATGACAGGAAGAATGACACTTTTGTCAGTGACGCTGGTGTTCCAGCTGTTCATTTTAAGGAAAGGATCAGGCTGGTAAAATACGTATTAGGCTTCTGGAATGACTTCACCAACGCCTAATCCTACTGAAAATTTGTGTACTGTATTTAAAAGCCAGGTCCAAGGCAGGAAATGAAGCATTTTATTTGAACCTTACTATTTTTATTTGGAATTGTGGTCATAAAATCAGCCTTAATTATGCCAGAAGTTTTCTGATGGCTACAAAGAGAATGTGGTCAAAGCCCAACTATCTAAGGGATCAAATATTGTCGGGGTGATTGGGGATACTGAATCTAAAAATTTGATCCAGTGTGGATTAAAGTAAAATAATAAAGTAAAATTTGTCTAGCAAGTTCTTGCTCTTCTCAATCTTTTCAAATAAATCATTAAATTCCCCCAAATTAATATGACATTCTTGCCCACAGTGAGTATATTTAAATTTGTGACCTCCACTGTAAGTGTAGTCCATGGTCTGGATCCAGAAAACCAATGGTTCATGTTCTAAATGCAATCAATAGGATTACATCTAAACAATATATATATATATATATATATATATATATATATATATATATATATATATATATATATATATATATATATATATATATATATATATATATAAAGTGTTCACAAGTCATGTACTGCATGTTTGAAATATATTATGTGCTGGATTATATTTAATATATTAAATAATTAAATATAAACATTTAATAATCAAAAACTATTTAATGCTCCGAAAAAAACTTCTTCTATTCTTCCTCCTTCTCTTCTCATCCATCAGGGTACAGCTCATGGCGACGGTTCTGTAATCTCTCTGTTCCCAACACTATATCAGATCTGGCAGAAATTTTGGGGAACTTTACTTTGGCTCACAAATTCAAGCTCTTATATGGGACCCCACACAACATCGATGTGTGGGTGGGGGCCATTTCTGAGCCAGCTCTACCCGGAGGACGAGTGGGACCGCTCCTGTCCTGCCTCCTGGCCAGACAGTTCAGAGCATTGAGAGACGGGGACAGGTACGAGTAAAATGAGATTAGAATGATTATGCCAACAAAAGTGGACATTTTAATCTGTTTTTGTCCGTCCAGGTTCTGGTGGGAGAGAAATGGAGTTTTCACCAGAACCCAGAGGAGACACCTGCACAACGTCTCCTTGTCCCGCATTATTTGTGACAACAGCCACATCACCCATGTCCCTGTGGACCCATTTTCATACACCGTAAGCCCTGAAGATATGCTGACCTGTTCCCACCCTCTCATCACCCATCTCGACCTCAGCCCCTGGGAAGAGCCACACAAAGGTGAGGAAGTGGAAAAGAGAAGATGTTGAAATCTGTATTATTTTTTTTTTTTTTTTTTTTTTTTTTTTTTTTTAAATTCTATCTTCTCTAGATCCCATCTGCGGCCCAATACCCAGGATTCACTCTGGTTACTCCCTGCTCTGCAACTCCATGATCCTTTATCAGTGTCAGGCTGGATTCAAGCTGCTGGGCTCTGCATCTATCAGCTGTGATGCAGAGAGCCAGAAGTGGAGCTCCCCGTCTCCAACATGTCAAGGTAGAATAAACATTTCTGCAAATGCTTCATCCATTGTAAATAGTTCATATAACCCTATAAGTGTATTTCTGAGACCTCTGCCTCTTTAAGAAAATTGGTACTTTCCTCAAAACCTTCTGTCTAATTTTATAGTTAGATTATGCTCTCAGATGGAGGATTGAAGTACTACAGGCTACAGGTGCCAATTTTATTCTTAAAAAGGAGAGTTTTAATGCATGCAAAGTGCATATTTGGAATAGTTACATGGATTAAAATGTAAAATAATAAGAGTTATAGAGCCATATAAATTGAATATCACAAAAGGTTATACAGAGAAAACAAAAATATTTGTGTATCAGTTATGGTACTTTCTGTAGGCAGGTGTAATTCATAGGTCACTGTTTAAGTTCTTTTTAGTGGATTTCGAGATTTATTCTGTACTTTAAATACGAAAATATAAACTGGACCACATATACCTTCATTTAGATTTGAATATACTGGAAAAAAGGAATTTTGTTTAGTATTTGACAGTTATGTGCTGCAAATTGGCAAACTGTCATTGCATAATTTATGTTTGCAAAAATCATATATATATATATATATATATATATGGAATCTTTCATGTATTACATTTTGCCTCATGGTTCTTTGTAGATATTAATGAGTGTGAGGACCTGATTGCTTCTTGTCCACAACATCTGGAATGCTTTAACACAGCAGGTTCCTTCCTTTGCTCAGGTCAGTTCAGAACAATGAAAACATGTCCATATTAGAGACATCTGTCAGTTCTAACCCGAAACCGCCCTGATCTAGAGCCCTCCTCGCTGTCCGCTGTCTCCATTGTGGCTGCAGTGATGGTGGTAATCGCTGGTGCGGCCGGCCTGGTGCTTGTTCTGATCTGTTATCGAAGGTGAGCGAGCAAAAGTTGAAAAAGAGCTCATAGATGAGTTATATACTTTTTCTTGCAAAAGTTTTCATACCTCTTGAACATCTTTACATATTTTTACAACCACAAATGCTAGATCAACACAAACTACTGAATACATGTGAAGTGGATGGACAAGGGTACATGGTTTTACTAAAAATCTGAAATGCTGGGGACGTATTGGTGTTCTGCCCCTTTACTCTGTTACCCCTGCAGGAATTGTAGTAATAAACTTCCCTTACAAGTCACCTAATTAGAAAAGAAAGTCTACCTGTGTGTAATTTAATCTCAGTATAGCTACATCTGTGCATCACCCCGAACACACTTTATTCCCATGGTGGAACATGGTGGTGGCAGGCAGCATCATGCTGAGGTGCTGTTTTTCTTCACCAAGTTAGAGTCAAACAGAAGATGGATGGAGCTATTAAAGAGGAATCCTGCAAGACAACCTGCTAACTTGAGACTTGAGGAGAGGTCCACATTCCAGCAGGACAATGACCCGAAACATGCAGCTAGGGCTACAGTGATGCAATTTAGAGCAAAGCATAATTATGTTGGAATGGCCCAGTCAAAGACCTAAATCCAGCTGAAAATTATTGCTCAGAGACGCTCACCATCAAGTTCATCTGAACTTTTGCTATTTTGCAAAACAGAATAGATAAAAATGACTTTCTAGATGTGCAAAGCCGACAGAACCCCCCCAAAACACTTACAACTGTCATTAAAGTAAAAGGTGGCTGCATATATGAAATTATGAAAACCATGTATTCTTTTCCTTCTATTTCACAAGTGCATGCTTCTTTGGTCTGTGGCGCCAAATCCTAATAAAATACACTGAAGTTAATAAAATACAATTTAAAAAAAAGCTTTTTATTTCTAAATATTGTAAAAAGCTGTTGATTTAATGAATAACTAAATTTGTTTCTTGCAGATATTTTCCAAAGTCTGAAGAGTTGATCTCTGCTGAATGTAACCAGGAGAACAGCTGATCTCTTTTAATCTATTTTGGTATGAATCTGACTGATTTGTCTCCCTTATTTGTTTTCACAAAATGGCTGAACAAGTCATCGTTAAATCGCAAGCCCCTCCTCAGTGACATGTGACGTCACATTTCGTCCCGAAATTACGGCAGCATCCATTCATAAAACCCCGGGCCAAACTATTTGTACACGTCTCCGGCAGTTTGTGTAAACAGGTCACGAAAACAGAAACCTACAGAAGCCGTTTTAATCCGGAAACTGAAAATCTTACAAGAATGTTTGCTCCAAAAAACAGATTTCCAGTCTTAGTGTGACTGAGCCTTCTTACTGCTTACAAACCTGTTGGGCAACTGTGGGCCAGAATGTTTTTCTATCAGGGTGACCAGACCGAAGAGGCAACCCAAGGTTGCATGGGACCTCACGGCACCACAAACATCTCTTTCATATTGTCCATGCTTGATGGCGTGCATGCTGTCCAGTTAAAACTGTTTTTAATAGTTGACTAGTGAGCCAACAACAGACTTCTAAAACTGACAAATGTTTTAATTCACCACTATATGTCAGTTTGCATTATTTATTAAATCAACAGAACTTAGGATAAAGTGATAGTTGAAACCAAACTGTGGAGGTAAATCTATTTCTCACTGTTTCTATGATACACAGTGTTCAAACATTTATAGGTGGAATAAAGAAGGAGGGGTCAAGATTAACTGACTGTGCTTAAAAGAGGTAAACTGGCTATTATTTGTTGAGATTCTTTGTAAACAATTACACTACGCATGAAGTGTGACCCAGAACAGACACAAGCAGCTGAAAAATTTGTTTGGTTTGTTTATAGTTACTGCATCAGCTTCTTTTTAGAAGTGTTTTTAGTGGGGGGGGGAGAAAAAAAAATATTCCTGCAAAAAATCAAATCTGAAAGTTTAGGATGCTGTGTGACAAATCCAGCTCTCTTTGGGGCCCCATAAACAGCAGTAAACAAGGTTCTGACACATTTTCAGGTCAAAATTGTAGACTTTTCCAGACTCCGATTCCCAGAGCTCCCAGTCCTTTACACTCACCTCAAAATGTAAAATATTAAAAAGTTCCCTATAAATTTATGGAAAATGTTTCTACAGCTTTAGTATCTATTTAAAATATTTACAAAACAAAGAAACAGGATGGAAGGACACGAAAGGAGTGAAGGTAGGAAACAAGCAAGCAACAGAGCTAGAACAAAAAAAAAAAAAAAAAAAAAAAAAAGGATAGAATGATGCAAGGAGGAGGAAGAATGGATGGTATGACATAAAAATGAAGGAAAACAATAAAGAACATAAAGGAGGAGGTAGGGTACAAGAATCCAACAACAGACTGAAGGAAAAAAAGACAAAAGGAAGGAAGGAAAAGACATTAAGTTTGCAAATACAAACATTTTCACATATCCTTTTGTTTTTCCAGACCTAGAATACAGTGATATCAAATTTCAGATTTTTCCACACTGTGCCGCTTAGTTTGCTTATACCTCAGGCCTACTCTGTCAGGCAGTTCTTAGAAATGATATTAACCTCAAAGGAAACCACTGACCAATGCCAAGTGTTGCACTAGGGTGAAATAACTCTCATTAAGACACACATTTAAGCAACAGTGCCGTGTGTTTATTGGAGTGTTTCCACAGTCATTCATCATTACATTGAGTTTAAAAAACCTCAAACCAATAATTTGGCTAAGAAGCAAATATTGCACTTAACACTTCATTTTTTATTAAAGACAAAAATGGGCAACTTTAAGAAATTTACATTCTGAGGTAAATCTTCATTGTCTAATATGGCTATGTAATTTATGGCTTGTTTATAGTACTGTTCATTGAAGAGTGCAAATGTACATTTGAAGCATTGTAATTAACTGTAATAAAGCTCCTCTGTACAATGTAAAGCTTTGACTGCTGAGAGTGAAGGTGTGATTAATGAGAACACATCTGATAATATAAAGGCATAACATGAAGCTGCAAGAGGCTGAAGGTGACGAGTTTTTGATGTTATTACCACGCAGAGCAGGAAGTGCAGGAATTCACACACACGATTGCGCTGACGCAGAAATAAGTGTTGAATTGGATGTTTCGTATGTCACCTGAATGCAGGTAGGAGTTGAGCATTATATTTCTGTGAGAAACAAATGTTGCATATTTCAAGTAAGAGACAATCTCCATGGAGTGGTTCTGTTCTTTTAGCTCTCTCTGTAACAACAATAAATCAACTGAGCTCCAACAAGAAGTTCTTTCAGTGAACATTTCTTTAGAAAATTTAAAAGTAAAACCCAATATCCTTCCTATTTCCTAATGGACCCCATAAAGTGGAGATAACGGGGGTATACCATAGCAATAATCCCATAATTATTTTCAAGTCACAATGCAACAGCTGGCTTGATTGTCTCATTACATTCCAAAAATGTAGCACATTTCCTGCTTCCCTTCACTAATGATGTACAACCTGATCAAAAACTGAAATTAAACTTCTGTAACTCCCCGACTTGTGTGACTAATCGGGACTCAGTCTGGTTGACTGACAAGTCATTTAACCCTGGTCCGTCAGGTAGAAACCCAGCTTGGCGACGGTCATCTCTCTGCGAAGTCGCATCACCTCCCAGAATATCTGCTCCGCTGAAAGATGACAGAAAAATATTCTATCACACGAGATCAACGTTAGCAAAACAAAATTACAAACCAGATGCGTATTTTAACTTACTGTTTTGTCTCACTAGGCCCTGCAGGATGTACCGGATATAAGTGAAAAAATTACACACAGCCGTGATCTAGAAAGACAACATGAGGAATTTAAACTGTAACTCTCCACAACAGAACTATTTCTGATGGAGTTTCGAAATGAACAGCAGTGGGTACCCGAGCTCGGCTTGATGGAGAGATGTAGTAGTAGCTCCCCTTGTCACCCAGCTTGATGCGATGTTGGCAGACTCGTGACAAGCCGCTTAAAGCACATTTCCTACAAGCAGACAATCAGCTGTTAAAACATTTCTGCTCCAACACTGTCGACAGTCAAAATTTAATCGAGCATCAAACTATGCACTTTTTCCTCATTTTGTCACTTTAAAAACACAAACTAATATATTTTGTTGGGATTTTATGAAACAGTATAAACAAAGTAGAGCATAATTGTGAGGTAGTGGAGAGAGAGACTGTTTTCACAATTTTTGGAGTGCTTTGTATTCAGCCTCCAAGACAACATTCTGGAGAACCACCCAGCAGCAAGCCTTTTGGAGTATTGTCTCCACCAAGTCTCCACATCTAGATAGTACTTCATCTCATTTTTACCCATTCTACTTTGCAAAAAAAAGCTCAAGCTCGGTTAGAATGGTTGGAGAGTGCGAACATTAATTCTTCTGGCCTTGTCCTGTATTTAGCTCCATCTATCTTCCCATCTACTCTGACCCAGCTGAAGAAAAGTCTTCCCACAGCATGTTTATTGCTTTTATGTGCTTTTAACTTCTCCACACATTTATTCCTGACGTGTCTGCTGTCCCCCTTGGTCTTCGTGATGCCATTTGTTTAATAATGTTCTTTAACAAACCTCTGACTTTTAAACTGAACAGTTGTTTTATTATAAGATAATTACATAATAACTTGTTAAACTGGATTTTATGTAAGGGTATCAGGGTAAAATGGACTGAATACAAATCCATGCCACACTTTTCAGATTTTGAAAAAAACAAAACAAAAAACCATGCATCATTTTTCTTCACCTTCATATATACACTGCTTTATCACATACAATCCCAATATAATACAATACAATGAAGTTTACTGTTCTAAATTAACAAAATGTGAAAAAGTTCAAGCGGTATGAATACTTTTGCTGAACAGAGATTAATTATTTTGAAAGACATTCAGGAAAACAATAGAGGTAAAGAATAACAGAGAATTAGTCACAGAAAGATAAGAAAATGGTTGTGGCTTGCAAAAGCATGCAAAGTTTAAATATTTGGTTTTTAACACATCTGGACGAGGAGACAGAAACACAAGTTAGTGCAAATTACAAGGGGTGACTGATTCCTGAGAGGACTTACGTCTCTACTGAAGCCCTAAATCCACTGGAAAAGACAAAGATCATAGATTAGACCGTGCCTAGTAATGTGCCCACCGATTCAACCGCTCACAGAATGGGAAAAACTACAGCTGGAATCAGAAATCATCAGTGAATGAGCCCAGATCAAAAATAGTGATGATTTGGCCACCAGGTAGTAAAACCGAAGATGACAATCGTTACTAAACACGCAAACTCACTTAGGACCTCCACACTCTAAAGCAGATGCTTTAACCACCGGTAAAGCTGACATGGCCACAGGTTCGATAGTCAGGGAGTTGTTTTCCACTGCTCTCTGGACCAGCTGGGACAGCTGAGGAAAACAGCAACATCAATGTTAACACAACCCCTCTAACACATATTTATGAGAGGAGCAAGGTTTGGCTTCTGTAATAGAGTCCGTGATGCTCTGACCTCTGATCTTGTGAAGGAGAGACAGGGCCCGATGTCTTCTCGGTAAACGCGACTCAGGAAGGCAGAGGATCGGTCCAGGCTCGGATGTTCCTTCCACAACAAAAACTCTGCGAACAGAACTGAGTCCATCTGTAGGGAGAAGCCAAACCATCACCAACACTGTCAGTAAACTGACCCTCTGAGTCATGAAGCGACAATATACATTAAGAGAAACACTTATGTCCTCTCAAACAAGGTTTACATAAAAACAAACAAAAACAAACATTTTTTTGTGTTTCAGAGAATACATGTCAGTGTCAGAAATTAAAATACTCCTGCCATTATATTTAGGTTGATGAGAATCCCATTAGGTTTCTGTGAGCCCTCAGTTACGTCCCAGTACCATCTTAGAGCATAATTACCCAAACTCCAAACCTCTCAATTTATGATCTCTTCAGTCCAAAACTGGCAGACATCATTTTATCTGGCTGCTTTCCTAACATTTAAACCAAGTCAACACATTTTAAATAGCCTTGAGGTTGGAGTTATGGAGACATCATCCCAGAGTGTTTAGCATCAACCTACTTTATCTATTCTAAAACAAGCTTTAATGTGCATTTGGGATTATTAACCTGTTAAAACCACCAACAGCGCATAAGTATTTAGCAATCTGACCGATACCATCACCCTCAGGAAAAGGAAATAGGATGTCCAAGAACAACCCCATCTAGCTTCATGAGAAGTTGAAGTTCATGTGAAGTTGATGAAGATTTTGGAGGTAGCTCTTCTTCATTATTTCATCCACTTAATGTAATGCACCTGTACCACCGAGAGTGAAATGGCCCCTCAGCATAATGTTACCACCACCATGCTTAATAGTTGGTACAGAGTTCTTAGGATTGAAGCCATCACCATGACTCTTTCAAACATACTTCCTGTCATTATGGTCAAAGAGCTCATAGCTTGGTCTTGTCTAACCAGAAAACATTTCATGAATACATTTTTAGTTTCTCTGTCAGGACTGCTGCACATGTCAACCAAGAAAGTGATGATCTGGTGCAGGCACTTCTTTCTTGGTTGATGGCATTTCATTTCATGGCAATATAAAATTGGCTTCAATGTGGACAGAGACTGGTGTTCTCTGAGGTGAGATTAAGCTTCTGGCATAGCCTACCCAAAGCCCTAACCTCAGTCCTATTCTGCACCCACAAACCAGCAAACTCAGGTGAACTCTACCAATTTTGGAAAGAAAAGTGGTCAAAAATTCAGCCAGAAACATGCTAGAAGCTTCTAGGTTGCTGACAAAAGCTTGTAGTCCAGCTGCAACTTGCTAAAGGAAATGTACTCAACAATTAGCGGGGTATATGTGTATATATGTAGTTGTATATCCCTTTATGGTTTCAGAAAATACATATTATAGAACAAGTTGTGGACAACTTCTCTTTTTTTTAATGAAATGAAGTTGTATGTTCTCATTCAACTGTGAAAATTGGTTTTGTTCATGTTGGTCATTACAAAGACCAACATGAATGACTGCATGTAAACCTCTGACTGGAACTGTATGAGTTTCCCTTCAACAAGCTGTAAGTTAATAATCCTCGATCTTAACTTTACTTTCCAGCTTTCTATCAGTGCTTTGTGTTAGTGTGAGTTCTCAGAATAGGAACTGTTTGTGCTCCTATCATAATCATTTGCTTGAAAAAGATGCTGAATGTTCTTTTTGCCGAAACATTAGATTAAAATTGTATCAGCTTGTGAAATAAAAGGTCATGTCTTCTCTGATCTGTGGTTCTGGATTTGTCAAAATCACTGGCTCAGACTACTAAACCTGGTACCACTTGAACTTTCTCACTTTACAGCCCAAACCTCATTGTACTTTATTGGGATTTCATGTGACAGATCAACACTTTAAAGCAGAAAGAAAAGGATATTTGGTCTTTAGCAAATATCTATAACAAAGAAAAGTCTTACAGAACAACTGTGTTTATACAGAGAATAAGTTACACATTGGTGAACTAATTAATTAACTCTTTACTAATCAGGTGACTTCTGAAGGCAGTTGGTTGCGATGGATTTTACTTGAGTTATCATATTAAGGTGGGTTGGATAAAAATGAAAAACCCCATTTTTTAGATTTTAATTTGGAAAAAAAAAAAAAAAAAAAAATTTAAGCCATTCATCGTTTTCATTTCATTCACTAGTATGCTCTACCTTGTGTTGGTCTAATCACACATCCCAATAAAATACATTAAAGTATGCGGTTATTACGTTACGAAATCTTAAAACATACAAATGGTGTGAATTTAAGTTCATTAGTTAGTGCCAGGGATTTAAACACGTAATTTAGTTTCAAATTAGGCTCCTTCAGAATTAGAAGTTACTTTAAAATTCTGAATTTCGTTGACTAATATATGAAATCGCAATAAAATGCACTTTTAGAGCTTCTTACATTTGTAAGGAAAGTCATTTCTTTACATCTAGTTGAAATATTTATGCTAGGATGGAAGTGAATTTAAGGTTAAAAACAACTTTTTTGGATTTCATTAAGGCTGCAATGATTAATCAAATTAATCGTGATTAATCAATTATTTAAATAATCATCTACTAATTCAGTAATCAATTAATCATTAACTGTAGTATATAGACTCTAAAAAAGGGCATTTGCTGAAAGAAACAACACACCCAGAGCAGTAATTAAGCCAAAAACTGTACAAAATATATATGCATTTTGCATTTAAGATAAAAAAAAATTTTAAAAACTCCTCAAGTGCCAGTTTTAGCTTCACCTGGTTCAAACTCACTAAAGGAAAGATATATTATTGCATTTTAGGCAATAACGCGTTTATTTTCCTATTTAAAAAAGGAATTTAATTATTTATTTATTTGCCTCTTTTAATGTATTTCTAATATTGTATAAAAAAAAAAAAAAAAGACTAAGAGGTTAAATTGAAAATCTGCAGAATGTTCCAATTTTTTTTTTATCCGAATAATCATCAGAATAGTTGATAGATGAATTGATTACTAAATTAATCGTTAGTAGCAGCCCTAGATTTCATCATGGATAACGTTTCAAAAACTAAAAATCCTAAATAGGATGTGCATAATATACAAAATACAAACAAGATTCTCCATTAAATTAAGATTTCTTTCCTGTGGCGGCATTTTTTTTTTTTTTTTTTTTTTTTTTTTTTTTTTTTTTTTTTTTTTTTTTCTTTTCCCACGGCAGGCCAGAAGTGTGTCTCCTCTTTGGTCATGAGATTCTTCACTGGAAACACGTGGCCTCCATCTCTGCCATCTTTTCATCCTCAGTAGCTATTTTTCCAAATCGTTCCACATGACTAAAATTACATCTGCTCATTTTATCTCCTAATATCTGCCTCTTGTTTTTAATCGAGGTCACATATCTGCAGGACTTTTTATTAAGCTTTCATCCGGAAAAAAAAAAAGGGTTGTTGATGAAAACCAAGACAATACTCTTGTAACGCAACTGTCAGACGTTCAGTGAGTCATTATCAAACGGCACTGAGGAGAATTCTTATATTTCATAGCAAAATATGTTTCACGTGTTCTTTTTACAATCTAAGCAATGCTTAAACTTTTAACAATGCATTTAAAAACCTGAAACTAGAATAATTACACTTTCATTTAACACATGACACCGAATAAATGTCTTATGACCAGGTTACCTGTTTGTTATCAGTACTTATGCCCTCCCCCTTGTCCTGCCAGTGAGGGCCAGCATTTACATTGACTGACTGGCCTGGTAGCACACAGAGAATCAGAGAGAGGAGAGCACGAACAGCAGGCTGAGAAAGGAAGAGACACTTGTGACAGACAGGAAGAACAGGTCAGGGAGGGGTTGCAGAAGGAAAAAGAAACAAGAGAACTCAGCTCTGTGCAATGGAGTTGACTGAAAAGGAGACAAAGGTACAGGAAAAGAGGAATGCACAACTTTGGAAAAACAGAGGGGAGAGACAAAATGTTTCTTCCACTCACCTCTCGCTCCTCTTTAGCCACAGACTGAATGGAAACAGCAGAAGGTTCGGGTTTTCCAGATGAGGTCTGAAAGGTTCCGCCAATGCTGTTGTTGCGGATGTGGCCTGCACCGCGTTTGTGGGACCCCCTGGAACCCGAGGACTGCAGCTGAGGATGCAGCTGCCGGTTAGGTGAGGAAGGCGTGGACGTCAACACCAGAGTTTTGAGCGCAGTCACCTCCGCTTGCAAAACGTCAATCTGGGAAACAAAATCCAGACTCAAATGTTCATTTAACTGTGTGGAATAGAAGAGTAAACTAGATAAATGCCTTAATAACGACATGAAGATAAACAATGACTTGGCACACCTTTCCTTGAGCCTCCTTTAGTTGCTTCTCTGCTCCTGCTTGTTTCACATTAGCTTCACGCACCATCTTATGGGCTTCCTGTCAAAATAAAGTCTCCACATGAATAAAATATGATGGTGCATTTCCAAATTTTTACACTTTACATGAATTTTGATGACCTTTTTCATCCACTTATGCTCTGAGAAATAAAGGAAAACACTGATCCGGATTCAAACACAAGCATCTGTGCTAATTGCAGAACTTTTACAGCACGGCTCTCAGTCAGCAGCTATCAAAGTTAAAGTCCACTCAGCAGAAAGCGTTGAACACTGCTGACCTCAAACAGACTGGCAGTCAGTTCCTCCAGCTCCTGTTCCAGCTGATTCCTGACTTGCGACAGACGTTCGCACTCCTTGTCTTTTAGTTTCAGTTCCTGCGATGCAAAGAAGCAAACGACAGAATTGCATTTTACTGGGAAGAACATCTGCATTGTCAGCTTTTTTTTTTTTTTTTTTTTTGAACCCATTTCAAATTATAATCAGTGCACGCAAACACAAAGTAGGTTACAACACCCTCTTTGCTGCGTCCAGCTGTTCCCGGAGGATCTCCGACCCCTTTTCTCTGATTTCTTTTTCTTTAATCTCCAGTGAGGAGCTGCGGAGCCGGCAGAGATCGCCGTGGGGTCTGCCTGAGGTGGGCCCATCCCGGCCTCCTCCCTCCACTATGGTCACTGGCTCTGGATCCAGATCTACCAACCTACAAAAAACACAAAAACATGAAATCTTTAAGAAAATATCAACTTAAAAGTAGAATGGAAAACATATTTTCTTGTGTACAATAAGAGTACAATAAACATGCAGTACAATACAACTGTATGGAATTTACTTAGGCTATTTCAGAAAGGTTTTACTATACTGCCTCAACACCTCTTAATATTTATGATTATTAAATTATTTGAAATATAGAAAACAAGCCCTGGTGTTCTTAGGTTTACAGTGAGAGAATCCAATAAATTGTAGATACCTTTACTGCTTAAAAAGAGGAACACATTTACTCTCACTAACCTACTTATGTCAACAGATAAGATACAGTGCTCGCCACATTGTACTGGAATATCTGGTAAAGACGTGTAAAAAAAAAAAAAATCCATAAATTAAATACAGTTTTTATTGCAGTAGCATATTCTCACACTGAACTTTGAGTACATTTATGTAGATGGGGATTTTTTTTAAATACAATTATTGCCACAATTACTCTCAGTCCTCAGATTTCATTACAAAATAAACATAACTGAAGCTTTGTTAGATGTATACTTTAAGTTGATTAGAGTGTATTTTAATTAGTAAGCCATAAATTCCTGTTTCCCTGGGGAATAACAATGACGTGATACAGAAGTGTAGTTTCCTCAGCCATTCTTTAAAATGCAAAAGACAAGAGAATACCACCTTCTACAAAGTCTTTTGTTGTAGGAAATTTTTTTCAGAAAATTTCAGATTTTGGCTTTGATATGCCGCCATTCAGTGCGACAGTTGAACCAAAAGTATTCTCTTGACCATAAACAACCAACAATATAACCTTGCAGCGTGAGTGCTCTTGTGTCAGATGTCTGATTATTGCCCTCTTTTTCCAAGTTATGACCGCATCCGCATTTTCCTTGTCCTCCTCTCACTCTTCTCAGAGTCCAGCGCTAATAATAAGAGCGTCAACACCCTTAACTTGCTTTCCTTTCATTGTTGTGCCGACGGGTCCTTTCTGACGCGATTGTCCCCCAGTGACAATTTTTACAGGCTGGCATCCTTTGTTATACAGTGTGAGAGATCAAGATTTTATCATACTAAGTGTGGCTTCTTCAAATACTTTACAGTTTTTTAAAATTACACAGTTTGTATCAGATCAGAAAACTGTCACAAAAAAAAAGCTTCTGGCCAAAACATGTCAATTCAACCACTAAAGCATGAACGTTTTGTTTAAAACAACTGGAACTATGACTTTTTTTACCCATTGATGGTTTCATTACAAACACGGTTGTTATTTATGTGCATTTAAAAATGTTTATAGTCACTGGTATTTCTGTCATATGGCTACCAGCTTGTGACGGTAACTAAAACTCACTCAGGACATTTCACTCCATCTGTGAGTTTGTACCTTCAGTCGGAACATTTTGTACCTGCTTTGACAATCAACAACTTAAAAGTGATTTTCAGACCAATCGCTTGATTGACAATTATGCTACGGCTGTCGTTCTCTGAAAGAAAAAAAGAAAAAAAAAAAAAAAAAAAAAAAAGGGTGATTTGCTATTGCAGGTTGCAGTTTTGAGAAGTCACATCATGGATGTAAACACACAAAATACAACTTGTCTTTTTTTTTTCTCCATTCCTGTCAATGACATAGGCTGACTGTTGGTGTTTTGATCCAACAAAACCTTGTTTGATTTGTATGAAGATGTGTAGAATTTTAAAATTGACCAAGAGAAAGTAGGACAATGTTTTTGAGCATCTATATATAAAACGTGATGTTACTGAGATAGCTGTAATCTACTCATAGCATGATTCAAACTCTGAATTTAATATAAGAAAATCTGGATGTCATGACTCCAATGAATATTACCTACCAGCAGGAGTTCACTCGGTGTTACTGTGTTTTGATCTGGGGTCATAATCTATCATGTTTTATAAGAATCAACTGGTCTAAACAGGGATTAGAGTCAAAATAAATTGGGAATACAGTGTAATATGAACTTTTCAGATAATATGCACAACATTTCCATCCAATGGACTGCATTAAAAAAAAAAATAGCCTTTTGACAAAGTCTTTTACATTTGCAGCAATGATGTTTATGGACGAAGTCCCTGACAAATAACTCAATTAAATTACGTGTGAGATTTGGGGATTTTTTTTTTTTTTAATACATCATGAAAATTGTCATCTGTGTAGCAAAAAAATACACCGATACCACAGTAACAATGTGGATCTCAATTGGTGACGGTGCAAACTGACCTGGAGCAACTTCAACTTTTATAACATTGTAACCGTCTTAATTTTTAACCTGAACACATGATCTTCATCATGCGTGTATCATTTGAGTATATGGATTGCATTTAAAAGTTTCTGAAATGCTCTTTAGATAAAACCGCTTGGATTGACATGTAACCCTTCTGAATTTTCTTACATACCCACTTCTAATATCTGGCATCTGTTCACACTTGCAACAACAGAACTCCAGCCTTGGACCCCACAGGGACCCCGAACCACAACTTGGAAAACTTTGATTTTGCATTAGCAGCCTTAGGATGTCATTGTTTGGTTGTTGTTGTTTTTTATTTAAATCCCAAGTTTGAGTTAAGAATGGAGCAGCAGAAGGTTTCAGCAGGCTGAGCTAGTTAGCTGTCAGTTCCAAGTCTTTCATCTTTAATGTCCAGCCTTACCCTGTTAGTGTCCACGACAGCAGACAAATCCCCCCCGGTGTCTCTTCACGCGTGTCAGCCTCCCCTCTTCTCCTTTTCTTCCACTCTTCTCGTTGTTGGACAAATAAACGACGGGAAAAAAAGTGAGCTAAGAGTAGCTAGTTTCGCTGAAACTAATCCCAGCCGTTTTAAATCACAGCGGAGGAATGCGGACGCTGACGTCGACAAGAAGAAGAACAGCAGTGGCAGTGGAGGAGCAGGACACACGCAAAAAATGAAAGAGAAATAACACAGCAGCTTGGTTTATAACGCCTTCCTGGAGTTCCGTTTAAGTCCTATAAAATAACTATTCCTTAGACAGAAGACAACTTTCTCCTCTCCTTCTACCCTCCTCTCAGGTCACATGACCGCACCTCCACTCCCAGTTTCCAGACAGAGTCATCCCAGCAGACACAGACACTATCGCTGATTACTTTAGGCACGATTTTGAAGCACATGTGAAGTCCAAATGTTTAATATTTTATACTAAACTTTCACTGTGAAAGTGAAAACCATAAAAGTAAAGAAAGAAGTGTCATGTTAGCATTACAAAACCATAAATTACATTGCTGCAGCTCCTATAAAATTAAACATCTTGTCAATCCTAATATTTATGTATTTCATTTGTGTTAACTTCAGCCAACAAATGGTCGCAGCCCTTGCATAACTGGCGCCCTGGACAACCTTCTTCTGGGGCCCTACACACAAACCAACACACCTCCCCTCCCCCAAAGCAGCATTCAGCAGAAATAAAATCTATTTCTATATAACCAAACAGAAACATTAAGAAATAATCTTTACTGGTCTAAGATAGATAGACTCATATATATGGCACCCCATACATATGGCACTCTCTTTTTATCCCATTTTAAAATCACTTCTTATTTCAGAAACAGATTTCCACAGGTTTTTCTATTGTGCTAAAAAAGCAAGAGACACTGAGGCACTGCTTGGTTCTCTGAGTAAATGCCAGGTTGTCTCCAAACCCACATGACGTTATTTTGGTGTAAAATGTAGGCCAGCATGCTCAGCAATGTAACACTCTCTTCACGTCACTCACTTTGACGCAGCACAACCTCGCTCTGTCATGGAACAACACAATAACAGATTTTTAAGCAGTGTGCACCGCCCACAACCTGCTATGTGAAAGCAGCCTTACACCACCCTTGGCGTACAGCAGTATGTTCTTGCAGTGTTAACACTCCAGTGGTATTTTTTTATTCCCACAAACTGGGCATCCAAAAGACCAACAGAAACTTGGGTAGGCTCACAACTCAAAGCAAAAGTTGGGTTTTTTTGCCCGCCATGTTGTACGCCGCCCTGGGCAGAAAGCCATATCGCCTATATTGAACACTGGCACTGCCCACTTATATTGGTGTATATAGGTTACATGTATTTTGTTAAAATAATATATATAGTGTAGACCTTCATTTTTGGCAGTAAAGCAAATAAAAAATGTTCCCCTCTGCAGGTATTATCAGACTTTTTACCACCTTTTGCTCAGGAAGTAACACTTACTTTCCAACAACACAGCGTTCCTCCTCAGTGACCCTGCAGGACTGGTGTTTGACTACAGGCACATTAGATGTCCCAAAGAAGACTGGAGAAGAGTATACTGCTATTCCAGACCGACCTGCCTTAAGGACTTCATATCCTGGGGTTGATGAGGCTGAAGACGGTGGCGATGAGGAAACATGGACGCTGTGAATTCCCTCGAAAGCATCCATGTGTTTCACTCTCTTTCTCCAGCAGTCCAAGTCAGAAGCAACAACTTATCCTTTGTAAAGATTGACTTGGGCAAATTGTTGAAACTGAGTTGGATAAACCTGATGTCTTTGTTTTTTTTTTTCAGCACTTGATGGAGAAGAAAGTCAAAAACAACACCTTAAAATCCACACCACAGGGATGAAGACTTTTTTCTTCACAAGTTAGGCTAAAGAAATATATTTCTTTAAGAAATTCAGGCATAAGTTAAGCACCACACATAAAATATTCTCAATATACATGTTTGAAATGACTTTAGGACTAAGAAATGCAAAGCAAATACTCACCAGGATGATTCTTTGTTGCCAGAGCACCAAAATCTGCAAAACAGCACTTTTCTGCTTAGTTAATCCTATGAGTTTAGCTCCCTAAACGCTGCGCACTTCGCCCTGATCTGAGTCTCCTGGTTTGGCAGGAAGGGTTAATCACTAACCTCTGCTGACCAGTAACAACTCAGCTGTACACATTTCTTCCAGCTGAGGGGGTCAAAAACAGTTTTTACCTAAAGACTCACAGCCGCTTCAGTCAAACACATCAAATGTTCTAACATTCAGGGATGATAATATGTTCAGAGAGGCTTTTTTTAGCATAATAAAAAAAATTTGTGATTGTCAGCGTGTGTGTGTGTGTGTGTGTGTGTGTGTGTGTGTGTGTGTGTGTGTGTGTGTGTGTATGAATCAAACATTTGTAAGATTTGCTCCTCAATGTCAGATCATAGCGTTCAACATTCAGGTCTATTTGTGGCAGCTCTGTGGTGCTCAGACTTGCTCAGATTAACAGGATCTGGCCTCACAATGCAGCTTTGTTGCACAGACAGATTAACACATCAAGTGACCGGAGGTGTGGGAGAGCCTTGCTTACTTTTTCCTCTCCTTCTTTCCCGTTTCCAACATTGTCCCTGGGCACTGCTGCCCCGCATCTCGAGCAACAACGAGTAGGATGGCCAGGTGTTTTTATTTTCACCGGTGAGTGCATCAATCGGTTCTGAGCATAAAATAGTAAAGCTTTGAAAGGTTAACTTTAAAAGCCGACTTTGTAGTATGTTTTAACAGTTTAATTTGAAAAGTATTAAATAAAATCGCTATTTAATGACAGTTTGACAAAATAAAATGTATTTTGCATTAGAGCAATGTACTATATGCCACCTCATGATGCAGGTAAACATCTAGAAAAATAAAAGTGTCATATATTTTATAAAATTAATGCCTCTGTTCATTTTTATAGATATGTTTCTAGGTTGATCTTATGAGTTCCAGTTCGAACACTGCAATTGAACTCAAGCAAAGCCCCAAAAAACAAAGAAGCTACACTGGTTTTTCTCATGTTAGACCACAGATGGCCTACAGATTGATGTAGAAGAAGAAGCAGCAGCAGCAGCAGCAATGACAGTGACATACTCTCGAAGAGTTGCTGATGCAGGTTTGGGGACCTTTTTTCACCTGCTTCTGCGATGGAAAGGCAGCATCTATAAACTGCTGTACAGAGAGCTCATCATCTTCACTGTACTCTATTACTTCTTCAGCGTTGTTTACAGGTAATCATAAACAGAGTCGGTTGATCATTCAAATCCAGCATCATCCCATTTAAAAGAAAAGGGTAGTACTCTGTATAAATGCAGATAAAAGCTCTAATATTGATGTATGATGCTTGGTTATTGAATATGTATGAGGAGGACAAGAGAGCTGGAGTCAAATCAGGAACAAATACATTTTACTGTAATTTAACTGAAGAATTGTGTATAATAATAATTATGATAAGAATCTAAGACAAACAAGACTTTTCCTCTCACATTTACAGCAGCAGTTCCTTTTTATCGATATTAGAGACAGGTTTAGCTCTTTCAAAAGATTTTTAGTGTCGATACGCTTTTTAAAAATATATTACTGTATGTGAATTATCAGTAATATAATCAATCAACAATTTTTATCTCATAAAAATCAAATATATCAAAATCCCCTCTGAAGGATGAATTTGTTACCTAGCCGTCTTACCAATTCCATCATTCATTTAAAGAAGCAAAGGAGATGTCTCAGAATTATTTCAAAATAAAAAATAATACATAGTACATATACGTATACACTAATTCTATAATTTACATCTACACAGGAATTGGAGGGTTTTCTGAATAAGAAATTAATGTTTAAAATCATATTTAAGCTCATATCAAAGGTTTTCTAGGCTTCTTACTGGAGGCTAAAGAAAAGGTGCATAGCTTAATTTTAAGTGATGATATTTTAATTTGAGTGAAAAAAGTTTGAGAAAAGACACAACGCTACATGGTTGTCCAGGAGGAGTAAATGCTGCAAGTCAATGACTTGATGCAATCTGCTGGGTTTCCTGAGGCAGAAAACTTTTTAAACTAATTTGAATAATAAACTGAGCTTAATGGACAGTTTGATAGGTAGTATCAATTGCAATAAATGTGTGACTGAATTCTAATGACTTTTTGTAAAGTGTCTGGAGACAGCATTTGTTGTGAAATGACGCTATGGAAATAAACTGAATTGAATTGAGAAAAAAGAAGGAGCTCAAAGTTTTGCAATGTTCTGGCCATCCTACCAACTAAACTACAACCAAAGTAACAGAGTAAGATTCAACAAAATATTTTTACCAACCCATTCTAAGCGGGGTTGTTCTGTCTTGGTTCTGATTTGGCTGGGATTCTTCCTGCTGGTTCTGTGGTACCATCTCTCTTGCTTTCTGCCGAATATCTACTAAACAGCTCACTCGAAGATGGCTGCAACTGGGCAAAGAGTGATCCTGAGGTGTTGATTAGCCAATCAGATGTGGATTTTGGGAAATTTGCAGTCATGTTGTGCTGGTCAGCCATAAGAATAATAAAACTATAAAAGACAACGAAGAAATTGATCTATCATTGTAGATTAAAAAAAACAATCTTTAGGCTGAAGGTGTTTCTCAATCAAGGTTTCCAATATGTAATCATCAAATGAAAACACAAGCTTACTTTTGGTTGAACACATTGATAACTATTTAAAATAAATGTATCAAGTTGTTCTAAATTTCTAAATCAGCAGTCTAAGATAATTCATGTCAGAGAAGAAGAGACATGAAAAAGTTTTTGCCTCTTCCTTTTTTGTCACATAAATGTTTCTGTTTCAGAACATTAAATACATTTTATTATCAGACAAAGGTAACCTGAGTAACTACAAAGTAACTACAAAACTGATTTTATTTTTTAGGGGAAAAAACCTGACCAAACCAACCAGACCCAATATGAAAAAGGGAGGGACTTTCACAGCAAAAACAACTACTCACCAAAAAGAACAAGAGGGCCTTTGTCACATTTCTCAAAGTCCCATGCCGGTAACTCTGAATGGCTCAAACTAAATGAAGGTATTGGAGTGACCTAATCAAAGTCTGGGCTTAAATCAAATTGAGATGCCGTGGCATAACCTTAAACAGGACGTTCATGCTCAAAAACGCAACAGTGTGGCTGAAATAAAACAATTTTCCACAGAAGAGTGGGACAAAATTCCTCTATAACAATGTAAAAGACTAATCAGTCAGATGGTTTACAGGGAATTAGTTTTGAAATGTGCAAGGATGGTTATCGACAGCCTTTTTCCCTTAGGAAATGAAATCATATCTTAAAAACAGCTTTTTTTTTTTTTTTTTTTTTAGCTTTTACTCAGCTTATCTTTGTCTGATATAAAAATTAGTTTGATGATCACAAATAATAGGTGACAAAAAACAAACAAATCTGGAAGGGGGGCAAATACTTTTTCACAGGATTGTACTTTGACACATATTCACAGGCATTCAGGTGACACTTCTCTTGGCAGAATACTTCAGGGTTTTAGCAAAAAAGTCAATCAAAGATATTTTAAAGTGCCTCTGGGTGAACAGTTCCTGCAGGTTTAAGGTTTAAGAGACCTGAACAAAAACTGAGTGAATATCTTTCTTAAGCCTCAATAGTCAGTCATTTTACCATAAGTTGGTTAAAAAAAAAAGGTTCTGAACAGTCAAGGGCAGTTAATAGTTTTATTATTAACAGAAGCTGAGACAACACCCAATTTTTGGTAAAACTTCAGATGTAAGAGACATTTTGTCATGATTTTCTAAAAACATTCCTGACACAAACCAGGAGGATTATGTGATTTAGTAAACAGAAAAAAGCTTGTTTGTGACCACTTGCTATGTTGCTACTAACGTAAATCTCTTCAAAGGAAAATTATGTTTGATAGAAGCAGTAAGCCCCTTATGAGAGTTTCAGCATACAAACTGAGACCCACCGACAGGAAACTGAAATTACATTTGAAAAGATATTCAGCATGATTGTTGCTTCACCTCAAAAACGTCATGGGTTCAAATACTAGCCAGGGCCTTTCTATGTGGAACTGGCATGTTCTCCATTTGTATAGGTGGATTTTCTCCACAGCCCAAAACATGCATGTTGGGGTAATTGATCATTCCAAATTTCCCTTGGCTGTTGGGTGTGCATGCTGGTCTGTCTTGTATGTCTCTTTGTTACCCTGTGATGGACTTACATACCTGCCCAGGGTAACCCTCATAGCCATTAGCTCCTGGAGGTACAATATAGGCACCACCAAGACCCTGCAACCCTGATAAAAATGAATTTGCCACTAGGAACATGTCAAACTCTGCTGTGCTTATGAATGAACTTAGTTTTTTGTCCACTAGGTTTCTACTAAGCAGCGAGCAGAAGAGGTTGTTTGAGAAGTTGTCAATATACTGTGACCGCTATGCAGAACTCATCCCTGTGTCATTTGTGTTGGGTGAGTTGGGTTGCTAGTTTTAAGTCAAACACAAATTATTGAAACTGTGATTAAAGTCTGCTGTCAAATAATTAAAAAAAAAAAAAACAGGTTTCTATGTGACTCTGGTTGTCTCCCGTTGGTGGGGACAATTTGAGAACATACCCTGGCCAGACCGTTTGGCAGCACTAGTAGGAGGCCATGTCCGCGGGACCGATGAGACTGCCAGACTGACCCGAAGAACATTAATGCGCTACGTCAACCTCTCAGGAGTTTTGATCTACCGCTCTGTCAGTACTGCCGTCTACAAGAGGTTTCCAACCACTGAGCATTTGGTGCAGGCAGGTACGGCATGATAATGAAACCCAAGAATTTTATAAATGGTCTTAAACATCCAACATGTTTTGCATCAACACATCTTGAGGGAATCTTGGTGTGTACTTTTACAGCAACATAACCCGGGAACAGGCCTTTGGTCCTGAATAAGAACACAGTCACACAACAAACCTTCATCTCTACAGTGTGTTTCTTCCTTTTAGGTTTGATGACCTCAGAGGAACTGAGGCACCTGGAGGATCTACCTTCCCCTCATAACAAGTTCTGGGTGCCATGTACATGGTTCGTCAATTTGGCTTTGAGAGCACGGACTGAGGGTCGCATCAACAATGATGTGGCCCTCACAGCCATTCTCACTGTAGGTCTTTGTTTTATATCAGTCTTCTGGTTTGAGGAGAATTAATTTATAAACATCCTTTATTTAGGCTGGACCTTTTTTGTTTTTCTCCATTCAGGAGCTGAACAGCCTGAGGGCTAAGTGTATGAAGTTGTACGGTTATGATTGGATTAGCCTTCCTCTCGTCTATACTCAGGTTGGTTGGATTCGTTTTCTACAATGGGGATCTCAATAACAGATGCATGTACAGTGAAAAACTCAGTTAAAGAAATGATTGATGCCTTTGAATTAGGTGGCAACAGTTGCAGTCTACAGCTTCTTTCTGGCTTGTCTGATCGGTCGACAGTTCCTGGATCCTGCTCAGGGATATCCGGGTCATGATGTGGATTTCTACCTGCCAGTTTTCACTCTGTTGCAGTTTTTTTTCTATGTTGGTTGGCTGAAGGTGAGAGAAAGCTAAGAATTATTATCACTACTCTTTTTCTTACTTTTAGCTTTCATTAAAGTGATCTTTTGTTTTGATGTCTTAGGTGGCTGAACAACTCATAAATCCTTTTGGTGAAGATGATGATGACTTTGAAACAAACTGGCTTGTTGATCGAAACCTGCAGGTGTGGAGGTGACCCAAAGTATTTCCCAGCTGTTCTTTAAATCTAACAGACAGTGTATTTGACTTGTGGAGATTCTCATTGTGTCTCAGGTGTCTCTCTTGTCCGTGGATGAGATGTACGACAGCCTACCACTGGTTGAGAGGGACATGTACTGGAATGAGTCGGAGCCCCAGCCTCCCTACACTCCTGCCAGTGCTGAACATCGTAAGCCCTCCTTCATGGGCTCAGCTCTAGATATAAGGTAAATTAATGTGTTTATTACCTGGAAAACAATCCAGAATGCTTTACATCTGGGTAATTGTCTACTTGATGGTCTCCAGTGTTCCTAAGGAGGAGATGGAGTTTCAGTCCAACTTGGAGCAGATCAAGGAAAATGAAGAAGCCAACTATACCACCCCACTGCTTGGAGGGTTGGGCCGTCTTTTGGGTGTCCAGTCCCCAAGCTTTCCTCGCTCGTCCCGGGTTCCTCTGCTGCGCCGCCGCCCTGGAGCTCCACTGAGCCGGTTCCCTCTTTACTTGCACCCAGAAGCACCATCGACCCCTACTCAAGCCCGCTACCCTATGAACCAGGAGCGGGATCCGGACTATGCCTTTTCCACTGTTCCCATGTATGAAAGACCAGGATTTTACAGCTGCCCTCAAACACCCATTCACTGTGTGCCCCCTGCAGTCCCCCGCCCTCGACATGCCCGGAGGACTCAAAACGAGTGGGATCACAGCTGCAGCTCCATGGCCCCTCCAACAGTGGGCTCCCAGTTACTGGCTCCTGACACACCCGGCCATCTCCCACCACCACCATCTTCTGCATTTCCCTGGGTGAGTGAGGAGGGAGATTCACAAACTGGACCAGCATTCTCCTTCCCTGACCCAGCACCAGAACTCTGCCCAATAGCTAAACTCAGACCAGGACATGGCCTACTGTCCCGACGGCCTCTTCCCCCTCGGCTCACTTTGGAAACCCTCCCACCTGCTGACATCATCCAGCCAGGACCCCCAAGTGCTCGGGCTACGGGAGGTGGAGGTGAAAAAGTGTTCTCATTCACTCCCCCCTCTCACACAGCGGTACCAAATCCCTGTAATCCTAACAGTAGCTCTGGCAGCATTAATGCAACAAGCACCAACAGCGCTGCCACAACAGGAAGTCTTTGCAATGGAACAAGCCACAGTGGTTTTAATAACCATGGAAACTTCACCTCAAACCCGAGGATGAGCAATGGGGGCACAAATGGTGGGTCGAGTACCAACATGAACACAGTTTCTACATCTGCACCTTCACAAGAAGTGTGTCAGCAAAACTCAGCTAATGATTCGGGAATCTCATTGGCTGAGGGGGACCTGCTGGGAGTTCTGGTGGATGGTGGGATGAATAAGGAAGAGAAAGGGAGCAGGACTGAGGAAAAAACAAACTAATTTGAAGCCTCTTCTGTGTTTAGTTCTGGAACTGTGTTTAATCAATGAATCTGAACTGAACTTTATGAAATGACAAGAAACATCATGGAAAAAAAGGAATTAGCTCTTTGTCAAACTATGTGACACTTGTTGAATTAGTTTGTTGGAGCCAAGAGTTGTTTTAAGGCCAACACCCAGTCACACCAAACATTAAAGTGCCTTCTTAATGTCGCTATTGTGAAATCAGTATACACGACACATTGCTTTCAAACTGGACTGTGCTACTGCTTGAGTCAACAAACTCACATTGCAAATTATCACAGACTGTGTTAAAGCCTATTTCCTGAATTAACTCTCAGAGTTGACCTATTTCTTATGCAAAAATCCCCTTAAATGAACTGACAGAGTCATTAAGAAATTTCAAAAACTTGTCTGCTTTTGCTGAAAACCAAGCTTAACTGTTTATATCCCAGTTTTTAATTTTGTGTCCATCAGTATACTATTAAATTACATATTAAATAACATGCTGTGAAACTTTTATCATTGTTTATTTAAATAAAAATTAACTTCACAAATAATTCACATACTATTGCTTTATTTTCATAGGACAAGCTTTTTATACATACAACATAAGAATATTAATTGTTATGAAGTAACTGCAGAATACTTAAACTTTAAAAGCTGTGGAGAAATGACCAAAAAAGGACGAAATTACACTGACAAAACAATGTTTTTCAATATTGGACAAAGTAATTGTTAATAAATATATAACGTAATAACTGGTAACAGCTCATTCATGGATAGCCACCTCTTCAATTTTGGAAAAAAAAAAAAAAAAAAAAAAAAAAAAAAAAAATATATATATATATATATATATATATATATATATATATATATATATATATATATATATATATATATATATATATATATATATATAAAAACGTACTATTTTCACTATGTAAACTGAGTGCAAGTTTATGGCTTTGTTTCTAAGATTATAACTCAGATAATCTCACTTCTAAGTGCATCTTATGGCTTTAATGCTAATGAAAGAAAACACTGCCTCATTGGTTATAGCAAGAAAAGCAAAACTATTATACAGTTGGAAATTAAACATATCTTTCAGTAAGCCCTCCTTCACACCGGACTGACACCGCATCACAACCTCAACAGTCAGCTAGAATCTGAATGGTCCCCATCATGCATGATGCAGTTTAGTATTTTTTTTTTCCAGAGATCTTGGTGGGAGTACAGTAATTACAGATGCTATAGGAAAGAGCTTCGGGGCAGCGGTGTGATCAGAGTAAAGAAAAAATCTGCATGATGCTCATGCCTTTTGAAAGGCAGAAAGCTGATGAAAATACTGCCTATGTAAATAATGTTTCTTCCTCTACTGGAAGCCTTAAACTGTTGATGGAGGACCAGAAACCTCCTATAACTACAGGGAAATTCTGCAGATTATGAGGAAAAATGCTAGTGTAGCTGTAATACTTGTGGCGACATCATTGTAGTAGGACACCCAATAATGGAGAAGGAAAATGTATGTGCCGAGTTCTAAGAGTGCACCACAGCAATCCTTGCCTCCACACTACTATGAGGTTTTCCAAATTTGCTGTAATCCGGGGACATTCGAGTGGTTTTGCACATTCTGGAGAACACAGAGTGGTCATAATCCGGTGTGAAGGTGACCTCTTTTTACATCATACAACCACTAATAAATGATACTTTGGGATGGTCTAAACTCCACACACCTATTTATCTAAATTTTGCCACAGAAGGCGGATCCATAAATAGCTGTAATGTCAGGTAAAATATCTTCAGAAATTTTGATCTTTAACACATAGACTGTTTGCTTCCCCACTTGTGAAGATGGATGATGATTTGCTACTCAGTTTAACTGGCTTCCTCTCCCATGGTGTGTTTGTCAAAGAGGTACTCGGCCATCCCATTCTGAGGGGCACCCATACGACGAAGGTTTGAGATCCAGTCTGCCAGTTGTTTGATCGATTTCACCTGCTCATCCAGAAAATGTGTTTCTATGAAGTCACACATCTGTATGAGAAGACAAAAGACATTATTTAACAAGAATGTCAGATCAAAAGGAGAGATCTAGAACAGGATGTTCTTCTTGGATGTTTCTCACATGAGGATCATTGTGTTCAGCCGCCATTTTCTGCAGGTCCAGCAGAGATTGGTTTACACTTTTCTCTAGCTGCAAAGCACACTCCAGGGCCTCCAGGCCGCTTCCCCATTCATCCCTATCAGGTTTCTAACACACAAATAATTCATGATGACATAAAATCAAAATCTATTCAAAAGCACTGGTTTCAACATACAGAAGTGGCACTACTGGTTGTGAAATCAGTTTTTATATTCTAAAACGCCCAAACTATTGACAGCAATAATTTATTTCCATTCACTAGTAAAAGTACCATTGCATACCTTGATGTCCTGCAGGAAAATTCTGCCTCCACGCTTGTTCTGCACGGTCATCAGCTTCTCTGCATGCTCACGCTCCTCTTTCGACTGGGCATTAAAGAATTTTGCAAAATTTTGTAGGGATTTATCGTCCCTGTCAAAATAGTATGCCTTAAAGAAAAGAGAAAACAGAGTAAAGAAACGATACATTTTTCACTAAATTATAAAATACATAACAAAAATGACTGAAGTGTTTCTCACCATTGAGAGATAAACATAGGAGGCATACAGCTCCAAGTTTATCTGTCTGTTGATCGCAGCCTCACAGTCCTGATGGAAGTTTTGTCGGATCTGGGAAGTCATTTCTATGAAGATTACAAAAATGAATAACAAAATGACTTTACATGTGTCTGCAGGTCAAATCTAGTACATAACAGGAAACAATAAGCACAAGTACTGGTGATGCACACAAACTAATCTCACACAGACAGACTATTTTGTTTACATTGTGGTAAAAACAGACTGCATGCAAAAATATTTACACCCCATGAAATTTGTCACTTTAAAATCACAACCATCACTTTATTCCATTGGGATTTTATGTTATAGACCAATTCAAAGTCGATCCTAATTGCAAAGTAACAGAAAAAGTACAGTTTTTACATGTAAATTCTGAAAAGTGTGACATGCACTTGCTTTCAGTCCCCGCCCACCTTTGTAGAACCATTTCTCTCTGTCATTACAGCTACAAGTCTTTTGGAGTACAGTATGTCTCTATAAGCTTTGCGCATTTAGAGGGCGTATTTCTTTTATCCATTCTTCTTTGCAAAATAACTCAATCTCAGATTGGACAAAAAGCACCTGATAACATCGTTTTTCAAGTCTGACCTTTGACAAGAACATGTTTAACGCATGAAAAAGCTATGATGCAGCTCCCCCAGAATTATCATGGGTCTCTTGGCTGCTTCTCTGTTGAATGCTCTCCTAGTCTCCATTTTTGCACGATGAAATGAACAGTGCTCCATGAACTATTCAAACTTTGTGATATTGTTTTTTTTTTTTTAACCTAACCCTGCCTTAAAGTTCTCCACAACCTCATCCCTAACCTGTCTGTTGTGTTGATGCTGTTTGTTCACCAATGTTCTCCAACAAACCTCTGAGGCCTTTGCAAAGAAGCAGTTTTTATACTGAGATTAAACAGAGAACAGGTGGAATCTCATTAGGTAGCATTTAAAGCAACTTGTTGGGCTAAATTCTATTAAATGGTATCAGAGTATGTGGGGGCTAAACACAAATGCACCATGAATCCTTTACCTTCTACTTCGCCTTCAAGTTCTACTTTTAGTTAGCCCGTCATATAAAATCCCATTATAATACAATAAAGTTTGTGGTTGTAACAGTCCATAATTTCACTTCACATATTTTATTGCACATTTTGATGCACTGGATCGCATCCATATTGATCCAAACATGCCCTGCATCTGTTAATAATCCTCTCATCAACTATCAATAAACCCGTAAGGGTTGATTTCTATCTTAAACTTGAAAAATAAATCACTGAAAAGTAAATAATTAATTCCAAATCATTTTTATAAGTCGCACAAAATAGCTCAGGATTAAATAACTAAATAATGCGAAGCTAACCCGATACAAGCTATTATTAGTGGGACTGAGCAGATAATCTGAGAATGAACCTACCTGCTTTCAATGTTATCCACCCTCTCTTCACTTCAGTGATAGCTACGAGTTGTAATGCACTTCAATCTTTTTAATATTAAAGCCTTAAGAGACATACACCTCCTGAATGTTACTCAAAGTCACCGTTTGCAAAGCGCCCACCATGTAAACACGTCAGGAGGTGGAGTATGTTGCATTCACTGACGGTGGGGACTCAGGGACACTCATTTGCAATCCATGGTAATCGTTTATGCCCATTATTATCGCTCTTTACTACATATTAAAAAGTAATATGCATTTTTAATCGACAAAACTAACGACAGAGCCAACGACATGTGACAAAATGGTGTAAAATAAAAAATAAAATAAAAATCACAAATAAGGTCCCTCGTCCGAGGTGATTTGAAAGTGGCACATAGGCAGTGTTTTGTTGTCCTGTGTTCATTTCTGCTGTTCTACGACGGAGTGTTAGGGCCAGGCTAAAATAATAATAATAATAATAATAATAATAATAATAATAATAATAATAATAATAATAATAATAAATGACCGGAATAAAGTCATAAAATTATTAGAATAATGTCGTACGACTCTAAAGTCAAAATAATTCGAGAGCAAAAGTCGTAATAATATGAGAATAAAGTCGATATTTCGAGAATAAAGTCATTAGCAGAATAAATTAATTGTAATAATACGAAAATAAAGTCGTATTATTACCAGAATAAAGTCGTAATATTACCAGAATAAAGTCGTTATAAACATATCAGCATCTAATTATTATCCTGCTACTGATGATGATCAGATTCCGATGTGTTAACAGATTAAGTAGCCTTTTTCCTTATTTGTGAAACCAACACCAAAGTATGACCTCACAAGATGCTTAACATTCCTCATTTTACCACAGTTGTAAGACTGCTTTTTCGTGTCGGAGTTCACATGTTACGACTTTATACTGGTAATATTCTGGCTTTATTCTCGTAATTTTTTTTCTTAGCCTGGCCCCAATACTCCGTCGTAGGGTTCCCTAATGCGCAATTGTGAAACCTTTTCACAATGATGTGAAAATGTAATGTTTTTTGCCACTCTTGAATGCTTTAGATCAGACTAATTCTAGAATCAAAGGTAACCTCAATGTTAACTAGTCATTTTATTTGAGGTGAAAACGCCATCCAAACCTCGCCCTTTGTGAAAAATAATTGCCTCTTGTTAAACAAATATAGAAAAATAACTGATTACCCAGCTAATTTTACAAACTAGCCATGTGGAATCAAATTAGTTCAGCATAAATTGGGCTGTAAGAAAATATCAAAAAGCAAAATACATCATGCAATAATCCCCAAATATTCAAAGTGAAATCAGTATGAAAGTCTGTGACATCCATCAGTCTGGACAGGATTACTAAAACAGAGACTAGAGAAGAAATTACATCCCTGGGACAGGTCCACACCGAAAACCACTGCTGGCTAAAGAACACAAAAGTCCAACTTGTTTTTGCCAAAATCACCTTGATGAGCCTCAAGCTTTCAATGATATTCTGTGAACTGAGGAACAAAAGTGGAACTTTTTGGAAGTTCCTGTTAACTGTGGCACAAAACCAACTTATTTCAGAATAAATATCATACCTAGTCATAAATGGTGGTGGTAGTGTGATGGACCTGGACAAGTCGATGAAACTGTGAACGCCACCTTCTAGCTCAAAATCCTGAAAGAGAACGTCCACCCATCAGTTTAAAACCTTAAGTGCTCAGGTTATGCAGCAGAATGATGATCCAAAGTACAACAGCAAGTCCACCCCTGAATATCCCAAAACAACAAAAATGAAGGTTTTAGCACAACCTGCTCACACTTCAGACTAAAATCCAACCAACATGATCTTAAACTGTTCATGTTCTAAAATCTGGCAAGTGTGAGCCAAAATGGTTGATGGCTGTACAACCGGTCATTAAGTTTAGGGGGCAATTATATTCAGCATCTCTTAAAAATGTACATTTTGATAAAAAAAAAAAAAAAAAAAAAAAAAAAAAAAAAAAAAAAAAAAAAGAATGACATACAACAGGGGCCTTCAAATCCAGGCCTCAAGGTCTGGTGTCCTGCAATTTTTAGATGTGTCCCTGGTCCAACATACCTGAATCAAATGGTTGACTTTCTTCCTCAATATGCAGTCAAGTTCTCCACAGTCCTGCTAATGACCTCACTACTTGACACTAGTGTTTTGAAACAGAGGTGCATCTTGAAGTTGAGGGATATCAGACCTTAAGGTCCCTGATGTACAAGAACATCAAGAACGTAGCTTGCTAGTGAAGCAAGCTACGCAAGATTTCTTGTTTAAAATCACAGGATCAAACCACACACAGTCCTTAATTTTATTGCAAATGAAATCAACGTTACAGTGTCGGAAGGTTAAAAATATTACTTTAAATCCTTTATATGGAACTCGTGCAGCTTCCAAACCAGCAGCTATCCCACACATCGGCTTAAAAAAAAAAAAAAAAAAAAAAAAAAAAAAAAGACTACTGCTGGCTTTCTCAAAACATTTATTTATTTAATTTTTTAAAAAAGGAAAAGAATCCAGTTGTCTAAATGTTTGGTGATGACTATCTTAGCACAGATTTCAAATAAAACAATTGGTATAACATGAAAGTCAACAAAATGCAACTAGACAGATTAAATTCCCACATTCCCAGTACTGTACATGTTTTTCCTATCCTAACATAAAAAACGCTAAATCATTTGTTTTCTCACTACTAGAAAACATTTAGAAGAGAAAAAGAACAAATTACACTGGAAAAGCACATTACTTTATTTGAAACAGACAAAAATATAAAAATTTTATACAGCAGCGTACAAATACCCATACTGCATCAGTGTAGTAGTCTCACTTAGCTCCAGCTGGAGGTGAGTGCCACACTGCAGAGCTGGTGCGTTTAAGGTAACGGGGTTTGCTTTTGTAGAAAATGTCCTCCAGTCTGGGTGGCTCAATGGGGCCAAAGAAAGAGTCCAAATCAGGAGGGTTGAAGTATTGCTTCATAATTAGCTGTTTCAGATTGGCACCTGGAAAAAAGAACAAATATACTTTTGACTGTTTTGAAATGGTACACAAGCATGCAATTGACACTAATATACAGGAGATACAAATCACCATAATATCTAGAAACCCCTGCACTGGTGAGGTTGCAGGAATCAACCAAGAACTCCAGACAAAAGGATAAGGATCTCAAACGACTTCCTTTTAAACATTGGGAGCCTCCACCTGGCCTTTAAAGTAGACCCTGCAATCTAAATATCCTAACTGGTTATACACACCTTCGGCCCAGGAGGGAATCGGTTTTCTTGGGGCAGACTCGTCGTCCGTTGAATCGTCACTGTTCTGGTCCATCCCATAATCCTCTGAAATAGTCAGTTTCTTATTTCCACCATTAGGAGTGATGGCGTACGACTGAGGAGACATTTCCTGCTGGAGGCAATGGAACAGCACGCAGTGAGGCTTTATGATGAAAAAAATATTAGTAATGTTTTTAGAAAACAGCCGTGACAAAAACATTGTAAAAAATACCTGCATATCCACAGTAACATTAAGACCGCCCTTTCCTACAGGCGTCTTCATTACTGAATGCTGGGAGAAAAATAAACAAACCACAAAAGAAAACAATGAAGGTCAGGAGAAGAACCTAACATGGAAGTTACATGAAAACAGATAGCATCTTTGTCAACCGGGTAAATAACTAAAGGACTTTCCCCTTCCAAAAAACAAAAACAAAAACAACTTTGGAGACAAGTTCTTAAGCTGCACTGCATCCACAGAAGGATCATTAATGAAAATTACAGTCTTAGATTGATGCTTACCTCAATATCAACTGTTTTATTCAGCAGGTCAGCAGAATTCTTTAATACAGTTGAGAGGAGAGAAAAAAAAAAATAAATGTTGAGCTTTTAGATCAGAGAGTGGGGTAAAGAGAGATTTTAAACCACTGCCAAAACAAAACAAAACAAACAAACAAAAAAAATTCCAGGTTTTAAAACTGTCCAGTTTTAACTGAAAACTCATCTGGTGTCTCTTTAGTATAAAGAATGTTTTCTCCAAGTACAGTGGATAGTCAACGAAAACAAGCATTCGGTTTTAATACCGTGAGAAAAAAAAAAAATGACCAAAAAGAACACAGTATACCCTCAACTTGTTGCTTTAAGTTTGATTTTTGCCCATCAGCTTACCTGGGTATTAGCAGCAGCTTCTCTCCGTTTTGCCTCTTCCCTCTCTTTAAGAGCTTTCTCTTTTGCAGCCAGCCTCTGCTGCTCCTCCTGAAATAATTCAGAAGAAAACTACACTATAACCTGAATCACCAAACATCTACATGAGTTTTCATGAGTGTCAAATATTTCCAGTGCACAAAAAAGAAGGTATTTTTCCTTGTGTAGAAATTTGAATGTCCTGTCTTCACATTAAAATTCCTTCTTATTTGGACTGAAAGCATCACAGCACAGACTTGGTTGAAACATTTACCAGTTTCCTTTTTTCTTCCAATGCTTTCCTTTTCTGCTCCAGCTCTCTCATTTCCTTCTCTCTGGCTGCTCTCTCCAGCTCACGCTGTAAAGCAAGAGCCTTTTCCTTTTCTACCCGTTCTCTGCACACACACACACACACACACAACACCAAACAATTATAACCTGGTACCACAAAAAATGTCGCAGGTGAATTCAATGTGCATCTTGACCAGCTTGCTCTTTGATGGGTGTCATTAAAATAATGAAATTATTTTATATACTGGCCTGATCACATCACAGCACTGATGTTGGGGGGTGGTCATGAATTAAATATGAACAAATGCTTCCATAAAAATTAAACATGATCATCACTGAACTTCATCTCAACAGCTGTATTAAGTGGGCCAAATTTACCCTTAACTGTACATGTACTTTGAAAGACATATCTGGCATTCATTGATGATTTCATGGAATAAACAGCACCATTCCAGAGTGAATTTGAATTTAAAAAAAAAAAAAAAAAAAAAAAAAAAAAAAAAAAAAAAAAAAAAAAAAAAAGAAGAAGAAGAAGAAAACAACTGTTGATCTTTTATTCCACTGCAATAACACACTTTGCTATTTTTTTCTAAACCAACACAGAAGTGGGATAGACATGACTGCAATTATGTAACGGACCTTTCAGCAGCAGCTTGCCGTTCTCGCTCCAGTTCTCGCTCCCTTTCGCGCTCCTGCTCCCTCTTGAGCTCCAGAGCTTTGCGAGCCTGCTGTTCCTCCTCCTCTGCTTTCTTTTTGGCAGCTAGCTCCTGCTGTCGTTTCTCTTCCTCCTGACAGTTTCAAGGACAGACGATATTAGTTAATAATTTCTGGAGGATACGATCATATTTTTAAATTTTTTTTTTTTTGAAGACAATGTTTTTAACTTTTTGTTTAATGTTTTTTAACTTTTTGTCACATGGCCAAGCATAGACACAACAGGATGGAATAAAATGAATAGTTTTAAAACATTTTCTATACAGTAACCTTAAAAACATTTCAGGATAACAAGTAAAAAAATAAAATTTAAAGGTGGTAAGTGAGTAAGCAAAATACAAGGATAAAACAGACAAAATAAATGACCAAAGTCTTCACCTGCTGAATCTTTTTCTTTCTAGCTTCTTCTTCTAGCTTTTTCTTTAGCTCCAGCTCTTCTTGACGCTTCGCTGCCATCTTCTTTTTAGCCTTCTCTTCAGCCTGGCGCTATGCAGACATATTAGAACATTTTAATAAGTATTAAGAAACCTACAAATAAATGAGGAGCCACCAAACCTTTTACATACTTTATCATTCTTCTCATCAATCTGAGCCATCTTTTGCTCAATCTTCTTTTTCTTTTCTTCCTCCCTCTGCTCTTCCTTTACTTTTGCCTCAAACACTCTTTTTATCCTCTCCTCCCTCTTCCTGTGAAAACAAATTTTCAAAGTGTGATTCAAATAAACAGCTGGTCCAACTGTAACTACTAAACTATTTTTTTCAAGTATTGTAAACCTTTTCAGTTCTTCCTGTTTTTTCTTCTTTTCTTCCTCCATTTTCCTCATCCTCTCTTCCTCTTGTTCCTGCTTCTTTCTAAGCGCTTCCAGCTTGTGACGCTCTTTTGCCTGAAAGAAAAAAAAAAAAAAAAAAAAAGAAGATAGAAACCGATCACAACTAACATAAGGCAAAGAGATACAATTAAATGTGAGCTTTAAGAGTTAAAAATAATTTCACTGATAAACTGAAGCAACATTAAGATGGCTGAGAGTTAAAAAAAAAAAAAAAAAAAAAAAAAAAAAAACCAGTGAATTAGAAACAAGTTATGTGTGGATGCACACAACTTCAGTGGAAGTCAGAGGCATAGTAAATGTGGTGACAATCGGTGTGTTAAGTGAAAATGTTTGACACGAGTTCAAAATCTCGATAAAGTCTAAAAAGGTAAACCATTCTGTACACCATCATAGTAGAGAACCAGGAATTTCTTTAAGTCCATGTCTTGCAGGTAAGGAGGACAAAACTGAAAGAGCACGCCAAGGCACCAGCTCTGCAGATTTTCCAGAAGGATGCGTCAAAGAAAGAAGTATAAAACTGTGCTGCCACAAATTTATCCATTATTCTGCAGTAAAATTATGCATCTTCAGATGCCAGCATCGTTTACAAGCTAATTATCTAGTTTGAAGAATATTGATTTTTTTTTTCTTTTTAGGAGGAGGCAGGGGGAATAAGTAAGTGTGACTCATTGACAATTGACAGCACATAAACCTCAAAAGGAGAGTCAACATTTGTAGTGGTATATTTTAACCAATAATATTTGTGATTTTCCATCAAAGCTAACTGAACGCTTGAAATTTATGACAGAAAAACTAATTGTAAATGAAGTTTGATGCAAATTAGCAGTAGAGCCCCTCTGTCAACACCTATATGGATTATTTAAAAGATGGAGGGGTAAAATTTGTTTTTAAACATCTATTCCAAAGTATGGAAAACAACAACAACCAAAATGTGTCATGAATACTCAGTAATTAACAAATATGCTAACCCTGAGGCCCACTTTATGCTTGCTAACTATATCATTATATGCTAGAAACAACTACAGAGCAACTGATGTCTAGATAGATTCAGCTGAACTTCAGATGTAAGCCAAAAAGGTTATGACTGAAAGAAAAATGGTAAACAAGAGCTGCAGCTGTTTTCCAATAGTCTTTCTATGCTTTAGCCACACTCAGGATTTTATTGCTCCTGTTGACAATGTCTCCATCTGCTGACATAGAATGGGCATAGAGCTTTTAAAAAAAAAAAAAAGGAATAAAACTATAAAAATACATTTATAAACAAATAAACAAAAACAAAACCCAGTGGTCAACACACACACACCACCACAAACACAAGATCTATGACTAGACACCCATAGTGAGCTGATCTGTGTGACACACAAGACAGCTAATGTTAGGTTATGGTGAAATGTGACTTTTTATAAATCCATCCTGAAAGTCAGACAGCAGATAGGAGCAAACAAAAAAAAAAAAAAAAAAAAAGATTACTAATGAATAAGCTAGAACCTGCTGGAAAAACATATCTATTGTGAGCCCCTTCCACACTTAGACCCCAAACAATGACATGGAATCACTGTTCACTTTTACTCTCATTTCTCATTTTCAGCACAAAATTAGTTCTTCACCCAAAAATAATCCTTGCAAGCATTCTTTAGGATGTAACAGTGGGAAAGGTTATTTTGTGCCAAGTGAAACTTAATTCATCACACTACTTTTGTTAAGACACCACCAGATTCCTACAGAAAGTGCTTTAGCATTACACTTACCACAGTCCCCATGTTCATCTGAGGAAGAAACAAAAACATTTAAACCAAATTTTTGCAACTAAATCAAACTATGGAACAACATCAACAGGATTTCAAGGTTGTTGTTCTTTTGCTTTGTTTAGAACCATCACAGTGGGAAACCCACAGAATCCAACTTCAGGCATCAGCAATGAGGTGCAATTGGCTCACAATAAAGAATTTATGTTTTCAGAGCATGATTTCTTCTGATTGGACACAATGAGATATTACCTCAGAGCACAGCGTCCAAATTAAAAAAAAAAAATAAGTGAAAGACAGGCTATGCACATGCAATCTTCAGTCAAATTGATTCCTGCAACAGTGTTATCATATTTCTGCCTTAAAAAAAAAGTCAGACAGCTGCTGCTCACATTCTCACTAAAACTAATAAAATAGAGCACACCACCCCCTATTTCTGAAGTCTTTCCACTGGCTCCCTGTATCTCAAAGAATAAACTTTAACATACTTTAGCTGGTTTAGAAATCACTGAATGGCTTAGCACCAAAAAACATTAAAGACCCGTTGTCGTATCAACCTTCCAGAGCACTCAGGTCTTCTGGTTCAAGCCTACTCTGCATCTCCAGAATGAGAAACAAACATGGAGAAGCAGCATTCAGCTTCTATGCTCGTCTCATCTGGAACAAACTTCCAAAAAAAAACCTGCAAAACCGCTTTAAATCAAGGCTAAAACCCATTTGTTTAGAGTTTCCTTCAATTAATAACAGGAACATCATTAATTATAGTCTTTATTGCAAATTTTTATTACTTTCTTACATTATCCCACTGCAATGTAATGTTTGTTTGGTGTTATGAATTGCCCTGTTGCTGAAACGTACTGTACCATCCATATATATATATATATATATATATATATATATATATATATATATCTATATATATAAGTCACCCGACCTTCACCCGGGAGACCGGGGTTCGAATCCAGGCCGGGTCGCTTGGTTGAGATATCCAGTGTGGGTCCTTAGGCAAGATCCTTCGCGCTACTGCCTACCTCATGATGAGTGATAAAGGAATACACGCCATGCCGGCTCAGACGTCGCCCGGCCAAACAAGGTCTGCGTCAGGTGCTGGGGAACCAGGGCACCTTCACGAAAAATGGGTTACTGGAACAAGACGGAATTGGGCGAGAGGTGAAAACTTGGATCTGTTGGAATGCTACTACTCAAGTAACCCTAGTCAGAGGGGTTACATGCAAAGAATGCGGGAGGAATGGTTACGTCGACATCCCCATTCAACACTAACTGCCAAACAACTAGTAGCTCAGTGTTCCAACATCCGCAAACGGCAAATGCTGTCACAACTTGAGATAGACGAGGTACAACACAAATGCTACGGCAAGGGGGAGCCAGGACGCCAGGTCAGAGGAGAGTTAGCTTCAACTCCCCACCCGCAGATTGGGTATGCAGCCCCAATAATGAACGAACCATCAAAGCTGAACGAGGCAGCAACTGACCTGAGAGGTAGGATCGTGGCCCGAATGAACACCAGGCAATCCCGATGCCAATTACAACGGCTGAGTGAAGTACCATCAGAAAGTCTCATTGAAGATGTGAATGCAGCATTGAGAACGATCCCTACCAACACCATAACGGAAACCAATGAGCTGGTGTACAACTCAGCATCAGTGATCCTTGAGATGCTCGGCTATAGGAGCAACCATGAGATTCAATACCCACCATGGAAAAGACGGTTAGAGGCTAAAATCAAGGTAACAAGGAGGGAAGTGAGCCAATTGTCAGAGCTCCAAAGAGGTGCAATCAAAAGACCGGTACCCAAGCGGTACAGCCAGATGCCCATACCTGAAGCGCTCGAAACTGCCAAACAAAGGCTCCAAGCCTTGGCCAGTCGCCTAAAGAGGTACACGAGAGAAAATGAAGCCAGGAGGATTAACCGGCTCTTCTCCACCCAACCAGCTAAAGTGTACTCTCAATGGCAGGGTAATAACAACAGAGCAGACCCACCAAGGCTGGAGACCCAACAGTACTGGAAAGGCATATGGGAAAGGGAGGCGACCCACAACAGCAATGCACAGTGGCTAATCTCTCTACGAGATGACCACAGCAACCTCCCTGAGCAAGCCCCAGTAACTATCACAGTGGCAGATGTCCAAGAAAGAGTCTCAGGTATGAAAAACTGGACAGCACCAGGTCCTGACATGATCCATGCCTACTGGCTAAAGAAATTCACTGCCCTCCATGAGCGACTGGCAGCTCAAATGAACCAGCTGCTACAAAGTGGGACTCACCCTGAATGGTTAACTGAAGGGCGCACAATCCTGATCCAGAAGGATCCCTCAAAGGGTTCGATCCCATCCAACTATCGGCCAATAACCTGTCTCTCTACAACATGGAAGCTCATGTCAGGCATCATAGCAGCTAAGATAAGTGGGCACATGGATAAATACATGAGTACAGCACAGAAGGGCATCGGCATAAATACCAGAGGAGCCAAACACCAACTCCTGGTAGACCAAACAGTCGCCCGAGACTGCAAAACCCGACACACCAACCTGTGCACGGCTTGGATTGATTACAAGAAAGCCTATGACTCAATGCCACACACTTGGATCATTGAATGCTTAGAGATGTACAACATCAACAGGACTCTAAGAGCCTTCATTGCAGCCTCGATGGGGATGTGGAAAACCACCCTTGAAGCCAACTACAAGCCAATTGCACAAGTGTCCATCAAATGTGGCATATACCAAGGAGACGCTCTGTCCCCACTGCTGTTCTGCATAGGTCTGAACCCCCTCAGCCAAGTCATCAACAAGACTGGCTACGGATACCGACTCAAGAACGGAGCCACCATCAGTCACCTCCTCTACATGGATGACATCAAGCTGTACGCTAAGAGCAAACGAGACATCGACTCACTGATCCACACCACCAGGATCTACAGCACTGACATTGGGATGTCATTCGGACTAGAGAAGTGTGGTCGGATGGTTACACAGAGAGGGAAGGTCATCCACACAGAAGGGGTCTCACTCCCAGAGGGAACAATAGCAGACATTGAGGACAGTTACAAGTACCTGGGAATACCACAAGCAAATGGCAGCCTCGATGAGGTCACAAGGAAAGGAGCCACGGCCAAATACCTCCAACGAGTAAGGCAAGTCCTGAGAAGCCAGCTCAACGGCAAGAACAAGATCCGTGCGATAAACAGCTATGCCTTGCCAGTAATCAGATACCCTGCAGGAATAATAAGCTGGCCAAAGGAAGAGATAAAGACCCTGGATGTTAAAACTCGGAAACTACTAACCATGCATGGAGGGTTCCACCCTAAATCCAGCATCCTGAGACTATACGCGAGCCGTAAGGATGGAGGCAGAGGACTAGTGAGTGTGAGAGCCACTGTCCAGGATGAAACATCCAAGATCCATAAATACATCAAGGTCAAAGCCTCAACCGACGATGTGCTCAGCGAATGTCTCAAACAATGGGGACCAGAGGATGAGGTGCTGGAGGAACCATCATGGGAGGATAAGCCCCTACATGGGATGTACCACCGACAAATAACTGAAGTGGCTGATATCAGGAAATCCTACCAATGGCTGGAAAAAGCTGGACTCAAGGACAGCACAGAGGCACTCATCCTGGCTGCACAGGAACAGGCCCTAAACACCAGAGCAATAGAGGCTCAGATCTACCACACCAGACAAGATCCAAGGTGTAGATTGTGCAAGGAGGCCCCTGAGACAGTCCAACACATAACAGCAGGGTGCAAGATGCTGGCAGGGAAAGAGTACATGGAACGTCATAACCAAGTGGCGGGCATAGTGTACAGAAACATCTGTGCAGGATATGGACTGGAAGCCCCGAGATCAAAGTGGGGCACACCCCCAAAGGTGGTGGAGAATGACCGAGCTAAGATCCTGTGGGACTTCCAGATCCAGACAGACAAAATGGTAATGGCGAACCAACCGGACATCGTGGTGGTGGATAAACAACAGAGGAAAGCCGTTGTGGTGGATGTAGCAATACCAAGCGATTGCAACATCAGGAAAAAGGAACACGAGAAACTGGAGAAATACCAGGGCCTCAGAGAGGAACTGGAGAAGGCCTGGAAGGTGAAGACCACAGTGGTGCCTGTGGTCATCGGGGCCCTTGGGGCAGTCACCCCCAAACTGGAGCAGTGGCTAAAACAGATCCCAGGAACAACGTCAGACATCTCAGTCCAGAAATGCGCAGTTCTCGGCACAGCCAAGATACTACGCAGAACCCTCAAGCTCCCAGGCCTCTGGTAGAGGACCCGAGCTCAGAGGTTGAGAAAGACCACCCGTGGAGGGTGAGAAGGGAATTTATATATGAATTTGCCAAGGACAACTGAAGCTTTATCTGTTCTTTATACTCAAAGAAAATCAATGAGGAGCAATCATGTTACTTCAGAAATCCCATTGGTGGTGAAACCTTTCAGTACCAAGTCAGTGTATTTACTTGGCACCGTCAGTGAGAGTGAAACTTACTTTAGGATCAACTTTCAGAGGAGTGGTGTTTTTGATAAAGGATTTTATCATAGCGGTTCGGCCATAGGAGGTAGGAGTCATCATCAGCATCTGATTCTTTTGCACAGTGTGGAGAAAAGATCTCATGTTCGGTCTGACTGCCTATATATTGGAGAGAAGAAAATGTTCCATGTAATACTTCATTACCCACTCAATAGGTTCTGAGTGGGTCTGATTGTTAACATTTAAAAACCGCCCAAATAAGATTGTTGTGTCGTACACTTTGGCTTTTCTTTGGTGGAGAAAACCGCTTCGAGGGGCTGTCCTCCACAGTGTCCGGGGCCTTCCGTTTCGTACTGAGGCTCGATCTAAAGACACAGGAAATTGCTCTTCAACAAAGATGCCAACACAGTTTACAGCACTGAGATGTCTTTATTACTGCAGACACGAGACAGAGCTCTTATTTCTTTGCTATTTAGGAGAGTACCCAAGGACCACATCACACTATAGCTGAATACACACCTTCGATTTGCCTGGGTGTGTTTCTTAACAGCAACCACTAGAAGAAAAATGCAAACATCAATTTAAGATCAGAGAAATTACATTGTAATGCAAAATCATAATCAACAGAGTAAAAAACAAAATATGAAAGGATGTCATACCAGACTTCTTGGCAGGAGAGCTCATTTTAGTCTCAGAGCAAAACAATGGAGGGGGTGCCAGTTTGGGAGAATTAGCTGCAACAGAGCGGGTCACGCGCTCAATGGGAGGCGCAAGGATGCAATTGGTTTGAGGCTTGTTTGAAGGAAAGGGGGAAAGAAATCAAGAAATCAAAGAAGAGAACTCAAAGGAATAAGTTGAACACACTAAATAAACAAAAGCTACCTCTGAAGCTTCCTTTGCCTTTTCAGGCAAGCTATCAACAGCATCTGCAGTTCCTGCTTCTGTTTTGCTGTGAAAGTGAATAAAATAGTAAAGATGAGGGTAACTGGATACTGATTCATGAATTCAATGACAGTATCTATAACAAATAAATCTACAGTTCTATTCTATCACTTGTGGTACTTGTGAAATCTTTAGAAAGAAAATAGAAAATTTTAAATACCATGTAAATAAACTTATTAGCTCCAAATCAAATGTGTTGAATGCATTATTACTAGGAACTCCTACCATTTTCAGTTCATAAACACTGCAAATGTAATATGCACATAATACTGTATTATAAAGTATGTTTTCATTATCAGTCGTATATATATCTAGCATCTCTAATAAAAACATTAATCATCTTAAAATAAAAGGAAATATCGCCACCAAATGGGCAAAAAAAAAAAAAAAGCCAATCTATAAAAATAATCTGGAATTTTTCACTTAAGTTATCAATTTGTGAACATTTTTATGACTTATTTTGAAAAGATAATAGGTAATTTCTGAAAAACATCAGCTCATATTCTAAAACAGAACCATGACCCCATTTTTACCTTAAAGACATAGTCATTCCTAAAACCGTAAATACACAAAAAGGGCGTACATTTTCCAAAACAAAATACAATATTAAACACAAAGTGGCTTTACTCACAGTTCCCCATCGCCCTCATCTTCAGTATCCATGGAGGAGTTCGCTCCTACACAAAAAGACAAATACCACAAAGGAGTTAAATGAAAGTGAGGAAGAATCGTTCGAAAACGTCAGTATTTGGAAGAATAAATAACTCACCACCAGCACTGCTGCTGCTTGTAGAGTTGCCCATCCGAGCAGACATCCTCTTAAGCATAGAGCGGCGTGAGGCACGGCGAACGGCTTCCTGCGTCATACTGTGCCGAAGACCAGCCAGGGAATGACGCAGTTTGAGGGAGCACCTTGCAGAGCTCCGTTTTGACCTCCGGGTAGCTTCAGCTATAGCTATTTTTGTAGCCATACGTCCCGGAGAGGCCTCTGGCTTCTTGGCAAGTTCAGCAGACAAGCGATCCTCTGCTGAGATGCTGACAACCAACTCAGGTGAAACTATCTTTGGGGGAGACTGAGAAGTGTTGCTTGCATCATCAGATTTGATTTCGACATCTTTTACTTTTTCAATTTTGTCCACTTCATCCTCTTCCTCAACCAGCTCTGTTTTCTCGTTACTGCTGTCACGAGATGACAGACTCTCATCTTCAGGCTTCGTCTGTTTGTTTTTACGAGTAGCGCGTTTTGGCTTTGTTGTGTTACTAGCCTTAGCGGTTGGGATCTCAGGGATCGTTTCTTCTTCAGCAATCAAGTTCAACGATTTAACAGATGATCCACGGAGATTGCTACGCCTTCCCTTCGAGAACCTGTATCACAGACACAAAGAAAGTTGCCAGAGATGCAGATACAACATGATTTCAGGTCATTCCTCTCCCCCCCCCCCCCAAAAAAAAAAAAAAAAAAAAAAAATGTTTTAAACAAACCTCCTTGCTTGACCTTCCTCTTGACGCCCTACAGACACACGCTTCCTGCGACTGTTCTTTTTCTGTGATGGTGTTTTTGGCATCAATTCTGGTTCAGCATTAAAATCCCTGAAACAAGGAGAAAAAGGAGAGCGGTACATAGGAAAAAAAAATAAAAAAATCCAGTAAGACTCCGTTTAGCAGACCTTCACGGCATTAAGACAAGCCTACCTAGAGAACATGCGATTCGCTTCTTGTTGGATCTCTTCAAGCCACACCATGTGGACATTTTCGATCTCACTGATGAATTCCTGCGCTTTTCCATCAAACATCTCCATGAGGGAGCGCACTGATGACAGTACAGAGTTCATGGTAGCAGCTTGAGGGAGAAGATTGAGTGATTAAACGTTTGACGAGAAACAATATAATTTTCAGAAAATGTCAGCTATATTACCATTTGATCAAGAACATTTTAGAATATAAGGCAGCACAATATCAGTTAAACATATAATTGCAATTCTATTATGATGATTATATCAATTATGATTCACCTATATTTTTCTGACTTTTCTTTCTTAACCAATAAAAAAATGTCCCCCGCTTTTTCTGTGGCTAAATAGAAGTACAGCTTAAAAAGTTTGAATATTGCATAAAAGTGCAATATTTCTTGCCAGTCATCTCAAAGGGTGAAACTCATGTTATATAGAATCACCACAGAATGATATATTCCAAGCCTTTCTTTCTCGTACTTTTGATGACTATAGCTTACAGATAATGAAAACCTGAAATTCAGTGTCACAGAAAACTAGAATACTCTGAAAAAGGTCATTAATAGAAACTCATGGTGTCACATCCTAATCAGCTAAAAACACCTGAAAAGGTTTCCTGAGCCTGTAAAGGGTCTCTCAGTCTGGGTCAGTCGGCTACACAGACAGCTGACTTGACAGATGTATAGAGGACAGTTATCAACACTCCTCACAAGGAGGGTTAGCCACAAAAGGTCATTGCTGAAGAAGCTGACTGTTCACAGTGTCCTGTATCCAAACATATTAATAGAAAATTGAGTGGAAGGAAGAATTGTGGTAGGAAAAGGTGCAGCAGCAACAGGGAGAACCACAGCCTCGAGAGGACTGTCAGATGAAATCCATTCCAGAAGAGCCACTACACAGACTGATATTATGATGACGATATATTGTGCAGCCTTAGTGGAGAAGAACAGAATCCATGTTGCTAGAAGTTCAGTGTGAAGTTTCCACAGTCAGTGATGGTTTGGGGTGCCATGTCATCTGCTGGTTCTGGTCCACTGGGTTTTCTGAAGTCCACAGTCAATGCAGCCGTCTACCAGGACATTCCAGAGCACTTCATGCTTCCCTCTGTTGACGAGCTGAATGATTTTATTTTCCAGCAGGACTTGCCACCTGCCTACACTGCCAAAGGTGCCAAACGCTGGTTCAGTGACTATGGTGGTTCTGTTCTTGTTTGGCCAGCAAACCTCCGTGATCTGAACCCCAGGTCACAGAGGTTTGCTGGCCTGTAAGCAATAATTATTAAAATTGCAAAAAACAAAAGCTTGGAATATTTCACTCTATGTGTAATGAATCTCTATAAAATGATAGTTCCACTTTCTGAGATGACTGGCAAGAACTATTGCACTTTTATGCAATATTCTCATTTTCTGAGATGTACTAGATATCCAGAACAGGAATGAATAACACTTGACATACAGTGTCTTACCAAATATAGCGCCCAAGCATTGATTTGTCCGTATGATTCTGCACATACTCATATTTGCAAGTATGACTACAAACTGATTAATTGCACAGCTCTATTAAAAATTGCAATGTTGATTTTTAAAATGTATTTACTTCTAGCAACTGTTTAGTTCATCTGAACACGTGCATGTTAGAAAAACAAGCACAATTTTTTTAAAATTTTCTTGTTTTCATGACACATGGTTTCTGCAAGATCATAAAACTTAAAAAAAAAAGTTTAAGCATGTTAAGATTTACATTTGATAAGGAAAACACAACCAAACAAACTTTTCCTAACTTGACCATTTATGTTATTCACAAACTTAAAGTAAATAATCATTTGTCGAGTTGCGTTTCTCAGCAAACATTAGTTGGGAGTTTACGACCATAACTGCAAGAAGTCCAGTCTTTGTAGTAGATTTTTTTTTAACAGTAGATTTTAAACAACACAGGATTGCAAATTTCATATTGTCATGTGGTACACTGTTGTTTTTTGGGGGCTGTGTGATGAATGGTGAGAAATACCAGTCAAAACACTTGACAGCAATTAAGAGGTTTTGTGTACTGCAATATCAGAGAAGGCTTTTCCTTCAATTACCCAGCAAAGGATAAATACTATGTTACAGTGTAGATAATTTTTCATATAAGAAAATTGTACTAATAAAACAATCTAAACTTTTGGGAGACGTGACATTTCTAATCAGAAACGAACTTCTTGGTTGAATAAAATTAACTTTAAATCTAAATTCCTGACGTGTGTGAGTATTTTGGGGTTTAACCTGGCTTCTTAAAAAAATTCAAAGAAAAACAATTATACAACAGTACAGTAAAAATATATTGTTAATTTCATTCTCCATTAACAAAGATAAAAAGATTCAAGTTCCTTTAACCCAAAGTAAGATAATAAAACCTTTCCACTGTTGTTGCACAAACAATAAAGTCCTAAACTATTTTTTTTATTACCTTTGCTCCCTAGATTACTGTTCTGCCCTAGATACTGTATTTAAACTGCATAGCTAAATTATTTCTAACTTGTGTTTATTCAGTGTGCTCTAATGTTACTGTTATACTTTATATACCACTTTGTTATACTATACTATGTACATAATATTGTTTGCACTTTTGTAGCAGTTCCTTCCTCTATGGAAGGAACTTCCAAAAACTGTTTGTGTATTTCCAAAAACTTCCAAAAACAAAACTTCCTCTATGGAATAAATAAAGTTTCTATCTAAATATGTGACAACAGTGATCGTGTAGCTCTTTTAAAGGTTTTAAGTGGCATTTTACTTCATGTCCAAATATAATTTAATTAAACTCTGATGTTCAGTTAATACATGTTTTAACAGTGGGATGTTAGCGGGATTGCTAAATGGAACCGGAAGCAGTGGGCAGTAGTTTGGATTATCAGTAGCAATGGCTATATCATAACAACAAGGTACAACAAAGATAGATTTCTTTTTTAAATTATTCATTAAACCTAATATCTTAAATTTCCAAACAAGTTATGCAAAATTCAGGGCGTCTATTCACGCACAGCATGTGCGACGATAACAATGCCAGTATTTTTTTCAGGACTAGCACTTGCAATAACGCGTATATAGCATCATTATATCTGAAACACTTAGAAAAACGTGGGCAAAGTTAACACAAATTACCGATTTCAAACTGTATTATGCTAGCTTGGGGGTGGGGGGATTCTAAGAACTGTATCACCAAAACTACAAACAGCCACAATTGAACCGAAAAACAATCGACTTTGAGGTGTAAGTACCACTAACATTAACGTTTATATTTCTACATACTCCAAAAAACACGAGAAGACTAACGTTAAAATATTAGCCAGGTAACGTTTACAATCATAGCCAACAACCATAAGTATTTACCTTTAATATCCGCGTTTCTTTAAAACGGCAACGAAGACTGTTTGTCTGTTATTTATATATGTATAAAAAGAAAAACCTAAATCAATCGCATATCTGCACTAAACAGTAATAATCCCTACTTTTACGTGTAAATACTTCGGCCCTAGCAGTGAGGTAAAACAGCAGCGATTCTCCCAATAACCCGCTGAAACCGTTTTTAACTTGTTCAAACCTCAGCAGCCAATCGCAGAAAGGAACAGCTGTCCGAGTTGCTCGATGTTTACACCGTGACATTCAGGATGAGCGGAGTTCACCTCGCAAATAACAGCAGTGAAAGGTGCGGGGAGTGGCAACTACGGGGTCTGGCTGAATATTATACAAACACTGCGGAACGTCAGGGCGGGGTTACGGTTTACGAGTCAGATTTAAATCAACCAATCACTGACTGTTTAGAATTTTTCGTGCGTCACTCTTACGACACTTTAGCACTTGTTTATGGCACAGTGACAAAAGTTTACTTTTTTTTTTTAAATATTAACTTTGTGAACAATTTAAATGACTTTTTATGTGTTTCGTTTATATTCTCCTGCAAACGGGGACATAGTTGCAATTGCTCTCCAGCAAGTCCCCATGTTTGTGGCAATGAATCGCAGCAGTTCAACAGTATTTTTGAATTATTGAAATGCAGAGGGCACAAAAAGATGGAAGCCTTCCATTTGCTGTTGGTGATACAGTGGACGTTGATACTTTGTCTTAAATACTGTAATGCAAATTAACTTAAATTAAGGCTTCACCATTCTTTAAAAAAGATAGATAGATAGATAGATAGTGTGTGTAATGTTTTTTTTTTTTTAAGGCTGCAATATATTAGCAGATGGCCAAAATGTTGGGAAGTATTGCAATATATGCATATTTTCCTCCTTTTTTCTTGTCAGCTGTGCTTCCATCACTCTGTGACCTTTAGCATTTTGGGTAATGTCCTCCATGTCCAGTGTTAGGTGAAACTGTACAATTGGATAAATATTACATTAGCATTTAAACTGTTTGTAACCGCTGGAATATATTAGCCAAACATTTTTACTTCTATAGTCCTTTGTGATATGAATATTGCACACACTGAATTTGTATTTGCCATATATATACATTATTGAATACTGTTAAGCCTATGATCCCCTGTCGTGTTGTAAACCTTTGTGCAAACCTTTTGATTGTATGTTCTAGGTGGTGGATATGTCTGTTGTGGTCTATTTGAGTGTTTTCTTTTCCCCAAATAGTTTACTAAAGGAGATGGTAAAAATGACTGTGGTTGGAGGTGGCCCTTGATATGTTAGGTGCTATGTGTCTTTATAGCTTCTGGACAGACCTATCCATAAAATGAGTCAAATCCACTTTAGATATAGTTTGCTACCTATAAACAATATGCTAAGGTCAGATTTACTTGTAGATCTTTGAATGAAGATAACATAAATCCTCCTAAAAAACCAACTTCCACATGTACTTGCCTCTGGTGACATCACATAAGGCATAATGCAACATTCATGAGCCAATTTGTTTTGTGTATTCATTTATTTATTTTGTATGTTTTCTCAAATTCCTCATTCAAAGTTCTTTATCTGTTGGCTGTAGAGTTACAGTAAAATATTTGAGTCATATGCAAGAACACTGCAGGGATTTTAGGAAGAGTTGGCAACTATAAACTACATGGAATGGTTTCGTAAAGAAGAGTAGAGCCTATATCAACGCCATGATTTCAGTCAACACTAAATGGAGGAAAAAAAAAAAAAAAAAAAAAAAAGAAATCCATGGTTCCACAGACTGAAAAGCAGAAGCTACTGGGGTAAGCAAAAGTAGTACATGTTAAGACTGCAGAGCAACTGTACTCACAAATCCTATGACTAATTAAGCTGATACAAGCATTATAACTCATTTATTAAATTTTACAATTGGCGAATAAACATGTCGATCAACTGGAAAACATCATCCACATCAGTATTCATCATGGCTTGGAGTCAGAGTCTGGTTCAAACACATAAAGGTTGAATGCCTTTCAACTAGAATGCCTCAGAATCTGTCAAAAGTCACTAGTCAGCTATAGTGTTTTGTAATTCCAGGAGATTCCCTCCATTCTTGTGCCTCTTGTGATTTCATCAAGACAAATATACACAAAGCAGAAGAGGCATGTTTTTTTTCCCCTTCAGTTCATTTTTAAAAAGTGTATTTTGGTGCTGTGGAAATCTATACTTAATTCCCCAGACGGGGTTTTTTTTTATCCTCAATGCACCTTTGTTCATTAAAAAAAAAAAAAAAAAAAAAAATCTTTAGAAAGACTGAAAGTGGCATGGTGAGAAGACGCTTAAAATTGCAAACAGCAAAGTAATGATAATATATGCTTCTCCAAACCATTTCCTTTATTAATATCACACAAAGGCTGAGTTACGGAAACAATATTAAAATCTTTTTGCAAAAAAAAAAAAAAAAAAAAAATCCAAAATTGTGTCTCTAATTGTCCCTTTATAATATTACCAACAATTTTCCACGTTTATTGTTGAAAATCATAACATACAACACATATTACAGACATAATAACTTTGCATATTTGTCTGTGAATTGAATGATGAGAAGGAATAACAAGCCTCTTGTTTCAAAGCAGCCAGCAGGAAGACAGGGGATCCATTTTACATATACATCCGGCCTCTCGAGGAAAAGTGATTGGCTGCCCTGAAATGACAGAGGTGCAGTATTCAAAGACAAAACTGTTTTATTTTTCTAACATCAATGTCTGTTTAATTAAACACAAACTGATGTAGTTGCGTGTCACTGCTTGTGTGATACCTGGTGTTAGAGGGATTTTAGTTCCTGATGCCTTCAGGACAACCTGCAGCTTATGGGGATTAGTGTTTCCAGGTCTGCCAGTCTGCTCCCTGAGTATGACGCAGACATCATCTTTCCTGAGCAGCCAGTCCATCTGATTGCCCAGGTAGTTAATGCCACGGACACACAGTTCACAGATCTCATCTGGAAGCAGCGGGGAGAAGGCCAAGGATTCTTTCTGAACTCTAAAAGCAGCGTGTAGAAGCCCTTAAAACACTCACAGTAGACATATGATCATCTGTACTCTGAACATATTTGGGGGGGGTAAATAACTGACCTGAAGCCCGTGTACCCAAACAGCACAGCCTGCAGGAATCCTCCCATACCTGTGAGAAAGTTTACCGCTCCAGAGCCATCTGATGATTCACTCCATACCTGTGAAGAAACGTTATGATACATTCACTGAATTAATCTTGATGTAACGAGGGCTTGTGAGTCACTGTGTACCTGAAACGGCCCCTGGATGTTTTTGAAGCATTTTTCAAGTAAGCGTTGAGCTTTCTCAGCTTTGCCCAGCTCCAGCCAGCCTATTGCAAACATACCCTGAAGATGGAAAAGAAAAATTAATTAGTGTTAAAAAACATCAACCAAATAACTTAGAAAGCTAGGTTGTGTACTTACTTTTCAAATGACAATCTAAAAAGTGTGGTGTGCATTTGTATTCAGCCTCTCCCCACCCCGTGTCAATACTGTGTAGGTCCTCTTTTTGCTATATTGAGCGTGCCAACTTTTAGAGAGCATGTCTTAATCAGCTTTCCACAACCAGACTGAATTTTCCCCCCATTCTTCTTTGAGAAAAAGCTGAAATGTGAAGAAGTCTTGCCCCACACCCTCAATTGAATTTAGATCTAACCTTCAACTGGAACATTTTAAAGCACAAATCTGATCGATATATGCCATTTCATTATAGCTCTGGCTGTATGTTTAGGATCATCGTCATGCTTGAAGGGGAACCTCTACCGCTGTCTCAAGTATTTTTCTAACAGGTTTTCTTCCAGGATTGTCCTATATTTATCTCCATCCGTTGTTGCTCCTTGACCTGCCTACTGTGTTCCTTGGTTTTCACAATGCTGCTTGTTCTCTAATAAACTTCTGAGGCCTTCACAGAACCACTGGATTTGCACCGAGTTAAATACTAGTTAGATGACTTTTGAAATCAGTGAGATTAACTGGATTTTATTTATGGTTATCAGAGTAAGCTGGAGTCAATACAAATGCACACCACATTTTCCAGATATTTATGTTGGTCTATCATGTAAAATCCCAACAAAATAGATTGAAGTTTATAGTCGTAAGGTAGCAAAACAAGAAAAAGTTCCAAGGGTTTGAGTACTTTTGCAAAACACTGTACTTTATTGTTCATATTTGTAAGAGTTTGTAAAGTGTGCTGAAAATACAACTCCTTGAGCCTAACTTACCCACGTCATGGCTGGCCCGTTTGGGTCTGTGACTGGCTCGTAGGCTTCTAGATCATTCCTCCTTACCTCTGGAGACATCGGCAGCCCGAGAGGATACCCCAGCATCACTGTGTCTGCCTGTTTCACTGGTTGACCTGTGTGTGGCAGCCAACAAAACATTTAGATGTTTTCTGAATGCTTGATCCTTTCTTCATGGTTTGGTGTAAGAGAGGCACAGACTTCAACCTTTACTGTAGCCATCATACTCAGGATGGTACTGCAACTCTTTGTCAAAAGGTATGTCGATGCGCTCGGCCACTTCTTGCCATTCCTTTGGTGCCGGGTGTTGGAGGAGATCAGCCAACTCCACAGCAAACTGCAGACTAACAGAGGAGAAACTACTTTTGTCAATAATATTCATGACATCTGTAATGTGCAGCAGCCTTCACATTCTTTGGCCCTCCTGGTAAATATGAGTGAAAAACTCTTAGAGTAAATTCATCTTTTATTACAGAAGCATAATCAAACACTTGAAATAACTTTTCTTGTCGGAACTTCTGAGTTATGAAGATAAACACACATTGGCCTGATTTGAACAGTCTGTTTTCTTCCCATTTTGAAGAATGGCTACAAAAAATTTTGGCATATTGACCGATTTGCCACGTTATATTTATACTCAGGGAAACAGCAAATCATGAATTACTAAATAAAAGATTCTAGACAATCTGATCAAAATGAAGCAAAAATGACAAAAAGACTTAAGCTATACTTCATTTTGAAGATTCAACAGGGAAGCCATTCACTGGGGACATTTTGAGTAAAACAAACATTTTTTATTTTTTCCCCACTGAATAAATTTTTCTTTCATGTTTTGATGTGAGACAAAACTTTCTCTAAGCTTTTACCAGGGTGGCAAAAAGGCAGAGGGCTCTGTTTCTTATAATGTTTAAACTCTAAACAAATACCTGAGTTTGGCCACTGTGTTGGTGTACACCGAGTTGTTGACGTTGTAGTAATATTCATCTGGTGGCATAACACCTATCATGCAAAAAAGTGAAGCATTTTGCAAATATTCATTAAATGTATTATAAATAACAATTAATTTATGCTAAACACATAAAAATGTGATAAACACACTTCTATAACATTTTGTTTAGTTGAGTCTATTGATGCATTCAAAATAGGTTTTTCAATTGTAATTTTCAAAGTTATGAAACCTTTTACAAAAATGTTAAAAAGATGTGCCCTCAGTCCTTTTTCAGTACCTGAATAACTACTAAAGTCTTGCATAATATCCAGTATTCAAGTTTTAGAGACTTAAAGATTTATACTTATTTTATCCTAAATCTATCCTAGATTTAGCCTTAATTTCTGTTTAAAATTTCCCTGCATTGCTGGGGATTTGTGTTTTTATTTAATATAATCCTTTTAAAAACACCCTTCCCCCCATCTTTTTACCCTTTTAAGAAAATATTTTTTAAAAATGTTTTGCAGAATATTAATGGAGAAAAGACCAAAACAAATTCAAGGTAACTGCATCTTGTTTATGCTTTGCCTGGTGCTTTAAATGTCTTGTAAACATAGATAACAGTGAACAGGTTTAGTTTACATTGGATTTCAGTCCAGTTGTCATTTAAATAAATGTATTTAGGTTAAATGCGTGAATGTGCAAATAGATTTGCACATTCACAAATTACCTCTGATTCTTTAACATAAAATAATTTGACGATTTGAGTCAAAACAGCTGTGTTCAACATGACTGAGTAAAAGTAAACCTGAGTCCTGATTCTTTTAAATATTTTGTTCAGGCTCTTTTGGGCAATGTTATGACAAATGCCACATCCTTAGATTTAATAAAACCTAAAGTCACTAGGCTTCTGTAGTTTGGACTTCTTTAATACTGCAGAGGTAGTTTCTTTATTCTTACCTAGCAGGTGATATTTCTGGTCATCAGGATTCCACTTTACCCTGGAAACCCAGTAATCAGCCACCCCAAAAATCACCTCGCTTCCCTTTCCTTCTGTGAACATGGACAGATCCTGCAACAAGTAGCTCAGTTAGCTTCACAGAGACTGAAAACATGATTGGAAGTAGGGGTAAGTAATCGTTACCTCAGTGAGGTAGAGATAGTGTTGGAAGGCCAACGTGACATCTCCATTAATGTGAATCTCTTGTTGCCCATAAATGTCGTCCGGACACACCTCCCTCCCTGACACAGCACTCTCCCATGGGAACTTCAGCCCCTGGAAGATAGCATCTGCGCTTTAGAAGAGTCAAACAATGTTATTGTTTTTCATTGTCAAAATCTGGAACCTGAACTACATTCAGCAGGATTCCTTTGCAGCCTGGAAAAGTTTTGATTACAGCTTTTTTTCAGGTGTGGAAAGTTATGGAACAAGAAAACGAGTATTGAAACCTGGTTATCTAAATGTTGTGTCCTTCCGTTCTCTCTAATTTTCTTCTTTCCTTCCTCCTTCCCTTACTTTTCCCCTACTTGTCTTTTGTTCCCTTTTTGTCCATCCATCTGTCCAGTTTAGTTTTCAACACACGTTCTCCATTTTACCTAAATAAATAATAGAAATGTGTAATCTGTTGTATTTTTTATTAACTTGGTTAGATTTGAACTATTACATCTACTTATAAATACAAGATAGTTTGTATTATGTCCTAATTGTACTGTAAGTACCTCTTTCCCATCATGACTATGTGAGACACACCCAGTATGTCTCTAAAATAGTTTACTTCTTTGTTTTCTAGGGTTTTAATACTGTGTTCAGTGTTTCATGGTTTAGTAGAAGAAAACGGTTTGAATGGAGGCATCGCTCTCCTGCTGATCAATATACCTTGTAGCCCTGCTTCTGGGCGTTATCTTTTGCACCATCTATTGTCCCCACTCTGTACTCCAACACGGATCGGGCAAGCTTCGGGTAGAAAAGCGCTATTCCTGGATACATCCAAACATCCTGTCAGAAAGAGAGGGGTATAATGTGTGATATATACAGTTTAGCAAATAAACAACATAAGTTGCAATCAACTTCCTGGATCTTCACCTGATCCCAAAAAACATGACCCCAGTAATCCTGGCCGTCCCCGCCATTAGAGAGACCGCCTGGACTCAACCCTCCAAAACAGCTTGAGGTGTCGTGGATGGATGGGAAGGCGCTGAGGAGATAGAACATACAGCCGATAACAGCTTTGCAGAGGGTCTCAGACCCTGTTACCTCCACTTTGCTCTGCAGCCACAGCTCCTTCCACGCCTTCTCGTGAGACGGTCTCAGGTTCCCAGTTGCCATCAGGTTCAGGCCCTCATCGTAGCTGGACTTGGCAGCTTCCAAGCTGTTGGCAGCCACCAGGATGAATCCCCAGCGAGCTTTTGTCTGCTCTGGTGGCAGCGTCAGAGTGGATGGCACAGGGGTCCAGATTAGGTGGACTGTAGGACAGGAGCCTCCTGGAAATTCAGCTGTGGTTGTTTGTCCTTGAATATGCCTGGGTGGACAGCATGATTGTACAGAACAAAAGTGCAAAATTTCTCAACCAACTTGAACTTTTTCATATGATGAGTCATTACATTATAACCATAGATTTCAATGTATTTTATTGTGATTTCATGTGCTAAAGCAACAAAAAGCAGTGCTGAATTGTGAAGTGAAGGGGAACAGATGCATGGATTTCAGAATTTGCAGTTTTTGCTGTATGTTTAGGGTTTGCTGGCCTGCAGGAGGTTAAACCTTACAAGCAGGGCTGGATTTACAAAAATATGGGCCCCTGGGCTGGAGCCAGTTTTGGTTCCCTATTCACTACAGAAAAATTATGTTACAGTACATTACTACATAGTCTTATATATGAATATATGGTAGGCTTAATATGTCCCCTGGCCAGTAGCTCCATGTTGTTCCCAAAGAAATCTACTATAACTTCATAATTTTCAAATACTTGAATTTTGTTTATATCCATAAAAATCCCAAAAATAATAATACAACTCACCTGATATCGGCTTGTGAGTTTTATATATAAAGTACAATGTTTGCAAAATACACATTCGTGAAAAAAAAAAAAGAAAGAAAAAAAAAAATCTTTGGGGCCCCCAAAAAATTGGGGTGCTGGGCTTCTGTCCGTGTAAGCCCTCTCTAAAGTCTGGCCCAGTTTACATGGCACAAAACACTGGGGAGTGTTGCTTAGGGAACTTATTTTTGAAAGAACTAATAGATAACCCCTTTTTTTTTTTTTTTTTTTTTTTTTAGTACCAATTGTGCCCCTATGTTCATGCCACCCTGGTCAGAGAGCCACACCACCTATTTCCAAAGTTCCCTCTAGCGGAGATGGTGTGTTCAGAGTTTCTTATGGTGCCTTTCAACAGTGGCTTTCTTTTTTCCTTTCTTTTATTAATGCAAATTGCTCTGGATTCTGTGTAAAGGTATCACGAGTAAAGGGGGCTAAATACAAATGCAAGCAAGCTTTGAGATTTTTATTCAGAAAAATAAGATAAATAAAAGAAATATTAAAACCATGCATCATCATCCTTAAGCACTGACACTGTAGATGATCTAATAGTTTAAAGTTAGTAGCACCCAGAAGGAAAACTGCCGCCCCCCTCACCAGAGAAGACCATCGTCCTCTTTAATAAATCATAAATCAAACAAACCATAGCCACTGCTACAGAGTAAAACGATGTTGAAAGCCTCACCTTCCACCTTTGTAGTCAGGAGAAGACTTGAACTGGATGTCTTTGCTCTGAGGGGTGAATGAACTGACCAGATTAACTACAACTGGCTCCTCTGAGGTCACCTGGCGCTCCAACAGAACCTCCATCACCAACATGTTAGCGTAAAAACGGTGAGAATACAGAGACTGCGAGGCAGTAACACTAGCTGAGCTCAGAGTGTGGGAGAAAATACCTGAAGATGAGAGAAAAACAGTAAAAAAAAAAAACAAAAAAAAAAACAGCATCCACTGGGGACTTACTCTGGTAGAGACTACCTCTGTGGGTATCCAGGGTGTAGCTGTGTTGAGCAGGTTCATCTGTTTCAGTCTTCACAGCCAGAGGACAGGGGACATCAGCTCTGTGGCAATCTCCTGCCTCTCCATTATAAACACCACCCATGTGCATGATGTTGTTGAACACCTTCCAGCCCAGGAGCCCATTTGCAAGAGGAGGGAGGAAACGGAGGTCGCTGGGAAGGGTGTCGGTGGTGAAGACGTAAGGATCCGAGTCACAAGACATGTTGTGAAGGTGCTCCTCTCACAGTAACTTAGCGAGAGGGCTGCAGAAGGATTTTATCTAAAGAAACCACAGTTAATGTCATTATTATTGACGTGTGTACAGTTAGGTTGGAAAGTTTTTTCCAGCTTACAGGTTTAATCTGTTTTGGCATTTTTGTCACACTAAAACGTTTCAGATCAAACAAATTTCATCAACAAAACGTGATTAAATACCAAACACTGTTTTCAAATAAGGACTTCATTTGTAAAAGAGGGAAAAGCTATGTAGGCCAGCCTGGACCTATGTGAAACATGAACTGTCCCATAAACCTGATAAATGATTGTGCCATCGTGTGTTTGAGATAATCAGCAATGAGTCACTGTGGGGGAAAGAACTGACACACTCTTCTTTGTTTTAATTTAGTTACACTGGAGGGTTTTTGCTGGGGTCAGAGCACAGCATCTTAAGAGAATTTTTACTCTGGACTTTGACTAGGCCACTCCAAAACCTTAATTTATTTAATTTTTTAGCAATTCAGAGCTGGTCTTGCTGGTGCGCTTTAGACCACTGCTCTGTTGTATAACTAAAGTGTATTTGAGCAAAAGGTCACAAGCTGATGACCAGACATTCTTCTTTTCTAGAACAGAGCAGAATTTGTGGTCCCAGACCATCACACAGAGTCATCCAGGTCCTGAACCAGCAAAGCAGTCCTAGACTACTGCCAACATGTTTGACAATCAGTATGATGTACTTTTATCTCATATGTGTTTTACACTAAATGCATACATTTTGAAAGGTTCTGCTTTTGTCTTGTTAGTCCACGGATTATTTTTCCCAAAGTCTTGGGGATCATCAAGATATCAAGAACATCTGTCTGCAATTAGATGTTCATGTTGTTCCTTTATCCTTATTTAATTTCCTTATGTCTGCATGCTGTGAGCGCTTAAAAGCCTAAGTCAAATTCCATATTTGTGCACACAATTTTTGCCAATAAAGATGATTCTGATATTTTTTGCCAAGAGAAATCCTTTGTCCTGTTTTTGGCCATCATTGGTTTTGGCCTTGGACCTCTTGCATGGATGTCATTTTTGCCTAGACTCTTTGTTTGATTGTTGAATCACAAACACTGATCCAAACATATGCAAGTGAGGCCTGCAGAGCTTTAAATGTTGTTCTAACTTATTTTGTGCCCTCCGGGATGAGTCAATATTGTGCTCTTGGAGTAATTTTGATTGGCCAACCACTCCTGGGAATGTTCACTACTGATCCATGTTGTTTTTATTTGTGGATAATGTTTCACACTGTGGTTCACTGGAGATCCAAAATCACAGAAATGTCTTTGGAAACCTTTCCAAACTGATTAATTTCTGATTCTATTGGTCTGGCAGTAATAAGCCTTTGGTGTGACTAATGAAAGTGACCAAATAAATTCTGTTAATCACAGCTGATTCACGATTTAACAATAGGGGCAGTTGTGGTTTTAACATTGGACTGGAAAGCTTTTCCCTAAATAAATTAAATAAAAATTTAAAAACTGCTTTTTGTATTTAATTAGTTTACCTTTGCCTAAATTAATATTTTTGTTAGATAGTCTGAAATGTTCAAGTGTGACAAAAAAAAGCAAGTATTTAAGTGCTTCAAGCTCATAAAGCAAGGAGACACTGGATCCATTTTTAGGGCTGTGAACTTCGACCCTTTCAATATCACAAGATGACCAAATGTAAACTTTAGTCATGTGCTTTAGTGAATTGCATACAATGAGATGCAGACTAAACAATAAGCAAGAACAGAAAAAGGTTCAAAAGTAATTGTAAAGTAGTTTGAAAACATTCCCCAAAGCTCATTAATCAAGCTATTCTCCTAAACACAGTACATCAGCAAAGTTGGAATGTTTCACTGTCACACAAACAGGAAGAAGTATCTGTTTCTGAAACAAAGAGGTATGTAGGGAAAAAAATGGTAAAACAACCTGAAGAAGTTCCCGAACCGCCTATTCTTTACATGATGAGTTGAAGAAAGCTTCCTATGTGCTCTGATTTGTCTCAGCTTTTACACTGTTACAATGAAAAGCAGTGCAAAGATGTTCATAAAGTGAATCCAAGTTAGTTTTGTGGTATCTCTGATGTAAGAAGAGGCCTCCCTACTCTTTTTGTGCTGCAGGGAAAATCTGGACCTAGTTTTGGTCTGCTGAAAAACCTGGCATGGATTTAACATGGACGCTAACTCTCAGTCCCAACCCAGCTGTGCAGCAAGGATTCAAAAGTCGTCATAGATTTTATTCAAATGCTCTCCTTTCGTGGCTACTCTGAATTTTGATCACGTTGTGAGCTTAAAAGGCTGCTGTCAGTGTGTTCATGTTTATAGTTTGAGCAGCATGGCATAACTTGGCAGAGGCAGTAGAAATACTCTGCAGGTCACAGTAAGAGTGTTTATGTTTTCATCTAGTCACTCGGTCTAAACTAAATAATCTCCCCTGTCTGCAGCTAATTAGTCCATTTGAAGGCCTTCATGGCTGTCGCTACTTTGTTTTGTACTCTGGATTTAAAGAGGACAATTACTCAGTGTTTGGCAGTCTTAGAGGCTGCAAAGACTTGAGGCAAGGGCGGCGGGTCAGGGAGTTTTGATCAAGGTATATTCATGTATTTGAATGGTCCAGTTAAACTCCAGGCTTAAATCCAATCAAGGATCTGTGGCTAGACAGGAAAATTCCTGTTCACAGAAGCACTCCAACCGATGTGCAAAGTTGATCGAGACACTTTTCTGATTTTTATTTGTAAAAAAAAAAAAAAGAAAAAGAAAAAAAAAAGATAAAATCAGAATCATTCAAAATCATTTGAATGTTTTTACCTACCTTCCCGTCAGCTTGTGAGTGTGTGGTGGCAAAATAAACTTAGATCCTTCTTCAGTCTTGTTTGTCACAGTTCTAGTTATTTTAATTATTACTAACTTTAGTTATGGGTAAGTTAAAGTGAGTACTTGTTTTCTTGAAGCCATTTTTTTCCTTATCAAGACTGACACACTTCTGGTTTACGTGAATTCCATGTTCTTTTGCCATTTCTGTTTTGAAGAATCACTTGTGTACCAGGAAACAGAAAGTCATGGATTACTCAAAACCTGGGAGTACCTGGAGAGAACCCAGGCATGCACAAGGAGACCATGCAAACTCTACACAGACAGACTCTGGCACTGATCCGAACCAAGGAGCTTCTTGTTGGGAAACAACAGCACCACTGTGCAGCCCATAGCTCATTATGCTGATATTAGATGTTTTTTTTTTTTTTTTTTTTTTTATCTTTTTTTATTTTGGACACGAAATGCCAGAGGTAAAACGAGAGAAGTTCAGAACAAGCATTTGCTACATCATGCTGCATGGGATCATAATTTCTTCCCTGAACAGCATCATCTGGTCGTCTGCTGTTTGGAAGCTGTGCAAGCAGACTTTCACACACATCCTAGTGCTCTGACAAGCTTATCAACTTATAAAAGTAAAGTATAGATTTAAAAAAATGTTTCATTGGTGTTTGTTAAGGGTGCTGTTAATAGTGTCACAGCTGATTTTGTGAATACATATGTGGGATTTTCTCCCCACTCAATAAATGTCAAATCAATCAGATTATGCTGCTGCTATAATGGGTAATTTCTTTTAAGGCTTTTAGCACATCTTCAGCCGAGGTGAAAATAAAAACGGAGCATGGTGCGCAACTCTATATAACACTGCAAAACAGCAAGAATGATTTGCAAGTGTCTGCCTGAGGTACTAAGACATAATCCAACTTTGTTTAAATTGGGTTTTAATGATTACAAGACTTATCTTTATTCAAGACAGCCCATCTGTATAAAAATGACAATCCTAGCTAACTATACCTTTTCCCAGCTGGACTGGAGCATTACATCAGTTAAACCTCTTGGTGGCACCAGGGAACCATTTTGTGCAGCATCTGGCATGGTGCCGGGTGTCAGAGCCACAAACCCTGGGAAAAGCAGCGCTTTGTCCATATAAGGCTGCAATCCATCCGCTTCCCTCTTCCTCCCCAGCTCCCTTCCTATGCCTTTCTCAGACCTGAGGGATATTTACAGAGAGAGCGCCTTGGCCGGCCTGCTCTTCCTTTTTAGGAGCTTCGCCTGCTGTCAGATCTCCTACCATCCAGGACAGTGGTCCATCTCTGCTCTCGGATGGGCCAAACAGATGGATAACTGTGTCAGCGGCAGTGCCAAAAGACATCAGGTCTCACGCAGCTTTGCCCCAGATGTGCTCCTCCAGCACACACACTCATTTTGTCCCTCAGACTTCTGTGATGAATGGTTCACCTGGGAATAGCAGCAGATTAATGCAACAGTAGAGACATGCTGTAAATACATCTGTGTAACTCCAGTTCCTCTTTTAGTCTCAGTTAGTGCTGCAGCTGTTGTCTTCTTTTTATCTCCCACAACTGATGTAGGCCATCTGTCTACCAGTACACAGAAAAACCCACACTACATGCATGGATGATGCAGTAAAACAGTGTCAAAAGGAGAAAACTGATAACTAATACACACTACAGAGTAATCAAGAAAACAAACAAGACACATATGGTATATAAGTGCATCTCAATAAATTAGAACATTATTTAAAAGTTAATTTTAGTAATTTATTTCAAAATGCAAAGTTCAAAGATTAAATACATAGCAGTATCTATTTTAAATGTTTACTTCTGCTATTTTTTATGATTATGGTTTACACCTAATGAGAACCCAAAATTCAGTTTCTCAGAAATTCTGGATATCACATAAAATAAATAGAATTAGCTTTCAATATATAAATGCTGCTATGGTCCACACAATCGTGCAGGAGACGGCTGTTCTGACAGTTGTCCAACAGACAGTCATTGAAAGGTCATTTATAAAGAAGCTGGTTGTTTACAGATTGCTGTACGTAAGCATAATCAATGGAAAGTTGAGTGGAAGGAAAAACAGGTCTAAAATGATGGACAAGCTTTAAAAGGACTGGACATTTTTGCACAATGGTTCAAAGTCCTCTTTTCAGATTAAAGCAAGTTTTCCACATTATTTAGGCATTAGTGATGAGGTCAGGGATGTTTTGGAGAGCCATGTCATCTGCTGCTGTTGTTGTCATGCAAGCAACCATTGAGATCCTGTAAGGTACAGTGCATGTAAATACTTTACAGAAGGCCAAAATTTCTGTACTAGAATTATCTTTTTTTGTTGTTGGTCAAGGAATGCGATAAATGTAGCCCAAGTTCTAAAAACATCAGTGTGGTGGTTCCTGAACCACTGACTCAGCCACTGTACAGGTCTGGTACAGTGGCTGAGTCAGTGGTTTCCCCAAACTCATAAATTGGCTTTGCTTCACAATCTTCTCAACTCTGGTGTTATGTTGCTAGGTCATCATTTTCTACCAGACTACTTCCTTCCACTAAATTTTCCCATTTAGACGATTGGACGCAGCACTCTGAACAGATAGCATCTTTAGCAAAGACCTTTTGTTGCATACACAGTTCAGCAATTGTTTTCTGGACAACTGTCAAGTCAGCATTTCTCCCAATGATGTGTTCATCTGAGTTTGAGAAAAAACTAACCAAATTAAAGTTTGAAATAAAAAATTCTATGTAATAAATCCATGAAGTTCACTTTTTGAACTGGGTTACTGAAATAAACTAACTTTTTGATGATATTCTAATTTACAGAGATGCACCTATAAAAAGGATCGTTATCCTGCTTTGAGTAAAAACATAAAAACATCTAATGGATAAAAGCAACAAAACTGACAGGTTCAGAATAACCAAGCAAACTTTGAAAAACACTTTTTTTATTAGGGTGCAGAGATCCATTTAATATATATTAGAAAACCAACATGTGAAGCAAGGCTACATGGAATTTTACTTCAAAGGGTAATAATATACTTAGATTTACATACATAACCATGCTTCTTAGTAAAAGAGGAATTGAAAATAAAATAAAATAAAATAAAAAAGAAAGAAAATAGTATCATTATCAATGGTAATATTTAAAAACCATTCATAGCATAATAGATCTGGACAAATTAGTCACTTCAGCAACTGTGCAACCTTTGAACTTGATCTTCTCGGGCTACTTCCTCAGTGAGGATGCTGCTGTGGTTTATAGTCGTCTTTCTAAAAGACTGGGCAAAGGGTCACAGATATTTCTTTTTATTGCTTTGCAGAGCGTAAAGTGCTGTGGTCCACTGACCTGGTTTGTTTTTAAGAGCATGGAGTACGTCTGTGATTACAGAAATAAAACAAAAAGATGCAGGGAAGTGCATAGGTGGAGAGAGGTAGGTGGGTTCAAACACTTGCATGTGGCAGCAAAACAACCCAACAGAGCTTCACCGACGCCCCTCGCCTTCATGGCATGGCTTAATACAAAAACGCAGAGCCTAAGATGTGCCCTGGGGTTATGTGACAGAAGAAGAAAACACCAAAACACTTGGACCTGGTGAGGGGAAAATTTCTCAACGTGACGTGAAATGTGTTCACAAAGAATAAATACAAAGTGGACGCCTTAAGAACCAAGCCATGTTGTGTGCTCAGTGGAATGCGCATCGTGGGAGGAAAGGAAGGATGCACTTAGCGGGACTGTGTGTGCAGGTTCCCTGACGAATAGTCACAGTACATCGACATGGTGGGAAAGCGCGTGCACAGGTCCTCCTGTGGCAGCTGAGCAATAAGGCACTCGAAAGACACTCCAGCTGTTCATGAAGAGGCATCACAATCCAAGTGAAGCTGTGGTGCTCATGTGCGTAGAACTTTCCATTGCTTTGCTCCCTCCCCTCCTCACTCTTTGGCACTGAGAGGAATGTATGGAAGCGGTGGGATGGATGAAAGGAGTGGGGGGAGGGGGAGGGGGGAGGGGAGAGTTCCCTGGTGGTCGTCTCTCTTAGTCTATTTGGAGAGTTTGCTGATGACACGGATCAGTGCTCCATTTTCGTCTTTAAGACGCTGGTTGTCTGCTCTCAGGTCAACCAAAACCTGCAGGTAGAAGTTAAAGCTCAGGTTAAATCAAGTCTGAACAGGAAGCATTAGTTTCAAAGTGTGTTGAAGTGTAGTCACTTGGTATGTTTCATAGTGGTTTTTCATCTACCGTAGATGAAAAACCCCATCCAGTAACAAGTACAAGATGAGGATCCCAGGACTTTGAAACTTTAGTTTTATTAACAGCCAATTATGATGGATAAGAGGATATAAATTAATTAGGGGTGCACCGATTGCAGTTTTCTGGCCGATCATCAATCTTTAAAAAGCCTGACCTGCCGATTCCAACTGATACCGATTTATTTATTTATTTTTTTTGTGTTTGTGCTGTAAGGGTACAATACACTATCAATGTTACAATCTTCAGCATTGTACAATACCTGTGAAACAATCCAAACTTGTTTTAACTTGACATGAGGTAGTGCTTTTAGTGATGTTCAGATGTTTGCGGAGGCAGATAAGATCAGTTTCACATGTGGGAATAGGCTGATCGAAGATCACCAAAAATTAAGGAAATTGGGGCCAATCAATCGGTTGGCAGATTGATCAGTGCACCCCTAAAAATAATAGCCCCATATTCAGGTGAATGGTAAAATAATAAAAAGATTTTATATATATAATGTGATGCCCTAATTTTTTTTTTTTCTTATAGGTTCTTTAATTTTTTTTTAATTAGAGAACAATATTTTCTTCTAGACTACTTCATATTGTCAGATAGGTTCTGTTGAAATAATTTCTTTATTCTTAAATGGAGTTAAATTAAATGAGAGAAGTGGAAGTGGTCATTTCATCCGGAGACAAGTTACTGCCTTCTCTTTTAAGAGAATCAGAAGCCAAAGAAATCTACAGTCCAGAAATATATTTCACAAGTACTTAAATGGATGACATTAAACAAAAAACCTTAACCAACAGCCCATTAAACAAAAAAAAAATAAATAAATAAAGATACAAGCCTGTGGTGTTGTTTTTCTTTACAGCAACTGTACAAGGGAAATAAACATAGCTAATAAGTAATAAGGGTTTCTTAGAAACTCGAAGATAAGAAAAAACGAAACGTACAAACCCTGCTAATACAACAGGGTGTATTCCAACTGATCATGTCACACTAAGAGCAAACATTTGCATAAAGTACCAGAGATCGCTCCTCTGGTTTTTACATAATGACTGCCTGTGTTTTTCCATGGACAAAAATATTACAAAACAGCCAAATCAGTCTTTCTTAAGGAGAAAGTTGTAGCCTTCTTTCAGCCAGCTGACCAACTGTAGGAAGGGTATAATGAAAAATTGAATAATCTTGTTATGACATGATACTGGTCACCAACTTGTGCCTAGTTGGAGACTTTGAAGATGAATCATTAGATTTAACAACTTCTCAGAACCCTTTAGTAGTTTCCCCTCTTTTCCCCAACATGAGCAAAGTATTTCAGCCACTCGATAAGCTGAAGTTTGGTTTAAGACAACAATCTAAAGTTGAATAAACAGGCAATGCTGAAGTTTTGGAAAGAAGGAACATCTACTGTGTTTTCCTTGTTTTACATGAATCCACCTGGTAAGTTCTGCAAGAGCCTCCCAACGCTTGAATCTGTACTGAAGCGCTAATGGAAAATTATTCTGTTGTGTAACAAATTATGCAACAAACACCATAGGAAGCCAGGAATAACTCAAAAGTGGCAACAGCCAAGATATTTACGGTACAGTATAGCTACAACATTTCTTAAAAAGAACTTGCATTGTTTTCCCAGCAGTCTTGTTAAACTGTCATGACTACCTTGACATCTCAGAGCTCAGAAAACACTCAAGTAAAACTGGGTAGGCAGGTGCTAAACACCAACCTTATCACACCACCTGACAGTGAGAGGCAGCTCTCTGCAGTGTGCTCTCACAAGCCAAAGCCAGGCCAATTGAGCAGAGAAGCATGCAAAGTGTCAGTGGTCGTGATAAGACTCCCTCTGAACCCCTCCTCACCTTTAGCTCCTCCTCCAGCTCTGCCATGCGCCGCTCCAACATCCTCCGGTCCTGGTGTCGGGGAAAAAAAACGTGAAGGGAGGGGAGGGGGCAGAGAGGAAGCGACGCAGAGAAGGAGGAGAAAAGTGGAGCGAAAAAAAAAGTGAGGAAGTGGTTTAAGTGGGGGAAGAGAGGAGAGTGTGTGAAACAGCAGGGGTGGCAGTAGTGAGGCACATGAAGCTACAAGAACAATGAAAATACAAACCAAGCAACAGAAGACATTAGCAGGAAGAGTGGAGGTTGGTTTTACCTTTCTCTCTAGATCCAGTAGTGCAGAACAGTCAGTAAAGCGCTCTTGTCTCTGTTGGGCAAAGCAACAACATCAACAACACCGACGCTTTTCAAGCAGTTATAATCGAAAAGTCTTCAACAGGGAATCGAACTTCTTCATCACCTGTGTTGCCTTCTCCAGCTCCACCCTGGTCTGACTTATAATCCTCTGTGTGTCCTGCAGCTGAGCTTGGAGCTGGCTGTTTTCTCTGGAAACCTCCTCAAACAGCTGTCACACACACATGCAGGCAATTAATAATTGAAATATCACAACATAGCCACACCATCAACTCCAGCTGCTGACCTTTTTAAAGTCTTTACTCTCTGATCCTTCTCTCTGGGTGCGGTTGTTATACGAGGTGTCCAACCTTGAACTTGTGTCTTTGTCTTTCTGCGTACAGAACAAAAAAAACAAAAAGGTAAATACGGCTGCAGTATTTGTTGAATGCCCTTTGATTACTCACATGAAGTACAACCTGTGGATCCAGCCCACTCCCTGAGAACTCCTCCTCTCCACTGGGCTCAATGTCTTCACCCTGAAGAAGACGGTTTAAAGTGTTCTTTAAGCACTGGAGTCAATCTGCAGCGTTTAGCAGCAATTTTCTCAATGAGGATTGTTTACAGTGTTTACCTCCCCGGTCCTCTGTGCCTTCCTCCTGGCGCGAGCCTGTCTCCTCTCCCTGCGCTCTCTGGCCCATTTTTCTGTCTCGCTCTCTCCTGTGATGGACTCATTATCTGAGCAAAACCACACAGCATGTCAGATGACAAACAGCACCTTTCAAAAATATTCATATCGACTGAACTTTTCTATTTTGTCACTTGAGAACCATAAACTTTAAGGTGTTTTATTGGGATTCTATGTGATAAAGCAACACAGAAGGAACAGCAAACCATGTTTGCTTTTCAACAGAATGAAAAGCAAACATGGTTTTAACTTTTTCTTTAGAAATAAGAACCTGAAAAAAAGTGTGGTGTGCATTTGTGGTCAGACTCTGAGTCAATACTTTGTAGAGCCACAGTTACAGCTGCAATTATTTTAGGGTACAGCCCCCTCCAAAAGTATTGGAACAGCAAGGCAAATTCCTTTGTTTTTGTTGTATGCTGACAACATTTGGGTTTAAGATCAAAAGATGAGAATGAGACTAGAGTTCAGAATGTTAGTTTTTATTTCCTGGTATTTATATGTAGATGTCTTAAACAACTCAGGTCTTAAACAACTCAGGTCATACCACCCTTTGTTTGAACACACCCATTTTCAAAGTGCACAAAACTATGTGACTGACAGGTGTTTCTTGTTGACCAGATGTTGCTTTTAATGTTGATTGTTCAAACATTAAATAGCTCACCATGACTAGTTTACTTTTTGGCCCGTGTTTAAACCTATAAAGTAAGTAATTTTTTTTTAAAAAGAGGATAAACCTACATGAAGACCAGAGAGCTGTCTATGGGCTGCAAAAGTCTGATGAGACCAAGATTAATCTCTACTAAAATGATAGAGAGATCAAAGTGTGGAAAAAGAAAGGAACTGCTTATGATCCAAAGCACACAAGCTCATCTGTGAAGCATGATGGAGGTAATGTCATGGCTTGGGCATGCATGGCCGCTTCTGGAACAGGTTCATTCATATTTATTGATGATGTAACGGATGATGGTAGCAGCAGAATGAATTACAAAGTTTAAAGAAACATTTTGTCTGCCCCTTTACGGAGATATGCATCCAAATTAATCGGGAGGAATTTTATCACGCAGCAGGACAATGACCCAAAACACACTGCCAACAAAACAAAGGAATTCATCAGGGGAAAAAAGTAGAAGGTTTTAGAATGGCCAAGTCACCTGACCTTAACCCAAAAGAGCCTGCATTTCACCTCCTGAAGAGGAGACTGAAGGGAGAAACCCCCTGAAACAATCGAGAACTGAAGCAAAGGTTATGCCACCAAATATTAAATGTTATTCACTTGTTCCATTACTTAGTTTGTAATACTAACGGTGATGTGTCCTAAGTTGTTTAACACATCTACATGTAAATACCAGGAAATAAAAACTGACATTCTGAACTCTTGTCTCATGCTCATCTTTTGATCTTAAACCTAAATGTCTGCAGTGTACAACAAAAACAAAGGAATTTGCCTTGCTGTTCCAACACTTTTGGAGGGGACTGTACATCTCCACTGGCTTTGCACATCTAAAGAAATTTCAATCTACTCTTCAAGGGAAATCAGGTCAAGCTCAGTCAGACTGCATGGAGAACATCTGGGAACGTCAATTTTCAAGTCCTGCATAAGATTCTACGTTGGCTTTAGGTCTGGACTTTAACTGAGCCATTCTTATACTTGAATATTTTTTTGATCTAATCCACTCCATTCTAGCCCTGGCTGTATGTTTAGGGTTCTTATCCTGTAGGAAGATGAACCTCCAATTCAATCTCAAGACTTTTGAAGCCTCTGAACTGTTATTTCTAGGATTACCCTCCATTTACCTCAATTGTGCCATCACCTCTTTCCAGCTTTCCTATCCATGCTGTAGAAAATCATTCTTCCAGTATGATGCTGCTGCCCCAATCATTCTCCATGATGATGGTGTTGCCAGGGCAATATGCAATGCTCGTTTGACAGGAGATACATTTTGGGCTCCTCTGACCAGAGCACTTTCTTTCACGTTTGCTGTGTCTCTAAGCAAGACTTGTGGCAAACTGCAACTGGGACATCTTTTGTATTTCTTTCAGCAGCTGGTTTCTTTTTGCCACAATTCCATAAAGGCCAGATTTGTCAATTGCAAAAATAGTGCCTTGTTGACAGATTCTCCCACCTGAGCTGTGAATGTCTATAGTGCCTCCAGAGTTTAAATAGGCCTCTTGACTCCTTCTCTGAATAATGCTCTCCTTGCATGTCTTGGTAGGTTTGCTGTTGTGCCATACAATGCCCAGTCAGGTGTTCAAAGCTTTGGTTATTTAGTGGTATGAAAGAAAAGGGGCTGAAAACAAATTCAGCTTTGTATTCGTCAAAATGTGAAAAACATGAATTATTTTCCTTCCTCGTCACAATTCATTCATCATATGGAATCCCAATAAAATGTATTAAAGTTTGTGAATGTAACATGCTTTTGCAAAACTGTAGAAGTGACTACCTTTTCTTTCAGATGCCTGAGGACGAGCAGAGCCAGCAGGCTGAGTGAGACCCAGCAGATCCGACTTCTGCAGGCTGGCAATACGGGATCTCCAGCTCACTTCCTGTAAATGCATCGTTTTATTCTCGCAAGATAATAAAAACATAAACAGCACAATCAAACCGGTCTGTAACCATTTCATAGGGTTCTTACCCCTTCATCTGCCTTCTTCTGTTTTGCTTCCTTCTCCTTCTCTTCTTCCTCATTCTTTTCTTTTCCTTTGTTGTCTGTTTTCATGGTTTTAATTGTCTTCTCTGCCTCCTGTAAGTCTGTTAGCGTAACTCCCTTTGAATAAAGGAAAACAATGATGAACCAAACACACACGGCCCAACTGAGGTTCAAAGGCAGGGAATATGTGAGCAGGAAAATCCTTACCTGGGTTGAGCGTCGGGATTGTCGTGCATGCCGGGAGCGGGCTTTTCTCTGTGCTTCCGCCTCCTCATCTCGTACAGGTGTCAGATATGACCTATGTGATCAGAATCGCTTTCAGTGACAAAGCCAGACCACCATCTTTGTTTTGTTACACGTTTTGTTCTTACTTGCGCCTCTGTTTGCTCTCCTGTTCGCTTGTCGTCATGCTTTGAGAGATTGAGGTGATGGTGGACGGTGGTTCCTTCTTTTCCGTCTGTTCCTGAGGAGTTCTTGGGGAAAATGTTTTAAATTAGACAAGAAAACCACACAGAGCGTAAATAGAATAGAAAAGAAATACCCTTTTATTGTCCCATAACGCGAAAATTTCTGTGGAACAGCAGCAAAATGATAGAAAACAGACTCACACGCAGAATAAAATATATATAAAAACAGAATAAAGAATAAAAAATAAATCATATGTACAAATGGTACATATGATCATATTTTTTAGTCATAAAACCTTTAAATATTGAAAGCAGGAAATATAAACAAATCATATACAGCTTTTCCATTATTCTTAAAAGCATATTAATAAATTTTAAAGCCCTTTTTGACAACAAAACTGCCGTTGTAACCACTCTTCTTAAAAATACATAGCGAACACCATGTTATGGGTGATTACTTGACATCTTGGTCTGCAGTTTTTATTGTACTATTCTCGTGAATAGGACAGCCTACTTTTTGGACAAAAATGTTTCTGTTGAACTATATTTAATCAATGTTTGATCAGTTTTGCTACAAAGCAAAAAAAAGCTACAAACCTTTCCCACCAAACAGCCTCTCTGTTATAAACAACTTTTGCTCTAGGATCATAAAAAAATGAAATCATGAATTTAATGGAAAGAACAACCCAAAGCTGAGGAAGATGACATAAAACATTTCATGCCGTAGCTACTGCAGAGAGCTTGAGCAGTGCGCAACCAGCCAAGGCTGTTGTTTATGATCATAAGGTTTATAAAAGGTAAGAAATTTTTTTTTTCTTTTTGTCTCCTGTACAAAACATCTGTTGATTTCCACAGATCTCATTAAATGAATAGCCACTCTCTCTAAACAATCCTCCAACATAGTTAGCTTCAGCTACGGCAGTTTTTTTTTCCCTCCATGTCTGAGCCAAATTAGCAATGCCATTGGCTTCCTATGCAATTCCAATTGATTCTCATCTCATTTCAGTGCTCCGTCTGCGAATTCTCCCATTGAGCTCCATTTCTCCGGTTGAATTTCAACTGGGCCAATCAGCGAACAGATGACTGGCCCAGACTGATTTTCTGCAGCGTTTTAGAATTGTAGTCTGTCTATGGTTGTAGTTTGGCAATGGCATCAGAGGAAGCAAACGAAGCCATTCAGTCCATGTTGGCCATGCGTCCAAATGTTGAGCAATTAAAGTCGGAGCAAGAGGAATGCATAAGACATTTTATTTCTGGCAAAGATGTCATGTGGCTCAGTACCTCTCTCTTTGCAGTCGGGGATGGTTGTTTACTGCGTATGCAATTTCAGGTAAGCTTCATAGCGTAGACCTTCACGGTTGAGCTGGCACATTACATACGTCACGGCCAAACATTAGCAAGTGGGTAAAATCAGATCCAACTGTTTAAAATTTCAGAGTCCATACCTCCAGCAAGCAATCATTTTTCAATAGCCAAGGGTCCAGACCCTCTGTACGAAGCAAAGCATAGAACAAGGGGCTGATTTTTACCAGGCTAGAGCCAAATGAAGGAGAGAGAGCTTGACTGCAGCTGCAGTCAGATTGTATAGCAGTATTTTAACTTCCCTTAAACCCACTCCCTTCGTTGCATTGGAATATGGTGACTTTTTAGGACCAAGCAACATGTTTTGAAGAAACCAAGACAGGCAGATTAATAGAGTTCGAGCAGTGTGATGGATGGTGTCCTCGGAATAATCTTTTCACATCTATGTTACTGTGGTGCAGTTAAAACCCCACGAGTAAAACATGGGTTGATTATGTGGACAAAAGTGAGACTTACACAATCACAGGATGGCAGGCTAATATAAAGTAGACTGTTGACACACATGAGGAACATGCTGATGCATGTCGGTTCAGGTCAGAGTAAAGATGCTGGTCAGAATTGGAGCAGAAACTGCAATGACTACTTAAATGCTACAGGGCACTTTTAAATCCCTCTATCGGGCGCTGATTTTTAAGGTCTCTAAATTACTACCATCAAATAACTTTGGCTTTCTCCTCCTCACTGAATAAATTGTCACATAAATCTTCAGTTTAGTCTGAAGACTTAGACATAGGTAATACTACTTTTGTCTTGGGTGTACAAGATGTTATTCATTGATGCTTTAGCTGTGCATTCCAAACGTAACATTATCACTCTTCAGTAACTTTTGGCTCTTTTATACTTGTTTTTTTGTGGGTTTTGGCTTTTCTTATGTAAATATTTCCTGATGTTAGGCAAGGAAATAAACATAACAATTAGGAGCTAAAAGTATGAACACAACTTAAAAAGAAAAAGTAAAACTTAAGATGTCAGCACTTTTAAGGTCAAATACCTCTGAGCTAAAAGACTATTAAGGCGGCTGAGTCCAGCAGAGCTTGTTCCTGTACTTGATGAGGTCACGTTGGCGTCATCCAGTCTCTTTACATAAGATGAGCTAGTAACAGGACAAAATAGGAAAAGTAAAGAAAAAGCACATATTTCACAGTAACTTGTACACATGAATTAGCATTTACAGCTATGGGGGGGGTTGCTGTTGTGAGCTGTGACAATGCAAGCACAATCACACACAAACAGCAGAGCAAACGAGTACAAAACAGGTGGTGAGCAGCGTGACTGACCTGTGTAGCAAAGATGGTGTGGAGCTAGTGAACTCATTCCCTAACTGACTATGAAGTCGCCGAGTGTAAGACGAGCTACGGCTTAGCCAACTAAGAGAAAGGGAGACAGGGTGACGGGGACACATACACAGTGACTTTGATTCTGCTTCTCTATTTTGGACAGTTAAATCCCACCTGTTGGAGCTGTCAGAGCTGTTATCTGGAATACTGAAGAGTCTCCGTGTTGGAGTTGGCGGCACTCGAGCAAGTCTGGGTTCCTGGAAAAATGAAGGAGGTAGAGTTTGGTCTGTTTATCAGTTATTTATGCAGCTCAGTGAGAGGAAGGTCTAAAAGACGCCTTTATTTGGGCCGTCATGTTCTTGTTAAAAGAAAATAACAGCCATACTTTTGTGGGCGTATAAATCTTGGAAACGAGTGTGTACCTTGGTGTCGGCCTCAGAGCTAAGGCGGGGGCTGGAGGCGGAGCGGCTCATTCCGAGTCCAGACTCTGCGCTTCTACTTGGGTCCTGGATGGAATCCGAGAGCCCGGCTGAGCCCAGAGTCACGGAGCTGCCTGCCTTCCTCAGGGACGTTCTCCATGAGCCAGGAGACTCGGTGGCTGGAGGCTTGCTTGGTTCCTGCCACGTGCAAAAGCCCAGGATTACATAACTCTGTAAAGTATATTAAGCATTTGGTATCTATGTGACATCTCTACAGGCTACCTTCTTTAGTTGGCTTGCAGTGGTATTTGTTGACATGGAGGTAGAAAGCGCACTGGTGGTATTTCGTTTGTTGTTCAAGTTGTTTATTATTTCTCTGTTTTTTGCTTTCTCTGCAACAGCATTAGGAACGGCAGGTAAAACATTACACAGATCTAAAATCCTACATGCAGTTTCGCAGAGACATCACAAAGTCAAAACAAAACACAGCAGCAGCCCCCTCCTCACCTGACTCTGTCTCGCTCTCAGACTCGCTCTCCTCCTCTGAGCTGGAGCTGCTGGAGGCTTTCGCTTGACTCTGCCCCGTCTGGCCTTCCTCCTCCTCGTCCTCGGCCGGACTGCTCGGCAAGGCGGGAGGCGGGTGCTTCTCCCGCTCATGGAGGCATATCTTGTCCCTGCTGCTCATGCGGGAGATAGAGGTCCTGCGGTTGGGGGGCGGAGCCCAGGGTGGGGAGGGACGACAGGTGGCATGCAGGGAGCCGATCAGTGAGGGCAACCGTACAATGTGCAGCAAATTAAAGCAAGCGACAATTGACACATCAGCAAGTGGCACAGCTGGACTCAAGTGCATTTTTTGGAGTTTCTTTTGCTTTGTTTTTTTAAAAACAAAAAACAAAACAAAACAAAAAAAAAAAACAAACAAAAAAAAAAAAGCAAAAGAGCACTAACAAATGAAAAAACAATGCCTTGTCTCAGTGTCATACTACATACTTATGATTAACATCATGATATAGTGTACAGAGCCTCACAAAAGTATTCATAGCCTTTTAAATTTGATCACAACTATGTTACAACTACAAATCTTTCCTGTGCAGCTCCCCCATCCCCACTGAAGAAAAGTATCTCCACGGCATGATGCTGCCACCACCAGGTATCACTATGGGGATACAGTCTTCAGGGGGATGTTAGGATGCTCTCGACAGATATTTCTATTTAAGCCGTGGATCTCTAAGCATCCTCTGAGTTAGCATAGGTCTCTTGGCTGTGTGTCCGATTAATGCTCATCTTGGTACAACCTGCTACTTTAGGTAGAGGACCGTGTCTTGGTAGATTTTGTCCCATACCCTTTCCCCAAAATAAATTGAGTACAAGTTGACCCTATTTTATGGTTCGTTGTCTTATGAAGACAACTAGTTGCGTCTGATTTTATTTAGCTGTAAAAGGGGGCTGAATAAAAAAGCCCACAACATAGTTTAAATTTTTATTTGTAAAAACATTTTGAAAACCATGTATAATTTTCATTGCACTTCACAGTAGACACTGCTTTGTGCTGGTTTATCACTTAATATCCCAACAAAATACATTAAAGTTTGTAGTTGTAACAGGACAAAATGGGTTGAAGATGCATAAATTCTTTTGCAAAGTACTATATACAGTACGTTTTCAGTTCTCCTGCTTTTAAAGCAATAATTATTGGTAATTACTGGTTATTGATGGTTCTAGTACATAAGCTGCTCTAAAGAAGGCTCAGAAAGTTAGATTAAATCATTCTTTAAAAATGAAAGCCTTTTTCTCAGCTGAGTCAACTGAGGAAGCATGTGAAGTAGAACATCAAACTATATTTGCTTGATGATTTTGATGATTTCATGTATACTTGACTGATGTTTTTTATGATGTGAAGCACTTTGAACTGCCTTGCTGCTGAAATGTGCTATACAAATAAACTTGACTTATTCATGCAGCTGTATAATTAGCATTGTTGAAGGGGAAATAACTGTTAGAGTTAAAATAAAAGAACACCGTGTGCAGCTGTTGTAGCATTATAAACAGGCTTTGAGAGAGTGCCGAGTGGTTTGGGAAACAGACAAATAATCCCTGTCTGGATTTAAAACACTTATGAAGAGAAAGGTCCAAGAGCCAAAAATACTGACAGTAAAGTAGGACATGAACACAGAGAGTACTTCTTAACATCATTATACAAGGATAGGGACATTCTTAAACGAGAAAAAAAAAAAACCCCAAAACAAACAACTTCTTATTCACAGCATATATATATATATATATATATATATATATATATATATATATATATATATATATATATATATATATATATATATATATATATATATATATATATATATAGAGAGAGAGAGAGAGAGAGAGAGAGAGAGAGAGAGCGTCATTGCTGAAAGAGAACTGCAGAGCATAAGGAAATTTAAATGGCAACATTTTAAGTTTTAAGACTTTTTAATAGCAGCTTCCAATACTTCTTTCTTACTGCATTTGTAATGTGACACTTATGTTTATTGACACTAACCAAATGTTTCTAATTATTAGGCACTGTTGTGAAAGTATAATGCATCACGTCCAGTCACTCAAGTTAAATAAGCCCACAGAAAGCCAATAAAGGAGCAAGACTGTTTTAGAGAGCTGAGCGCAACGAGCTGCAAGAAAATAATGTCTCCTTAGTTGAAACAAAACACAGTTCTGTGGTTAAACCGAATGCAGGCCAATCATGTTTTCCACGTTCCTTCATAAAATGTAGTAACTAAGATTAGAAATTAACATTAAATTTAGGATTTTAACAGATTTTTCAACAAAATTTCACACTTTTTAAAATGTACATTTATTGATAGATGGATGGATGAGCAAATAGATAGAGGAAGGATATTTGGCCAGACAAAATAGACCAATGGATGGATAAAAGGATGTATAGACTGATGGTTGGGTAAATAAATGGAAAAAAGGATGGATGAACGTGCCAATGGACAGAAAATAGGATGGGTGGATGGATGGACAGACGGACAGATGTAGGGATGGGTGAAGGAATCAATGGATATATGGAGACAGATCAATAGATGGACAGACAAATATCTATTATAGATATAAATTCAGATAGCTATCAAGCAAAGATTGTGACTAAGAATCAAGAATCAATTTCTTTTTCCACAATTAGTCATACCTGGAAAGTACCTAAATAGTAAAATTTTCCAGATGACATTGGAACTCTGTAAATCAGATGAACAGAACAATGCGTCCTCTGCCTCTTAATGGTTTGATGTGTACCTCTCATCCACGACTGCAAAGACAGTTCTCAGTACAAGCATTGAAAAAGAAAAGAGCCAGAAGCTTCGGACAGCGGTAAGTAGCCACTTTAAAACTGCTGATCAAACACTGGTAACAAGAAACGTACCAGAAGTTTTACTTATGAAGTACTTCACAAAAACAAAACAAATTGATTACTGCTACACAAATGAACCTGAAACTGCTATTCAGAATGTTTATGAAGTATGAAGGGCTTTCCACAATAATGATCAGAACTGCCAATATTTATGCCTAATTTCCTGTTTACTATCTATATAATCATGTTTTACACAGATTATTTTTTCTTCTTAACTTCTAACTGCTGCATCCTTAAATTGCATATTGAGACCAAGACGTACCCAGTATGGCACTAAGACAGACACAGTCCATTCAGGTCACCTCACAGGAATGCTTGGACAGTTAAAATCAGACTTGCGTGCATGCAGACGACTGGTCCTGAGCTTTATGGGATTCAGTTAAGGAAGGGCAAAGCGTGTACCAACACACACACACTCACAGTGGCACTAACCTGCGAGTGCGGACTGGTACCATGGAGATAGGTTGATTGGTCTCAATAACAGGATTCTGTTTCTGTTTCTCGCTGCGTAACTGAAGAGGAATATAAACAGACATAAACACAGAGAACATTCTGTGCTACAGCACCATCAATCAGATCAAGTTTATCTGAGCGGGTGATAATAGCCGCAGAGCTCGTTTGAAGGCAGACTTACAGCGTTCTGTTTCTTCTGCAGCTCCTCCAGGGTGTCCACGAGGTTTTCGTCTGCAACATCTAGAGGCGTTTGCCCCTATAAGGAATTAAGCAGTGTTTTATCAGCTGTAACAGACGATAAAGCTGTAGCGACTGATTTAGTAGTGAGTAAAAGTCATTTCAGTCGGCCTCACCACATTGTTGACGGCAGCCATGTCGCACATGTGGTCAGAGAGCAGGGTACACACCTCCTCCTGTCCCCAGTGAGCTGCTGCATGCAGAGGTGTCCACCCGTCTATATCCCTGCAGTCCACATCTACCCTACACTGTAACAGTACCCTGACAAGGTGAGGAAGAACAGGAGGAGGAGCAGACATGGCTATGAATAAAAGCTGATACCAAAGCAAGACAAAAGCCCCTCATTGGTCTTTTGTGTGCGGTAATTCTTACTTAAGGACTTCGATGTAACCTTTGGCTGCGGCGACGTGTAGAGCTGTAGCCTTGGTGTTGGGGTGAGGCGTCAAGGAGCCGCCTCCTTCAAGCAGCGCTGTGGCGTCCTGGAGCATGATCCTCTCCTCCTCCTTCCGGGCTTTATCCACGTCTATTCCTGTTCGGGGGATGTAAACAAGGTGGGAATGATAAAAAAAAACCCAGAAAAAAAATAAAAATAAAAATAAAAAAATAATAAAAAAAATGCATTCATTCATAATGCATTCAACTAAAACCCTTACCAGAATGAAACCATAAAAATTTGCTGAAGAGAGATTTCTCTAATCTCTTTTTTTTTTTTTGAATTTTCCATGGAATTGTGACCATTTGAATTAGAGCTCCACCACACATTTAGTCACATTCTTCATTGCAAAATCTTCCTGTACAATACTCACAGAAGACTGTTTAGATGCAATATTTGCTATGCATGTGAATTCTGCATGTTGATAGTATATTTGGCATGTTGCATAGACTTTCATAGTCTTTGATGCCCACACGCAATGTATAATTTCCGTGATTAAGATGCAAAAGTTCAAATAGGGGTGATTGTGATGAAAGAGAAAAAAAAAAAAAAAAAAAAAAAAAAAAAAAAAGAGTCTGAATAACTCTGTGAGAGTCTGAGAGTTAATTTTATTCAGTACTGACATCACAATATTCAGATAAAGAATTAGAATTTTCTGCTATCACATAGCCCTAGTTTATATTTCTAAGTTTGTATTTATTCATGAGAACTATAATCAAACAAACCAAATTACTTTTAACTTTTCGCAAAACTATCACATCTTCAATTAATCTACATTTATCCTCAGTTACTCCAACACTATTCACCTCATAATATTCGAGATGCAACAAGCATTTGACTTGTGTCCTGAACTGTTCAAAAACTTTCAAATCTAACCTTTGTCCAATTACTAAACATATCAGGGTTACCAGGTCAAGCTGCCAATAACAATCTTTGGCATAGATGTTACTGAGGGAAGGACACTCAAAATTACCTGTTATAAAAATGAAGACAGTAGAAGATGTAAGAAGCCATTTAACATCCCAAGACATGTCTGCCGTTCATTCAGGCTGCAAGATGGCAAGAGAGAGCAAGACTCCGACAGGAAGTAGTATAGCAGAGGAGCTCTGCATTATCCGTTTGAGCTCTCAGCCTCGGGCTGTCAAGGAAAATTCTTGATTTGGGAATGTCGGCAGCCTTTTGGAAACCTTAGTATTAAGGTAAGGATCTACATTACTATGAGAAATTCACACAGAGACTGGAGTCTAGAGTTAGTAAAGCTAACCATGCTAATCCCTAATATAAGTTTAAAATATCAACACTAGTTATTTTGTTTTGGTTTTAAAAATGACAGTTGGCACTCACTAATTAGTTTTACAAAAAGAAAATAATGGCTAAAACCAAAACTTTAATTGGTGTTCCTTTTTTATATTACAGTTCCTACAGAAAACAAGTTAAACTCAGCAGGTTAGTTTTTAAAACCAAAGTTTGGAAATCGGACTCCTAATTCTGATCAGTGCACCTCCAAATACGATCAATCAATAAGAACAAACCATTTTCTGAAATGATGCTGAAAATCGCAAACTATATTAAAAAGTTTCAGTTGTGACAGAGTCTCTCACCATATTAAAGTATTTGGTTCAGATTTCAAGGTTTGATTCTGTGAAACAATTAAACACTGAAAAGCTTCAAATAAAGCAATGGGAGTTACATGCATCTCAAATTATTATTCATTTTATGTTCACAATCACCTTCTTGACTCAACAGCAAGGACCCCACCTCAGCTGTGAACTGGTGCTGTGTTAATGACCCCACCTTGTTTTTTGATTTCAGCTTTGAGAAGCCTTTCCATTGCATCTTCAGTGGCCACATCCAGAGGGAGCTCTCCTTCGCTGTTAACTGCCCCAACGTTAGCACCGTGCTCTATCAGGTACCTTAAAAACAAAGAGTTGGTCCACAAGCAGTTAGAAGAAAACAAAAACTTGTCTGAATTTATCTTTCATATCCTGAAAAATGTTGATCTGAAACAAAACAGGTGTACACAGACTCTGCAGTAGCCAAGCTGAGGAAGGTCAGGACTCACTTGGTGATCTGGATGAAGCCGCAGGAGGCCGCAGCGTGCAGAGGAGTCCAGCCCTCATTGTCCCCTGTGTTGACGTCGCTCCCGTTTTCCACTAGGAACTGCACCATCTCTGCGTTTTCATCTATGCAGGCCTGACAGACGGACAAACAAACACGTCAACATCGCTGTGAAAAGGGTTTTCTTTGATTCATAAAAGTCCAAACTCTAATAGATGATTCAGAAGGTCTCCGACCCACTAAAAAACAGTTTACATTTTCAGTGAGAAAGGGAAAAACTCCAGACACTTCCAAAATCTATTAAACCCAACTAAACAGCAGAGCTAAAACAATGACCACACTGTATACTTGCTGTAATGGCTTTCTGCTAAGTGGGCTGCTAAAAGCCCTCAAGTAGTTTCTAAAACAGTCATTTTGTGCCATGAATGAAACAGTGGATCTGTCTGGCAGCTTTTCCTGAGGAGAAGTCCAATATAGATCTCAACGTGATCTAACCAAAGTGTCGAGATAAATCGCATGTGAATCTCATGGGATTGTTTTATGCCGTTTAATATTTATGAATAAAATCACATAGAACCTCGGCTTTACCCATTCTGAAACCATTTGCTTCATATTAGTCTGTTATAAGTTGCAGACTTAAGCACCGAAACACAAATGTATAGGAAAACCAAAGCATATGCAAACAATGCTTGGAAAATTACTGTTAATTCAGACACAGAGCAATGCAATGAACTAGTTACAGTCTGTGGAAAAGGATTTGCCCCTTCACAGATTTGTTTTTGCTTTCTATCACACTTAAATGCGTCTGAACACCCAACCAATTTAATATGAAGACAAAATGATGATGATGAAATGATTACTTCATTTCTCAAAAGGAAAAAAACAAACAAAACAATCGCTAATTGAAAAAGTAATCACCCCCAGATTGTTAAATCATGAATTTTATCAGCCAGACCACGTCCAGGAGCCCAAAGCAACCCAGAGCAACAGCTAAAGCCCCGCAGGCTTCACTTGCCTCGGACGCAATAGGATGAATCAAACCTGGTTAACAAAGTCATCATTTACTCAGGTTATCTTTTTCAGATACACAAATGCATTTCTTGACCTGAAACATTTAAGCATGACAAAAAGAAAACATAAGAAATTTGCAAGGGGTAAAAATCTTTTACATTACTGTATCAACACAAAATGAAATGAAACATTGTTTTTCCTACTTTTTTATGTGAGGAAGACACAGCTGAATATATTAATGTCTAAACATGACAGTCAAGTTAGACAGGATTCTTGATGCAAGATGATAAAATGGATCATATTACTCAAGAGCACTTTAAGACTGTGGGTTATTATATTTTCCTTGGGGTTATCATGCGTTTTACCGAATCCTTTTGTAATTCCGCATTTCTCTGATTAAAACAAGGCAGAAGAGAACAAATATAAGACAGAAATGTGTCCAATAAACATATATTTGTCTTAAAACTGAGAAATCAATGCATTAAAACTGAAGGTGTACTTGATTTTGCTTTGAACTGAAAGGTTGTAAATTACAGAAGTATTTAATTAAACTAAATCTATGCATTTCATTAAGTGACTTTGTGTCTACCCCGTTTCATGGTGACACTGGTGCTCATAATGCATTTTATCTCTTGTTTTTTCAATGTGCAGCTATGGACAATTAAATGGGTTTAATGGATATTTTTGCATGGTTAGGGTAGGGAGGAGCATTCAAAGCATTTTTAAATGATTGGTATCCAAGTCCGTAATGTAACTCAACTCACGTTACCTGTAGTATGTGCACCATCACGGATTTTTTGCCAGTCACTTCTATGTTAACCACTGCCAGCGAGCTGGAGAACTGCAATTTGCATGTCCAATGTTTTTCAAAAAAAAAAACAAAAAAAAAAACATAACTTTTTCTCATGGACATAGCCTGCAAATATGTATTATAAAGTCTGCACATGAATTTCAATAACAATATAAGTGCTATTCACCCTTTACGACATTCTCAGTGAGTGAGAGACTGTACCGGCTGCTGCATTTTTCTGTCCAACTATAACATTTAAAGGAAAGGTTATAAAGCAGAAGAACAACTTTTATCCACATGTGACGAATTGGAACCACAGTGAAATATGTTACAACCTGAATTATGAATTATGAAAAAGTCTTCCTTTTGAGCAAATTGCCCTGGATGAAAACATTGCCAGGAGATAAAAAACGATAGAGTTTACTGAAAACTGTACCAATATTGTCAAGTCAGATATACCTTTAGAAACAAAAAAAATAAATGAATATTTAGTTGACGTGTTGGCAAAATATTACTGCAGCTTTCTTAAACTGAGTTAACCTTGTGTTGGAGCGGCATACTGAGGCTGACTAGCAGAAACTGTGGTTGGAACAAAAGTCAAGCATGTGCATCGCATGAATTTAAACTGACCTTCAACAACATCAGGAATAATCAGCTACAGAAATGACATGAAAATTGACTTAAGTTTGCTAAAAGCACAGTGGTTTTTTTTTTTTTTGTTTGTTTGTTTTTTTTTTTACACATCAAAAAACTAGATCTAATTTAAACAGAAGGAGGCTATTCATCTCTGACTGAAATGTTCAGATACTTCCAGTTTTACCTTAAGCTGCTGTTTCTCGATCCTGGTCCTCAGCAACCGCTGCCCTGCATATTTTAGATGTGTCTCTGCTCCAGCACACCTGATTCAGATGATAGCATTAGCTCCTGCATGCCATCAAGTGCTGCAGAAGCATGTTAATCACCCATTTATTCAGGCCAGGTGTGTGGCAGTGGCAGAAGGGAAACACCTAAAACATGCAGGGCAGTGGTCCCTGAGAACCAGGATTGAGAAACACTGCCTTAAGCACATGAACACATGCATTACCTATTTACCAAGAGAAAAAAGGATTTGCTTTGATGTTAGAAAAAAAAAAACAAAACAACAACTATATTTCTAATCATGTGCTTCCACCAATGCTTTAGTCCCATGGAAAAAAAAACAAATCAAAAATATTTAAGAGTCCATGAGAAAAACAGAGTTCAAAGGACCCAGTCAGATACCATGTCTTGCACTAAATGCGCATATCACCTAATAGTTATCTTGCAGATCACCTGGCTAGTAAATAATAAGCGTTTAAGGTGGAGTTTTTCTGTTAAATGGTAGTCAAAGATGACTGGTCGGAGCAACATTAACCGCTGATGACGTAGATGCGCAATAATGAAATATGATGTACCAGAGATCAGCCCTTGGTCAACAGACTAACCCTTTCATCATGTTCTGCAGATTCACCAACTTTATTTGTTATTTTTGGAAAATATATTTTATGTCAGCACCCAAATAAATCTGCTATGTTTATGTCAGTCACATGATCGAAGCTGACGTCCCCTGCTCTTTAGGCCTGTCACAATAAGCAATGAATCAATTAATCGCATTATAAATTAAAATGAGCTCAATATTTCCATTCTGATGATTAATATTTTTTGCAGGCCAATTTTGTTTGCAGAGACTTCATAATAATTCATTCTATTTATGGTTTCGGTAGTGTATGGTTTTTATTTCTGCTTTACTTATTGTTTTTGGCTGTCTTGTTTTATTTTGGCTATTTAAAATATTTTTAAAAAATTACAAAATAAATGCAGAATATGGAAAAAAATTGAAAAAAATATATAATAAAAGAAAGTGATGGTAAATAAAAAAATACTAAATAAATACAGAATTAAGAAAAAATAGAAAAAAATAAGTGAGAAAGTGAGAGTAAATTAAAAAAAATTACAAAATAAGTACAAAAGTGAGAAAAAATAATGAAATAAAGGCAGCTAAAAAAACAACAAGATTGGAAATGAAATGGAAAATTAAATAACAGTGATAATATTAAGTGATCTTTACAAAGTTAAAGTCTATTAGTCTTTGAGAGGGCGAATATTATCAATATATTACTTGAAAATAGTCTAAAAAAAACAACAATATTATCGATTATGCAATAATTTCTGGGACAGCAAAATATGTTATCGTGACAGGCCTACTGCTCATGCTATTGGCTGCACCGGCTGATGTGAGGTTTGAAAAGCTGTGCAAACCACACCTACATGGCATACCGAAAGCCTCACCAGGTGAGAAATAGCACACACCTCATTTCACACCATGTGGTGTAAAGGAAAACATGATTATTCTTCCATTGCCCTGTGCTCCAAGTTGCAGTATGGACACTTGTTTTCCCATAACAAAACAAATTAATAAAAAAACAAAACTCCGATGTAGTGCTATTCTCTGAAACATTTTCATTAAAACCAGCACAAACCCTTCCATTGTGCGAACCTAGAGTAGCTACCTCTTTTGTTGGCCAACTCCGACTTGCCTTGAGTCCACACAAGCATCACAATAATGATCTGTTTGATAGAAAGAGACTATTTGAGACGGGGAGCTTCTCACTGAAGCAGCACTTCTGACCTGCTATAACCCAATCCTATCACAATGTGGCTCTTTTCTGGTTCAATCCAATATTTACATGTGACATTTTCTCCTGCTTTTAGCAACTGAATGTAAATATCTCTATGGTAACCTGCAGCCTAATGTTTCCCACTCACTGCCTTGCTGCACCGTATACCCATTAACAAGAAAATCAAGATTTGTCACTTCATCTCTCAGTGCTCACAATGTTTTCGCCAGCTGAGAACACCCGAGGCAGTTCTTGATCTGCTCGTCTTTGCAAAAAACAGGTACCCATCCTTAGATATTTGTACCTGACTGGATGCATATGGGTCCACATGCGGTGTAGTGACACAAAAAGTGGCATGCAGCTGAATATAGAGAAGAGATTAAGGCGTTTTAATGTCAGTCAGCTGTTTTTGTCTTAGCGATGAGTCAGAAATTGGCACTACAAAAGGTTTCAACCAGCCCCAGGAACAAGAGCTCTGTCATCACCTAGAAATAAAAACATAGGCAAGATGGCCTACATACAGAGCCTTGCAAAACTTCTCGTTTCCCTTAAACTTTTCCTGTTTTTCACCTCAAAATAAAATCTACTGCAAGAATTTGAAGACACCTTATCATGAAAATAACGTGAAGGAAAAGCTAACACTGCTAACACCCTGAACACGCAATCCCAACTGTGAAACATGGTGGTGGCAGCATCGTGCTGTGGGGATGTCTTTCTTCAGCAGGAACAGAGAAGCTGGTCAAGGATGATGAGAAGAAGAATGGCGCTCTAACCATACAGTCAGAGTTACAATGAAATGGTTCAGCTTAAAGCATATTCATGTTTTAGAATGGCCCAGCAACGGCAAAGCTAACAGAGTTTATGAGAAGTTGTCATTTAATACCTTACGTCTTATTTTCATGACAGTTTTGCAATTTCAAACACTGAAATGAATACAGCAGTACAAGATAGTCAATTCTACTTTACAAGCAACATATTCATTTCATTAGGAAAACTGGAGCCTAGTCATATTTACTTTCTTGACTGATCCTTGTAGCATTGATCACACAGGACCTTCACTTGTCTTTAGGAAAAGCCTTTGGATCCCACAGATGCATGCTCAAAGTTCTCTAAGCCCATGCACAGGCTGTTCTGCTAAAAAACAGCCTGACATTACCAAAAAAACAAAACAAAAAAAACAAAACAAAAAAAAAAAACAGCTGAGATATGAGGATGTTGTTAGTTTTGCAAGCGTTCACTCACGCATTTTGACCTTGTCCCAGCACCAGATGAAAAGTTAAGGGATCACTGAGATGATGACAGTTAATCACCAGCTAGACAGGGATGTCTGCAGCACGTTTTAACAGGATAAATGACACAGAAGTCAAGACGTCTAACTGGAAACCACAAACATGAACCGGTGGCCTGAGAAGCGACTGGACCACCAACCCAGCAGAAATCATCCTCTGGGGACATTTTCTGGCAATTTCTGCTGAGAAACCTCCCCCCCCCCTCTCTCTCTCTCTCTCTTTTATTTGGATGTGGATGGTAGAATTTACTAACCTGAAGTAAATGCTGTCACTTCGACTTCATTAATTATTCTTCCTCAAACTGAGCCGAGAGTAATGTGAATGTTTACATGATGTTAAAGCCTCACACAGAACCATGCTCTCCAGGAGTGACTTAAGCTACCTAAGAGGCTTTTCTTTTGGTCTAAATCAACTAATCACAAAGCTGTTACAGGCCTTCTTTCGCTCCTTACAATATGAGACAATTAGTGGGAAACCAGGTTTGGGGGATAAAAATGTGCTTGTAGTAAGACCAGAATATGAGGACTGCAGCAATGCCAAAAGCGTTATTCACCCACAACTGAGGGCTATGTGTCTGTTTGGTGGGAGCGTATCCGAACAACTCGCCGCTCCAAGCTGAATGAAAGAACAGAGGGCACTTCTTGGCCCCCTGAAGGCTTCAGAGGTGCACGCAGACCCTCCAAGCAGAGTCTTTCTCCAAATCATCAAGTGACTCATTGTGGAAATCGCCTTTGACAGCAGCAGCTTGTGCTGTTTGAGGAATGTTTTCCATTTCTTCATTCGAAATCCCCAAAGTCCCTTCCACAGGGATCTGGCAAAGAGGAAGGAGGAAGAGAAAGAGTGAGCAAAGGCAGTCAGAGGAGGAGGAGGAGGAGAAAGATGGTGTTGTGGAGAAAGTCTTTGGTTGGTGAGGATGGAAAGTTTGGAGAGTGTAAGCCTATATTTGATTCAAGTTGCCAGGCAACAGATGAGCAACAGGGGAGAAACGGGATGGAGGGAAGGATAGAAACCTCACTCGGGTACCTCATGGGGATCAAACTAAAACAGGGACGCTTCACACAACTTTTATCTTGGGGATACAACCACTCCTTTAAATATATTAATATCCAGTGGTGCATTATTTACCCCCCTAACAAATACACACTGGCATTGAAGGGCAGTGTAAAAATAAACTGTTAGTTCTGCTTTGTGTTTATTTGGGTCAATAACATCACAAGAACCACAATAATCGCATTGATCAACTGATTATTAATAAATATTATGAAGGATGAACAACTTTTGACAGGTATTGATTCTAAAGCATTTGGTTGCATTTAAATTGTACTATGTAGATGGTTTCTGTCCATATTCGCCACTCATAAAATGATTTAGGCTGTACTCTGCATGCATGTATGTATTTTGGGGCAAACTGGTAGTAGTGAGCTTGTTATAAGTCTTATTGCTTGGCTCACTTTCAGCAGGAGTGGCAGATGATGCAGAAGCTCTAAGTTTGGATTTGAAAATCATCTTAAGGGAACACAAAACAGGCATGTGAGCATGGAAGCTTGACTTTGGGAGAAGTTTTTCTTGAAATACCGATTTACAACAAGATAGCAAAAAAACACAAATAATAATAATAAAAAAAAAAATAAAAAAATACAAAAGATGACATGTAAAACCTATTCTATTGGTGAAAAACTATAGTGAGTTTAATTACTTTCACAGAAAAGTCCCACTGGTAGCTATAAATGACTGTGGAGCAGTCCCAGCTCCTTTGGGAACCTCAAATATGGAAAAAAAAATGTTTATGTCTTCTTGAATATCACATATGACACGAGCTGGCCTTGCCTTCAGCTTGCGTAATGAGACAACGTGTTTGACACCCTGCGTTATAAATGAAGAGGAAATGCAGCATCACAGAAGGCTTGTGTGACAGTGATGATGTCCAGAGTGCAGCTCGCTGATGAGACTGAAGTAGAAAGGAGGGAGGGTCTCTAAAGTTGCAAGAAGACAGAAACTTCTCTTCAAGTGCAGGAACCCTCAGTCAGTGAACAAGAGAAAGAATATATAGCTAATTTAATTCCCTAGCCACACCATACAGGTTTTTGTAAAGATCATAGCGCTTCTATTGCTGCTATAAAGCTCATCAGTGTCATTATAAAAGCCAGTGCTGACAAGCAGTGCCATCTTTCTATGCTGCTGGATTCCTCGAAGACCTTTGATACAAACGTACAATGGGGTTCCACAAGGCTCAGTTCTTGGTCTATTATTTTTATCCATTTAAAAATAACCTAGAGCCATTCCGAGATTTACACTTCTATGCTAATGACGATGTTATTTTTTGCTCTCCACCCAGTCTTACAAAGGTACAAGAATTTAACACAGGATGAACTTAAACCTCATTCACAATAAAAGTTTGTAAATAAAGTTGAATTGATCAATCCAGTGTTGCAAATGAAGTTTTCTTAATTTGAAAAACTTTCTACCCCTGAGTGAATTCAATGCCTGGATGAAAATTCTGGAAAATAGATGATGAACTGTATTTCTGTCTTGACCAGATCTCCCTTGCAAATGAGCTCTTTGATCTCAATGGAACCGACCAAGTTAAATAAATGAAATACTAGACATGCTGAAGCTATAAACTTTAACTTGACGCATCCTCTGAAATAGTTCCCTCCTGTGGGTTTAGTTTTCCTACATGAGGACCTGTTTGTTCGCTAGATGATTACAATGTCTCACTATACAGGGAGTGTCTGCCTCAACCCTGCCAGTCTGCGTCTATAAAAGAATAAAAATTTGATATGACCTCATTTTACTGTGCTGTGTAAAACTAAAAAAATAGAACCTTTGAACTAGCAAAGGAAAAAATAAGATGGACGTGTCAGGCTAAAGTAAAGAAATTGTAACAATATACACACAGGCCAAAAATTCTGCCTAAACCTCCCTGAACAAATCCAACCATTCCGATGAAGTTGCAGAACCTGATGCGGTAAAACGTAAACCAAATATTTACTTTGTTTCCTAGAAAGCAACACATTTTACCGAACGAGTTAGATAACCTGAACGCCTCATTTCTGTGAGGCTCATTAACGGATCAACGTTGCGGTTAGTTTAGAGGCAATCGGAGACCTGAAAAAACAAAAAAAACAAAACAAAAAAAAAAAAAAAAAAAAAAAAAATAAAAAATACAAACAAACAAACTCTCCTGATAACAGACGCAAAGTTAAAGCTCCCCACCTGGTGAAGCGCTGTCAGACCGTCTACATTGGCGTGGTTGATGTCAGCTCCTTGTCGGAGTAGCGCCGCCACCTCCTCCCGGTCCCCGGCGGAGCAGGCGGCCATAAACACGGCTCCCTGCGCGAACTGCACTTTCGCCCGCCGCATCCCAGAGCCTCCCGTGGTTTTCCGAGCCTCCGACCCCGTCCGGTCCGTCTCCGAGCCCAGCCATCGCTGGAGCTGATCCTGCCGTCGCTGTTTGGCAGCTTCGGACCGGGAATGGTCAGTGGCCGCCATCTTCCCCCTGTGTGTCCCCGGACAGATTCAGCTCATGGTACGAGGAGGAGAAGCAGCGGAGTGCGGTGTTTAGATTGAGCCTTCTCACCCTCCGCCTGGGCTGCGCCACCTGGTGGCCGAACTTTAGAACTGAAGCCGCAAACTTCGCTGGGAACTTCAGAGGCAGACCCCCGGGTGCCTTCAGGGGCGGCTCGGAATTTACTCATTGCAACAGAAGTGCATTAACGACGCTGAAGTTAGCTTCCGATTCGATGCTTCAGTTTTGGCTGTTAACCAGATGGCTTTTCTGTTGCATTTACCGACACCGAGCCACCTTTGAACCGCGTTAGTTCTAAATCTAAAATAATAAGAATGGACACATGTCAGCTTAATTATTTTATGCTCATTATCCCATAAAACAGAGCTGGTCAGTTGTGGAGCGTAATTAGATTTTTTGACTCCAAGCCTGGGGTTCTTCTGCATGGAATTTGCATGTTCTCCCTGTGCATGCGTGGGTTCTCTACCGGTTCTCTCCCACATCCCTGTTAGGTTAATTGGTCTCTCTAAATTGCTCTTAAGTGTGTGTATACATGGTTGTATATCTCTTTGTTGCCTTGTGATGGACTGGTGACCTGTGTACCCTGCATCTCACACAATAACCACTGGAGATAGGCACCACCATCCTGCAACAATAAGCAGGTATAGACGATGAATCGAATTTCATTTTTGAAAAGAACGATTTAATTCCTGAGACCACCTCAGAGGGAGGCCTAAAAACTACAAGACTTGTAGTTTACAAGCTTGTAGTATGAACTAAAGAAGTTTTCAGTCATCATAATTTCACCAGCAAATGATTGGAGTGGTGGCCATGAATGTTGCCCATGTGTTTATGCCCAGTCATCCCTCTGCAGGTGTTCTCCCAGACTGAGGTCAGGACTCTGCAGGTCAGTCAAGTTCCTCCAAACTCACTCATCTGTCCTTCTGGACCTTGTTTTATGCACTGATGCACCATCATGTTGGAACAGGAAGGGGCCATCCACAAACCATTCCCACAGAGATGGGAGCATGAAATTATCCAAAATGTCCTGGTATTCTAAAGCAATACAACATTATCCCCTCTGTACCAAACTTTATATTTAACACAATGCAGGCAGGCCAGTGCCATTTCTCCTGGAAAGCGTCAAACTCAGATTAATTGGTGGGACTAGCAAGTGGAGAAGTGTGGTTCACCACTTCAGAGAACACATCCCCTCTGTTCCTAAGTCTGGTGGCAACATGCTTTATACCACTGCATCTGGTGCTATCTGTTGCTATCTATTGCCCTTACTATTGAACATTTAATTTCCCTTTGGGATAAATAACGTATTTTTGAACTGAATTGAATTGAATTAGTGATGTAAGGCTTGAACACAGCTGCTGGGCCTATGCATTGCTCTTGAGTACATATGAAGATTCCACAGAGTTTTGAGATCCAGACTTCATTTGGTCACTTTTGAGTGATCTTATTTATTTTTGTTGTCTTCAGTTTGATTTTTTTTCATTGGTCGATAAAAGTTACCAGCTATAATGTTGCACAGTACCTTCACAGCTTGTCCGCTACTTGAGAGTTTGACATTGTTATGCTCATTTTGTTTATATTGATTACTTTTATGGAACTTAAACACAAAAATATTTCAGGTACCTCATTTAGAAATTTGAATTTGCTTTACACTTAAATGATTTCTTTTTCTTTCTTCCTTTCTTTCTTTTTTAATGTTTACTTATTCATACAAATATCACAGCCAAAATAACTATGTTGTCCCTATCATGAAATTGCTACAGAACTGTTGCCTTTCCACAAGAAGGCCCTATAGGATTAAATCCTGGCCTGGGTTTTTTTCTGCAGGAAGTTTTAAAATATTATAATATAATGTAATTACTCAATCACATTAAAATAAGTAAATAAATATTTTTGTAACACCAAATATAACAACAAGGATAATGAATAAAACAAAAACCTGAAGCGAAAAAAGTGACACACCTAAAAAAAAAAAATACTTAGCATATTTTATGCTTTATGCCAAACTGCATCTTAATATGTAGTTCATAATGGAGGAATGATAAATGCGGTTTAACTTTTTGAATGACTGAATTGCTAAAAACCCACTAACATCTAGTGTTGCAATCCAAACCTACAGTGGTTTTAGAGGTCAAGAAAATAAAAGCTCATCTAAATTTGGTGCATGAAAAAACGTCTGCCAGCAACTTTCTCCTGCTTTCCTTTTTTTAACTTGACATTTTTAGTTTTCTACTTCAATATCACTACAGTTACAGATACAGTGCATATGCATCCTGAACCACATCTGGTGACCGATCTTCTGTAGTTTATAATTAAACTTCGATGATTTGCAGCATATGCCAGCTGCTGCTCCTGTTAGTCAATGTCTTGTTATAAGAGCAGTTTTTCTGTTGTTTAACTGAGTCATGAGCTGTGGTTAATCATGGGGAGTACCAATTTATTTTATGATCACAAACTGCAAATATGATGACACCTGGTGACAATTTCAGCACATTACATTGATTTAGCAAATAACATGGAAGTTTTTAGCAAATCAAATGGCCTGATAGCTCGATTAAAATGAAGTACATTTCAATGATGGGTACTTAAAGAGCTTGGTTACTTAATAAGAAGAAAATGTTCAGTTCACAAAAAATGATTGATTGGTTACAAATGACACAGAAAAAAAACACCAACGATATTTTTAAAATAATTGCCTTGTAAAGTAAGAAGCAATTTAAAAAAAAAAAAAAAGAAAAATCATAAAAGGCACGATTGGAAATAAAAATGAACAAACACTATTATTCACTACTGTACTGTCTTGTACTGTATACACATCAATTTGTTTTAACCATTTAAATTAGTACATTTGTTAAAAACAGACAAAGTCAGCTTTCTTTAAGCATAGTGCATTGAAAATTGCATTGCATAAATGGAGTAACTGCTTGTAACAAACTAACTCTAATGTTTTCCGTTTTGTCCCATGCTTCCTGTGAACGAGAAGTAACTGAAAGCAGGAAAATGCTGCTTCACTTTATGCCTGACAGTCTTCCACTAAAAACATCAACACTTTTTTTTTACTGTGCTATTTCTTTGTAACATCCTGTAATTCAAGTTTGTACATGACTGACTACCTGTGCAAATTTTAAATGTGCTTCTGTTGATGTAAGAGTCAGGCATTGATCCAAAAACGACTAACATCCACTAAGTGTGAGCTGAGTAAATTACTGTGCCCTAAAAAAAAACTAGGCTTCCTTCTTGAAATTTTGTAGATTTTGTCACGTCACAATAACATTAAACCTCACTGCATTTTTTGGGATTTTATGTAAAACATGAAACAGAGTGGGGTGTAACTGTGAAGTGAATACAAAAGGAGGTGTGGTTTTTGAGATTCTCTACAACTAAAAATCTGAAAAGTCTGGCATGCATTTGAAAAAAACAAAAACAAAACCCAAACAGTATGTGTGGCAAAAAACTAACACTGCACATAACCCTGAACACATCATCCTGACAGTGAAACATGTATCATGGTGGGGGATGCTTTACTTCCACATGGATAGGGAAGTAGGTCAGTTGGATGGAGCTAAAAACAGGGCTATACTGCAAGAAAATATGTTGGAGCATGCATTAGACTTGAAACTGGAATGTACTTTCTATTTTTAGCAGGCGACTCTAAACATAGAGACACAGCTACAATGGAATGGATTAGATCACAACATATAGTATTTATGCACTGGAAAGGCCCAGTCAAAGTCCAGATCTAAATTTGGTTGGAAATCTGAGAAAAAACTTGAAAATTGCTTTTCAAGTTCCCTCTCCATCCATTCTGACTGAGGTTGAGCTATTTTGCAAAGGTGAATGGGCAAAAATGTCAGTCTTTGAAAATGTAAAGCTGGTCGAGACATATCGGAAAACACTTCCAGTAGTACATGCAGCTCCAGGAGAGCTGATTACAAACACATGCTATGATCAGATTTTTATTTCGAGAAAAAAAAGTGAAAATCATGTATAGTTTTTCTTCTACGTCACAGTTATTCACAACTTTGTGTTGGTGTAAACTTCAGGGAGGTATAAATATTTTTGCAAAGTACTATATGACTGCTTCCAAACACTACACAAAGTAGCTGACTGAATCTCAAATGCAATATCACCATTACAGCTTTAACATATCTTTGTGTGTGAGAGAAAACAGGCACAAAAAACAGCCTTATTTTTGTTTTTCACTATTCTTGGATCAGGAGTGTGATGGTAGCCGAAGCCTACCAAAAGCTCTTAGATCTGCTCAGAGGTTTAGCGGGTTTGCCACCTTGAGGATTATTAAAATAACCTTTGCGTTCTACAAAGTCTTGTTGGAAAAAGGTGGCAATGCGACTGGTCTCTGGTGGAATCCCTCCAGTTTTTAAGGAGCCTTGCAGGTCCATATCAATGCAGAAAATCCCAGACAGCAGCCGATTCTTGTACCGGTCGAACACATCCTGCACTGAAGAGCCACTGCTGTTCATCCAGGTGGAAAAGAGGCTGGTGGAGCTGGGTTTGGACGGGAGGGACCTGTAATGGTGCAGCTCCAGGTGGCAGAACAGCCTATCAAACGGGATTGCAAGTGAAAAGTCAAATTATTTAAAATAAATACATATTAAAATATGCTCTTATAATTATATGAGGAGAAAACTTTTGCGCTGAGCTAACTTTACTCTCAAAGCGTCATATTCAGCTTTTCAGCAAAAAAGACTACTCAAAAACCCTGAACTCACTCAGATTTTCACTACATGGGGAGTAGATACAGTTAGGGAGCAGAGTGGTGCAGGATTTTTTTCTGTAAGGAGTGAGCTGAGGCAAACATACAGCTAAAATTACTGTCTAACTATAATATGGAATCAAATGGATGCACAAATAAGCAACAGTTTTTCATCCTGTACCAGCTTGATTGATGACATATCAGTCATTTTGTGTTCCTGCCACCCTCAACCGGCTAAAACAATATGTTTCTGCAAGTCCGACAGAGCTGAAATCCAGTCAAGATCACATGCTGCCAACAGTCAGTCAGGTGTGTAGAGACATGTCAGGACTACAGTCTGACATGTTATGCAACATAAGGCTGAAACTGTAACTAAGTCTGTTGGTTTAGAAGCTGTTTTAACTACCTGGCAGATACGTGCTGTGAAAGGTTTCTGGAGGCCTGGCGGAGAATACACTGCAGGATTTTCAGTATCTGCTCTCGGATCCAGCCCACATCCTCCTGCACATCTGGAAGCCACTCAAGAAGTCTGCACATGGAAGACATCATCATCAGTTAGTGAACAATGTAAGCATCCCCAGTAACAGTGATACAAATTGCCCTTAACTTTCAAAATGGTGCACCTGGTAAAATTTGCACAAAAGTCTTAAAATAGAGTGAAGCAAAAAGACCTGGTGATGCAGAGATGCTATTTTTTATGCAGTTCTCTAATAGTAAGATTCAGAGATTTTTTTTTTTTTTAAGCCATCCTCCTCACTGTTCATAGTTTCAAAACAAGCTTAGGTCTTCATCCAGCCTTGTCTGTCCCAGTCCCAGTTGTTTTAAATGAAGTAATTGTTGATATGGGCAAGTGTGTCATCATATTTATACCTCAGAGGAATAGTTAGTCAAGGAATACAAATTAAAAGTTCCTAAAGACTGTGATCAACTGTAAAAAGAAAAAGAAAAAAAGAGTAAAGTAATATTTCTACAGGTGCTAATAGTTGTTGCAGCAGTGATAATAAACAAACATACTTCAGTTAGAAGTAGTATTTTTTAAGTTTCTACATTACAAAAAGGAAGTTATTTTACAGCCTTTTGCACGTTTTTACCAGGGCTGGAAATAATACCAGGGGCTCTGCAATGCTTAAAGATAATCAGATGTGTATCACACAAAAGAGCAGATGAAATACACTTCAAATGGCTTATGGTACTAAACATACAATCAGACACATACGGCATTATCAGAAACAGTGGGAATGGGGTCAGATGTGATGAAGTCACACAGCACCTGAAAGTCAAGGACACAGCAGACTCCAGAGGGAGAGTGTAGGGGAGCATCATGGCTGAGGCCATCCTGACAGGGAGCAGGTTCCCCAGAGACTGCACCAGGCTCCTCCTCTCCATGCAGGCTTCGAGTAAAGCTGTAGGGGGAGCCAAACACGCAGAAGTTAAAGAATTTCAGGACTCATAAGTTGTGTTATGTAAACACTTATGCAAACACTTGTTCAGTTTAGTGGATATAATTTATCCTGTCACGCTTATGAATATAATTTGCCAAACGCTGTTAAACTCATCAGGGGCATGAATGTATATGAACTTTGGGCTTTTAATGATTGATTTCAAACATTCTTTTTTCAAGGTGGATTGATAACAACATACAACTTAAATTAAAAAAATAAATACACAATTGGATGAATTTGTTGTGAATTTTCTGCATTTCACACTGGCTTAAATATATACATACAACCTAACTTATATTTGGATAAATGCCCCCTTAGCAAGTTCCAACTTGACTTCATGTCTTCTTGGCATAAGTGGTAGAGTTCATTTAAACTGGATAGTTTCTTTGCAGAGACTTAAAACTATCCTAACAGCATTTAGGATAGTTTTTTTTTTTTTTTTTTTGTTGGGGTGGTGGGGGTAGATGCATCACAAAGCTTAATATGGGTGTACAAAACCACTTTTGATGTGTGTTAGAGAGAATTGCCTTCTGGAACCCCAAACTTTGTCCAAGTCAATCCTTTCCAGCCTCTCAATATCAGATTAAAGGAAATGCGTTAAGATGTTTCAGAACAAACAGCTGGGTGTTCCAACAGAACAACGATCTGAAACACACATCATAACTGCTTAAGAACTGAATAAGGCTAGCGAACATTGAGCTTCTGGCTTCAACCTGATCTCAACTCTACTGAACATTTGAGAACCATATCTAAAAGCCTGGTCTATACCAATAAACCCACCAGTTTGAATAACTTTATCATTGACCTATCAAGAAAATACAGTATTTTTCTATATACAGAGGCAATTATAATGAAGGTCAAAAATGGAAAATTTGCTGATTAGAAAAAAAGTTGACATGCAACAACAATGTCAAGAAAATGCATGTTAAGTGCCAAAACAAGCAGACAAACAAAAACTTTCAGTGGCAGCAGTGAGATACATAAACTTTACTGAAAATTTGTTTTTACAAAAGCTGCAATAAAAAGACTGAAGAAAACATGTTTAAGTATTGTTTTAAACCTTTAAAAATGATCTGATTTCAATGAAGCAGAAAAGCAAACAAAACAAAGGCTGCCTGAAGACTGTCACACAAACTCTAAATAGATACATATGATACACTGTCAGGTTGAGCCAAAGTCAGTCGCTGATCTTACCTTTGTGCACAGCGGGTGGAAGATACTCGATAATATGCTCATCTACTGAGGAGCTGGCATGAAGCATCACTTTTTCCTCCACCTGTGGCTTCTCTTCTGCATCTCTGTTTTTCTTATCCCTCCCTTCATCACAAGCCTTATTTTCCTCTTTGTTGCCCAGCAAAGGTCTGTCAGTTTGAGGCCCAGTGTAATTAAGCAATCCTGAATTTCACACAAAATAGACATAAGACTTACTCGTTCATTAATATTGTATAGTGAAAGATAATATCTCTGGTAAATGTGCTGTTTAACAACCTTACATTAATTACACTGATTTTGTGCACTCAAATAACTACAGTGAGTAATTTGAGGTTATCACAAAAAAAACAAACAAAAAAAAAAAAAAACAAAAAAAAAAAAAAAAAGCCTATTGATTTTGCTGACATGGTAACAGGAAGCACGAGTTCTGATAATATATCAGGGCTGACACGCTGTGTACCAACTAAATGTTTGTGGTCATGAGACAAAAACAAGACATCAATGATGTTAGTTTGTAGCAAGATTTATTAAAAAGAGCTTTAAGGTTTTTCACAGAATAAAGCAAGTCTTACCATTTCTTTTTAAAAAGTGCAGAGCATCTTTATATCCCTGCTTGCACAAGGCCTTCATAACCTGCATTCAAACAAATGTGTATGTTAATCTCTCATGTGTCAAAGCAGTCCATTGTGTTCACTCCATTCAAACGTAGCCACACCCATTCACATTGGTGAATGGCCTGTGCTTGTATAGCGCTTTATCTAGTCCAGACGACTGTAAAGCATGCTGATGGTGGTGAGCTACATTGTAGCCACAGCTGGCCTGGAGCAGTCTGACAGAAGCGAGGCTGCCATGCCCCAGCGCCACCAGACCCTATGACCACCCCCACTAAAAACATTGAAGGGTGAAGTTGTAACGTGACAAAATGTGGAAAAACTTGAGGGGTTAGGAACATTGTTACGGAGCACTGTATATGAGAGAGGCCTACCATTGGATCTGGTGGGAAGAGAGCCCGAGAGACTCTGTATAGGTTGGTGAGAGTGAACTGGATGCTTGTGTTGGTGAAGCGCAGCTCGTGGATGTTGGTGGAGGTGTCTCGAGGGCAGATGTCACTCTCTCCAGAAAAGGGGGACACAGTGATGGTGTTTTTCAGCTCGTACTGCGGCAGGTTATTGGAGATTCCTCCATCAACATATCGCTGAATGGTAAAAGATAAATAGCAGCAGAGCAAACAGACTCAGATCAATGAATAGACAAAGTTTCCAGAAATGGAACTGAGGAGACATTCATCCACAATAAATAAACAGGATGCGATAATAGTGAGATCATATCCTCTGTACTGATAAGGGCATGTTTTTATCAAAGATCATGAAATGTTAAAGCTACCAGCCAGAATTTTAAAGTAAAATCAATCAAGCCCACTTTAGATATAGTTTCTCCCCTACAGAACATCTCAGTTTTTAAATTTGTTTTGGTATTTTTGTTATTTAATTAAGATTAAGTATTGTCACAAGCTTACAAGCAAACATGCCTCTAGTGACATCACATGAGGCACAAAGCAACTAATCCCAGTTGTTCATTTTTTGTGTATGTTTTCACCCTCTTGCTTGTCAACTATATTTTACACTAGTGCCAGCTGATTGGCTGATCTCATCAATCTAAATACACACAAATCTGTTTTTGTTCTTCAAGGTGCTGTACAAAAACAGCATTCTGTGAAATCCTGCACTGGCAACCCATACGTTACTACCCAACTGTTTTCGTCAGTGTGCATTTGTAAGAAGAAAAATAAACAGCTGGTTAGTCTCTTGAAACACACATTCAGTGTGTGTAAACAGACTGTGACGTCAGGATTTAAGTCACAAGAGGGCACTAAAGAAACATCAAAACACGTGTGAAGCCACCTGATCACATTCTGGCTCCGCCACTCTCTTGGTTTTGCCTCAAGCCCAACACAAACACTCACACACACTCATGCAGTGTTAAACTCTGAAAAACCCATCACAAAGGTCACAGTGGGAGAGCGTCACTGCTGGCATTGCATTGGGATATTTCTCAGTAAAAAACCTTTACACCAGAAACATGCCTATCAAAACAGAAACGAGGAAAAAGTACACTTTCCAACCTCTCTCCTGAGAGTGAAATTTCTGACAAACACTAACGCTAGAGGAATTTCATAATCACTGTTTACACACATGTGCCATTAGGAACAAACACATTCTGAAGGGGGGAAGTGGCCAAAGTGACAGAAAAAAAAATGTGCCAAAAGCAACAAAGACAAAACAGAATGAAGGAAAGCATTTTGAGTTAGAAAAGAAATTAGACCGCTCCTATATCTTATCAGAAAAATCATTTCTAATACAGTGAGATAAAATGAAATCAATTAGCCTGAAAACAGAAGAATGCCAACAACAGGAAAAGGAAGACAAGTGAATTTACTCACCACTCCTTGAAGTGTGGGAGGAATGATGCCACAATACACTGGGATGTAGGCACTGCAGACACATGCCTAACAATAAAGCAAACAACATCAGACAGAGAGCTGTAGTTTATGCTGTAAAAAATTACATTGGAGTATATTAAATATATTAAATGTATTATGTATGAAATCATTGAGAAGTCAGAGCATAATTGATTTCAACTGGAATCAAATCAGTGACAACTGTTTAATTTTAATTGCCTTTAACTGATTAGATTGTTTACTCTCCACCAAAATTTGGTTTGAAGTATACATAAGCTAATATTCTGAATGAAAAACAAACATGGCAACAAAGCATACGGAAGAAAAAGCTGATCTCTTCAAGAACTTTTAAGCCATTTTTTAAATGTCCAGTTCAAGTGCCGAATGTTTTACTTTTCTAGCTTATTTTAATAAAGCTGTATTGCTGCTGATAAATAGTAGTATGTCATTAATACCTAATAATATTCAAAAAGCAAGAAAATATTTTTAAGTCAATAATACGTTTTCTAGAAAACAACTGAAAAGCTGCATAGTATTTATTTCTTACTTTACTTAAGAAACTAATGCCAATGTAAATTGAATAGGGTTTTTCCTTGAGTCCTTTTTGGGGTGAATTTGTCTGGGCAGAGTAAGAGTGTGGGAATTAGAAGAAAAGCTGGTTTCAATCCAGAAGAGCGAGAGTTGTCAATCCTGGAAGTAATTGTAAAAAGTGCCCCAGTCTTAAGATTATGTACCTGCACCAGCTCCTCCTTATTGTTGAAGTGAGACACCAGGACATTTTCTCTGTCTGTGACCCGGGTCAGAGAGATTCCTAGTCGCCCGTTGGCCTGGTGGTGGCTGTCGGTGGGCAGAGTGCGGCTCAGTACGTGACGGACAATCTTTACCAGGTTAAAGGAGGGATGCATGGGTCCAAGGAACCGCTTCCTCGCCTCCTTGGCAACTTCAATTATGCTCGCCCCAGCATCTCCTGCAGGATATTTAAAGAACGGATGTCCACAATCATATGGACCGCAACCAAAGATCAGGGTTGGACAACATGTATTGCTTTAGTGAGTGTAAACAATTAGACTGATGTAAGATATGGGAAATTTTATAGACAAATAAACATTTTTGTACAGCTTTACTTAGAATTCAATGTAAATTTAGCACCCAATAAGTATAATTCTGAGATGATCTGAACAATAGATAAGATCCTCTTTATGCATACACTTCATCTAGGTACATGGGAATAATTGAGCAGAGCCTGGAGATAGAAAAAAAAAAAACTATGAATAACAATCCAAATAGTAAATATTAACAACAATGTTGAGGTACAATAAAGAACAACAAGTAGTATTGTTTTTAGACTGAATAGTTTAGTATATAGGCACTAAAATCCCTTTTATATGGTGTTAATTACGTCACTAGGGGAGCTATTTCATTCAAAAAACTCAGCAGAAAAAAAAGGGTATTTCTTCTGATATTATTTTAACACAACATAAAACCCACTAACTAAGTTCAACTCAAACCATTTGTGGAAACTTGTCTTAAATGTACTTTCTCAAACAAGCAAAATGTATAGATTAAATGACTGGTATTGTTTGATTTAAACATATTTATGTGAATAATGTTGTTTAATAATGTTAATTAGTATAAATAAAGTTATATTAAATTACATGTTTTAAGTTTTTCTCTTTTCTAAAGACGGCTACATTTAAGTTGAACCAATTTAGATCTTAGATGTACCAACTCAGTTGAAGTGAGGAAACTCATTGCCTTAGGTAACTTAAGTAATATTAACAAATTATAAACAAGAATGTTTATTTTGACAGCTGAACACTATATGAAGTTACGTTGCATTTTTTACTGTAAACACCCAGAAAATACTACATCTACTGGTAGAATTAGCTGTGGTAAATGCAGTGGGTTATGGTCTCAACCTTAGTCACATTATTGCTCAGGCCAGCTTGAACATGAGCAAAAATAAAACTTTAGTCCAAACAAATAAGGTAACAATAAATAAATATTGCTCATGTAGAGTTAACTATTGGATCCAAGTGACTATTTTGTGAAAAACTGTGGCAGCTCAATTCCTGCATTAAGATTTGCTGTGGAGTTTTGCAGTGACATATTGAAATATAATGCATTATATTTCAATATAATGAGATGAGACAGACTTTATGTGTTAGTCATTATTTTTGGTTTTGCCATCCACCTATCTGGTAGGAAAGAAGCTGTTGTAGCAGATCTGAAAAGCAGGAATTTAAATGAGAATATTTTACAGCGCATTGAAAAAAATAATATTAACGGTGACAGGAAAGAAGATTTTATATGAGTTGAAGCTAAAAGTAATTTTAAAATGGGTCATATATTCTAATTGGTTTGTGTCTGGTTGGTTAGTGCTATAAGTCATACAACTAATTTGAATAGAACCTAAAATTTTACCATTGAAATTGGGTGGAATAGTCTCTCCATCCTATGCAGGCGCGTATCGACAATGACAGGTACCTACCAAGACACACTCCAGTGACCAAAGCAGTGGCGGTGAGGGCGCCAGCAGAGGCTCCATAGATATGTCTGGCGTTCTGCACCAGGAAAGGAGCCTGCTCCTGCAGACAGCTGGCCACACCGATGTGGTAGATTCCCAGAAAGCCGCAGCCTGCGAAGGAGATGTTCCAGGGCGAATCTAACGGGAACATACTGGTCCAGAAATGCAAAAGCCTTAACTTTGAATTTAGATGTTACCGTTCACGAAATAACTATTCTGTTCCAACTACAGCCTCTATATATTTTTAGCCATTCCCTTATTGCATGCTGTAAAGTGCTAAACTTGTACCAGTTAGTTTTGTTATTGTACAGCAGACGTCCTACGCAGCTGGCGATATTTAAAAATTAACATAGTTTAGAAAAAATAAGCAAATCCCTTAACACTGAAAGTTGTTAACAGCTTTTTATAACGCTAGATAGGAGTTAATAAATATGCAGTAAACTTTGGGCGATTGTTATTATTTCACGTGCTTTGTTTGTATAATCAAGAGGGAGGGTACAGGATGAACAGCTTGGCCAATCACGTTTTACCCAGAAAAAAAAAAAAAAAAAAAAAAAACCCTTGACCAATCAGAATTGAACTAAGTTGTATTTTAACCAATCAAAGTCCTCATCGCTGAGTCGTTGATGGAGTCAGTTTGAGGTCACTTTTTCCTGACATTGTCAAAAGTTATTTCCCAAGGCGGAACTCCGCACTTTGTTTTGTTCAGTGTTTATGTTCCTACATTTTTGGTTGTTTTTTTAATTTATTTTTTCCAGGGACTAGATGTCTTATTTTGAACTTGTTTCACAATATGTGTCTTAAACTAAAAGAATCTGGAAGAAACGTGTATTAATTTCCTTTATGGGATTCTGGAACCCTCTGTTTACATATCAATCGCTGAAAACCACAATGCAGTATATGAACCTTTTTTTATTTCACAATAGTGTCAATAACAGAAGGAGACTTTTTTTTTTTTTTTTTAAACAGTCTCTGCACGTAAGGGATATTTGATTTTAAAGTTTCCTAATATTACTGACAAAAATGTAGGATGTTTTGTCACTAATGGAAAGTTGAAAAAGTGATGAAACCCCAAATGTTTGCTATCGATAGTGCATTCTGTAATAACACTGACTGACCACTTCCTTGAATAAACTGTTCAAAGAATAAGACAAAAAACAAAAAAAACCAAAAAAAAACAGTCCATGTTGAGAAATGATAAAGGTCCAGATTAACACATCCTATTGTGAAAGTAGCAGCAGCTAGTTCTTATTAGTAAAAATATAACCCCCCAGTGCTTCTAAATTTTAAAGATACTACTCGTGTGTGTCTCTTTTTCTTGCTAACACACTGAAGAGGACAAACAAACAAACAAACAGCTGAGTTTTTAAATTACCATTGCAGTTCACAATTTTATTGAAATAGAGTGCAGAAAAACTGGCATTAGAAAACATTATGGCAGATGAACACCATTTTACCAGATTTCTAAAGTCATCAAGGTGCATTTGAGATGCAAATGGGTTCAACCTGTTCAACCTATTTAGAGCCATAGTTTGACTCCAGTACCCCCAAAAACCATGTTGGACACTGCCTTTGATAGGAAAACTGAAGCGAATAGTGATAATGACAAAAATCTCTTAGAATTTTCTTTATGATTGCATATTTGCCACTGATGTTCATATGCCTACATGGTGGGGATAACTGGTGGATTGGTATCATGTCTGTCTGCATATCAGTCTTTTTCATAGGAGGTCAGGGGTTCAGGGGTGATGCGACAGTTCTTCAGGAAACATGGGTGGGATTTGAAACCTTAATCGAACACAGACTTTGTAGCTGAAATTATCAGTATGTTTGATAATGAAATCTGGTTATTCCTGTCAGCCCTGGTCCTTGTCACACAATGCTTCCAAGGTTTTTATTGTTGCTCATTTTTCTTATATCCACATCATAGAAACTCCCTTTTGGGACAGCAGATTTGATCTCAATTAAATAACCTTACAACAAAATAGCGAGTCAAATAAAAAATTGACGAAGTGTTTTTGTATAGACAGCAAACTATATCCAGTGCTTGACTGATTTTACAGAATGGCCTGATAAGTAGCTTTGAGTCAATTTATTACTGAACAGGTGAAATTACACATTCTTTCTCAAATTTTTGCAGTCACGTTTATTTCCACTTCCGTTTTAAACAATATTAAATATTTGCTGAAATGTTCTGCGTTAACTTCTGATAGGAACCCCAACACAAGAAACATGAAGCTTGAATAGTAAATTAAAGCTAAACAAAAAAAAAATCTACATTTTTAAACTGTAAGCAATCACAGTTTATGTTATTCTGTAAGAATAAATAGCGACATCGTGTGGCTAAAGGCGAAGTTGCATCGATTAGACACGTTGACAAACTGTCCCGCCCTTAGTTGAAACTTTGGCGGCGCCACTAATATTGCGCTTGTTATAATACGTAAGAACCGGAAAAGGGGGCGGGAACTTCAGCACTAATTGGATTCTAATAACCGCGTTAGTGCCCACTCTAACCGGCACACAGTGCAACATAAAACAAGCGTGCCAAAGTGACGCAAAAGCTTTGCTTTAAAAACATTCTGGAACCAGGAAGTAGCGTCACACAGCGAACAGTCAAGCCGTAGCTAAAGTTTCCAGTTTTTATCCTGAAAAACTGTGATAGCTAAGAGAAAACACGAATATTTAAATATAGAACCATAATATTCACATTTCGTTGACTATTTAGAGATAGCTATGGCTCACGTTAACGAACAGTGTTTGCGACAATAACGGTTATACTTTTCTTCATACAGTGAAATTGTTTTGATAAGGGGTTCTCACCACTTATCCTAGCTGCCATGAGCTGTATATCGGTCTGTAATTAGTCATGTAACGTATAACGCAAAGAGAGAACCCAAGAGAGTATTGCAGTAGTCAAAGTGCTGTTATAAAGCTTTTTTTTTTTTTTTTTTTTTTTTTTTTTATGGAGAGAACGACTGAAGAAGATAAAGCTCCTCATGAGGAAGGTGGAGACCATGATCCTCGTTGGACTCTAAAACCAAGCAGGTCAGGTGATGGAGAAGATTATGTTACACCTGCTTGCCATGCATCAAAGAACGCATCCGAATATATAAATGTCTCCGCAGCCTTGCTGGCTTGTAGGGAATCGGTACCTGGATTGAGGGTACCACATCATGCGTCTGGAGGCCAAACTGCAGTTGTTGAACCAGAAAGAGAGGTTTACTCAGTGGACATCTGTGATCGCTCCATCTCAAGCCTCTCCTCCTCTTCCTCGTCAAATTTTCATCCCGATTTTTCTTCATCTTCCCCATCTTCCTGTGGCTCGGTACTGTCTCTGACACCACCCTTGCCTCCCTCTGTGGAGCTCTCAGCGGTCCTGACAGATACAAGGCTGACCCTGGATGTGTACCTAGGAGGAGCAGCTGCGTTGCCCTTGATATGGGGGTCTGTCCCTGAGCGGCTGAGGGACCTGCAGTACCTGAGACTGGGCTCCGAGGATAAGGCTGGGCTTGGTGCTGCACTGGATGTCCTTCCCCATCTGACAAGGCTTCGCTCTTTGGTCATCCGGGGTAATATACAGTATCACCAACACATCAGCATGCCTTATATTGTCAAATTACCATCTTTTTGTATTTAGTTTAGGTAAATTCTGCTAAAACAATAACTAGCACTGCTTTAATAAATTGTGATTTGGTTGTCTGGCAGTTTATTGAAGCACAATCGAATCACACTCTTATCTCAACTTACTTTTGGATTTCACAAACAGCAATCCTTGTTAAAAGGACATTGTCACTAGATAGAGCTGAAAGTATAGATATCTAAACTAAGTTTCCTACTTTTATTACTGTGTGTTTTAAGCCCTTCATTGTGGTGACTGTATGAGGAAAAAGGTTTAAGAGCTCTACAAATAATGATGATGTCTAGACTGGAGGTGTGTTGTAGATTGAGATAAACTGATTCTTTCTAAACACTTTTTCAGATATCTTTATGGGCTTTTTTATATTCTAGCAACTTTTCAAATGTCTAAAACACGCTCTTCAGGACACATTATGTTGCTTTTAGCTTAAGATGTTCATGTTAGGTACTGAGGATAAACATTGTATGTATCTCAATTATACCTTTTAGAAAGGGAAAGTCCCTCTTTTAAACTTTTATTTATGAATTCTCATGAAAGATTTTGTGGTGTTAGTCGCCTTTATCAGTAGCTTGCCTGGAAGAAGGACAGTAAATTACCTAGGGTTAGAAATCAAACCGTTATGGTGCACATTTTCCACCACTGAGCTATGCGACACCCCGGAAATTCCCATTCCAAAAATCTGCAGTAATCTTGTGACACTTTGGTATTTTAATTTTGTCAGCTTTATGTTAAATTACCCTCTCATCAAGTTCTGAGGAGACATCCAGATTGTTTGACATGCGATTATGTTGTTGCTATTCCTCATTTCTGATGTCTGATTTTTTTTTTTTAGCTTTTTTTTTTTTTTTTTGTTTTGTTTTTTTGTTTTGTTTCAGTAGCCAGACTGGACTGAACAAAAGGTGTTTTGGATAGCTAAAATTTACAAACATCTGCCCTGAAGATCCTTTTTAAACATTGTATTATGATTTCATTCAATCTGTTGCTTTAACCGTCTTCTATGTTTGCTTTTCTTTTTAATTAAAGGACACCGCTTTTACAACTCACACGGTGATCCCCTGCCTGGCCTCCTCACCACTTTGCCAGATTCAGTGTCAAGTCTGTTTCACCTGAAACACCTGGATCTCTCCTTCAATCAGCTTACCTTTGTGCCGCCATGCCTGCTCCGACTGCCGGCACTGTCCATATTGCTTCTCAGCCACAACCACGTCTCAGCTTTGCCCCCCGATCTAGGCCAGTTATCATCTTTAACCTACCTGTCCCTGATGGGGAATAGGTTGAAGTCTGTTCCCCCAAGCGTGGGCCAACTAAAAGCGCTGCAGAGGCTTGATGTATCAAATAACATTCTCCAGCAACTGCCTGATGAAATTGGTTCGCTGGGGGAGCTTGTTAAGTTGGAATTGTCTCACAACAAGCTGAAACAGCTGCCAGAGAGCATGGGTAAGGGGTTCCGGTTGAATGACAGTTTTAGAGATATAGACCACCTTAGAAATGAACAGGATATTCTTTTTGCTGGAAGTTAAGTTGGTGATGAGTTGTTAAAAGGTGTAACTCCTTTTTATTTATTGCACAGGCTCTCTTCTCTCTCTCAGGGAACTGGTCATCTACAGCAATGACCTCCGGGTAATCCCAAACTGCCTGAATGAACTCCCTTTGCTTAAAATGGACGTTCGCGATAATCCTCTGGGAAAACCTCCAACTCCGCCTCCTCTGCCTCCCATTCCTGGTGAGCAGAGACAAAAAAAGGCTTTAAATTAATTTATGTTCAAATTTCTTTTATTGTAATCATCCATTGCACTTTTTGTATTCTGTGTCACTATAATTGTCTTGTCTTATCAGATCATAGAACAATTCCAAAGTTGCACCTTAGGTTCAACCAGCACAGGTACAGCTCTGCTTTAACGTGATCAAATTTCTAAACTAACACTGTCCACTCAAGCGTTGCAGGCTGTAACCAAACGTGTCCCTCTCCTTTGCTCTTTAGTTTCTTTGTTTCGTCTGCTGGTTGCCATGTGTTTCTCCCAGGGGGGGCGGAGCTGATGTTCCCCCCAGGATGCCTGATGAGAACCACCAAACTGAGGTGGGATGAGAAAAGGCCGGACAGAAAATGGGTGTGGCTGGAGGAACACGACATCCTACTGAGTCGTCCCCTGGAGCTTTGTCCTCATGGTGTTACGTTTTTAAAGGTATGAAAATGATTCTGAGTAGTTTATGACATTAAAACGGTTAGGCACATATGGAGAGTGCCTTGCAAAAGTATTAATACCCCATGAACTCTAGAGAAGTGAAGCATGTATTTACTCTTCTTTACTTTTATACCCTTAGATTCAGTTTATTTATATAGCGCCGATTCACAACAAATGTCGTCTTGAGGCACTTTACAAAAAAAAAAATCATTTCAGTTCAATCACACATACATTCCAATTGACCCTAGTTATCAAACAGTACAGTAAGCTCTGTTAGTTATTCAAAGTAGTTTAAAACGTTTCTATCTAAGGCTGCCAAGCAGATTGCATCGAGTCATTGATAAAATCCAGCGTAACCACTTTCAGAAGTTACTCACTTATTAGAGCTGCAATCCATATTAATGCTCCAACTGTCTATTAGGAATGTTTTTTATTTCAATCTTGGTTCTTATTTTGGTTGATCTGCTTGCAGCCTGTGGAGGTGTGTGTGCCGTATCATCGGACAAAACGAGGGGAGGTGGTGTTGCGCACGTTCAATGGACAGTCATGGAGCACTCTGCCCACTGACCTAAGAAAAGGAAGTGAGGAGAATAGTTGTCATCCTGGGGGACGTCCAGCCAGGGTAATCAAGAAAATCTGAAGCTGGAACTTAAATGTTTTTTTTCTGTTATAATGCAGATCTCAGTGTTACTTGTGGGATAAAATTGCATTTTTTTGTGCTTGTAGCTGGCATGCTCCTCTGTGAGCCACTTCTCCTGGTTTATGGCAGTATCCAGACCTGTACGGGATACTTGCTCTGTTACACCAGCAGGAGCTCTTCTGGTGTCCAGCTCTGTCCCTGGAATAAAGCTTCACTTCCCTCCTGGCTCCACTGCACAGACTCGCGCTATAACATTACAGGTAACGTCAGCAAACAGCAGTGAAAAGAGCAGGAATAGCATTGTTAATGTTGCCAGACGTTCATGCTTCTCTCTTTCTGTAGGTGCTGCAGGTGTCTGAGTTAGAGGTGCAGGCTCTATGTGGTGATCCTCAAGCCAGAGTCAGCCCCCTCCTCTGCCTCTCCCAGACTCCTACCTTACATTTCCTGCAGCCAGTTAAAGTCCAAATCCCTCTGCCGCCAGGAGTCACAGGTACAATCAGACCCTCATGATTTTCACATACAGGCATGAGCAGAATATTTTAGCATGCATTAACATTTACAGTGGATCCACAGGGCATACAGCCGATTTGTCTCAATTACATCTGCTTCATGGAGATCCCAGTGCCCAAACCTGGACTGATATTACATCACAAGTGTCTCTGTATGTTACCCATCTGTACGCCATTTTCTACATTACACACTTCTCCTGGTAAGGCCCTGTGCTTTGTTCCTCAATTTACAGTAGACATACTATAGATTCTATGCTGTGGTGTTGTAATTTTGGTTGATCTGCACTGTTACAGGTACTGGCTGTGGTACACCACCCAGCGCTGTGTTAGCGGGGTAGTCAGAAAGGTTTATCAACGGCTAAAACAGTTCAAAGTTCAGTTCCTCGTTCTCCAGCGGAAGACGGATCCCGCTCAGGTTCTGCTGCAGTGCCTCCCTGCTAACAAGGTTTGGCATCCTCCATTCTTTGCTAAGTTTAGGGCTGAAATGATTAATTCGATTTATCATGATAAATTGTTTATGGAAAAAAAAAGTCAAGTAATTTAGGAATCCAATTGATACGAGTATATTCATTGAGTAGTAATTGATCCAAAACTGTACAAAAATATATACATTTTGCATTTAAGATAAAAAAAAAAAACAAAACAAAAAAACCCCCCTTCTTTGTCTGTAAATATGTTTTACCCAGAACTCCTGAAGTGGCATAGTTTTAGCTTCTATGAAGCACCTTTTGCTATCCAATTATTAATCGGTTAATCCAAAAAATAATCAACAGATTAGCCATACACTGTATTGATGTTAAGTCAAGCTGAAAGGGCTGAGGTTTTCACATGTTGATTTTTAAAGTGTTGTTTTAGGTTCAGATACACTCTTTGCTACAAATAATCAAGTGACAACTAAAGGAATGCTATGTTATTGCGTTATTAGGCAATAAAATGTATAAAAGGAATCAAACTATTTTTTGCGTCTTTTAATGTATTTCTAATATCGTATAAAAAAGCTTAAGTGGTTAAATGAAAAATCTGCAGAATGTGCCAATTTTTTTTGTCTGATTAATCAAATAATCGGCTACTAAAATAATCGTTAGTTGCCGCCCTAGCTAAGTATACTGAAATCACAAGAAGCCCACAGGTGTCATCCTGTTTATGTGGCATCTCACCTTATTTATGACTGAGTTTCATTGGAACCTTCGCCATTGATGCTGAACTGTAATTGTATGGGGTTTCTGCACAGATAGAGGGCAGAGTTCAGTCTTTGTCTGAGCAATATGATGGACCCCAGCCCTCAGACCTGTGTGACCTGCTGGAAGGAGAGCAGTTCTTTGCTGGCTTTGAGAGGGGCTTAGACATCGTCACAGGTTGGAATCCATCTTTGCTGCCATTAATGTTGAATTATGTGTTGTGGTAGTGTAACAGTTGTCCCTAAACAGATTATTTTCTAAGATGTCTTGTATTAATTTGTTCAGTGTTTTATTTATCTTTTCCTCAGACAGACCGGATTGTGTTGAGGGACGTCTGTGTTTTGTGTTTTACTCCAGTTTGAAAAATGTGAAGGAAGTGTACGTCTGTTCTGCTCAGGGACAAAAAGGACCGGTGAGAGGACAGGTAAGAATGCAGAATAGTGAATATTATAATAATGGGTTGGTCTGCTCCACTTTGATCAATTTTACTTTTGGAAGCTGCTTAATTTTTTTTTTTTTTAAATAATCCATTGATGACTCTTGAAGACATGTAGAATTTTGAAATTTCCAACTAAACACATCCAAAAACAACATCCCAACAGTCACATTTGTCCATTTCCAGTCCAAATTCTCCCTGAGCATTTCTTGGGAGATCCAAAAGTGCCACAATTCTTTAAAAAATAATTAAATGATAACTTAAATCTTTCAATATTTAATTAAAATTGGATACAAGTACATTAGCTATTTACCAAATATATTTGTAAAGAAGTCTATATTTCTATTTTATTTACCAAACATATAGAGTTATTTCACTATTTATTTGTTTCATGGTGTTATCAATTACCTTTTCCATCAAAGTCAGTGGGGTGGAATAGAACTGCTGTAGATAAGATGCTCAGTCGGAAGTTGGCTTACTGTAAAGTTGACTCAGTTAATTGTTACAGTAATTTTATCTAATAGACTTTATCTTGCAATCGGAAAAAGAAAGACATATCGTGGGCAAAAAAAAAAAAAAAAAGGTGGAGGATGAGGAAGAGCGAGGGTGGGATCAATCAGGTGTCAGCCTTCTGGCTGCATGTCAGAGTAACATATGACCGAAAAGGTTCCCAATTGGTGCAGTAGTACTATCTCTGTAGTTTAGTTTGTACCGAATACATTCATAAAAAGACTTTTTATAGTCAAGTTACCCACTCTTTTATCTGTGAACTCTTTCCCAGCTTTCCGGTGCTTAAAGTATTATGTTTTCCTTGTGTCTGGCTTCTCACTTCTCAAACCAGTTTACTGAATGTGAAATTTTAAGGGCAGAAAAGGCTTCAATTTGAAACTAGAAGTTACTTAGACTCCTATTGGCATTTGGTGTGGTCTAACATAAGGTTTCTTTCCAGATGTCATCTTTAGTAACCTTGAATATAATCTTTTTGGTATGCTACAATAGTGTAGGGTAAAAGAAGGGGTTCTCATTTAAATATTTTAGCTTTAAGTCTATTGTTGACTCCCTTCTAAAAGCATTCAAATTCAAAAATCCTTTATTATCCCAAAGGAATTAAAATGTTGATGTAACTCATTTAGTCAAGGAGTTATTATAGATAGTGATGGCTGTGGGCAGGAAAGATCTCCTGTAGCAGTCCGTTTTACAACCTGTCTGAAGAAGCCTCTGACTGTTTTCCAATGCCAGTCTTATGAAGAGGGTGGGTCAGGGTTGTCCATAATTTTCTTAATTTTATGCAAAATCCTTCTTTGCATAATCATCTCCAGAGGTTCCACAGTCGTCCCCAGAATAGAACTAGCCTTCTTTATCAGGTTATTGAGCCTTTTTAGGTCCCTGGCTCTGATATAAAAAAAAAAAATGAAATATTCTCTTGCAATCACAATGTTCTGGGGACCCTTCTGGCTGTTTGTTTCCTTTTCTCAGTCTTCTCTATCATGTATAACATTCTTCTTATGTTGGTGAAGCAACTGATGGTTTCTGGGGAAGATGTGATCTATAATAAAGGTTCATTTTAGCTTACTGAAGTCAGCAAGATGCTATTTTTGCATCTGCACAGATTCCAGGTATTATCAAGGAATTTTGCTGCTCCTGCTGCACATAATAAATCTGATAATGCCTTTTAACATGTAACAGTAACTGGAGGAGTGCTGTCAGCTACATATGGTTTGTGGTCTTACATTGGTCTTTATCTGTACTTCTCTGCTGATTCTGCCATTAGAGGCCAGTATGAAACTGATACAACCAGCTTCTCTAAATGCAGAGAAAACAGCATTTAACAGTACAGTCACACCTCACCCCTCTTATTTTACATTATTTGCTTGATGGGAATAAAGATAGATACTGGTTTTATAGGGTAGCTTTTTTTTCTGTTTATATCTTTCATGCTATCTGATTGCCTAGCCACAAAATAAAAAATATATAGTTACAGCTTTCAACAATTTATGGACTGCAGCTTGTTTATCAGTGAAGTGATTCTTGGAAGCTGGAAAGAGCATAAATCAGTGTGTTTCTAGGTTTTGTGGCCAAAACAGTGGTCATACTGTCCTTAGTGGGGTAAAGGTTGAAAGAGGATGACTTTCTGTACTTGTTTGTTGGAAACAAATTAGTGTGGTTTGAAGCCTTTTGTACAGCTCATGGTCTCACTAAACCTGCTGTCATTCTTTTATGGTTTCAGTTTGAACTTAAAGGGAATTGTGCACATATTGAAACAAAAAGACCAAAACTTCAACAAATAACTACGGCAATGTTTGTTGAGCAAGTTTTCAGTTTTCCATCTGTTTGTGTTCCAGGTTTCGTTCTACCGAGGGGAGATTCCCAGTAATCTGCCAGAGGAAATAGCCAAAAAGAGGAAAGGACTTGATAGCCAGTGGCTCGCGACTTTACCTTTAAGACTTCCTGTCAGTTAAAATGCCATATGTTTTTTCCCCACTTCTCCTTACATTGTTGCTTTACTTTATCATGTTTCCAGGTTAATTTTTTACATTTAAATGTGAAATATTTGCACTCTTGTTGTTTAAATTGCTCTTCTTAATTTTTTTTAAAAATTCTATGTTAAATCCACTGACATTATTTTTTGAACTTGCTTGGCTGCTTTTTGGGAATAATATTTCCACCTAAAGGAGAACATTTCCACATTTCTCTTGCAGGCTCTAAATTCAGACAACAGTTTTAACATGGAGGAGCTCCAGTATCCTCCCCTGAACCTGGGAGACCCAGAGAGCGGTTATCTTACAGAAGCCAACCTGCTGTCCATCTCTCTGCAGATTGGAAATGACTGGCGTGTTATTGGTATTAACCTTGGGATGAGCTATGAAGAGTTGGACCGCATACAATATAAATATAGGTGAGAATAAAAAAACATTGTAAGTTTAAATAAATCTGTTTTCTTGGATTATGTTAAAAGTAGAATTATGCTGTGTTACTGTAAAACCTCTGATTAGTTGCATTTAAGGACACTCTTTGACACTTGTATTAAATTAGGGACACATCAGTCAGGCTTTTCCAGGTGAATCCTGATTTACTTTTTTTTTTTTTTCCAAGGTCTGACCTGCAAGGATGTTGGAATGGTGTATTTTTTTTATCTGTATTTTAGAGCTGTCTAAACATTATCAGAGAGATGCTTCTCAGTTAAAGTACTCTGATCAGACAGCATGAAACCGCCTGTCTTGTCTTGTGCATTTTGTCCTCTTTCTACTAAAACATGCCATGTGCAGACTGAATCTTGGCTCATGTCTCATGCTGTTTGGGTTCCTGGACTATAGCAGGAGATCATTTTGATTATGCAGGATGCAGATTTGAGCCTTCTTGGTGGAATCTGACTTGTTCAGGCATATGCAGATACTTGATTGTGATAGGATTGTGTTTTTATTTTTTAAAGTCAATTCAGTAACGTCACTTCTTTTTTGTGGTGCTTGAGATGTTTCCAGTTTGTTTTTGGAAAACACAGAGGCATTCCCCAGTGTTTGTATAGGAGAATTTTGGGTTTTTATCAAACAGAAATGTTTAGATACCATATCAACTCTAGTGTTATGTTGTTATCATGCACTGAGATGTTTAACTTTTCTTTTCAGGTGTATTTAATTTTAATAAACATACCTCAGTGTTTTGAGAAGAAACTGGAATACAACTGTTGACTGAAACGTTGTCAAAATATGCATGCAGTTTGTTGCAAAAGTATTCATACCCCTTGAACTTTCTCACATTTTGTGGAGTTGCTACTGTAAACTTCGATGTATTAAACTGGAATTTTAGGCGACAGACCAACACAAAGAGACCTAGAGTCTTGTATGGATTGTGAAAAAGAATGTAAAACATTCAAAACTGCAGCTTGGATCTTGCTAGAATTTACATTTATAGTGAAGGTATCTAACACATGACTGAACTATGTCATCAGTGTGCAAACATGGTAAAAGAAAACCTCTGTGGGATCAAGATGGACTGAATTAGAATGTAACTATAGGAGAACCAGCAGTAGGAGAGAATTTTGATTGTTTTAATCTGCATTGTCAGCCATCACTGAGCCATCTGGGACACTGCAGGAGATTACACACAGGCTGTTTGCTCATCTGGCCCTCCCCCTTCCCCCCAAAAACCCACACATGACGCATCCTCTAGGTGGAAAAAAATGCATTATGTAAAGTCAAAGATTCATGTCCTTACAGCAGGAATGTAGGTAAATTTATTATTGTATGGAAATACAAATGTATTAGTCTTAGGGGGCCAGTTTATTCAAATACAGTTATGATTGCGTATTATAATAAATCTATAAAAAACAAATTTATTTCAAATGTCCATATTGCTGGTACTGACTGGGCTGCTGACAATCATATTTATTCATGCTCATAACAGGTTAGCATGGTATATTTTTACGCCACTCTTTTGCAGCTGGCAGCTTTATTAACACAACATATCTTGTTTGTGTTACTCACCAGGGACAACCTGGGCGCCTTAGTGCTGGACATGCTGTTTCACTGGGCCAGAGGACAGAGGAATGCAGGACCTGGGTCAGTGTCCAGGCTCGTGGCCGCTATGATAGAAAGCGGCAGGAGGGATCTGGCAGAGGAGATCGAGGATATAGTCAATCTTGGAAGGAGAAAGTACACAGAGTCACTAAAGAGAGTTGGCCTGGAAGCAGAAAGCTCCTCTCTTGGGGAAGCACAGCAGTAGATCAGCCCACACTGGGCGCAGATGGCTGGTTTACACTTGACTAACCTGCTTGTTTACACTGAGGCCCAATCAACCCGTCTGGCTCTCTGATCAACTGTCATAATGCACAAAACCCTCTCTGAGACACCAGCCACCAAGTGGTGGTGCTTTTTGTAAGACTTTTTGTAAGCCAAATGGATAAACTGCATCAGGACTTTTTGCTTGGTCTGCTGGCAAGATTAAAGCTAAAAAGTATGAAGCTACTTCTAATGTAATTTATTAGTAATTGTATAAATTTTATATACCATTGATGATTAAATATTTTGACTGTAGAATCATACAATTTTTCTGAAGTGGTTTTAACTGGAGTCTAATATTGCCAAAAACATCTGGAAGAAAACTGGGATAATAGTGGTCTTGGTTTCCTGTAAATTATGTTGGTAATAAAAAAAATAATAACACTCCACTGAAACTGACAAAACGTGCATGTGTTAAAATATCATTTAATGATAATAAGCAACTTGATTGTTTATTAACACCCAATTATTATGTATTATTAGCCCAAGAAGCCGTCTCTAGGTAAGTCTAGGTCCACACAGTAAGATCTGTCTTCACATTGGACCTCAAAGACCTCAATACTCCTTCAAAGACCTCAAATTTGAGGTCTTTGAAGAAGACCTCTAATTTGCTCATTGTCTGTTGTCTAACACAACAAGCTGCATCACAATGTTTGACCCACAATGTTAAACCCAACAGCATAACCCCAGCATCTGGGTTTATAGAATATCCCAGCAGTTTTTTGTGGATTTTAGACATCTGCCTGACCTTTGCCACATCATAATTTTACTCCGCTTTCTTTAATTTTGAAAACAATGTTACAAGGTCAAAATTATTCCTATACCTGGTCAATTTTTTGAAGCAGTCTTTTAATTTTACCAAAATTGTTCTTCTGAATAGATGTGATATTCATGCTCTGGAGAAGCAAAGTAAGATTCATGACATGAATCTGATAGAGAATCTGTGAAGGGAGCTAAAGATTAGGGTGATAGCAAGGAGGCCCTCCAACTGCCAAGACTTGGAGCTCATCACCAAAGATAAATCCTCAAAATGCCATTGGTAAGATGTAAAAGCTAAGCTTTTCAGCAATTATCAAGTGTTAGAAGAAGCCTTTCCATTATTAATTGAGAAGGCTTCAAATCTATTGATCTATCTAAAATGGCTGATATATTTGGTTGATTCTTTTTTTTTTTTTTTTTTTTTTTTTTTTTTTTTTTTTTTTTCTGTGCACCATTGGTGAAATAATGAACATTTGAGCTTTACAATATAAGCCGTAAAGCAACTACCTTTACAGACTTTTCTGTGAAATTAACCAAACTCTGTGCACACACATCAAAACGAGCTTTTTGTTTTTGTTCCGCTTTTTTTATTTAAAAATCTTTGTTTTTAAATAAATTTCTATTTCTGCTCTACCCAACTACATTTTAAGTGCCAGTGCATTCGTTAGTATACTACACTGAATAGTCCTTTAAAATCCATTCATTGTTGTGGTCTTTCATTTGGCGTGTTAGGGCTGAATGCTCAGTCTCAACCCCAGTCAAGCAGCTCTTGCCATTTTTTATATTTTTATCCCCAAGGTCATTGTGCAGCGATGAATCGTCATGATGACGTAGCTCCCATCCCCCTAGCCCCTTACACCTTTACTGCGCTTCGAAAATGTGTGTGTGATTCTACTACACGCCACTAGAGGTCTCCTTCAGATTCCCTTCTATGCTTTAGAGCAGCTTCTCTGTTACCAGCCCATCTGCTCCCCTCCCTCCCTGCCTGCCTGGCCGCTTGCTTTCATTCCCACCTCTTCCACTGGACTCAAATGCTAGTAATTCCAGTAGGTTAGCTGCTGTTGGTGTGTCAGCCTAATACAGAGAGTGAAACCGCATTGATTTCACCCCAGAATCACCCCGGAGGCAGAAGCAGCGGAAACGACTGTGGTATGTACATAACGGGGATGCTCGTTGACGTCTCCTTTGAAAAATATGATGGCTTTCCAATGCAGGGGTCGTATATATTGAAAATATCACCTGGAGATAACCGAAAGACCTAGCTTAAATTTTAGGTAGTTGTAAAATAAAGATAGCATGAAGCAGTAGCTGGTAATGTGGGGGCTAAGATGCGCCTGTCTGTGTGAGGTTGTCATTGAGGAACGGGAAGGAAATCATTTCCCGTCATGGGGTAAGTGTAGCAATTTTAAGCTAAAGGGGATTAAATATGTATCCCTAGCAGCAATGTCGGCTTTAATATTTATCTAGTGAAAAATGGCTCATTAAAGTGTTATACTGGGGCCATTTGGTGCCGTAAAATCGCCGAACCGTTAGACACGTACAGGTATATCGGCTTTCCGTCTGTAATACAGAGGCGGTGGGTTGGCTGTCACCTTTAAAGGTTTGTATTAACAGTTTTAGCTCGCTTGTAATTAAATATTAGCCTCATATTCACACATTAAACTGTGCCACCTTTCTTTCACTTTTCTTATTGGTAGAACAAGGTGAAAGTACGAGTGACACTTTCTGGTTATAAATTAGAGCTGTCCCCTTTTTAGTTGTAAAGTTCTATAAAATAAAATGTAATCATACATATTTATAAATGAGTGCCTTGCAAAATTAATAATACCCATTGAACCGTTTGTAATTTTGCCAGTCTGCAGTCATAAACCTCATTGTATTTAATGGTCAGGTGTCCTGCTGATAGTCTTTTGCATCCTCGACCAGTTATCTCCATCTTTTTCCATTAACTCTTAGCAAGTTTTTCCATCTTTGCTGGAGAAAAGAATTCCCACAACATGATGCTGGCACCGCCATTTTTCATAATGGGGATGATGTGTTTAGGGTAGCATAGAGTGTTAGTTTTCTCCCACTCATAGCGTTTTGATGGTTGGCAGAACAGTTCATTTTGGTCTGACCTGACCAAAGCACATGGCTTACGGCAAACAGGAATTCTGTTTGCTTTCTTTCCACAATTAAGGGCATATCGGTGGAGTGCAAGATGAATACATGTCCTCTAGACAGGTTGTATCACCTGAGCTGGTTACTTCTGAAACTCCTCCAGAGTTACCATAATCCTTGGCTTCTTATATTATTAAAGCTCTAAATTTGGAGCGCATAGCTGGACAGTCATGACTTGGTAGGCTTGCAGATGTTCAAAACTTGGGATCTTGTTATATACTCTATCCCTGGTTTTGTTCCTTGGTCTTTATGATGCTGTTTGTTCACTAATATTCTCCAACAAACATCTGAGGCCTTCACAGAACAGTAGGGGTTAGCACTGTTGCCTTGCAGCAAGAAGGTTCTAGTTTCAAATCCCAGCCTGTGGTCTTTATGCATGGAGTTTGCATGCTCTACCTGTATATGGATGGTTTCTCTCCAGGTACTCTGGGCTTTCTTCTACAGTCCAAAAAACATGGCTGTTTGATTACTCTAAGTTTCACAAAGTGTCTGTGTTGGTTGTTTGCCCTGTGTGTTTTGTGTTGCCCTGTGTTGGATTGGTGACCTGTCCAGTAAGTGCTGGAGATGGGCATCAGCAGCTCTCTGGATAAGTGAGTATAGACAATGAATAGATTTTAATTAAAGGTATCAAACAAAAGGGATTGAATACTAATGTAAGCCTCCCTTTATCTGCAAAATCCTTTTTCTTCCACTTTAGCTATGCACTACTTTGTGTTGGTGTAGCACATAAATTCCACTAAATTAAATGAATATTCATGATTGTAATGTGACCAAACAAAACAAAAAAAAGTTAAAATGGCATGCATACTTTTGCAAGCCTCTACGCCATCTAGGACCATTCTTCTGTAACCCAAGGCATCATTGCAAAACCTTCAAAACTTTCTAAAACATACACATGGAAACATTTATCAGCTGAGCAGGATGGCAGAGAGACTTGCAGAAATCTTTTTTTTTTTTTTTTTTTTTTTTTTTTTTTTTTTTTTTTTTTTTTTATTAATTAGAAGGCTGACACTGTGAGCCTTACTGGTGCATATATGGAAAGATCAGTCCATACAGTGTAATAAAGTATTTCAACTGCTTGGAAATAATTGATGAGGTGAGTCATTCTTAGGTATAAGGTGACGTCCTGTGCTCTCTGCTGGAACTGTTCAGCATTTTAGACCAGAGCTTAGAAAATAGCTAAAAAATATGCTGTGATTCAGCATACAAACCTTGTTTTGTTTTACTAGCTTGGATGCAAGACCAAAGGGATTTCATAAAAATGTGCTAAGATTCCACAAGCAGGTTCACTGTAGGAGAATGATACTTTTGTGCCATCCTTGTGTGAGAGTTATACCTTCAGGTTACAGTGTGCTGCAATCTGCAAACTGGCAGCAGTTGCAAAGTGTGCAGAATATTTTCCCAAAAATCATAAAGATGTTTTTGGAAAAATATGAGAATTTGATGATTGTCAGCATTGGTTCTTCCCTTTCTTCTTCTATTCTGTCCAATAGCTGCACTTTTACTTTATTAGTTTTTTTTTTTTTTTTTCCAGACTGAGGTAAAAGCGTGAAGATAGAGAAATCCCCAGATGCTTTACAGAAATAAAGCCACCATGCATTAGGTGTGGTGTCAGAGGAAGGACCAAACTCTTCACCTTTCCTCTGCACAAAGAGCCTTTTTCTAAAACATAAAAGCCTGACTCAACCTGATATCATTGGCTTGCAACAGGTGATTACAGAAAGTACGCTGTTGTTCTGTTTTAATGGCTGTAATATGACCTCACAGCAGAGCATCAGTGACACAAATGTGTTTTTATGCTCAGATCTCACTCTTCTGGTTCTAGATAGGGGTTGGGAGCAAGCTCTCATAAGTATGTATTAAGTTTATAATCCCAATGATATATGGAAGAGGAAATGGTAATCAGATTTGACACTATAATTTTTGTCCACTGGTCCTGCATTGCTGTGTAGGACTAAAAATATTCAGTATCTTGTAGATATTTGCAGCACTGCAGTAAAACATTAAAATAGGAGCACGTAGATGGATGTTAGTCTGGAGCATTACTAAAAGCATTCCTTTTATAAACAATTATGCAACCAATATGGACACATTGTCATGTAGCTAAATTAGATAGTAGAATACGCATGAGTCATTTTATTACAATAGCCCTTTTACATTACTTTCTATTTATACCTCATGTCTACATATCTCAGACCCTGGATTCATTTAAATGATTCTTTGCCCTTGGACTCGAGTAGATAGTGAGACCCTAAATGTTTTTTATGACTGTCCGCTTATTTATTTTCTTCCTCTTTGTTGTACTTTACGGATCCCTTTATACTATATTTATTGTATTATTTGGATGTTTTTAAATGTGGTAAGCAAAAAAATTCTACATTGAGATAGTAAAATTGATAACAAAAACCGATATATTGCTGTGAATTACTCTGTTATTCTATTATTTTTGTGAAAAATACAAAATGTAATTAAAAATAGTTAAATATGTTAATTATATTAATGTAAAAACAAAAAAACATCAACAACTGGTTACCTTTGCCAGCAACAGTTGCCACTAAGCATATAACTGGTAATCAGTTTTGTATGTCACTGTGGAGAAATTTTGGTCCTCTCTTCCTTGCATAATGGTTTTAAATAAACCACATAAATTTGCTGGTGTGCTTTGGATCATTGATCCAAATTCCCTGAGCTGCAGTCATGAACCAATGGTGTGGGAATCTTGCTTCAGGATTTTTTGCTAGAGAGCAGAATTCATGGTTCTATTGACTGCAGCAAGTTGCCCTGATCCCATATCAGTAAAATACATCTTCCAAAAAACTATCACAATGTTTTTTTTTTGTTTTTTTTTTTTTTTGGAAAATATGAGAATGTGATGTTAGTCAGCATTGGTTTTTCCCCTGAAAATATCCCATGAATTACATTTGTGTCCACTTTCTTTCTTATCACAGGCATGAATGCCGACCTCATCAGATACAAGTGAAGCCTGCAGTGCTTTAGATGTTGTTCTTTTGTGATCTCCTAGCTAAGTCCTTGATGTGCCCTGTGGTGTAACCACTCCTAGGAAGGCCCACCACTGTTTCATGTATTCTCCATTTGTATATAGTAGCTTTCAATCTTTTGTCCTGCAGTCGCAAAGGATTAGAAGTGGCTTTGTAACCATTTCCAAACAAATAGATGCCGAAAGCTTTGTTTCTCATCTCTTCTTGAATATCTGCTCTTGGAGCATGACATGTTGCTTTTTGAGATATTTTGCCTACTTCATGTTGCCAGACATGCTCTGTTTAAGTGATTTCTTGATGCTAGAAGTCAGACATTAATCAACCCTGGATCTCACTAGTGACACTTAACCAAAACATGATGTTAATCCCAATTACATTATAAATTCACCAGGAGAATACTTTTTCACAACAATGCATACTATTAATCATGATAAACATATAAATAATAATTTATCTAAAGGCGATGTAGCTCTAAACAGCTAGATGACATTAGACCTGCCCTCTGACTTGCAGTTTAGAGCATTATCCGATATATCTGACAGCATACTGCAGAAACACACTTCTGCTGTTGGGAGCTCAGTGTGTTAATCGAACCAGCTCATGTGAGACAGATGGACTGGTATCAACAGCCTGCAGTGAGCTAATGAAGAAGCTGCATGTGCTTTTCATTTTCTTTGCTGTCTTCCCTCGTCACATGGTTTCTTTTTTAGTGCTGATTGTAACAAGGCTTTGTCATCATATCCACTCACTTCCTTGTATCCTTAACCAAACCGGACTGTGATTTATTCACCAAGACCTTTACTCTGTCTGCACTTATGAAGAGAGAAGCAGCCCAGGAGCTTAGATTAAAAGGTATTTGCCTCCGAGTGGTTGATTTGGATGAAATAAATATACTTTGCATTCAGTTTACATTGGAATGAACTGAGGAAGATTTGGCTGCAGATTCTTGAAGCTCGATTTTATCTCTTCAGTTCTGATGTCATGGTGAGGTACTTTCAAGCAGTTAGTGCTCTCAACTACATAACTTCATCTTTAAATTGTCCAAGCATTGATCCTGTTTCCCTTTCTCTAATGCACAGACATGCATCTATCCATTTCCTTTTATCCCTTTATTCATGACTGGCAGACTACCATAGGTTTTCAGTATGACTGTAATAGTAAGACAATGTGGAAATCCTCAAACCTTTTGATTTAAAATAAGCAAACTGTGCCACCTGAAATGAAATATTTTTATTTTAAATCCACCTTGTTAATCAGACTTCAAGACTGTGAAATTAACTTTCTTTAAGCAGAGAAAATGGCCATAAAACATGCCTATGTTTAATATTAAATGTGGTTGAAGGTACAAATTGCTGTATTTTAACCATTAATCCTGGATGTTCTCTAACTTGCAGCAACATGTTATCATATAGAACAGATCATGTTCCAACCAGAATGAAAGGGTTAACATTCTTATTGAATAACTTGTTCTGATTAACAAGGGTCAAAAACCAGACTTTTATCTTTCCCAGCACAATCACTGTATGCTAGCTCTTTAATCGGCTGCATCCAATGGATGCTTTAGTAGGTTTGCTAAAGTTAAGTTCAAGGTTCTACATTGCTTGCATAATCACTTGTGTACTCCTCAGTACTTATCAGCTCTTGTGGTGCAAATGTAAAACATGAACTTTGTTTACAAATGTTCAACAAGGTGAAATGTTTTAGACCACTCATGATCTGCTGATATTTTTAGGGGCAGATATACAGTTTTCAACTTTTGTTTTCCACTGTGTTCAGACTGTGTAGCTAATGACAGTTACTTTCCTTTCCATGGTCAACATAGAGAAATATGTAAAAAAAAAAAAAAAAATTAAAGAAAGTAAGTAAGCGCAAGGCAGGTTTAACAGCAGCCAACAGCAGTTGAATAGTGAGCCTGAAGTTAATGTATTATACTATTATAATACATTAATTATAATATTATCAATGCATATTATAGTGGACACCCAAGAAAAAAAAGAAGTTAGCAAAGACTTCGGCTTGAGATGGAGTTGAGTTGATAAAGTGAAGATTTCTGTCTGTCTTGAGTGCAGTAGCTAAAAAAGATCTAACAAACCGGTATCCTATGATTGGTTTAGAAGTAGCTCGGTGGTCAGCGCAGTCTGCCTAAAGTTTACCTTAGTTTGTCAAAAACCTTGTAGCATTCAGACAGACGTTGCAATTTCTGCTCCAATTCTGAACAGCTTTGTTACTCTGATGCCCACAGGTGTCAGTGCTCCCATTTCTCCAACAACCAAGTCACCACAATACTTTATACCAGGAAGACACGCAGTGATTAAGTCTCACTTTTCTCTTCATAATCAGTAGTTTACTATGTGGATTTAACTGCGCTTTAGTAATGTAGTTACCAAAACTTCATTTTTAGGACATAGACTGTTACTGAACTCTCTTTATGAGTTTGTATACCGTAAAGTTTGCTCACAACAAGATGTCATTAATTCTGCACATGTGGTGGATAGAAGGGAAGTTGAAATACTCAAAAGGCATCTGCAGTCAAACATTCTCCGACAAAGAGTAAAAACAACGCTGCCACAGCTAAGTGTTGGTAATCCTAGGCCCATAAACAGCAGCCTCTGCGGTCTGGCTGTTTACTCCCTTCCCGAGCTATCTGTCGAACCTCAAGCATGAAGCAAATGGTCAGACCATCAAGGCAACCGCCACTATCTGTCCTAGCTGAGACATGATGTGTCTCATGTCCTTGAGAGACTGTTTTTAACTGGCAAAAGGAAATCCATCCTTTCCAACTATGTTCTTTCATGAAGATCACTCACGTTCCTCCATAGATGATATTGGTAGCAGAAATGCTCGCTGTATTCAGTTATTTTGTCATTAATAGGCAGCTGCACAGTCATTCAACGTTTTACTGTTAGGAATATTTTTTTTTTTTTTTTTTTTTTGTAAAGAAAACAATGTAATTATTGTGAGATATTTCCTGCACTGCACCATTAAAGACGATACATCATCATACATTTATGTCTTCCTGTTTTGGACGTGACTCAGAAGGTTCCGAAAAAGCACCTTTTTCTTATGAAAACACATAGAAAGGCTGAATGTGATTCACTTTTTGATACTTTTAAGAATTTGGGGTTTTCTGGCTCTAAAACATAATTAAATTGATTTTATTTTGCCTGACTTCAAAGCAATGCAGGAATATGTTTTTTGGGGGTATAGAGAGCCATTTTTAAGCAGTTTTGTGAGATTGTAACAAATTCCTTGCAGCCTGGGTTGATGAACTGTGTTTTTTTTTTTTTTTTTGTTCTTTCCTGTGGACACCTCACAGTGGAGCTAGTTGTGTCCAAATACAGACTCCGATTGTCATGACAAGACACTGCAGCCAGGCTTTGGCTTGGGGACATGTCCAAGCACAGACGCAGTCGTGTGGATTAAAGTCGACAAGTAATGTTGATGGCTTGGTGGAGAAGGATGGAGATGTCAGCTTCACGCTGCATCTCATGAGGTGACATTAATCTGAACTGCCGTTATACTTAATCTTTGTTGCTCAGTGATTAAAAAAATAAAGTGCTGAGTATGGAGTTAACACGTGTTTGTTCAAGGGGAAGTAACTCTCAGAGAACAGAAACCAAAAGAACATGCTGTGAAATGAAAATTTAGGCTAAATGTCACTGCTGTGAGAGAAAACAGAGCAAGATGAGCTACAGAGGTGGGTTGTGGAGTCTAAGCTCCAGGAAGCAGACAGACACTCTGTGACCTCCTCTGAACCTCCTCTCTCCTCCTCCTTCCTCCACCCTGGAGCAGCCAGTAAAAGCCTTACAGTCCCCCATCCACCTAAACACGCCAGATGCTGCTGCGCTCAGTGGCAGATAAGGTTACCATGAACCTAAACATCCACTCCTGCTGTTGAGTCTCCCAGGAAGAAGATCTGGGGAATTTAGGACATTGCCGTTGCACGCACACACATTTTTTCACACTGCAATCCCACCAGTCAGCAAAGATCTGAGATGCAAAAGCTGCGTTTAGTGAGTCGTGACTCGTGACTGAGAGAAACGCTGGGGGAGGGCTGGTGGGAAGGAGAGAGGAGGAGAGCAGAGGCAGGTTTTGATTGGTGAATCGAGGGGCGGAGAGAAAGAAAAGGGGAAATTGGAAGCATCTTTTCGCAGTAAAGACCCTCTGCGTCAAAAATAGTGACACACAGCTTGGATGTGTTCTTTCCTGTTTTCTCTCTGCATACTACATCTGAAGCAGATAGATTTAGCTGTGCTTGTTTGGCTCCAGTTTCCCAGTGAAAGCATGTTTGCATAAAGCATGAGGCTTCAAGCTCACATGATGAACAGATGTTGTAGTGGTTAGAGTTATTTAACTGAAATCATTATAGCATCATGCTGAGAAAACTGTCAGAAATACTGCCTTCTTTTAGAAGCTACACTAGGACAGCTTACAGCAACCTTAACATCTCTTGGCACCCCTGGTAGGGATGTGCTGAGAAGCAGGAAATGAGTCTTTTTGCAGTTTCTGAACACTCCAGTTAACTTATAAAGTAAAAGTAAAAATTTAAAAATGTTTTCACTTACATTTATTTTCTGAGTATTGCTCACTGTGGCTCCAGAGATTTTGTAAAAAAAAAAAAAAAAAAAAAAAAATAAAAAAAAAAAATGTATTGAATAACTTCTAATGTTTTCCTACTAAATAAATGTACTCAAATAAAATGCTTGATGTTTTAAAAAATTCCTGGGATCACGTTACTGCAATGAAAGATGAAGTTATTTTACAAGCTTGGCACATCTGTCATGTGGAGGTTTTCTCCTTTCATAGTATAACAGCCATTCTCAGGTGGATGGGAGTTTTCCCAGGCTAAATTTGTTGTTTTCTTTAAGGCTAGAAATGTTTAAAAGTGTTGTAGCTGCAGATGTGGTGGCAATGAAATGAAGCTAATTTGTTGGTTCTCTCCTCAGATAATTGTTGGGAATCTGCAATCTTCATTTTGTAAATTTGAGAAATTTTCTTCTTATGGGTTTAGCGTTATTATAGTTGCCTTTTTAGTCATTCTAAGTGAGTTTTTCTGTTGAACACATTGAGCTATTGTAGTTTTCTAGATGTTACGTTACCTTTTGAATTTTAGCAAAGAGTATCATTGAGTATCATTGTGTCCCATAAGCTTCTCCTACCTCCACAAACATGTTAGTTGTACCAAACTTAATCCATGTTGCTCTATCAGAGTCTGCTTAAAGATTCGTTCTTAAGAAATACTGACAAAGATTTCACCCTCCTGCCATGCTTCATTAACTGGGATATAGGGTTAACTGAATTCAGTAGAGGCACAGTGGGAGTTCAGCTGTTGATTTGCTCAAAACAACCAAAAGTGGACATTTTTTAAAGAGTTTTTAAGAGTTTTATGTTGAATAAATTGGCAAGTTATTTCCAAAGTGGTTTTGGGTGCTGTGACGTACTTTGGGTCTCTGTTTTGTGGAGGGAAAGTTGGAAAGCAGTCCTTGTTTTAAAATGTTGGAGTAATCGGTGCTTACTTCAACAACTTCTATGCATTTTGTTTTTTTAATTACACTGACTGTAGAGTCACTACCTACTTCATGTTATTTTAGCGCTTGTTCCTAAAGAAAGTCTCTGAAATGTTTGTGGAGTTTGTGCTGATTCTGTTTTTTGTTGGGATGTTTTATTATGAGAATCACCTTATGTGAGCAGCTTTTCCTCTCTTTTCTGTCACAGACTTACTTGAAGTAACAACTGGATTAAATTGAGTGGGAAAACAAGGACCACACCACTTAGTCTCACTTAGACAGCAGAATACCTCTGGAATTATCAACCAAAAGAAAAACCATCTACTGAGTGACCAGCTAACCACGTGTTTTACTGTGACCAGCCGGGGGTTCAGATAAATGGCTGATAAACAGATCAGGTAAAGATGAATGGGGATCAGGATATTTCAAGGACATTTTTTTTTCTTTCATTCGTCTTGTCACTTTTTTTGGTTTTTTGTTTCATGCAGTTTGCCTGCCAAATTGATCAATGGAGGGATTGCCGGGATCGTCGGAGTGACCTGTGTGTTTCCCATTGACCTGGCCAAGACTCGGCTGCAAAATCAGCAAAATGGATCTCGCCTTTATACCAGCATGTACTGTATAGAAGCTCTTCACTTTAATCCCAGCATAGTTTACAGTTGTGCCATACTCACAACTGATCTGTAGTGTCTTACATCTTGTCCAACAGCACTTTGTCTCATAAATGTCCCCTGTTGTTGTTTTCTTTCAGGTCAGACTGCCTTATTAAGACCATTCGATCGGAGGGGTATTTTGGGATGTACAGAGGTATGTCGAAAACTTTCACCTGAAACACTGAAAGACACTGTTTTTCTTCACGGCTCTCTGCTCTTTTTATCCTCCTAGGAGCTGCAGTGAACTTAACACTAGTTACACCAGAGAAGGCTATCAAATTGGCTGCTAATGACTTCTTCAGGCATCACCTCTCCAAGGATGGGTGAGGCATAAAAGTGCTGAGAGCCTGACTTACACGGACCTACTCCTCTAATTCACTCTGATGATTACTGCCATGTTTACTAACATATCTATAACCCAACGTATTAGCTGCCTGCACTTTTCCCCCAGGCTCCAGTTAATCCTTCACCTTTGTGTCCGCTTCTTGGATGCTCAGAGGATTTCAAGACGTTATGAACTATGTGGTTTATACTGTTCCTTTAAAGTATTTATATCCCTTAAAATTTTCCATATTTTATCACATTACAACCACAAATGTCAATGTATTTTACTGGGATTCTATGTGATTCCCCAGTATAAGGTAGCACATAATTGTAAGAGTAAGGATTAATACGTGGGTCTGAAAATGTTTTATAAATAAAAATGGGAAAAGTCCTGTAAACATATTCATTCATCCCCATAGATTTAAGCATATTCATGTGTTGGAATGACCCAGTCCAGGTCCAGACCTAAATGACTAGACCTTTGTAAAGATTTCATAATTGCTGTTCATACATACTCTCCATCCAGTCTGACTGAGCTTTTGCTATTTAGCAAAGAAAAATGAACGGAAATTTCAGTCTCCAAATCTCAAAGCTGATAAAGACATATTCAGAAAAGATTTTCATCTGTAATTGCAGTGAAAAGTGAGGGGACTTATTTAATCCACAATGTGCTTTTCAGTCTTTATTTGTCAAAGAAAAAAAATGAAAACAATGTACATCTTAAAAAATATAAATATCATGAAAAGGTTAAATATTTTTGTATATCATCTAAGAAAGTGAAAGTCATATATTATATAGATTCATTACACAGAGTTACCCCTGTTGCTGGTGCACCTTTTCCTACCCCACTTTTTCCGTCCACTCAATTTTCTATGTATATGCTTGGATTCAGCACTTTAAACAACCAGCTTCTTTAGCAATGACCCTTTGTGCCTTAGCATCCTTGTGGAGGGTATCAGTGACTGTCCTCTGGACATCTTTAAACTCAGCAGTCTTCTCCATGACTGGGTCGCCTACTGACCCAAGACTGAGAGACCATGTAGAGGTTTGGGAAACATTTACAGGTGATTTGAGTTAATTAGCTGTTTAGGGTGTGACACAATGAGTTTCCAGTTTTAACTTTTGTCATGATATTCACATTTTCTGAGACACAGAATTTGGGGTTTTCATTATCTTTAAGCCACAACCATCAAAATTACAAAAATAAAGGCTTGAGGTATTCTATTCTGTGTGTAATGAATCTATATAATATGAGTTTCCCGTTCTGAAATGAGTGACAAAAAATATTGAACTTTTTCATAATGTTCTAATTTCTGGGAATGTACCTGTATAACTTTCATTCCACTTCACACTTCTACATTACTTTGTGTGGCCTGTCACAAAAAAACTAATAACATGAATTCAAAAGTAATACCACTTATATGTGTGCCTGCAATGCTCTTATCAGAAATCTAGTTATCAGGTAGCATATAATGGTTTCAGATCTCAAACATTAGCATCCATAATCTGGTTTTACTGAAAGCAAGAAGCCATTGTCCACCCATGAAAGCTGCATGCACTGATAAACCTGAAGCTTTCTAGGACAGCTATCTCAATCTCCATGGAAACAAACATGCAGGCTGATGAATGATTGACTTGTCTAGTCCCAGTTGCTCTCCTTGTGAATTATTAATCTGTCCTGTTCCTGACATGTTGATACAGAAGACAAAGATTAGCATCACAAGCACCAGTGGTGCTCACCTCTTTTTATTTTCAAGGATATTAATAAAGTTGTCCATCTTTCACACCATCTGAATCTTTATCTGATCTTTACATTTTATCTTTCTTATGCCCTCAGAAAACTCACCCTGGTCAAAGAGATGCTGGCTGGGTGCGGAGCAGGTACATGCCAGGTAAGTGAGGAAAAAGATGGTGTAGCTTTAATTGCGTCCTACTTTCCTCCATCTGAAACTACTGACTTCAGCACACTCAAGTTAACCTGGGATGCTGCCTCATTTGTCTCTGTCCCTGCAGCTGCAATCAGCCACAACCACATTAATACAAGACTTGGTAGCCAAAGAAACGCGCTTGGAGTCTGTAGATAGCGTTATCTGGATCTGATAGTGAACTGTAATGTTCTGTTCTAATGAGTGATCTCCAGTCACTGTAGGCTGTGCTGTGAGCAGGAAGATACATGGCCAGCTATGTAGATGTGTGTGATCAGATAGGATGCCAGAGTGCTTGTCCATGTGTGCTGAGTGAGTGAGTTTGAAGGAAATGCTTCTTGTTAATGAGGGAAAAAGACTTCAGGCCTTAGGACTATGATTAGATTAAGTGCAGCAGATTTTGGATTACGATCACGGCTGAGAACGTGGTCATCTCACCCTTAATCTAGTTAACTAGTTACTATAGTGTAGCTATAGGGAAGGCCGAGGCTTGACATTAAGCCAATTGGTGCCAATAGATTTACACCAGACACACACTCTTCCAGTCTCACTCAGTATTAATCTAAATTCAGTTTCATACAGTGGGGGGGAGTATTCATACCACTTTTGTCATGTTACAACTACAAAATTTGATCTATTGGGATTTTATGTAAAAGACCAACACAAAGTAGTACATATCTGAAAATTGGAAGAAAAATGGTAATGTGTTTTCAAAAAGTTCTACAAACAAAAATGTGCAATGTTCAAATCCCTTTTCTTCACGCCATGTCATAAGTCTTTTATCTTTAACGCCTTTACTGGCTAGCCATGCAGAGGAGTACTTATGCATTGTCCTGCATAAAAATCATTATCTTTTTGAAAGATGCAGACTTCTTCCTATACCACTGCTTGAAGAAACTGTCTTCTGAAAACTGGCAGTAGGTTTGTGAGTTGATTTTGAGTCCATCTTCAACCAGAAAGGCTCCAATCAGCTCATCTTTAATAATACCAGCCCAAACCAGTACCCTTGAATCAGAGTGGAGCTCTGTGCCCATTACTGATCCAACCACAGGCCCATCCATCTGGTCTATAAAGACTCATAAAACCTTTGAAAATCTGTTTTCAGATATTTCTTGGCCCAGTCTAGATACTTCAACTTATGTGACTTGGTCAGTGGTGGTCAGGTCTCAGACTTCATTACCTTGACCATGTCTCTGAGCTCTGAACATCTTGTACCTCTAGGTACTTCAGGTAGTTTGCAGTGATGGAATATGACAGAATTGGAAGATAATGGCTTCTTGGTAGCTTCACGCTTAATTCTTCTCAAATTTCTTGGCAGTTAATTTGCGGGGGGTTTTTTTGTTTTTTTTTTTTTTGTTTGTTTTTTATCAACACATTTCTTACAACCCTGTTGACTATTTGCAACAAAATGTATGATGGTTCTGTGATCACCGCCCAATATCTTAGTAGTTGCAAGAGTGCTGCACCCCTCTGAGAGACCTTTGGTAATTTTTGATTTTTCAGAGTCAGTTAAATCTCTTTTTGGCCCATTTTTCTTAAAGAAAAGAAGCTGCCTCATAATTATGCACATCTTGATATAGGGTGTTGACCTCTTTTGGCCATACAATTCCTCATTACACAGATTCACGTCACCTGCTATACTTAAATCCATTCGACATTCAAGTTTATCCAGCTTGGAGTTAAAATTTGACAAAAAATTATGATATGGTCAGAACACTCATTTGCCTCATAAGTGTGCACACAGTGTAGATCATGAAATCATATTCCAAACTTTAAACATTTCACAGGGCGTTATTTAATCTAAGATTAAAAAATAAAATAGCACAGCACACATGCAAACCCTCCAAGACATGGCCGTCCGTATAAACTACGAGCCGGGCAAGGAGAGCATTGATTAGAGAAGTAGCCAAGAGACACATGGTTACTGTGAAGAACTTGGTGAGATCCACAGATGAGATGAATTTGTGATCAGTACAGCTAGTTGTGAACTTCACAAATCTGGTTTTAAGAAGATGGCAAGAAGAAACCCATAACAATTCTTGTAGGGAACACAGCAGACATGGAAGAATACGCTTTGGTCAGATGAGACCAAAATTTAACTTTGCATGTTAGAAAACTACCACTGCCCATCACCCTGAACACACCCTCCCCTTCTTGAATTATGGTGTTGGTATCATTTTGTGGGAATCCTTTTCTTTAGCAGGCACAGGGAAACCAGTTTAAAGATGTTGGGAAGATGAATGAAACCAAACACAGGAAAATGCAGAAAACCTGCAAGAGCCTACAACAGACTTAATGCTGGGGTGGAGGTAGGGATGGGAATCGAGAACGGTTTTCAGTAGTTCAATTTCTTGGAATCGTTAACTTGCCTCCTTAACGATTCTGCTTGTCGGTTCCAGTAACGTGTGATGCGTGATGATGTATGTACAATATGTCATCACGCATCACATTTTTGAAAATGTCAAAGATGACGTCGCAGCAGAAGTGCTCCAAAGTATCATTACATTTCACAAACAGTCGATACCATGGCCGGTTGTTCGTGCTGAGTTGTAATTTGAATAAAAGGATGACATACCTCCAGCATCCTCAAACAGCTGACCACACATCATGCAACTAATTTGTAGAAGGTAAAATGTTTGATATGTTGCTTAGCGACGGCAGTGACGCTTAGGTGGGGGCTTCCAGTACAGTCTCCTGCCATGAATGTCCCAGGTAACGTTAAACTTCTCCACGTCCTGCTTATTGTATTAATAATAGCGCCATATTGTATGAATAATATCCATCTCATAATGATATTTACGGTCATGTTCAGTAAATTAGAAAATGGGTTCCGATGAAAGATCCTTCCTGAAAAGGCAAACACGCAGATTTCTCTGCACAAAAATCGTTTATGTGCAAAAAGTTGCATTTCATGTTAAAATGTTAATTTGACAGAGAGATTCTTATTTTTTAAGCTAGCTTTAATTTTGTTTGAATCGACTACAACATGCTGCATATTTTGAATTAAAATTTCCTAACTCAATAAGAATCGAAAAGAGAATCGAATTAATAAGTGAGAGCGATAATGGACTCGATATTGATAAATTGTTATCTATTCCCATCTGTAGGTGGAGGTTCACCTTCCAACAAGATGACAACCCTAAACATACAGCCAGAGCAACAACAAAGCGGTTTAGAGCAAACCAAATTCCTGTCAAAGTCTAGACTTAAATCTAACTGAGAATCTGATGCTCTCCATCCACTTGGACTGAGCTTGAGCTAATTTGAAAAGAAGAAGTGGGAAAACAACAGTCTGGATGTGCAAAACTGGTGGAGACATACCTCAATAGACTTGCTGCTGTAATTGCGGTGACTCAATATTGACCCAGGGGGGGCTGTACACAAACCCAATATAAGCTGCTTTGTGTTGGTCTATCAGGTTAAAATTTCAATAAAATACTTTGAGATATGTTATAGTGACATGACAAAATGTGAAAAAGGTTTAGTAGCACGCTAAATTCCTGCTATTTTGAAAGACAAACATTGTGCTCCATATGTGGATGCTCCGCTTGACATGGTTTATTTTCCTTTTTTCCCTCAGGTTATTGTAACAACTCCTATGGAGATGTTGAAAATCCAGCTGCAGGATGCAGGGAGGCTTGGTAAGAGGAAATGAGACACATATTTTGCATTAACACAGCCTGAAGTGTTGTTAGGAAAGGGCGCCCCCATGTGTTATTGTCATAGAAAACGCTTTGTGGTGTCCAAACACATTTTGCATTGGATAGTATTAGAAGTTTGAAATGTATTTTCTTTTCAACATGTTGCTTCTCACGGACTTTAGCTGCTCAGAGGAAGCTCATGCCAGAGACAGTGGCGGCAGGAGCTGTGGAGACGAAATCCCCAACAGCCATGCAGATTACTAGACAATTACTTAGGGAAAAGGGTATTGCTGGACTTTATAAGGGTCTTGGTGCCACACTGCTCAGGTAAATGAGTGATAGTTTTTCCAACAAACTCTGATTCGTTTTCTATGTCTAGGCCTGACTGTCTGTTTTTTCTGTATATGCAGGGACGTTCCTTTCTCCATCATCTATTTCCCGCTTTTTGCTAATCTGAATAACCTGGGGAAGAAAAGCACAGAGGGCCCCTCTCCTTTTTACGTGTCGTTCATATCAGGCTGCATTGCAGGGAGCACGGCGGCTGTTGCTGTCAACCCTGTTGATGGTAAGCTGCTGTGTTTTCATACATTTTCAGCAAAACACACACCAATACCTGAAGTTACATCTAACCTGAGCTTATTGAACTGCAGTAATAAAGACTAGGCTGCAGTCCCTGAACCGAGGAAGCACAGAAGATACATACTCTGGAGTGATCGACTGTATCAGGTGACCTCATTATGTCTGTTAAAGCAAGTGTGAAGTCTTCATTATTATCTCTGCAGGCAGATTATTAATGCTGGTCCTATGTTCTGGTGTAAGTAATGAGTTATGTCCTCTCTAGGAAAATCATGCGCAACGAGGGTCCGTCAGCCTTCCTGAAGGGAGCCTACTGTCGCGCCCTGGTCATCGCGCCTCTGTTTGGAATTGCCCAGGTCGTCTACTTCCTAGGCGTGGGCGAATATATCCTCAGCTTCTTGCCTAAAAAAGACAACTAAGGGGCACCTCAGTTCCACCTTCCCTCCCATGACGCATTACATCAGCTCCATGAGGATTCATATGATTCTTAGAGAGGTCTTTTTGATTTGGATCTCATTGGTTTTTGTTTTTAATTTGTTGTGTTGAATGTTCAAAAAGTTCAGAAGGGAGCCTTTGTTTTGCCAAGATGCCTGTGGCAGCGCACAAGTTTCCAGTTGGCAAGCTCCGCCACAGCAGCTTTCTGGAAATCACGCTAGAACCAGAGGTCTGTAATTAAAAGATTTTATTGTACTTTTAAATATGATTGTCAGATTTTACAAATTAGATGTACTGCCCTTGGCTGTTGCAGCTCTGCAAGCTTTTCAGTAACATTTTTTGCAGGCTTCATTAACTTTTCAATATCAGAAAATCCCTTTGCATTCAATGTGAAATCCCAATTTTCCACTGCCCTAAATTGAGCAATAAAAACAGAATCTTTAGTTAGAAATATATAGAAGATCTGGAGGAGGCATGGGCCAGTATGAGATAAAACTGTAAAATACTTTACAGTTGCTTTTAATTTTGATAAACAGACTTCAGCAAGTATACAAGGTTTTAACTTCTTATTGTGCAGAACATAAATAATGCAAATATTTTTGAGGTTCTGTTGTTTAGAGAGAAATGGAAGTCTAAAAATATTATTAGCTGGTTATTTAGTCAGACTATCAGCTTGGGTAGCTAGCCTGCAGCCAGCTGCTAAACAGACATACCAAAGTGTGATAACAGTGATATGTGGTAGTCCATTGGTTTCTGCACAATGAATGTCCTTGCTTTTATGAACAGTCCATTATATTTTCCTTAAATGCAAGGGCAAAGTGTAGCGGCCTTTTTTCAGCCAGCTGACCAACAGTGTGCAGAAACAGTCTGGGGAGGAGCTAGGAAAAATGTGGTCACATCTGCAGTTTCCCTGGCTCCTCATTAAAAAAACTTTAAATTGAAAGAACTGTATAATGTAACTCTTCAGTGAGTTTTAAGAAAACCAGGGTAATACATTGATTTCAGTAACCATCCCATGCCTAATCTGAAGATTTCGTGGAATATTTAAAAAAAAAAAAAAAAAAAAAGGCAAAGAAACTTTACATAATGAGAAAATACTAAACAGTGGGAGCCTGTTTCATTCCAAGTCCCAGGGCAGTGTGTTCATGTCATACCAGCTCACTCCTTGTGATACTTCCTGGGAATCCATTTCCTTTTCCCTGTACAGTAAGTGGTTGTAATGAACTCAGCGGTTCAGCTCAGATCAGGCTTTGATTGCCTTGGCTTTTTAAGGAGATCAGGTTCCATTTGATATTTAGTTTAGCCACAATGGTCCGACTGTTTGGCCCCCTGGAACAATGTCTGTTTTTTGTTCCCACCATGTGTAACTTCTGAACGTCGTGAACTGAAACAAACTACATGTTGCAGAAGTTTAAATTCAAAAGAAAATCACAGAAAAGCGATCATTGGGGGGATTGCTTTGGAGCTTTAAGACCTTTGTGTGCTGCAGTTTTCTGCAATCTGTGATTTATTGTGGACTTCTTTAAAAAGATGGTCAGACATCACTTTGTGAAACCTGCAGGTGCAGTCGGCCATTGTGGAACGCCTTCCTTTCTCCTTAGACGCAGACATATGAATTTTTTTTTCTGTTTACTCAAAAGTTTGCGCTTAGTTTTCAGGCTTTGTCCAAACTTGCGTTCAGTGGCAGGACCCAAAGAACTAAAGAAAAACCTTTTCATTCATCTGAAGTTGAGACCAGTCAGCTATCAGTGTAGTATGATTTGTACCAAACATCTACTTGTTTGCTTTAGATGTTTTGTTTGCTTTAAGCTGCCAGGGGTAAAAAAAAAAAAAACAAAAAACAAAAAAAACAGCCCTGTTGTATCTTGTTTACGCATCACAACACTGAGGCACCATGCCATTGGTTTATCTAGTCGGAGATCATGGTGACTTTGATGTGTATTATCCAATCACATTCCTCCTTGCTCCCACTGGTCAAGCAGCTCTTCAATTGTTCTGTTGCACTTCTGATGCAACTTTTTCAGTGTGATATCATTTGTGGGAGTGAGCTTTATTTATATTATATTCCCTCCTAGAAGCAGTGTAGGGTTATATATTTGTATATGTTGTTTTTTTCAGTGTTGTATTGTCTACTTTACCTATATTGTATATATTCAGATAAAATGAATTTTGTTTTAGAATTTATTGTTTTTGTACATGATGGCTTATTTGCACACCTACCTCTCCACCTTCCCCCCTTCAATTCATATTGTGGTGATTTTATGTTGTGATGATGCGGTCAAATGAAGGAACAAAAGAGATTTTTTTTCTTACTGTACACCAAGGGGAACACTAGCTGATCTTTAGATGGATTTTCTTTGGAGGTGCCATTTCCCCCGGCCTACAAGTTAAATCTGTGGGTTCAGTCACTTGTTTAAACATAGGACCAAATAAAGAATCTTACCGCTGATAGAAGTGTAATTTCCAGTGAATGACATAATGATCAGAAATGCACACCGAGAAGGATGAGCCGTATATAGGCTGTTCTGTTAATATGTGCGTCTGAATGGTGCTTCTTCTACGAGGCTGCTGCAATACGACAGAGGCTGCACTAAAACCAAGGCGGTGTCGCCTGAATCACACGCGGGCTAATCTCAGCCTTTCTGTAACTGAAAGCCATAAATCAGGGAGGGGACAGCAAGATACCAAGTGGCACCTTTCCACAGTGAAAGCAGACAGTAAGTCTGAGGGAGGTCACAAAGGCAAGAAGACCTACAAATTCATTTAAACTTGGCTTTATTATTATTATTACTACTATTATTATTGTTATTTCCTTTGACATTCCAACTTGATTTAACAAGCAGTTCTGTTCAGAAGTTTACATGCAGTCATTTAACCTTTGTTTTTCCAGGATGGAGAGATGATACTTTGTACTACTTAAATTTATATTTACTGTGAGTGTAATCCACACAGGGTCAAAATTATACATACAGCCTCACACCCTTACTTATATTGGTTAAATGCACCAGGAGCACTGACATCAGAACAGGCCCTCAGCATGATGCTGTCATCAACATCTAGAATTATGGCAAAAGCTTGTTGATGGCCTAAGAAAACATGTGGCTGAGGTGCAACTTGCTAAGGGACATTTATTCAAATATTAATAGGTTATGTGTAAATATTTCAGCCTATATGTATAATTCTAAAGAAGTTCCACACGATATTCAGAGCTGTAAAACTAGGTTGTCGCTTCAAACATCTGAAGTTGTATGATCTATTATCATTTCAACCTGGAAAAGAGGAAAGCTGAAATGCATCATTAAAAGCCAAAAGTTGAAATAACATTTCTGCTCAAAGTGACTGTAAAGTTCTGTCCAGAACCTGTATGCTGTGATTGTGGTAACATGGCCTGTTGTGGTGTTGCTGATATTACTGCTCTGAATTATTTTCAAACCTCATCCCCCCTCCTACTCCCTCTTTAGATTGTTTTAATCAATTTTCAGCTGAATCTTGAAGTTCTCCTTGTTTTCTTTTTTATTCAGCTGTGAATTGTTTCATTGACCTTGTGCATTCGGTTGTGTATGTGCGCGTGTATGTCTGACAGTGTAGTGTTGTAGCTGAAGTGTAGTTGTTAGTGTGCTACGGTTTCTCCTTTTTTCTCTCTGTTTACTCCCTCTGTGTGTTTTGTCACAATCCTCTGCCGGTATGCAGGTCGTTTGCAGAGGAACTTCTAAACACACCAAATGTACTGTTCGGAGTGTGTACAATCAAAGAAAGCACAAGGGATTATTAGGCATAGATAGCACATGTTTCTCTCTTTATACTCCACGAGCTGATTTGGAGAACATACTGATTTATTTCTTTGAATCTGTTGCTATAAATTACATTTTTTTAATCATTTATCGACAGTGCTAGTCAGAACTTTACATGCTCATCAAATCAATGCATTTAAATTTGGATTCTTAATAAATTATTTGAACTGTTCTTTTGCCAGGATGGGTTGTTCATACAACGAAACGTATTGTAAAACCAAGATTTGGGTGCACAGGGTTAAATTCATTCTGATTAGGTGATATTTAAGCCTTTATTTCTGTTAATCATGATGATTTCCCTCTTATGGATAATAAAAGAATGACCTTTAATTTTTCCCAAGATTAGAACATTATATCAGACCAATAAAAGCATTTTTTAAACTGAAATGTGGGCTTAATGAAAAGTGAGTTTAATATCTGCTTAAAGGCTCTTATAATCTGACATCGGAACACTTGTTCCAATTCATTGAATATTGATTTTATATATAATAGTAAATTGGTTTGTTCTGGGATCATTGTTCTATTGGAACACCGAAATATGTTTACATTTCAACCACCTGACCTACAGTAGGTTGTGACCCTCAAATGAAGAGAAATTGTTTAAGATGATCGGGAGTTAAGCCAATCATTACCTGGCATAAACAGAAACTCCAGTGTCACTGTCCACAGTGAACCAAGTTTCATATCCTCTTGAATAGGGACGGTGGAGACTAAAAAAGAAGCCTCTGCTTCTAAATCAACACCATCTAACTTGACTCATAGGGGCAACCTAAATGCCTTATGGTAAAAACCCAAATAACATGATGTTACTGCACTCTCTATTATGCTTGGTGGTGGCAGCATCATGCTGTTTGACTGTTTTTCTGCCAGTAGTACAAGTGTAATGCAAAAAGTAGAAAAAAAATAATGAATGAGGACTACTTACAAATTAGCAGATTTATCTCAAACCAGCTAGGCTAGGTGGTTGAAATAGAAGCACAATTGGGCATTGTAGCAGAGTAAGGATTCCAAACACACATTAAAACTGATTTTGGAATTGATAAAGCAGGTTAATGTTAAGCTTTTAGAAAGCCCTGGCCTCTATTGTACAGAAATATTATGAGCAATGCTACAAAACTAAACAGTTGAAATGAACTCAAATATCCAGCCAGAATCATGTCAGACGCTACAACGAGCATGTTGTCAAGGTGCAACTAGCAAAGTAAAAATGGGAGTGTGTGTCTATATTTGAACCTGCATGTACAATTTTGACTCTGTGTGGACTAGAGAAAATCCACCATGAATTCAGACTTGAATTCTTGTTTTTAAATTAATTTAAAGTTGTATAATTACTCCTCCCTGTGCAAAGATTAGTTTAAATTAAGCAGTAAAAGCTCCCAAATTATTCTGAGTGTATGCAAACATCTGACCAGCACTGTGTATTTATCTGTCTGTAAACCTAGATGGCTTAGACAAAGAGCCACATGATAGTGTCCACTATGTTAGCTATAAGCAGTAAGCCACAAGATGTATATCTCCCACATATTCTATATGAATCAGATTTAAGAATGTAACTTAGATATTATTAGATGTATTATAATTATCGTAAAGAGTTTATAACATTTTAACCTAAAGATTTGTGCTTGACACTTTCAGTAAAAAAATCATGAGCCAGCTTACTGTTATGCAATAAGTAGTCACACACACACACACACTCGCATATTAAGAGAGGAGGCACTGAATACAACCAACAACAACAGCATCACACACAGTGTATTACTATTGCAACCATGAAGCTCAGAGGCCTTTCGGGCTCTGAACTCACCTCACAGCCCTTGTTCTCTTCCTCTAAGAGGAACCGTGCAATAAAGCACTTTAGAAAACGAGGACCCCAGCCTTCGATCTGCAAAGCCTCTCTATCACAGAGGCCGTTTGTGAGGTAGTGTGATGAATGGCACAGTTGTCTGTTAACATTTGTCTGCAACGCAATGGAAAAAAAAAATATTGTGTTTTCTGTCACAATTTGCTGTTCAATAAACTGACTGTCCTTAAATTGCCTGTTATAGTTGTCTGTCCTGAAGGTTTCAAGACTTCCACTCATCACTGTATCTGCTTTCAAGGTCCAGCAGTTATTTGACAGAATACAAAAGAACTGACAGAGTGTGTTTGTCTGTAATACTGCTGTGGAAACAGGAACAAGAGGGCAGTGTTCTTGAAGAGACCAAGGACGACTGTGTGACTTCTTGAGGGCATCTGCAGTGGTTGTCTTAAAGCCACCAGGTGTCACTGTGGGACCGCTGTGGAGTTACTGGGAAGAGAGTGAGCATCATCATCAGGCACTACAGGTGTATGTTCATTTTTAGGTGGTGTGACCTGTAAATCACACCTTCCAGTCTCTTTCTCTTATGTTTTTCCCTAAAATATGCAAAATTCTTCCCACTGGAGATTTAAACACAAGTGCCCTTCTTACCTGAGCTTCTTGTGCTTTCACTTGATTAATTAAGCCTGTCTGAAAACTTGAAATATGCACAGTAAGATAAAAGATATATTTTTTCCTCCTCATTTTTGGTTTTCTTAACAAAACTCATGGGGTCATTCATTTTTAATCCTGTTTTATTTATTTATTCAGCATTACCGTTCATGGTGCTAGCTACCAGAGTGCTATTTTGCACATCCCTGCAGCATTATTACATCATAGTACTTTCATGTAACTCTTCATGCACACACGCGTGCACACCCTGCAGTCTCTATGTGCTTCTGTCTTCCTCATTTCTGTTAGAGTCAGATTTCATATTGAGAAACACCTTTCATCAGACCATCTACTCCAGTGTTTACTCTCTCTCACTCACTCACACACACATACACACTCTCTCATTCACCAGAGAGAGAGATTAGAGGAAGGCTCAACAAGACTTTGAAATCTGGAAATGAGCAGCAAGCCACTGTTCCTGTGCACGCTCAAATCCTTTTCATGTGTCATGACTTAAGCTTCCACCGTGAACTATTATTAGCCTTTTCTTGCTCTCTGTGGCAAGTGGAGGAGGAAGGGAGAGGCAGTTAAGTTGAGCTGAGTGATGGAGGAGAGGCAGGAAGCAAGAGGTGGAGAGACAGCAGAGGCACTGGAGGAAGTGAGAGGATGGTGGTGATGTGTATATAGGTCACTAAATCAATGGGAATCAGATTTTTGAAGGTGGTATTTATAGATACCAATGGAGACAGATGCATCAGTGACAGGCACAATGTTGCTGGCAGCGAGGGGTTGGGCGGGAGGGGAGGATCTGGGAACCAAGTGTGGTCAAATTAGTCTGCTGAGAATTCTGCCCGACCAGTGGGGAAAGATGCTCAGCGGAGTGCAAATAGCACGGAGAGCTCGGTGCATGGCAGAATATGATCAAATGAAAATCACTGCAGGATGCTTAGAGTAAATGACTTTTTCGGCTCTAACGATAAAATGCAGGGAAACTGTTCAAAGCATTTGCATCAACGGTGCTGATTTACCCATATCCTGTTGAGTTTCTAATCTGCGATATCACATGAGCCGCATTTTATTGAATGGAATATCGGGCCACTGTTTCGTGAGCTTTAGAGGAAAAAATGTGCAGATTTGTAAATCAAAGTCGTGAATTTGTCAGGAGTCGTTTTAGGATCTCTACTGAGTTTAATATTATAGATTTATTACACAACATCTATTTTAACAAGTGGCAAAAGTATTGAGACATCCTTTTTGCTAAGGTTTTTAATAACTGTCATGCCTCATCCCATTTATTCTCTAATGCTCCATGTCTTTCTCTCTTTCTCTGCACCAAGAAGTTCCATTACAAATTGGTAATTTGCTCAGAGAACATGAAGGGAAAAAATAATTAAAGAAATTATTTTAAATTGCTCCCGATAACTGGCTTTTTCTAGGACTATGTCAAGGTCAGGGGAAAATCAGTCCTGCAAATCCAGAAGTCTGCCTGAGCGTGATGTAAGGTCGCCTGGATACCGAGGTCTTAAATAATCTACATCTCATTCCTGTAGCTTATTCTTGGTGGAGGTGAGAAGCAACCGTTTCCCTTTGCACCAAAAAGTGATGGATGGTACTATTACTTACTTTCTGAGAGTTTCTGATCTGCTCACCTCCATCAGGACAATCCTCTGCATGGAGGAGCATAATAGGTCTGAATATATACAACCCCCCCCCAAAAAAAACAAAATAAGAGACCACTGCAAAATAAATTGTTTCTCTGATCTGATTGAACTATTTGTAGATATGTGCTTAAGTAAAATTATAAATTTTAATGTTTTTCCAGTAACTACTCACATTTCTTCTGCAGTTATGAGCAGGAAATGACAGCAAAAAGATATTGAGTTTTCAGACAAATCAAGTTCATATTTTTTCTTAAGCTACACAGTGCTTATATTTTAACTCCTGAAGCGTTTAGAAATTAGTATTTGGTGGAACAACCCTGATTTTCAATCGCAGCTCGCTTGCATAGTGGCATTCTCTGGGTAAGTTACTCCTTTTAACATTTATTCTCTGAAAACGCTGTGTTACACTCCACAGTGTTTCCATTTATTGTGGTTCTAGTCCCCTTTCACACCCATATACTCTTCTGAAATGTGACATTTTAAGTTCCCTGAACAAACCAAAAAAACTCTAAACCTCCTGCTGGTAGATGTTTACTGTACATGACTTATTTAAGCACATTTCCTCACTGTAGGGCATGGTAAATTATAAAAAAAAAACACCTATCATAAATCACCAGTTGTCAAAGTGGCTCTCCACCAGTCTTTCACCTTGCTTTTGCGTGACATCATATCTCTTCTGGTACAAAAGTTAAAGAAGCTCAGGAATGATTAATAACTTGTGACCATCCATCTTCCTCTTGATCACATTTCAGGAGTTTTCAAAGGGGTTCAGGTCTGGAAGTTGGGCTGGCCATTGGAACAACCAATCCTGAGAGGATGGGAACATTGTCAAAGCAGAAGAAAAGATGCTTTTTTTAATGATAGCTTTGTATATGGCTTGATTTATGGGTTCCTCAAGGTGATGCCACTTTCCAGCCTTGCTGAGGAACCTCAAAGATCATCACAGATCCTCCAACAAGGCTTGGGGGCCTCTTCAGGTCCTGACTGAACCACTAGATGGTCATGTATTAGGAAAAGAAAGATGGACTCATCAGAGGAGATGACCATACCATATCATTTTACTTATAAAGCACATTTAAAAACAGCAATCACAGCTGACCATAGTGCTGTACATTAAAGCAACTTAAAATAGGAGAAAACAGGTAAAACCTCTTGGTACTTACGACTTTATGGTCTATTGCTGATGATGTTTTGCAAATCTCAGCCTGGCTCTTCTTTACTTCCTACTGACGAAGATATTTTCTTTTCTAACTTTACACAACTTGAGGAGTCTGATTTGAACTGTTCTCGCCATGCACTTCACCTCAGATGCCATTTTCTATTATAGGTCTGCAACTGTTGCGGGGTAACATTCAAATGAGTTGACAGTCATCTTGGTCAGTGAAGAGTTGTTATCACCCTCTCCCAGTCTGTAGCTTTGAACTGGTTCTTATGCACTTAGAACTTAAAAATCTTAAGGATGGATCCTCACTTTATCCCTCTACCAGTAAAGCCAGATTCAAACAACTGTTTTAAATTTTTTAAGTTGAATGATATGTGCCTGTATTGAAATTTTACAAACACTGGAATGGAATTGTTGTCATATATATAGAGACACTTCGTTCTGAAAAAAAGTGGTAGTCTTTAGTTTTTTTCCTGAGTTATAGACAAATGGCTGGTGGAAGTGCATGATGTGCTCAACATGAAACAATATTCCAAGACTTTCAGGGGTTTCACCAAAGGAACCATTAAAATTAATCAACTTGCTCTTGGAACAATAACCAAATGCTACCTCAATATAAGATTCATCCATGTTTTGCCACTTTATACCTACTTAAATTTTCACTGAGCCATTAATTACCTGTTGTGTCATTTACACTGGTAGGGATTAAAACGACAACTCTAATTGGTTTAATTATTTTTAATATATCCGTCCTGTTTACATAACAATGTAATAAATTTCTTTTAAAAATTGTATTCAGTCTGTAGTGCATTTAAAACATGTTAAAACAATTTTATTTTCACAACATAAACACATTATTCTTCAAACAAATAATATTTGGATAGGCAACACAGAGACACACAGGACAAACAACAATGCAAATAGTAGATTGGGAAAATGTGCACATTCTGTATAGAAAGGTAGAATCAAAACACTGGACCTGTGAAGCAACATCACTAAAAACTGCTCTATCTTTAAGCCACCAGTGTCTTCAATGATGGCTTCTTCCAGTTTTTATTTCCCTTTTGATTTACGTTGAAAATTGAAGGTTATTATTTTGAGTTGGAGCTTTTTCAGAGAGTCATGAGTAAAGAACAGCAAACAAATAAGCACACATTGCAAGAGTATCCTGGGTGTAATAAAATAGAGAAAGGAGTGTCAGAAAGGTAAATAGGACCCAGATGCTGGTAAGCACAGAGGAAGTTAGAGTCAATTGGACCAAAAGAAGCCCCTCCTTGTTGACCAATTAACTGAACAGCCAGGTTTTTAGACTATTAGAGGAAGCCAGAGTATCTGGATAGAGCCCATGCATGCATCACCCACAGGGATAACATGTAAACTCAATGCAGAAAGACCCAAGGCTGGGATTCAGACCTTCTTGCTGCAAGGCAACAGTGTTACCAACTGTGCCACCAGTAGCATGGTTTGAAATTCTTAAACATCATAAAAATGTAGTTGTTGTAAATTTAAACGTGGTCTTAATCCCACCATCAAAATAAAGAATGACTCTTTACTCAGTATCAGGAAGTTGTCATGAACATGTTTTTTTCTTTTATTTTGTCTTAATTCAGATTCTTGGTGTAGTGACACTTTTAAATAGAGAGAAAGTTCCTGGGAAAGCCCAGCAACTTAAAGAAGAGTAATTGAATAAGACTGAAATGTTCATGTGATCTCCTGGTTTCCTTCTTTTATTGAACACAAAATATTTCCTTTGTAAATGTGATGTCAAATTTTATTTATTAAAAGACTAAGTGTGCTTAAGCAGACATTTTCATCAGAAGTCTACTTTAAACCACAACTTTGGGGTGCTGCTGTCCATGGTGCTGAACAATCAATTTGACCTGATTATTAAATAAAATTAATGTTTAAATATGCAGCAATAGCATAGTTTCACTAATAACAGACTTGTGCTTTATTAGCTAGTGCTTTATTAAAAATTTTCTGATAAAATTTAGATTTTAATATTTTATCATATATTACAAAATGACCAGTAACAAACTGACTGAAGTGTTGTTTAGATTTGATCCTTTAATAAAACAAATATACTCCTAAAAATGTTGTGAGATGACTTTAAAATATCAAGGGTAGTATTTTGCAAGTGACCTAAGCCCTAAGGAGGGGCTTAAAATATAGTTGGGGAAACTTCATATTTTAGCATTATCTTGAGTAAAAACACAGTGCTGATTGCAGGCTTATTGAGGTCACACCGTCTACATACACTCCATTCCTCCATCACATGCACAGGTTATTTCTAGAACCCTGGACAACTGAAATTACTCATGGAGGATGTTGATGAAGCCCAGGAAGATGCTATTGCCTGAAATGGTTTGACTTAGAGGCATTTTAATTTGTAATGTTTTTAATTGTATTAAATTGTATTGTAATAATGTCTGTCTATCACAAAACATATATTTATATTTATGCTTGTATATGATGCAATTTGTTTAAACCACTTTCATTTCCAGTTAATTCTACTAATATCCTCCAATAGTCATTAAAAGTTTCCAATTTGGAATATTTCCCAAATGCCCCACCTTATGGAAACCTAACTTTTTTTTTTTTTTGAAGTTCCTGGAAAGTTCTCAAAAGTTTTCTAGAAATTTTGCACCTCTTTGTAATTCCAGCAGATGGATCATGGCATGACAGAAGGGCAGAACTGGTAGAGAAACACACACAGGTGAAACTGGACTGGGCACAAGTCCAATCATGTAAATAATCAATCCAAAACTTTTTCAGTTGCAACTTGACATAACTTTCTTTAACCACTCCTGCCATCCCCAGTCCATGCTGCCCTGGGTGGTGGTCCATATCGCCCGTGTCACGAAACGCCACTGGTTTTTATAATTTTACTTCTTTAAATGATGCTTTCTACCACAAGTGAAGATTTTTGAAATTAAGCTTGAACCCAATCAACAAGCTGCGGCTCGAGATTGTATTTAAACTGGTGCACAAAATAGGAATCCAACAATTATATGCAGCAGAGCAAGGAAGCGCTGGAGACTTTACGCAGCTGCAAAAGTCACTCTCCCCATTTTGTCCTCTAAGTCACAGTACGGAGAGAGAAGAAGGCAGGGAGAGAGAAGAGAAGAGGAGAGAGGGAGGCAGTATAGTGAGAGTGTCGGACTGGTTAGCCTACCTATCCACTAGGAGGAGAGGAGAGGCAGCCGAGCAGCAGCAAAACAATAAACACCTACTACTACAAATCACATCGGCGGAGTTCACGGCACACGCAATAAAAAAAAAAAAAAAAAAGAAAAGAAAAAAAGAAAAAAAAAAAGAAGGAGTAATACTAACAGACAACTGAGACAAAACGCCATTGTGTTCGGCCGGGAGTGAAGTCACACAGCCATGTATCTGAACAGGGAAGAGGACAACAGCAAAGGTAAGGAGATCCTGTCAAGAACTGCCACTCTGTGCTGGGAGAGCGTCCTGACAGTTTCAAGGTGTTTCATTTCTTAACGCGCCTCCTCTGCTGGAGGTGACACTAAAAAAAAGGTGGGAATGTTCTGTCACACATCCTCCTCTTTAATGTGGCTCGTACTGGGAAGCCTCGTCCTTTCTACACGGACAGGGGATGTTGCTGAAAAGTGTGGGCTGTCATTATGTAATATCGGTGCAGTTAATTGCCTCCTAGGAGGATGCTTATCTGTAAGCCCGATCCTGCTTTTTTGCTTCTTTACTAAATCAATCAATTGTGAACCTGTTGTGAGCCCAACCACTTTAGTCGTGCACGAATTTGCAAGTATGCACCGGTCGGATTTGTGTGCTTATTTAATGTTGTGGACATTAAGGGCAATGTAGCACAAGGTCAAAGCCTTGAGCTGCAAAGAAAAACCTTGGTCCAAATAGGTATTATCTTTCGCGCTCTGCAGCATCCTGCATATATATATATATATATATATATATATATATATATATATATATATATATATATATATATATATATATATATATAGACACACACAAACGGAGTCGGCTGCAGCTTAATGTTTGTAAGGAGAGATAACCGTGCCGCAGCGAGAGGGGTAAAGAAGGGTACAAAGGAGGAATATTTGAGTAATCTCTCCCACGTGTTTTTGAGGCGTGATTCCCTCTCTCCACGGCTGCTCAGAAACGCACTCGACTCTCGTCCCCTGCTGCTCCCCACGAAGCATAAATAAGTCCCCAGGGCTGAGAGGTAATGCTAATTACCACCTAAATCTTCAGGTTGTACGGGACTAACACCTGCTGCTACTGGGGACCAGTCGAGGAAGAGGTGAAGGAGGTGAGGGTGGTGAAAGAGGGCGCAAAAGGTGAAGTGGGAGGAGCCGTTTTTTGTTCAGTTTCCCCCCTGTGGTGTGAGATGTGATCTCACACTGACCACAACACCGTGGATACTGTATGGGGAAGTGTGAGAGGGAAGCAGCTGCAGCAGCAGATCTGTGAGATGGTGATGGTGGCAGCTCTAAAGCAGTGAAGATCACTGGAGAGCCAGAAACAACAGCACCAAGCTTACAGCTCCAAACAATCCAGTCACTCATTGACATCTTCTGTAGTATACCACAATTCTTACTTTACAGGAAAATAAAGGTAAAGAGAATTACATTAAAGACAGGGAATACACCAAACAGTCATTTTATAAGGTCTGAATTCGAGACATTTTGTAAATGACATAATTCTTCGCAGCATAAATTCAATATTCAATATTCAGTCAGAATAATTGTTGTCTTTATCGACATGATCACACAGCTGCAGATTTGCTGGCTGTGGATCCCGTTCTGTCACGTCCCAGTGGTTATCTGTTATACCGGGATCTGGTGATTGTGGAGGCTACTGGAGTACAGTGAACTCATCGTCACATTCAGAGGATATGAGCCTTGTGACTTCATGCATTATCTTGTTGCAAGCAACTATCAGTACACTGTGTTCATAAGGGGATGGATCTGGTCCACAGCGATACTCAGATAGGCTGTGGCGTTTAAACTGTGTTCAAAAACTCACTGTCCCCAACATCAGTATATCTCCACCACCTGCCGGAACCGTTTTTACAAGCTCGACCTGTCCGTTCATGTTGTTTACTCCTAATTCTGACCCTTTCATACGAATGTTGCAGCTGAAATCAAGACTTATTGGACCAGGCAACATTTTTCTAACCTATAATTGTCCATTTGTGATGAGCCTGTGGGAATTGTAGCTTCAGTTTCTTGTTCTTACATGACTGGAGTGACTCCGGATTTGTTCCTCTGGAGGATAAGCCTAATTTAAAAGCACTACTTTCAAATTGTGAACATTGTTTTTGTTTGGTTCTCACAAGTTTAAGTTTGCACTCCTCTTCAATCAAATCAGGGTGGCTTGCCTTAAAAAACCTGTAAATAGCTGACCTTGCTAGGGCAGGTGGCCAGGTTAGCCAGGATAGGGCTCATATTAAATGTAAGTTTATAAAAATTTTTTAACTTCAATCTGACTGACCAGTTTTAAAGCTCTGGTGTGAAAAAAAAATGCTTAAAAATCATATATCATATACAGGGCTGCATGGGGGAGCAGATGGTGGCACTGTTGCCTTGCAGTAAGACAGTCTTCGGTTCAAATCCTGGCCTGGGGTCTTTCTGCATGGAATTTTCATGTTTTCCCCATGCATGAATGGGTTCTCTCTGGATACTCCGACGTCCTACTCCTACAGTTGAAAAACATGGTTCAGTAGAATACTCTAAATTGCGTCCTGTGTATCTCTGTTATGGACTGGTGACCAGTCCAGAGTATACTTCTTGTTTCGTCCAGTGACATGGAGATCAGCACTAGCCCCCACAACCCTGCAAGGATAAGCAGGTATTGAAAATGGATGGATGGATGAGTATCCTACACAAATGTAATGCTTTTATAATTAAATACATAATATGTACATAATTTTAACAGTAGTTCAGGATTTTCAAAACTTGAGGCAGAAAGCTGCCCTCTATGGGGCAGTTTGGTGTTTCTGCTTTTGATGTTGCAGTATCCTTTCCCTGATGGCTGCAGTGCAAAAATATAATGAAAGGGATATAAGGAGTCGGTTCCTGTAGCTCATCTGAAGCAGATCCTGTACAGAGTGTAGGGACATTCAGCTCCCCTCACTATCCTCTGCTGGGCCCTCTTGTCTGCCATAGTGCAGCTGGAGGATAACATTGAGAAGTAGTTTGTCAAAACACAGTCACAGCTCTGTAGAAGGTTGTAATGATGCCGGTTGGGAGTGATGTTTATTTCTGTTGAGTGCTTCACAATCCCGTGGTGTTCTTTAACCAGGTGGGGTCATTAGAGATCTGCAGTTCATGGAACTCAGTGTTATCAACTCTTTCTCAATCACGGTTGCTCATGCTGAGTATTGTGAGCTCAGGTCATAACCCCTGGAAGTTGATGATGATCTCCTTTTTTTTGTCTATGTTGAGCACCAGGTTGTTGTCTCTGCAAAGGCCCGCTAGCTGTTTCACAACTTCTCCATATAATGATTCATCATTCCCATTAATGACTTTCATTACTGTGAAGTTATTTTTGCTAAACTCATAACAAAGTGAATGAGAGAACCCTCTGTTTATTGATGCATTTACAATAAAAAAAAGGGAGTTTTGAAGCATTTAATGAACAGAAAAACATTAGATTTCCAAGTATTTCACTTCTGGTCGACCAATTAAGGAAAAACTGGCAGGCTTTGATCACTGACTTGTCTTGCTGACCACAGAGTTCTGCCTGTGGAGTTGCGTGTCAGAAGAAAAATACACGTAGTTATTTCATGAGTTTGAGCATTTAATTGTAATGGTCAAATTTTCTTCAGAACAGACTGAGATTTATTTATATTTGTGTCATTCAGAGTGAACTAGTCAATGAAGCTGGAAACAATAGCTTCTTTCTGACTGACACATTCTCAGTGTATTCCATAGCTGAGTGGGTTATATTACAATGGCTGTATCTTTTACACACAGTCTTTTGGAAATGGAGTTGTTTTCACCTCATCAAACGATCTTTATTGACATCAGCTGGTGAGTTTTCAGCTAAAGATGCAGTGTTTTTTGTTTCCATAAATGTTGATGTTACAATTTTGTCATTTTTGATAAGGAAATTACCTTAATTTACACTTGAAGAAGCTGACTCTCTCTCTTGTGTTATTTGATATCATTATTATTATTATTATTATTATTATTATTATTATTATTATTGATAAGAAGAAAAAAAACAAAGTTTGTTGACACTGTTGAATTGGCATTATTGAGGCATTGAAATTTTTTAGCTCAAAACATCACTGTGCCAATGTACCCCTAAAGTCACTGCCGGTCCTTAGACTTGAAAAAATGGCCAAGCTTGTTTCTGGTTTCTTGCTGTCCAAAAACACTTTGTGAGAAAACAACTGCACTTCTTTGTTCATTTCTGAGCTCTGCAAATATTTCTTATACTATTTTCAGATTTGTCATTTCCTTTTTTGAACTATGATCCCATTTAGAGTAAAACAGATAAAGCAGTCAAGGTTGTGGCCAGATGGGAAAGCTTTATTGATAAAAATGTTTGAGCTGTTTATGTTTTGCTTCTGACAAGACAAAAATTCTTGATTTCTGTTGAAGATTTATTGAACTTGGAAGGATGATATCAGGGAAACATGTGACTGGGGTGCAATCCCTGAAAACTGCAGTGAAGATATTGATTATGATTAGCTCACTCTGTTTTTCTTTTCCTTCATCTCACTGACCCCAACACTGTGAGATTCAGCATCTCAGCCACTAAAAATACACATCAAGTGTGGGCTCAGAGGGCAGGAAAAGTCCAACTAACAAAGTAAATATATTATTGTTATGCAGACTTTGCTTGCATGACAGTTGAAATATGATATCTTGCCAACTATTTCAACCAAGTTTTTCTCTGCGATTGTGATTTAGGATATATGGATATTGCAATTGATATATTGTGTCCCTTTATATTGCATCTCTGAGGCTTTCTAAAAACCTATAAATGCTTTTTTGGCAACTTAGCTTCTTTTGCAATCAAGTTTAATCAATCAGTTAAGTTTATTTACATAGCACCAATTCACAACAAATGTAATCTTGAGGCACTTCACAAAAATATCATTTCAATTCACAATTACACATACATCATTCCCTGTTAACAGATCATGCCAAAAATAATGTTGTTTGTTTGGTAAAGCTGACTTATATTTATCAATGATTTTAAAAAATTCCAGATTTTAAGACATACTTCAGTGTTATTAAGTTGTAGTTTTGTGGAATTTGTTACTTGCACAGCCTGTCACACACGACACTTGTTCTTATTTGTTTAGTTGAATTTTGAAATTTCTTATTCATTTAATACATTATTTGATAAAATCATCTAAGTAATCAGAAAGAATAGTCTGATTTGAAGGTGTTATGATTTGGTTTACAAGGAGCTGAGCACATGTTAAAGTGGCCTATTGTTGTACATTCAAAGGGCACCCAGATGTGTTTCCTCTTTCACTGTGTTATCAATGCAGCCCATATGCCTGGCAATTGCACGATGCAATCACAAGGCCTCATTTAAACCCACAATGTGACCCCATCGAGTGCTGAAAACGTTGTCAAATATTGATGGTCAAATGCAGTCTCAACCATATTCAAAAACAGTGAAATATCTCTTTAATCTAGTACAGATACAAAACCCTGAAGCATATGCTAACTTTAGATCTGTTTGCATCCAGTTGCAATATTCTTACAGTGCTTAGTTTGTATTTTGCCTGTCAATGTTTTCCTGTCCTGCAAAGTGGTGTTGCACAAATGTTTTAAATATAGTGGGGGCTTTATTGACACTTTCTAACAGCTGGCTGTGTTGTCGGACACCCTGAAGGAAAAACTTTATTAATCAAAACTGTCAAAACAACAAGACAACTCAAGAGCCACTTCCTTTCTTATTTCAAAATAAGAGTCGGAAACATAGAAACAAGGTGTCAAGCTTAAAGAACTCACCTTAATAGTACTTTACTAGACTAAGTCATATGCTGAAAGCAAAATGATTGCACTTTGCAAGACAAACTTTACTTTGACAAGAAATATCCTAGAATTTTAATGTTCCAAGATCTTGCGACATGCCTACTGTCCAGTTGGTTGCCTGAAACATTTTCTGTCTGATGACCTACTCTCCTTATTTAGATTGTCAGACACTTCTGCAACTGCCTTATCTCAATATTTTTTGTTGCTGGTACTAAATGTGCCAGCTCTTTGCAAATCAAATCATTTATGTGTACATACCCGACTCCACTCTGAATGTGTACCAACTTACCTTCAATTTGGACTGTTCCTCCTTGATCCTGTAAAAATTTTTTGGCAGTAACTATTGTATTTTTGGCCAAGCAAGGTGATTCTCCTTTAACAATTAGCCAAGAAATGGATCGACTGAAGGATGAGGCATTTTTCGGTTCATTGCAAATTGTTGGCTCTGATAGGTATTCATTGCTTGCTAAGACAAAAGGCTCCATTCTTTATGGACTATGTGGAGAACTCAGCATTTGACTGATGCTTTTACTCGATTCACATTAGTAGGTATTTCCCTTGCTGTGCTGCTGTGTCCTTTGAATTCACGCTGCATTTCAAGGTGGATTGAAGAGAGAGGGAGAACGGTCTACCGATGACATATTGATGACAGAGGATTAGAGAGGAGTCTGGTCAAACAGGTTGGTCATATGTAAGCTTAAAAGTCCCACATGGGTGCTGATCTGACATGATGTGCTCCCTGAGCTGTTCTTAGCAAAAACAGTAAATTACAGTCCGTAGAAAGATGGGAATGAAGAGAATATTGTGGCACCCTATAATTTACTCAATTTGATAGTGAAATAGGTTGCGATTTATATCTTTGAGAAAACATTCAACAGCTATGATGAGGATTCTCCAAAGTGAGCCCAATTGTACATCTCCATTCATTTCCAAAATTGTTTTAGATTAATTTTCTTATGAACTATTGATTTTTATGTACTCTGTATGCAAAATGCCCTTGATGGAAAACTATTATAGGCCAACCTTCTATTTTGTACCCTTACTTTCACCCATTGACCACCGGCGATAGTCACCAGCCCCCAGGCGACCCTGCAGGATTAAGTGGGTATGGAAAATTAAGGAATGAATGGACCTAACTGACCAAGATTTTATTTTATGAGATCAATATTTACTGGAATTCAACAGCATAGGTCACCGCACTGGTTTTCTGTGTTGCTTTCCAAAATAGTCTGTGTTTTTCCATTTTAACAACCCCCTGCGTGCATGAAAGTGAGAGTGCAGGCAAGCGTCATCACCCCATGCATAACCAGAACTCTGTGCCAGTCTGCTTGTGAAATACCTGCTATGCTGCCATCACAGGAAGGATTTCAGCAGCGGGAGGTTAATTTCCACCTAAACGACAGTGGTATTTCATACCCACAAAAATGCCACAAGGTTAGAAATTCAAACCTATTGGGCTTCGTTTGATGATGGCTTTGAATGAACTGAGATTTGTAGGTAAGCAACTTTAGCCTGTAATGAGCATTACCACTGAGAGTACAGAGCTGGATTTGGAGAAAGGTTATAAGATATGGTGGCTGTGATTTTTTCTAAGCCGACTATTGTTTTACGCCAAAATGAAGTGCAGTTAAATGCAGGCAAAACTCAATAACATTTTTATCTGAAAAAAATAACTCAATGCAGATCTTCATCTTTTTTGTCTTTTATCCTATTGGGTTAACAGAGTGTGTGCATCTGGGAAAACCTGCCTTAGCTTTATTTACTGTGTGGTCTTGCATTCTATCTGGCAGCACCACAGTTTCCAACTTGAATATGATATACTGTAATACCAACAGGTTTGTTATTGATTTAGGCTGATGCTTTCTTTGGTTTTGGGCCTGAGTCCAAACTTCTGGTCAAGGCCAGCAGTCTAAATGACTTATGTTTGGCATGCATGAGCTGTACTTAAGAGAGCAAGAGGAGGAGGCTGTTTGTTTATTTTGACATTTCTGACTTATTTGCAACTAGCAAAATATTATGCGGCAGATAGATGATGTAAGGAATACTTAATGAGAGCTGTCTGTTTTTTCTTTCCTTAAAAGAGACCTGTGGTTCCAGTGTTTCTGTGTTTAGCTCTAGCTCTGTTTTCTAAAGAGTCATTGACAGAGCAATTGCTGCCGTTATATTTGTGTACTATCTTTATTTTTCTTTCCAGTGGAAAGTACTACTGGCTCAGTGATTATTTCTTTAACAGTGTTTCTTTCCTGCACAAACCCTCTATGCTATTGCTGCTCTCTGTTTCCTTTCACATAGAAAGTACTCCTGACTCCATGCTGCTGTATTCAGCTGTGTCTCTCTCCAGCTGCGGACCATAGATGGAACTATTTCTTACACTAACTTTGTGTACTGTTTTGCAAAGTAAGTACCCCTGGCTCATGGAGTGTAGGTGTAGCTACATCACTCTGCTTGTCAATGATAGGGTTGCCATTGACTTTGTTTACTCTCTTTATTGTCCTTTCAATAAAAACTAATAATACTCATGCTTCTGTCTTTAGCTATATTTCTGTTCATGATAAAGCCACTGAGACAGCTATTATTGCCATTTACAATACATACTCTTTCTGACAGAAACTGCTTTGAATGCTTTTTTTGTTAGTCTTTTCTCTCAGAAAGTACTCCAAGCCCTTTCCTGCAGAAAGCCATCCTGGCCCAGTGGTTCCATCTTTAAGTGGGCCTCTTTCGTGGACAAAACTATTTGGGAAGCTAGTGTTGCCATGACCTCTGTGTACTCTTTCTCATGGAAAGTGCTATGTTTCTTTTTGCTTCACATTTTCATTCTCTTAAGCCTGATGGGCCTGTTTCTGCTGGAGGTTTCTTCCTGTTAAAAAGGAGCAGTTCCTCTCCACTGTTGCCACAATCTTGCTCAGGATAATGGATTGTTGAAAAGATATCAGCATGATGCCATCTGCTGGACATCCTTAGGTAGATACGTTTTTATTCATTTGCATCACATAAAGACCTGAATTTGACTGTATTGTGGTATAGTCAGGACTGACTTGTATGTAACTTGATTTGAATCTGATGAACTGCTTGTTTTGTAATGCAATGAATTAGATTGATTTGAACTAAATTTGAAACTGAACTGGATTCTATGTAACTGGATATGGATTGGATCTGTTCATCTTGTAAATTGCCTTGAGATGACATTTGTTTTGAATTGTTGCTATATAATTAAACTGAACTAAACCAAATATAAAATAAAAAACATGCATGTAGCAATGTTAGGCTCTCATTGGCTTTAATGAATCCAGTTCAACGTGCAGTGTGTTTAGATAGACTGTCAAACCTGTGGATAGAGCCTTTTTTTTTTTATAAACCCAGGCAGTAACGTACCTCTTAATTAGAGGATCTTCAATGTGCCCCGGGATTTTGAACTATCTATTTTCTAGTGTCTGTAAATTGGCGGTGAGCATCAAAGGATTTTAACTGTAGAGGAAATAAAATAGAAAACTGTGCGGATTTCTGGGGCGTCTTTAACATGGTATGAAGTCTAAGTGTCAGCAGAAGACAGTGAGCTCCTAACGTCTTTGTTATTATTGCCCTGTAGAAATTGATGATGTCCCTCTACTTCATGGCTGTTTTACTAATGTGTGATGGGAAATTATTTGGGGGGCAATTGCTCCAGCAGTGTTGTAACGTCCACGCCTCTTAGGGCAAGATGAATTGAAACAGAACTGGATGGTGAGAGAAAAAGGTATCTGGCTTGGCAGCTGGACTCAACAAGTCTCTTTTTCTTTGATCAAAACTTTAAAGGAGGATTAGCTGAGATCTTAATTCATGACTCCCTGTATTATATTCTTTACAGCACAAAGCAGCTGTGAGCCACCTTGTTGTCCTGTCAGCTTGCTTCATTGATATCAGATGCAAAGGCTGGATTAAACACAGCACATTCACCCCTGCGCACATTAGAACAGGGAACACAATCACAACAGAGACCTTTGGGTATGAAAGGAATATAAACTGGCACAGTAAAAAAACATTTTGGTATTCAATGGACACTGTCATTTGATCTTAAGTTTATTTACCTCAGTGAAATGGTTAATGGATTCAGTTAAAGGTTACAGATGTGTGCTGTGAGCTAAAACCTCAGGGAAAATCTCAAGTATTGCAAGAGTCAGAGGAACAGGCTGTGAAAGAGTGCAATTAGATGCTTTTGTAGGAACACCTGCAACAAAATGTGGGTTTGAACCTGCTGTGTTTTTCGACCCCCCCTGCTGGAAAGAGGAAGCCAGTCACCCGATAAGGGCAAAGTCTAATCAAAGTTTGAATTGAGTAAAAGGCACTGCACAAGAAAACTGAATGACATCTATACCAAGTTCAGCTATTTGCCATTGATGAACCAGCAGCCTTTTACAATGGTGTATGCTGAAATCAGTCATTAGATAAAGAAATAAAAGCCAAATGCTTTTTTTTTTTATTTTTTATTTTTTTTAATTTATTTATTTTTTTTTACCTATTTATGTAATACAGTGCCTAGCACTCCGTTTTCACCTTTCATGATGTAAAAACATAAACCTCAATGCAATTTATTTGGATTTTATGTCATAGACCAGCACTAAGTTGTACAAAATTGTGATTTTTTTTTGTAACAAAAATGATATAGGATTTTTATTTATTTTTTTTTTACAAATAAAAACCTAGAAAGTGTGACCTGCACTTGTATTCACCCCTTTTCCTCTTATACCCCAGCAAATAGAGATGGCAGCATCATTGTGTGGCGAGCCATTTGTTCACCTGGGACAGGGAAGCTGGTCAGAGCAGATGGAACAATGGATGAATCTAAAATTCAAATTCAAATTGAGATGTACTTCATTGATCCCAAAGGGAAATTAAGTGTTGTTGAAACTCATCTAATTAAAGAATAGATGGTGATGGATGTGGGCAGGAAAGATCTCCTGTAGCAGTTGGTCCTACAGCAAATCTGAAGAAGCCTCTGACTGAAGACACTGTTTTACAATGACAGTCTCATGAAGAGGATGGTCAGGATTGTCCATAATTTTCTTGATGTTATGTAAAATCCTTCTTTGCATAATCATCTCCAGAGGTTCCACAGTCATCCCCAGAACCGAACCAGCCTTCTTTATCAGGTTATTGAGCCTTTTTAGGTCCTTGGCTCTGATGCTGCTGCCCTATTAGATGATGGCAGAGGATATAGCACTCTCCACGACAGACTTATAGAAGATATGCAGCATCTTGCTGCAAACCTTGAAGGATCTTAGCTTCCTCAAGAAGTACAGTCTGCTCTGTCCCTTCTTGTAGACGGCTTCACTGTTGAGTCTCCAGTCCAGTCTGTTGTCCAGATGAACACCAAGGTATTTATATTCCTCAACCACCTTCACTTCTTCTCCTATGATGTTATTAGGGTTTAATCTAACCCTGTTTCTCCTGAAATCTGCAATCATCTCCTTTGTTTTGTTCACATTCAAGATAAGATGATTGTTTCCACACCATGCCACAAAGTGGTCCACCAGCTCTCGTACTCAGCTTCTTGTCCATCTCTGATCCACCTGACTACTGCAGAGTTCTCTGAGAATTTCTGTAGATGACAGGAGTCGGACTTGTGTTGGAAGTCTGAAGTGTACAGAGTGAAAAGGAATGGTGAGAGTTCAGTCCCCTGTGGTGCTCCTGCGCTGCTAACTACCTGGCCTGAGACACAATCCTTCAGTCTCACAAACTGTAGTCTGTTTGTCAAGTAGTCATTGATCCATGCGATTGTTGAGGCCTCCACCTGTGTCTTCTTGGGTTTCAGACAAAGCAGATCAGGCTGAATTGTGTTAAATGCACTGGAGAAATCAAAGAACATGATCCTTACAGTGCTTCCAGCTTTGTCCAGGTGACAGTGGGTTTTTTGAAGCAGGTGTACAATGGTGTCTTCAACTCCAGCTCCACGGCGAAAAGCAAACTGCAGGGAGTCCTGATATGTGCTAGTTTGCTTACTCAGGTGGGCCAGCAGGAGTCTCTCCAGGACCTTCATGATGTGGGATGTAAGGGCAACAGGTCTGTAGTCATTGATGACTGATGGGTGAGTTTTCTTTGGTATTGGAACCAGACAGCATGTCTTCCACAACAGTGGAACCTTCTCTTGGGTCAAGCTTAGGTTGAAGAGGTGTTGCAGAATCCCACAGAGCTGCTCTGCACAGGCCTTCAGGTCTCTGGGGCTGACACCATCTGGACCTGCAGCCTTGTTCTGGTTCAGTCTTTCCAGCTGCCTCTTCATCGGACTTCTAGATACAGAAAAGTGGGAAGGGGAGTCAAAGGGAGCAGCAGAGCAATACTTTAAGACAGAGACTGCAAAGACTTGAGACTTGTACAACCAGAGCTGTGACAGAATGGCTTAGATCAATGCAACTTAGAATTCAGGACAAGACATAAAAACTTATGTTCAGAAATCCTCTACATACAGACTGATTTAGCTTCAGATTTTTTGGAAAGGGAATTAAGCAAAACCTGTCTATGTAAAGCTGTTAGCGAGATTCCCCAATATTCTTTCTGCTGGAGATGCAGCAAAACGTGGTTCTTTAAAGCATTGACTCAGAGAGGCTAAATATACATCCAAGTCACACTTTTCATCCAAAAAAGTTTTAAAACCTTTTATCCTTCTCCTTCCACCTCAGAATAATGCACTTTGTTACATTGTTCTATCCCATAACCCCCCTCCCACCACAAAATAAATAAATAAAAATAAAAATAAAATACGATTTGGGGTTGTAACATATCAAAATGTGAAAAAGTAGAAAGTAGCTACCATCCATATAGCAGATTTGTTGATACATTGTCTTAGAGCTTGAGTTATTTTTATAGTATTCTCTCTCAGCTGACTCAAGGGGAAAGAGAGGTCCTTCACTTCTCCTTTCTCTGCCATCTTCCATTCCCTTTCTCCTATGAGTCTCTGGGAGAAGGAGAAAAAGGATCGCGGCGGTAAACATTAGCTAGCCACAGGAGGAGTGATAGAAAGCAAAAGCTAGACAGGCATACAATAGAGTGGGGGTGAACAGGGAAAAAAAGATAGAGAGAACAAGTGAGACAGGAGGACAGGATAAGCAAAGAACAAGCCCCCGAGTGCTAGCAAGTCAAGGTCACACAGAGGATAGGAGGCCCTGTGTGTGTCTGTGAGAGTGTGTGGAAAAGGAAAAGTGCAGAGATGGACGGCCGGTACAGGAATGAGTGACGAGTTGGTGACAGCCGACTGGTTTAGTCTAGCATGGGGAGGATGATGGATAAAACAGCAAAAGCTGAAGAAACTTAATGCCATATAGGACCTTATTTAAAAAAAAAAGAATCAACATTTTTTAGTACATTTATTCAGTGGGAAAACAAATCCACAATAATAGTTGTTGTTTTTTTTTTTTTTTTAACAATGACAGGGCAACACATACTGGCACTCCAAACAATTCTTTAAAAAGGATTGTAACACAGTCATTCTTTATGTATTCCTTTCCTTTTTCAAGTTTCTTAGAGTGTTGGGGAACGAGGTCTCTCTAGGGTATAAATGTGGTGTTATACAGAGACCAGTTTCTCTTCAAAATAGGAAAGAAAAGAGGACATGCCAACAGAACAGATTTGTTTTGACATTCATAAGCCAGGAAATGGCAACAAGAAGAGAAGTAGCAACTTTCATAGTTATCTACATTCAAAACAATAAATTAAAAGTTTAAAACAGTTGGAACTGTGACAAACAAGGTTTTTTGAGAACCCATCTTTGGGCTTGCCCCCCACAAAGTGAGGCGCATCATAAGGCAGGTAAGAAAGATCTATGGAGCTCACTGTTAAAAAACTCTTTTCCACATATTGTCATGCTACTACCACAGACTTTAATGTATATCAGTGAGAATTTATGTGATAGAGCCAGTAATACATAATAGTGACATGGAAAGAATGAAACATGATTTTTAAAATTTATTAGAAATAAAAATATGTAATATGTATGTGGCATTCATTTATATTCTTTCCAACAATCTTTCACTGTGTTTAATGCAGCGAGTCTTTCAGGATATGTCTCTACTGGCTTAACACATCTAAGACTAAATATTTTGGCCACTCTTCTATGCCATATAGTTCAAGCTTAATTAGATTGGATTTAGAACATTTGTGAAGAACCATTTTTAAGTGTTGGGTGAGATTCTTAATTGGACTAACTGGGCATTTCTAATACATGAATTTTCTTCAGTTTAAACCATTCCACATTTGCCCTTGTTGCATGTTTAGGGTCATTGTCATGATGGAAGGTGAATCTCTGCCCCAGTCTAAAGTGTTCTGTAGCCTCTAACAGGGTTTCTTCCAGTATTAAACTGTATTTAGTTCCATCCATCTTCCCATCAACTCTGACCAGCTTCCCTGTGTCTGCTGAAGCATACCCACAGCATGATGCTGCCACCAATATGTTTTACAGAAGGGGTGGTGTCTTCAGGTTGATGTGGAACACCTTTTTCCACATGTTGGCCGTGTCCCCTTCATAGCTTCTTGTGGTTTTCTTTCAACAATGGCTTTCTTCCTTTCTACTTTTTCATAAAAGCCAATAGCTGCTGTGTGAAGAGATATTCCCACTGGAGCTGTGGATTTGTGCAATTCCTCCAGAGTTACAGAGGGCCTCTTGACTGCTTCTCTGATAAATTCTCTCCTTACTAGACCTGTAAGTTTAGGCAGACGGACATGTCTTGGTAGGTTTGCAGTTATGCCATAGACCCTCCATTACCAGATAATGGATTGAACAGAGCTCCTTAGTATGTTCAAAGCTGTGGATATTGTTTTATAACCTAACCCTGCTTTAGACTTCTCTACAGCTTTAACCCTGACCTGTCTGCTGTGTCCCTTGGTCTTATGATGTTGTTGATTCACTAATAATCTCTAACATTATGTCATTATACTGAGATTAAATTAAACACAGACTCTTAATTACTAATTAAACTAATTAAAGGGGGCTAAATACATATGCACATGATACTTTTCAGATTTTTTTTAAATTTCACAGTTATGCATGCTTTTTGCTAGTCTGTGATATATGTATCCCAATAATAAACACTGAAGTGTGGAACATGGAAAAAGGTTCTTGTGGTATGAATACTGTTTTTGGACGGCACTATCTATACACTGAAACAATAGATTAAAGCTTTGTGCACATCTTCACCAGGATGCCAATAAATGCTTTACATTTATATCAATCCCTCTCTCCTCATATGGTTTATGTGTGACTCTCATGTCTGACTGAAATAAGAGGCAGCTGTGGTACATTTGTCCTGTTTATGGTTAAAGGATGTGCGTGCATCCTCAATGAGTGTTTACATGTCTAGCTCTCACAGTGTTTTTCCATTATACTCTCTATTCTTCTCGTTGCCTTTAGTGACCTCCACTGTCTCTTTGCAGGTGCAACTGTCAGTAGGTGCCACGTTAAAGTGGATGTGTTTTGAAAATTAATCGCTGTAGCTCTGGCTGTATGTCCTACTCTTTTGTACCCTAAAAGCAAAAGGGAAAGAAGAAGACGCTTTTAATCCCAACCTTAAACCTGGGTATTCTTTTGCTTAATGCTGGAGAAAGGCTTGGTGTTTGTCCTTTTAGTAATACTTTTATTCACTTGCTCTTGCGTGATGCCACTTAGAAATACATTCTCTGCTGTTTCTTCAAACATATCAGCCTTGTTTATAGTTCACACCCAAGAGAGATTATGCTTGTGAGCAGTTGCCATAGTGTTTTGGAGCACCAATGAAGTGATGCACAACATCTGCAGTTACTCTGGTGCTCTGCAATATATCTCTAAAGAGAATTGAGTATGGAGTCATCCATCTGTTTGTAGGAGACCAAGAAGTCACATGAACTCTGAGATCATGTTCAGTTTTTGCTGCTTTAAAAAGGCTTAAATCCAATCTTCATGCTGTGTAGATCTTAGGCATTTTCTTTTTTCCCATATGTCAGTCTAAAATGCAATCACCACTGATCCTTGCATTGAACTTCCAGTGGTCGCACAATCCCATCTGGTTTATAATCTCCAGCAAATTATCTGCAAATGATCCTGTTGACAGACATCATTATCAATTCAGTATGTAATGAATCTTATACACACTATGATTTCTTACATGTGTATAGTGGCAGCTTTAGAAATAATTGGTTCAGGCCACAGATCTTAATCATACATATCCTGAATAGACAATGTCACTGAGTGAGTAGAGTCACAAGGAGGACATGGAACTGAAATCCCTGGCTGGAAGTGCTCTTCTACAAGAGTGTCTTCTGAAAGTAGTGAATTTTACACTTACATGTAAAAAAAATAGAATAGTCCAATAAATATGCAGCTCTTTCTACAGACGTATTCACATTTTGTTATCTAATATTTTTTTTATCTCTGGAAAAGGAAGTAAATGAATTACAGGCAAACACTCAAAATTAACTTTGCTTTACCCTCTAAATAAGAGATATCTACAAAAAAGTGTATTCTAACAAAGGGAGAAGTCAGGACACCCTAACCTACCATTGTTTTTGTCTGTACCTTAGTGTGCACTAAAGGGGGAAATGAACTAGAGTTTGTTTTAAGCAAACTAAAAAACTTCAGGTTTAAAAACGTCTTCACTCAGCAGCAGCGCTGACACCTAAAACTGTTGTCAGCGTGACCTGGTAGCTTTTAGTTATGGTACATTAACTTACTAGAAAAATATCAGATTTTTGAGTTTCCAAAGTCATCCAATCACTGGTCAGGTCGGATCAAGCCAGATACCATCTGATTCAACTCACCAGCCGATTCTCGGTGCAGCTTTTGAATCAGACTTGGTAAGGCTTGTTGTTTCTATTATAAAGAATACATAATTAGAAATACCAGCCAGTAATTGTTGGGGGTGGGACCTCAGTTTAGGTTAATATGAGCCATACCTGTACTATGCTTTGCAAACAATGCAGAAAGGTGATAAGAATACAATCACAGCATCTCTGCAGCAGGATGAGTTGGGACAACTTGAACCATTCTGTTCTTTGGGTTGGAAAAGACTCTATGTCCTTTAGATGGCCAAAATGCAACTCATCTACCATCGAAAGCACTGCTGTCCACAGTACAAACTATAGTTTTATGAATAATAATTAAAGAGTTACATAAAGCCTTCAACATTAAGTGAGACTGAGTGGGCACCATATAACAGTATTTTTGTAAAATCTCCCTCATTTGGCTCAGGTTACCAAAAATAAATATTTCTCTGTAGTCCAAGCAGCTCTTTACCTATTACTGCTGCGTACATTTGTAATTAAAAAATATAACTTGCATATGTTCAGAAATGTATATTACAGCATACTCATGATACAACTTTCAGTTTTTCAGTGCAATAGTTTGATTTATGTTTATAAGTTATAAATACAAAACATGGTTTAATATGAGTGTCTACACTCCTCCCCCTCCTGCTCGTTTCCACCCAAAAACTGGACCACTACCTCTGTTCCAGTGGACCCTTCCTTTCTTTTGGACCTGAAAATGAGATTCTGGTCTGTTACCACACCTAATTAGCTCCCTGAAATCAACACAGTTAGTGAGAGCCTTTGGACATTGCCCCAAAGTGGCAGTTTAGCCATCAACTATATCCCAAATGGCCATTCAATCAAACTGGCTTTCAAAATAGTATCAGTAAGAATGGCTGTGTGGTGTTAGGGCCTGTCCGTGTCTCTGTTGGTAAGCTATTTGGACCTTGCAAATGCATCAGTCCAAAGAAATTTTAATGCCCTTTTGAGGTAAATAAATATCATATGAAGGTAAGGGTCATATGCTATGATGCATAGAGATAATCTTGTATTCCATTTATTGTATCCAGAAATATTATCAAAGAACCTTCAGCATAGTTTTTTCCCCATTTTTTGTGTTATAGTTCTAAGAACATAAGCTAAAATGGAAAAAATATAATATGTCAGAATTGTAATTTACAGGTCAGACAGAAGAAAACTGGAAATTGGTATCAGCCAAGAAAACCCTGATCAGAGCATCTCGTCTAATTAATACAGCAGAATTGAAGTGGTAGTCTGGAGGGTATAAATCTGAACTGTACTGACAAAAAAAAAAAAAAAAGAGTGTTGATATATTCGGTGTAACGTGTTTGCTTTGGTACACTGTGTTCCATGGCTTAGTGTGTATGCTAGTTGCTAAAGCATTAATTTCTGTGTTTGTGTGTGTAGCAGCAGTCTCTTAGTATTTAGCACAAGAAAGAAAATAGTGTGATTCTGTGTGAGGCACCCTGTATTTGGCAAGGTACTCAGACTGACAGATTGGGCTATATGAGTGCCATCGCCTCGACTTGGCTGACTGAGCCTTTCTCCCTCGTTCCTCCCTCCTGGCTTTCATTTCCTTATATCCCACTTCAGTGGTGATCAGCGAGGGAATGGACAATTTTTCTTTTCCTTTAGTTTGGCTCATTCAGGTGTATATGTTTAGTCACAACAATTTAAAAGGAAGGAACCAAATGCCAGCAAACAGGGAGGGCTTCAGAAGTTGAGAAACAGAAGGTTAACTTTAACGTCGAACCATAAAGTTGAAGAGTACCGCAAGTCAGGAAGACAAAATCTTAAATCCAAGTAATTCTCTAAAAAGGTATTGAAGGACATAAAACAGGACATGAATGGAAACAACGAAAATTCAAAAAAAAGATTAAAAAAGACCCAGCAACATCACAAAGGCTAAATAAACTATCTAAATCAACCCCCAAACATATACCCAAAACCATAACCTGTGACAAGAATCTCCCTCAGTGGAGTTAGTTCCTTCAGTAGTGTATAAATGTGGCTTTAATTAATGACTGAACAGCTGTCCCGGAGTGTCCTCCCTGTGGTCGAGCCAGTGCGTTCGCTTCTGACTGCGTGAGGTTAAAGTGTCAGAGATGGCAGCTAGCACACTGCGTGCCCTTGCTTTACTCTCCTCCATTAGTAGCTTGTGGATGTGCATCATGACTGAGTAGAAATTACACACAAAATCTAGATGATGAGACAGAGAGGTATTGTTCTGCAGTATCAGGCTCTGTCATGAATAGGAGTCAGTGGAGTCATAGTTGTCTCTGTGTGGCTTGTCGCAGATAATGAATGTTGTGAATTTGCTCACAACAGAGCTTCATTAGCAAATTTAACTAAATTTACTCCAACAAAAACATCACATTTCAGTTGACTTATTAACACAGTTGTTTTCAGATTGCCCAATATATATAGTGTCTTGCAAAAGTATTAATACAACTGAACTTTCAAAATTTTGTTACATTACAACCACAAAGTTAAAGGAAAATATGACATGGTTTCAAAATGTTTACTCAGAAAAATCTGAAAATTGGGATATTTGCATTCAGCCACATTTTCAGCTCAATGATACCTCTGAGCAAAATCAGGTGCAGCTAACTGCCTTAAAAAGTAACCTAAAAAATAAGTCTACCTGTGAGCAAATTAATCTCGGTATAAGTCCAGCTATTCTGTGAAGGCTTTAGAAGTTTGTTAGAGGACATTAGTGAACAAACATCATCTTAATGACCAAGGGGCACAGCAGACAGGTCAGGGAGGAGTTTAAAACAGGGCTAGATAATAAAACAATATCCCTAGCTTTAAACATCTCACTGGGCTGTTATTGATGATCTGAAAATGGAAAGAGTACGGCCCTATTACAGTCTTTCAAAGAAATGATCGTCCACCTACAATTTGGCTCAAAGTGATTTATACCACTGGCAGATTAAAATTCAAAATGAATTTTGTTTAACTGAGAAGTTTGTTTGTGATAGAAAATGAGACAGCCATCTCAACTATGTGAAAAGAATATCAATTTGGATTTTTTTCTCTCTTTTTTCATTTAAATTTGTGTTTTAAAAAATGACTTCAACCATACTTATATCTTTCTCAATAATCAATAGAAGAGTCTTTAATGCCACTACAGCAAACCCTTTTTATAATTACTGGCCAGCCTTTTCCCTGTTTCCACTCATGTTTTGATTATTTGTTTTCAAGACCAGGTAAGGAGCTCCCAGTTTTTATATTGGAAGGACTTCTCAACATCACCCTAGTCTTTAGCTCCCTCTGTAGACTCTCTGTCAGATTCAAGTCAGGATTCTACCTGGGCCAATCCAAAACATTAACATTAGTTCCAACCAGAAGAGACATGTTGGTAAAATTAAAAGATTACTTCAAGCTTAAATCTGTCAGGGATTTGAATACTGAACTGTAAACTGACAGGCCAGGCAAGGAGAACAATAATCAGAAGCAGCCGAGAGCCCCATAGTAACTCTCTGAAGGATCTGCAAGGAACAACAGTTCAGGTCGGGAGAAAAAGGTCAGGTAAGACCAAAACTGAACTTTTTGGCCAACATGCAAAACAGTGAGCGGAGTGGATAACTTAACACTGCAAATTACTTATCCCCACAGTGAAACATTGTGGTGGTTGCATCATGTTGTGGGGATGGCTTTTTATAGCATGGACAGGGAATCAGGTTAGAGTTCATAGTAACATGGGTGGACAAAAATATAAGGCAGTACCGGGAAAAAACTGTCAAATGGTGCAAAAGAAAGAGACTGGGGTTGAGGATCACCTTCTAGCAGGACAACCACCCTAAACATATAGCCAGAGAGATAGAGTGAAATGGATTAGATTAAGATATATTCATATGTTAGAGTGGCCCAGTCCAAGTCCAGACCTGATTCCAATCCATGCCAAGATTTGAGCTTGAGTTTTATTGCAATGAAAAATGGCTAGCCATTTCAGTCTCTCGATCTTCAAAGCTAACAGAGACACACCCCAAAAGATCAGCTGTAACTGTAGCAGTAGGCGATCTAAACAATCAACGACTCAGAAGGCCTGAATACATATTCATATTTTATGTGTAAAATCTTTTTCTTTCCACTTCACATTTATTTATTTAATCTTTAACATTTTCTTCTCTGAGTGAGAAAAATGCTGCAAAAGCTGCATGCCTTGAACAAATGACATCAGGTATTAAGTTTTTTAGTTGTTAAAGCAACAGCAATGTGCCAAGAAATTCTCAAATTTCTTTGCAATCTTTACGTAGAGAGATATTGACATTTTTATGGGCTTTCTACACTTTCTTGAAATCTTCATTTTACCCCCATTACAACTAGCAATGCTGTCATTCATCTCTGTAAAAGATAGCTGTGGAGTCTTTTTTTCCACTCTGTAATGACTCCAGCTCATTGCAAGTTTTCTTCTGGTAATGTGCTTCTGTCAAAGAAAACAAGGCAGTGTCTCTTAATGAATTGCTCAGAGAATCCACTGTTGATGGATCAGAGGTCCCTCTTCTAACAATTTTGAGCACCAGCTGAGAATATGATGGAAAGAGTGCAGAGAATTGAGTGAGGGGAAGAAGTAGTAGGCAGCAGACAGTAATAAACCCAGGGAGGAGGGAAAGACAACATGAGAAAACCTAACAAAGACAAAATAAATGCACAGTGCCACATCTTTTAAAACTTATATAGATTTATGCTTGATCAAAATCATATGGGGATATGAGAAATGTGTGGCTTTTGATTCATAAACTGAATATTTGGTTCCAACTGAGTGTACCTAATACTAATGCAAATAAAAATACAGGTAGACTTTTTGACTGTTTTTGTCTATTTTGGACTCTTTCTTTTTTTCCAAATTACCTGCATGACCTGCTTTTTGTGGCTTTATCTCAACACTGCCACCAGTCGTGAAACTTCGTTGGGGTCACAGGCTTATCATTCTCTGTTTGCCCTGGCAGCAGCCTGAATTTGTGCAGCTGGAGGAGCACAATGAATTGAATTCAAGCAATTGTGCATGCACGGGTGTGAGCAGGCAGAGCTCAGATTTGGACTCAGTGGAGCCGAGACACACCAGATTGGGCTGACTCGTCCAAGCAATACAATTCTGATTGGCCTGGCCTACAGAGCAGAAATGTGCCTTTTATGCAAAATGCACTCACATGCTATCACCAGTGCCTCTTTGTTTACATCCATGGATCATGTTTCATTTACACAACATTCATTGATTAGTGCCAACTGCCCTGAAACCCTTCTCAATGATTATGTCTCTCAGGGCTTGGGAGGAGTGACTGATACTCGCAGTAAGACATAAAAAGCAATGAATTATACACTCTGAAAGCCTTCACATTGGGTGATATTTCAATATTTGGCCACTCACTCTTGGAGTCTATTTGCCCTTGGAGTTGGCACATTCTCAAATACCCTTCAGATGTGCATTTGCACAAGTAAACAGTGAAATCTTGCCTTTCCAAACTTATGTGTTTTACATGCACTCAGGATTGCATGCAGAATCCTTTTGCACTGCTTGCAATAAAACAAACACAAGGGTCAGACAGAGGTATTTTGAAATACGTTGTGATTCTGGTCAGCCCATCACCACCAAATTGAAGTGCACAATTACACAATCAAAACAACACACTTGGGTGCCTGAAGCCACTATATGATATATGTCATAATGCTTTCTAGTTTGCTGACTTTATTGTGAGTCCTGCCTGGGGTGCCATTTTGTATGTGGTGGTAGTGTTTGTTCGTATAAATCTTAGGCTTTTAACACCCCCCCCCCACACACACACTTTGTGTGTAATTACACTGCAGTTGTTTTTGCAGTTGTTTTTGTGCTTGGTGTTCTTGTGCCTGGTGCTGCGCTAAGACATGACTAGTGAAATAAAATGAATAAATTATGCTGCGTTGACTCTGGTTTTATTGTACTATGTATATCAGTAATCAGTGATTCAGAGGATTTAAGCAAAAACAAATATTATGCATAATTTGTTTGTTTTAATTACTTTGCTGTTGTTTGCTCTCTGATGAAAATTGACTACTAAAATACATATAAGTAATTTCATAGGAAAAAAGTCAGTAATGTCATCACAAAGATGAAAGGAGGGTGCTTTTTAAAAGCCTTATAACTTACGCAGGTCCACCTTTTTGCTGCCTCCAGGTGTTTTATGAAGGGTGGAATTCAGCCAGCCCCTGTTACTCCCTTGGCTTACCATGCCAGATAGTCACAGCTGATCAACTGACTTGCACAGGGGCAAGGCCGGCAGAGAGGGTGATGTTAGTGATGATGTGTGACAAGTCAGCAACAGGATTTACAAGCGTAAATAAGACTCAAGCCATTTCTAACTTGAAAAGATTAAGAAAGTGAGAAATATGAGTTATTTATGATTTGAAGGACGTGCTCAGGGAACAACAGGATTGCAACACTGAAGTTGTCTGACATTACAGTTTTGAAAAGAACGGTATGTGGATACTTACAATGCAGATTTTATGCATGATGGCAAGTTTGATACAACACGACATGTCTGTCATCCCACTAACTTTTTATTGCACTCACAGCTGTGCAATATATCACTATATCACCGTTAGCCTTAAAGGGGTCAAGATCAAATTGGACTTCTACCATCCTATAACAACCACCCTTCTCAAAAACATCATGACTGTTTATGTTAATGCTATTTTATTAACATTTTTGCCAAACGTAGTATTAGTATTGAGTTTTTATTTGCACAGAAGTTGCTAATCATTTTCTCACATCCATCTGATAATTAGGAAGAATGGTCAAACTATTTTTCCAAATCAAAAATGTCAAATTTCTATGGAAATATCTGCACAGTTACTATGTTTAACATCAGCCCTTTATGTGTTTAGGATAAGAACTGATACATGTGTGGTTTATTGATGCAAGAGGTGTTGATTCTGCTTTACAGTGTAATGCTATATGCATTGTAATTTAGGAATAAAGCAGGCTTGCATGAGTTTTTAGTGAAACACAATGTAATACATCAAAACCTTCATGGATTGCGTTTAAGTAAATTTGATAAAATAGGGTATTCAGCTTTGGTAATTGACATACTTCTTGTTGAATCAATGACAATGTGTCAAATAGAAAGAATTCTGGGATTTATTTCTTACATCAAGATAAATTTATGCTTGCTGTTGTTGGCTTCATAAACAATGTATGAGATGAAGGACTGTGCTGTGCCCGTTGTTTGGGGGAACATGTTCTGTTCTTTTGGCTGGTTGTGCGGATCTCAAATTTGTGAGGGAGCAAGTGGGACTTAGCAGATAGGAAGGGTGCCGTCTAAGGCTGTAAATATACATCCAACACAAAATTGGGTTCAGGAGAACAAGAAGATGAGATTTTACTGATATTTTTGAGATAGCTCAGAATCCTTTTTTGTTATTTTCAAGTAAAATTAATATTTTGTCAATCTCAAACTGTTTAAAAGAATCTCCTTTCAGTGTAAAATTAACCAGTTTAGGTTTGGTCAGCCTAAGTGCTTTAGCTCTTAAAGTGGAAATGGTTTAAGTGGAATATGGTGTTAGGACTCATTGAGCTATCATGTTTTGAGAATGGAACGTGAAAAGCAAATTCAGTCAGAGAGGTGCTGCGAAATAACAGTAAAGCTGTGTATAAAGCAAAAAATATTAAAGTTATTTAAGTGAGTTTATTTGATTGATATTTACACCTGCCTTAATTTTTTCTTAAATACTTACTCTGACCATAAATACTTCACATGCTAAGCTCATGTTTCATACAGGAACATAATTGGGCCACTCCACCTCCTATTTCAATATCCTGCATATTTAATCATTGACTCCTGTGTAAATACTCACCCAATATAAACAAGGTAACTGTTTAAAGATAAATGAGCATTCACCCAATGACTGCTGGAGATAGACACCAGCCTCCTTGGAATTTTTGCTAGCCCTTGTATTAAAACTAGAAACTGACTGATCTGTCAAAGTAAAGTGTATCTATAAAAGTAATATTTTTGTTCCGGTTTTGTTACAAATGATCTTGACATTATTAGGTTAAAGGTATTTTAATGCCCAATGACAATATATGTATGAACAATATGCCAGGCTCACCTAGTTTTGATGTTCTGAAGCTTCTAACTGGCCTAATACTCTTGCTCTCTTGGTGTCCCACCAACAAGCACTTATTGTGGCTGGGTCATAGCTTAAGCACTCCATACTTGCAAAGCCTTTTCCTCCAAATCATGATAACCATCATTAGTATCGGTTATTTGTATGTTTGAGGGGAAATAACCAAGCCAGCAGAGCCAATAGAGCTTTCTCTCCGAAATGGAAGTAGGATTATAACATGCGGCTGTGGGGAAGTGTACTTACCAGTAAAGGTTAGTATAAGGACAGTGAAATGTAGCAACAGTGGCTCTTGCTACACTCGCAATGATACCATGAAGATCTTCACTTGCTGATTATCTATCAGAGAGAAAAATGCAATGCATGGGTCGTCATAATGAGTCTTTGACACCCTTGTTTTCTGGGGTTAATGTGTTGTTCCCTTGCCTCTAAGTCCATTGTCCCCTAATAACACTTCCTAATTATAGAAAAAAAACAGTAGAGGTGAGGACAAACTGGGAGAAAAGGGGAAAACAAATCCTGTAGATTCTAGAAATGGAAATGAATACCTGAATACAGCTGTGTAAAAGTGGAAGGAGACATGCAAAGTATTTTTGAAAGAAGATGATTTTAGAACCACCTAAAAATGCTTGTTAATGTTTGTAGACCAACGCGATTTGAGATGCCCCACTGACCAAGCTCTCACTGTGATCAAAACGCGTAATGACTGCACATCGGACATGGCTGAGGGTTGACAGCCATGTGGCTCCCAGCCTTCTTCCGACAATCCTTCTCTTTCTTAAAGCGCCTGACAGACCTCATTAAGGGCAGTTCACACAGAGTCTATTGACAAGAGACATACCAAGACAGAATCATGTATAAAACAGGAGCTCACCATTGTCCCACAGAAGAACCTATAGGTGCAGCTATAGCACATGGAACACTGAGTAACACATTTAATTCATCTTTGGTGTTTACTGCCAGTCTCTAAGCTTGGTTTATGTTTGACTTGCTTTTGTACTAACTCACCAGTTCAAATTTAAGTCATAACAGTGGGCATTTAAAAAATAACACACCGTTTTGAAATGCCAGGCTTCTGTGACATTAAAAAATGAGACCAAGATAAATTATTACAAATACATTTCTCATCATTTAATGGAACACATATCCTGGTTAATTCAGCTGATAAAGAGATATGCCTTTGGTGCATGACTGTACACATCTTCAAACCAATACTTTGCTAAAGAATGTTTTGATTTAGTTTCAGCATCCATTCCTTTGAAATTCACCCAAATAAAACTGGATATTTGTGTATTTTGGTTGATTAGATTATCCATATCATTTATGTTGTCTAAATGCTATAATAATGAGAAAAATAAACATTTTCAGTTAGGCTTTCAATTTAAGCTTTCTTAGTATTTTGTAAAATTACCTTTAAACTCTATGACTTGGGTCAGATGTTTTGTGTGTCCTTCCACAAGCTTCTCAGAGTATTGTGTTTTTGCCTTATGCCTAGTTCAAACAGCAAGATTTTTATGCCGATTTTTGTCTGGATTTTCCCCATTCAACAATTTTAAGGACATCCCAGTTATCTGTCTGGATTGTCTGGGCCCGATATCGTAGCATGTATAGAGTCCTCTGAGGATAAACGAGAGCACAGTCTGTTGAATGTGACATGTAGCCAATCAGGCAATGCACAGGGCACAAAGAATAACTAGGAAAGTATGAAGCAATGAACTGGTATGGAAAGACAATAATCCACTACTATTGTCAGTGTCAAATGTCAATGTCAAATTTATTTATATAGCACGTTTCAAACAGCTCAAACTTCACAAAGTTCTTCACAAGGTAGGTGCATCTAAGGATAAATAAAATACATAACAGTGGTATAATCAAATATAAAAGAGCGTTAAACAGGCAATAAGACAAAAAGAACTAAAGAGTTGTAAGATAAAATATCTGGGTAACATGCTAAAAGCCAGTTCATAAAAGTGAGTCTTCAGAAGTGAATGATATTTCCAGCGTCTGTGAAGATCTAATGTTTAAAGGCAGGCTGTTCCAGAGTCTGGAACCCACCACAGAAATGATCTAAATACAAGCACAAGTGAGACCAAACAAAAAGCTGTGGATCATGGCAGTTTCACTGTGGATAATAACACTCTCTTGCTAGTTTTAGCCAGCATCTTCATGAGGTCTTTTGCTCTTTTTCTAAAGTCGACACATTTCATTCCAAAACACATTCATCTCTGGGACACAGAACCAGTCTCTTTACTGGACAATATGACGGCTGGCCATTTCCATGGAGTTTATACTTGCATATTTTTGTTTGAACGGATGAATGTGGTGCCTTCAAGCATCTGGAAATGGTACCCAAGTATGAACTAGACTTGTGGAGGTCAACAGTGTGTTCGAGGTGTCGGACAAACAAAGAAAACAAAATCCTGAAACTGAAGCAAAATGTGCTTCGAAAAAGTGGAAGTTTAAGGGCACATATGCAGCCAGCTTAATGTTTATAATTTAAAGAAATGTATAAATTCCCGTGGAATTGTGCGGCATATGTTATATGTTTTCATACAAGTTGTATGTACAATTACATTAATTACACAGTTTATATTAAATCACATTAAAAGTGGAAAAGATTTTGATATTATTTATCATGGCCTTATCTTTTTACTTCAGATAAACCTGGCATTAACCAGCACGGGAGACACATTTAGATTCACTGCTCCCCGGCTCATTAACTCTTCTAAAATATTAATATAATATAATAGGCTGTTTGTATTAAATATTTAACTGTGTGTCATATTTATATCTCATAAGCTGAGGGTCAGTATAACTGCAGATTACCTTCAGAAATGGAACTGGCAGAAAAGCAGATGATGGCTGGGAGAGGAGACAGAAGAGTGTGGTGTGTGTGTAGTGTGTGCTTGGAATTGCTTCGGGAAGTTCAGTGAAAATGCATCTTGTGTCCTTTCAGCTGCTCCATTTTCTTCCTTTTCTTCTAAACACAGCACACTGTGCTCGGTTTCCCAGTGTTCATTACCCACTGTTTGCAGCAGCACTTTGTGTAATGTGCTCCAGACAGATTTGACAGCCTGGACGGGGACCATAAAAAAAAACTCCTTTAAGTTCACTATCTAGTAACAAATCTGAAGAACATCTTTTGAGTCACTCAGGTTTTCATGGAACAGTGGATGTAAATCAAAAACAAATGGAAGAAGGGTAAGCAGGTAAAGACTGAGGGAAAGTTGAGCCAGACTCATATTTCTCTAAGTCCCACAAATAAAACTGTAGCTGGGTCCAAAAAAATTACTCTTTACTTACTCACCCACGGTATTGTGTTTACTGTATAGGATTAATTAGTTAACTCCACTTGAGTCTGTTGGTAAGTATTTACAAGACATTCCACAAAACTACACAAATAAACACTATGAGGTTACACTGGAATACAACCTTTAAAACGTTATAGTAAGCATCATTTAGCTGTTTTTGGCAAAAAATGATCAAAGTGATCAAAGAAGGTACCTTTAAGTACAATTTGAAGATAACAACTTGGACCGAAAAAGTCACAATTTGCCAGAAATCATACTTGCTGAAGAAATGGAGCAGCAGTTTCTGGACTGATGCAAGCAAGCGTGCTTATTTTGGTTCTAAGGGGTGCAGGCATTTTGTTAGGTACCCCAAACACCAAATTCAAGCCACAGTACACTGTAAAGCATGGTGAATCAGGGATCATGATATGATTCTTATACCATGGTGCTGGGCCTATTTATCGCAAACCAGGGATTGCGGATTGATTTCAGTACTTCAAAACACCTCAAGAGGTGATGTTGTTTTATTCTGAAGAGGAAGTCCCCTTGCAATGGGTGTTTCAACAGCACAACAACCCCACACACACCAGTAAGCGAGCAGCATCTTGGTTCAGGACCAACAAAATTAATGTTTTTGAAGTGGTCAACCAAATCTTGGGCCGTGATTCAATGGAAAACTTGTGATGTCAATAAAGCTGTTTCTGAGGCAAAACCAAGAAATGCAAAGTAATTGTATTGGTACTTCCTCAAATGCAGATTTCTTATTTCTGCAACCAACCAAAACTGCAAAAGTACAGGATGGCAAAGAAACAAACAAAAAAATTGCTACCAGTTTTCTCTGGTAGTGATTAGTTATGATGCCTTTACTGATTGGTATAAGATCAGATATTTGAGTTTCCAACTAGCTAGTCACCAATCTGGGTTGGTGTAGTTGAACATTGTCTGGTTCTGGTTACCAGCAGATTTTTTGCTGGATCTCATTTATAATTACTAGTAAACATGGCTTCTTTCTGTAATCTAAAATGAGCAGTCATAATACCGTGATTTCTGGACTATTGAGCGCGCCAGAATATAAGCCACGCCCACTAACTTTGAAAAGAAAAAAAAAACATATATAAGTTACACTTGTCTATCAGCCGCAGGTATCCATGCTGTGCGTAGCTTGAGGAATTCCTTTGAGTTCCTTTGAGTTTTTAAAAAAATGTTTAATTATGTTTGAGCGCCCCCCCAAACACTTCAAATAGGTAGGCTTTGTTTTCCTTTTTTATTATCTAGTGTAATTTGTAACAAATAGGCAATGTAGGTATGTATGTGTGCCTGCGTCATATTGTGAGCATTGGGCCTTGTGTGGGTCAGATGTTGTTTTTGTGTGCCATGTATGGAGCGCCATGCATATGCACATTGCGCTTGCATGGTATATTAGTGCAGGTCAGAAACTGACCGTCAGGTGCACAGTGTGACGTTGCTGTTTCTGTGTTCCATGTGCATCGGCCTAGCCTGGCCATTGCCTTCCAGTGCAATTCTGCTTGATTCGAATCTCACTTCACAGCATAGTCTGGGCTTTCTCCCACTGACTTGGTCTCCTCCGGTAGAATTTCAGCCAGGCCAATCAGTGGACAGAAAGACAAGTTGTGAACGATGACATCGATTTTCATTTTGTTTTAGAATTGTAGTCTGCCTGTAGTTTTAGCAATGGCAGTGAGGAAGTGAACAACGCTATTCAGTCCATGTTGGCCACGCTTCCAAATATTGATTTAACATTAACAGCCACCTCGTTCGGCTTGGCACTTCTCAGAGTTCACCCCTCCAGGAAGCAATCGTTTTTCAATAGCCGAGGGTCCAGACCTTCTGTACGAAGCAAAGTGTAGAAAAAGAGGCCGGTTTTTCCCTGGCTAGCATTATGCACATGTGGCCTGTATTTGTGTGGGTCAGGTGTATTGTGCTGGTACAGTGATGTTTTTTGTGTGTGCCATCTGATAATATCCTACAGGCGTCCCTGGTCTCACACACACTTCTTCAGACTCTCTTTCATTGTCACTCTCAATGTCATTTTTGTCTTGCTCTTGAGCTGGTGCTATCCTCATCATCACTCAGCAGTCCAGCCTTTTGAAACCCATTGGTAAAAAGCCACATATCGCAGTGTTCAAAGTGTGTGAAAAAAGTTGTGGCTTATAGTCTGGAAATTGGCAGATAATAAAGGATGTCTATTGAGACACACAGCCTTTAACATGACAAAATCAGCTTTCGTTGACAGTTTGTGCAAGCTATGTTTTGCTACTCAGTGAACCATGAATGAGATGCCCATCACAGAAAACGGACGTAACATGACTTTTATATTGGAGACTATAAAGTAAATGAAAATTGAGAACAGATTGAAAATATCCAAAAGGCTACAATCTAACACACTGATATGTGAATATCTTAGATTGAATGTGCACTGTCCTTTTTGTAATAAATTAATTTAAAAAAGTGAATTCAAAAACGGCTCAATATTATTTCTTCTAAATATGTTGCTCCTCACAAATGTGTTTTTGAGTTTGACAATTGGATGTTATTTAACTTTGAGGTGACATTATAGTAAAACAGCAATTGCTCTTTCAATGTCACGTGTCGTAAGTAATAAGAATACAATGCTAATACAGTGGACAAATTTGATTTGTCCATTTGGCCATATTTGTAGTCCTGACCCGAGGTTATTATTATGTGCACTGATGGGGAAAGGAAGAGCAATGCCTGCATTCATTTAATCACACTGTTTCAGTTGTTTGAGGCCTTAGTGTTGGATGTTTTGATTCACTATCTGACATATGTGTTGCAATAGTGGTTGAAAGCTGCTTTTATGGCCAGTGAAAAAAAATTAATTGGTCTGCTTCGTTCATACCAAGATACAAGAATATTTAACATGATGCATCATTCTTAGAAACAGTGAGGTATAACAGTTGATCCAGTACATATTTCTTGATAATAGTAATATTTCAATATTAGTTTTAGCACAATATTTTCATGAGCTCTTATCCACAGATACTCTGGGGTTTTCCTTTGCTGTGTGCAATCTCATATCTGTATATGCACCCCTAATCACCTGTGAGCAGCTCCAAATGCAGGTGTTACTGCACCCAAACCGCTTTAAAAGCAGTGATCACCACTGATGCACATGGGTGCATATTCAGTGTAGTGTGAACACAAGTGTCTGCCTGACTCTGAGCAGGGGCTTCAACATTTTGCAACCTGCAAAAACATGACAAGTTATTTGTTCAGTGTGGATAGCATGGGCAGTTTTGAGACCTCAGTCCATGAATGAATGATTCCAAATGCATTTACTGTCTTAGAGATTTCTTCCTTACTGTACCATACCACACAGATTTAACAGCAAAAAACAGGTTCAGATTTAAGTATCTATATGATAACTCAACCGTTTTCATTTTATGAACTGATAACTCACACGTCACTAAATTAGCAGGAAAGTTTTGGTTTTCAATAAGCTTTTGGAAGAATATTAGTGATACGTGTAATTTGGCTTTGTTGAAGCAGGCTTATGAAAAGCCCTGAGCGTCTACAGTCCTGCATACCCAAACTTGCTCACTTGTCTTCCTCCAGCCAGGCTGCATACCCACATCCAGTCTTATGACCTCCTCCTCCTCTTCCCCCTTTCACAGCCTTCAGCCTTGCCAACCCCCAACTAGGAGAGCCTGGAGGTAGGGCATACTGGCAGTCCTCTGTGTTTGATGTTTTTTTTATTTTTTGGCACTTGCATTTTCGTAATTCTATTTTGAGTGCTTGTCTTTCAGCAAAGGTTTGCACAATCATTTGGTCCAGATGCAGAGAGAAAGAGACACTTTGGGACATGTTACCCCCACCCTCTGCTATTACATGTTATCGTATAATCTGGTTTTGACCACTTCACTGCTCAACCATACATTGCCTGGGAATGTTGTTGAAAGTGTTGCCAGTTGCTGCTGCTGCTGCAAACAAGCATACAAGGTTCCTGAAAGAGGGAGCAGAGATCTTTGCGTTGTATACGCCATTGTATTTTCCTCCTCCTGTTCCTCTTTGCAAATTCTTCTAGTCTCAAATCCAATTCTCCATGATAGTGAGCCCACACAGGAATCCTCCAGAACATCCTGGTGAATCACCCTTCATCCGCAGGCTGAGCACAGCTGAGCCTCTAACACTAATAGGCACAGACACATAACCATCCAAACATGTTTTCCCCCCTGAACCCTATCTTTTGGCCTTGTGTTATTTAATCGTAAAAGGTATGCTGTTAGCCACTTTATAAACTGCTATTGTATAATAAAGGGGCTGTTTTAAACTATTGCATTCAATTCTGAATGCTTGATTTAATATCTGTTATAATGTAGCAACATAACCTAATATTTTGACATTACAGGATGATAGTTTGGAATGATGAAACTGAGGAGGTTGTGCTGTTCCACAGTCTTTAAAACATGTTCCAGTTTCAACACTTTTTGAAATGGATTCTATGGTCTTCTCCCCAGGGCAGCATGTTACAAGGGACCAACACTTAGCAAATAAGGAAGTAATATACCAGTTGTGCCCTAAACCAGTTTGTTAAAATAAATGGCCAGAGGTGCATTTCTTTTTCAATAGCTGTATAATTATTATTAAAATCAATTGCATACAGGAATTAAGAATTTCCAGTGCAGGATTCCCCCAAAATATGAAACATGTGTCTGCATAGTATATATTTGGGTCACCTGGTGTCATACGGGGATGGTGAAAGCAATGGTAAACAATGAGGTCTGATGTTTTGGGGTGGTTTGTTGGCTTCAGTAAACATTATACTGGATGAGTAATTTTGAACGGAAGTATTTTCTTTCAGTGTTCCTGCTGCAAGCAGTTCTGCTTTTTACGTTTTAGCAAGAAAATAATGGGACGAACAGACTGAAACAAACAGTGACGAGGGTAATGATCCCCATCAGTACTTAAACCAGCATAAATCTTTTTATATTTCTGTTTGATGTTTTTCATTTGATTGATTTCCGTATTCTGCTGCTGTCGCCTCAGTTATCTGACGTGCCAGCACAGTAGTTAAAGAGATGACATAAAAATTCACTATGCAAAGTGTATAATCAGGTGTATAAACAGCTGAAGATTTATTTTTGTTACTTGTGCATAGTAGAGTCGGGTACTGCGTTTGCTACATATACAGCCATTCTGGGGCTGGCTAGTTGGTACAGTTGGAAAATCAAATCTGCCTTCCCAATTTGCAAAAAATTGGGTCTTAGTTATTTGTATGAACATTCAACAAAATGAAAACTATTCACAGTGGTCAGACCATCTTATTAACAATGCTTTGTCTATTTCCAATATATATTGTGAGTCAACAATGAATTTCCATCACCCTCCCTACTTAGTACTTGGTATTAGTTTATTTGTTCTTATATTGGTTGTGGTTCCAATTGGGCAGGGGTAAAAACTGTTTCTAGAAGAGAAAAAAACCTTTGGTTTTCAGAGTTGGGTTGTATACTACAAAATAATATATCAGTATTATTCAATTCAATATATCAAGATTTTCTTTGAGAGATCTGGTTCAGAGACCTAGGCTCTGGATGTGTGTCCATGTAAAACAGGTGGGGTCAAAGTAAGAGGACCAAACACTTTGAAGAGGAAGGAAGAAAAAGGACAAGAAAAAAGCAAATGAATGAACCTATAAATATTTCAGACAAATTATTCAAGCATTAATGTGTCTAATATTTTGTCATTGCATGGAATAATGTAATAAAGTGTTTAGGCGTTACCTGTTGGATGTCAGAGAGACTTTCAGTCCTAATCTCTGTACAATATTGATCATTTTAAACATTTTGCACTAAAATATCCAGATCACATTGTTCTTAAACATGTTACTGTTTGCGTGTGAATTTACAAATCATTTTTCAGACCAATACGGGCATTTTGAGTTTAAACATAAACGTACACACAATATGCCTCAGTTTGGAGAGTATGATGCACTCTCTGCTCATACACACTTGAAAAATGATAAATCTCTTCAGTGGTAGGAATTTTAATTCAGGAACAATAATGTTAATTTCTGATCGTCAGATTCTAAGAGAAACAAAATTTAATAGACTTCACTACATTATAAAAAGAACACCAAAGGTTTATGAAATATTTTTATTTCATTACAATGCAATGTACAATCTCATTTCTTGCTCTCTCTTTTGTTTGCTACTGTTGATTTTTCTTGTATTATTTTTTCTTTTTCTTTTTTCTGTTCTGAATTTATTTCACAATGTGATATTTGTCTTCAGATTTTTAAAAAAAAATTATTGCTGAAAGTAAGACATAATTGCAACTTGAGGAAAGAAAAAAAGACACCTTTCATTGGCCGCCAGAAATTCAATATTTATATTATATGATGCTTAAAGGTTTCTTCAAGAAAACCACTAATCCTGTTACACTACTCACCCCAATTCACAAAACAAATCCTCCCAGACATTTTTTTTTGTCTGTCCCTTAACAAGGTACAGTATTGATAAAAGGTATTTAGTTGTGCTTGGGCATAGGTATGGTAAACATTAACATTAAAGTCAACATCTCTAATCTTGTGGTAATCCTAAATATCTGTTGTTAAGACTTCATTCTGAATTAAAAGAAGGGAGGACATTGCTCTCTAGAACTGAAATCATTTTTCTAGTGTCAGGAAAGATTCTCTTCTAACTCTCCTCACGACTCTGAGCCCATTCTCAGCCAGAGACCTGAGCTGAAGTGTTTCCCTAAATACAGCAACTTGTAGAGCAGAGGAGGTTGATCTAGAAAAGCCTCTGTTCAATTCAATCAAATCTGATTTAACAAGAACCTCTGTTTTCAGACTGTTTGTGAAAGTGTTCTCAAGAGCCCCCCTCGATTGGCTTAAAGGTCAGGTTGTATATAGATTGCACAGCTGCCCCGTTTGTCCTTTTAGAAATCTAACAGGCCTCATAGAGACACGGAGCTGAGAGGCTGCCTCAACAGCATCACTTGTTCCATCAGGGCCCATTGCACAGGATGAGAATTATAGCCCCTTCAAGTGAGTCAATTAATCAGCCATGGATCAAGTTAGATCAGAGCCCTTTGTTTTTTGTTCCTGTTACAATAAATAATAATTGCACTGCTGGGGAGATTGTTTGTGACAAGGTATTTTGCATGTTGCCAGGTCAGAATGAAGTGCCCTCGAGAGGATGTCGAGAAATTGAGGGAGGGATAGAAAGCAAAACGCTCTCCACAATTAATTGTATATTTGAGGCATTAATACTCCATTGCTCATTATTACTCCGCCAGAAGAGACATGTCTGCGGACGTGATTTCCATCTTTTCTCTTTTCTGCCTTAATTCCTCTCCGGGCTGATCTCACACTTCCCTCTATTATTTCCCATCGTCAGCTATGCCAGCAATAGTTAACCAAATGACATCCTTGTCATGATGTTATGGTGATAATGTCAAGTAGCAGTGAGAGCCCTGTGTGTGCGTGTATGTGTGTATATTGCTGTGTTTAATAGTGGCCAATCCTGCCATCAAATCACCCCAGCCTTGCGAGCAAGATGAGAAGCTCTACCGTCTCAGTAGGCATGACAAACATTGACATAGAGTACTGCAGTTATCATTGTCGCTTCTTTGAAATAATACTGAGATGATACTTACAGCAGCAAGCTTGACTTGTCTGAATGGCTCCTGTTCAAGTGCTTTTGAGGAAGAATTAAAGGGATGCTTTAAGATTTTTCAAGTACGGTTCTGTTGAGAGGTTATAAGTAGCTAATATCTTACCTGCAGTTCATAACTGTCTTGTTCATTTAGTATAAATCCAGATTACTTAGTCCTGAAGGCCAAAGTGGGCTTTTAGCTTCTTTAAATAACTCCAGTCTCAAAAACGTTGAAGTGGCTCACACAAACACTGTTTCATCAAGCTTTGTAATGAGTACATTTGGTGGTTATTTACACACAAGCTGATGATCATTTACACTGGAAATGAAGGTAAAGTTTTAACATTATTCATAGCCCTGACACATTTGGGTTTAAAGTAATTTTTTTTTGTTTTAGTGGAGTTACCCAGCCAGAGTCCCAGTTTGAATCTAATAGAAAATCTGGGGAGCGAGCTACAGATCAAAGTGATGACTAAAAGACCCTCCAACCTCAAAGAATTGACGCTCATCACCAAAGATAAATCATCCAAATACCAATGCTACAAGCTATACTGGCAATAAAAAATGTTTGTCTTGACAACTGAGAAAGGTATAGATTACTTTCCACATTTTTAAAAATCTAAATAAAAATAAATACATTTATTTTTTTCAAAATGAGACTTTCTCCAAATTGTTTCATTATCTTTTGAGAGATTACTGTGTCCTTTCCTGTCTAAAACAAATCTAAATATCTCAGTGTTATAAATAGTTTTGGGCCTACTATACTAGGCGGTGCACCACTATTGATCTTCCTGTGTGAAACATGTACTGAGAACAAAACACTAATCCCTGTTCCATTAGCTATTAGCTTTAGCCACCAACACCAGTTAATTTAGATTTACTTAAATGCTGATGGGCTGGTATTAGATGTGGGTTTCACAGTTATTTACACACAAAAAAAATTGAAATTAAAGTGGGTAAAATTTGTTAGTTGCTTTCATTTAAACAACTGAAACAAAAACAATCATTTCTACTTCTGTTAAAGTATTAATTACAACAGTTATAATTTATGTATGGTTTCTTTGATTTTTATACAGAAACATATCTGAAAATATAGAATATAGCATGTAAGGTAGAAATATTTGCCTTTCAGGTTTTTCTAAAGTGACACAAATATAACAAGCTGAAATTAGATTGTTAATTGGTCAGTCTATCTGGTTAGGTCTGGGCTGCAAGCAGCTTCTTTAACAGACATTCTGCTTGTAGCTTACAGAATTACCTCAGGAGTAATGGGTGGCATCCCTTTAGATTCCAGACTGTCAGTGTGCTATCCAGCTAGAAATATTACCAAACAGCAATTTTGTGTTTTGCGAATTGAGGGAAAATGTTGTAACCTAACTTCAGCTGACTGAGCACTGGTAAGCTACAGGTGGGGGAAGGGTAGTCCTGCATCACTTCAAAGCTTTCTGTGGCATCTCATGAAGAGGACTTTAAAATATTTAAATGTTAAAATTATTAAAATCATAACTTTGAAAAACTTTATTACCCCCTTTTTTGGCTACTGTTTAAAACCTATTGCAACAGAGCCTCACTACAACATAAAGCTGGGTTAAAATGTCTTCTGGTGCTGTGTAATAACTGAGTTAATGTGGAAGGAAAATTACAGAGTGTGCCCTGCAGAAAGTGAAGGCCACAAGGGCCAGTAGCTGTGGAAAACTATATTTCCCATGGGCTCTAGACTGCATCCTGCTGTGAGCAAGCAGCTGCGTGGCATCATCAATAAGTCTCTGTCTGCTGGGTGCTACCCAGCTGTAAACAGTTGACAGCTATACGAGCAAACACATCAATGAGCTGTCAGGCAACAGACAGCAGTGCTGAAGGCCTCTCCAAGACAAGATGCTCCCCATGCTTACGATTCTAATCATTTACTGCTAATAATATTTGACGAATTATGTTTTATGCAAGGCTGGTTCTCCAGTTTTCATGTCTGTTTTTGATTATGGAGAATTCAAGTAGGATTAATGTAGGTGGTTGGATATTTTTCATTACTTGAGTTTGCCCTTCCTCTGACTTTGGTTGATGCTAATGAGGGTTATTTTCTGTGGTGTCACTCCAGCTGCAGTCTAAAAGCAGAGGGATATTTAAATCTTCTCCTGACACACAGCCAATACAGTGTCGTCCCTGGAGTCTCTCTTCAGTCCACAGCACTAAAGAGGACAGGACCGGAGCAGCGCTTTACCTATATAATATCCAGCACAGTGATGAGAAAAGTCACCTGAAGGTATGGGCCGGTTACTGGTTGAAGGGTTTAAAAAAAATTACAGTTTCAAAAAATGCTACAGTTTCCCAGTTTCAAGTCCTATTAATAACTTGCAAAGGTTTCCTCCAGCTGTGTAGTACAGAGCAATGCAGTCCTGCCCATCCCCAACATGTTGCTGCATACTGTAGGACAGCTGGCTAAAAGAATATATTGCACAAACAAATTTGTTTGCTTGGAAAGATATCTGATCCTGAAAAATACAGCTATAGTGTATAGGAAGCAAAATAGCCTAACCCATCACTCTTTAAATATCATCAGTAAAAGTTCCCAAACCATTAGTAAAAAAAAAGATTTCATATTGCTGTCAGTTTGAAGAAAAGTAAATAAATCCTCAGAGCAATGAAAGATTAAGAAGCTATTCAGACTGATCCTAAATTATCTGTTGGACCCAATGTTAGGATCATTCCTCAACAGAGTTACTGGTTGTTTTCATCTGGCCCAGGCTTTGGATATTTGGTGGATGCTCTCTGGAATTCTGAACCGAGTTAATAGTAACAAAAATAGTCTTGCTAGATAAGCTAACTCTGTCTGTACTGCAGTTGTGTAAAGGTCAAATAAAATTAATCTTGCTCCAAATTTAACAGTAAGCTGTAAAACAAAGACAAAATGTTATTGTCGAGACACACATCTCAATCTTCTTGATTTGGTGTGTTTTTTAATCTTGTCTGTCCATCACTACCTGATTCTCTGATTCAGGATTAAGGCCAATACGTGCAAGAACAGAGAAGAGAAACGTGTCATCAGTCCCAGCGCTGCAAGAACTCCTCATCCTGTTGTTACAGGTCACACTTAGACGTACTTGCAGCTTGTGGCTGACACACATTCTAGGCAGAACCATTTTATTTGTGGTGTCTGATAAATATTGTGTTATTGGTCAGAAATTTGAAGCATTCATTGTTACTATCCTGACAAAAGGGTGCAGTAGGGGGGATCTATGATGACTTATCACAAATTCTACACTTCAGTTCTTGTGTATTATGAAATGTCCTGGCCAGAAACAATTTATTCTTCTTTTTGCCACCTCAAGAACAGAAAACACATTTCTCTGTTCTTGCAGAATACTTGGTTTGCCTTTAGATTGTTAACAGAAGCTACCCAAATGATCTCTCTTTTCCAACCTCTCCGTTTCGGTTTGAGAGGAGAGATGGTTCCAAGACACAGAGCAACAATAGCTTTTTGGCTAGAAGGCAGTGGCGCCCCCAAGGAGTGGCCGATAGGGGCCATGACCACCCCTGGGAATTGCTGCCCACCTTGTGAGGGTGCTGTTGGAGAGGTCATGTTCTGTTTACTGTGTGATGAAAGCAGCAATCTTCATTTAATACAAACCCCCATATCCCAGAGTTAGCATGCCTTCCCTCGTTGTAGCCCCGCAAACTCATAAGTTCCACTTTGGCTGCCATTTTGACATACAGATACCAGATCCATTTTTTTTCCCCCTGAAACCTCTTACTCTTTTTCACTAAGCAGTCACATACTTGTTCATCATCTTCTCATCAGCAACTCCTCCTGACACCAGTTATGAGAAGGTTGTGGTTGGAGGCGGGGCTCACACCATTTTAAGTTAGTCAGTGTAAGGAGTTGACTCCAGGGAATGTGTGTGAGAGACTAAAACACTCAGGAATGGCATCAGGTCACTTAAGGTCTGTCTTTTAGTGGATTTTTTTATAGACTCTAAAGGTAGATGACTTTGACCAGGCTGTGGCTGAGTCAATATTCTAACCTCCAGCCATTGGCTCCAGTTTACAAGGTTTTTTACTGCCTGATCTGTCTAGTCTAGTAATAAAGTGACTTTTACAAGCTATCTTTATTTGAATTTAGAGGCAAAAGGTAGAGCCCTTTAATGTCGTCATGAATCAAAATTAATTCATTTTTGCACTGCGGTGTCTGTCTGGCATGCTTATATGAACTTTGTTCATTGTTTGATCGACACCTGCCACTCCTGTAACTGGATAATCACATGAAACCCCTTGAGCTGTAAGCTCATACTCCGCTCCTGTTGTGTCTGAGGAGACTTCACATAAACCATGATGGATATGCCGAGAATAGACTGCTTCGCTGTCATTTGACTGTCATTTAGCTGCCATTCAATTAAAGTTGCACTTGTCCTACCAATACTTTAATTACACCCTCAATAATTGTTTTCCCATTTTTAAAAGGCAGAGGATATTTAGGCTAATATTTTCCATGTGACCAAAAGGACAGTAATCAGACATTGATATCTAAATGCAGGGGTATGCATGTGTGCAACTCCGTATCCTCAGGCAAAAACAATTGACTTCGACTTGGATTAGATTTTATTATACCACCCACATGATACATCTGGAGCATCTGAGACCTCTTTGTCTTGGTTGATGTCACCAGCAGCAAGCAGTTGATGTGGGCAGATGGGGACTGTAGGCCTGTATGCATATGCACAGGCTTCACAAATCGCTTTTCAATAGCATTACAGTTGAGTCCCTCTTCCCTCACTCCCACTCTGCTTTTTTTTTCCTGCGCTGCTTTTTCTCCATTTTCTCGCTTTCTTCACATCCCAAAAGTGCTCTGAGAGGATCCCACTCATGTCACTTGGCTTAGGATGTGTCAAGTGGAAGAGTGCGTGACTGTGTTTTTTGTAACTCTGAGCATGCATGTGTACCATTTTCTGGAAGGCTATATCCTTTAAAGGGTATAAATTAGAAGTTTCTATTGAGTACATTAGGTGAAAGTGATAAAAAAAGTTAGCACTGAGTGGGTGTAGAAAGTTGGAAATGCCAGGATTAATAGTTGGCACCTATTACTTTGAATTTAAATGAGGATTAGGAACAAATTAATATTTATTGGTTGGTAACTAATAGCAGCAATTGTCTGCAACTGTCCACACCTATTATAAAGTCCTGTTTTATTGAGCCAATAAAATAAAACGTAATCATTTTGAAGCGCTGCTGTAACACACCATTATTATAGCATTGCATATCCAGTAAACTACATGTGGTCAAACCCAAAATTATTCATACCAGTGCCAGATTGAGAATAAACATTATATTTTGATTTTACCAACAGCTTTCTTTTGACTGGAAGTAACCAGTCTTGTATGAAACATAATTATGTTCAGTATCAAACACAAATATATCACAAATAAATAAATAATTTTTTCAGTGTTTTTCTAGCTGATATGTAATTTACATAAACACATTTTCTTATCCAAAAAGAGCATTTTAAAGGATATTTCAAGCACTTTTGCTATAAAGATAATCTATGCAGGAAAATTGATGAGCTCCATGGGATTAGACAGGTGAAAAAGCTTTATTTCTTCTTACCCACCAGAAACTTTTTACCTGAAACCAGAACACTTTTTGCCCCAGACTTATAAAGCTACTGAAATTTTGGATTGAATGGAAAGGACAACCCAAAATTGAGAGAAACAGGAAATAAAACACAGTTTATGCCACTGCTGCAACACATCAATGCATCTGTACTAAAAATGGAAAGAGTGGCAAATGCAGTTTTCTGTTCAGCTTTAGGAGATAACGAGCATTTCTAAAATGTGTGCAAACAGCCATTAGGCCAGAGGTGTTGTTTAGCAATCCAGAAACTGGTTTATTGGAAAGCCTGACCCTGCTTAGAACAAATAAAATAACCAATTTAATGGACTGATGCCAATATAATGGTAGCCATGGTGGACTTAGTTTACAGCTCACAAGCTTATTACTGGGATAGACACTAGTCCACCTTCATAGAATCAACAGCCACATTGTGGACTTAAATCAATAAAGTCAAAGCCACCAGTGGGACTGGTGAATAATGGCTTATTTGGAGCTGTGTGGAGCAGCCATAACCGCCCAAAGCTTTGGGAACACGAGAACTCATTCAGCTTGATCTGGTACCAGTGATATATTGCTTATTTGTCTCTGACACGCAGGAGCTCTTAGATGGTACTTATAAAACAGGGTGAAGTCTGTACTTATCACCTGGGGAACAGGAAGTCAAGAGGTACAATTGATTAGAAGTTAAATGCATAATTTATTATTAATTTACCACAGATGGACTGCACTGACAAATAATAAGATAGCATCCAGGCAGGTACATTAACCTTTGTAAAAGCAAAATTTGGAGGGATTCTCTGTTATATATCTGTAATCTATTATTAACGTGTGTGTCACTTAAGGCAGCAGCATTTACAAATACGAGTTTGCTCATTTGAAGGCAATAGAAGCTGCCTTTTTATAAATGAGATGGCTCGATGAGGCTTACACATTAAAGTAATTTATTTCAATCTTGTCGCTTAATTCTGTCTTTCTGTGCCAGAGCTGGGGGAAGAAAATTATCCCAGGGACACTGATAGATTATCTGATATATGTTACGGTTTAATGTAACTCTTATCTAAGGCAGGGGAGAGATAGGTACTGCCAGAATATAACCTTTATCTCTTGATCAAATGGAGTTGAAAGTGGATAATATTCAGTTACCTCCCACTTGGGTTATGACAGTGAATAAACATTGCTAAAAATATCTGTGGTGATTTGGTTTGTGGATATAATGCTTTGCACTTGAATTAAAATTCTTTGTTTAGGGTCATGATCACGTCAAGTCAAGTGTTAGGGCTCGTTAGGATATTACATGTTACCCAGTCAGCTCCTTATTCAAAGAATTTATACCCCTGTGAACTTTTCCAAATTTTGTCACATTACAACTGCAAACATAAGTGTATTTTATGTGAAAGACCAAAGAAAAACTCTGCATTTCCATGAAGTGGACGAAAAATCTGAAAAGTGCATGCATATGTATTTAGCCCCATTTAATCTGATACCTCTTATTGAAATCAGTACAACCAGCATCCTTAAGTAGTTATTTAAATATTAAACGTATGTGTAATTCAGACTCAGTATAAAGTTTTTTGAAGACTTTACAGGATTGTTAGAAAACATCAGTCTGACTAAGGTGGAGCTATTTTGTAATAGCCAATACGTTTCACCAATACGTGAAAGAGGTCTTTCTCCTCTATCAGCCCCTTTGCACTATCCCTGTTTTCTATCCAGTGTGTCTCTAAGGCTTGTTTTTGTTTTTTTTGTTTTTTTTTGGGGGGGGGGGTTTTTGTACACAATTTTAGGTCCCTTTTCTTGCCCTGTTTCTTGTGCTTTTTGTTCTTCCTGTTTGGATTTTTAGATCCCTTCAAACAGCTTTTAATTAAAGCTGTCTTTCAAGTTTTACAGCGTTTGCCTGGCATTTGGACTTGCTTTATAACCAGCACATAACAGATGGTGGCTTTCTAGGTGACACCGTGCATGTGTCACATGATGCCTTGCTCGTTAAATGCAAGCACGCCTTGTTACTGGGACGAGATGGAGCTTGTCACTGATCCGAGACATACGTAAGTGGTGGTCTGCTTACTTTTACTGTGAAACAGCCTCTGTGAGGGGCACAGCGGTGCTACAGCTGAGCTTCAGGGAGCATATTGGGACCAGAGAATAGGCAAAGTGCCCTGCAGTCTACAGGGGAACCAAGAGACACTCGTTCTCACCACAGGTGCTGCCCACCTGTCAAAATTTCACTGATCCGGTACACATCCATGTGATTTGCTGCACATAGAGTTTGAGTGTCTGCTGTAGACTCAGATTTCCATAGCTTTAGCTTGTTTTTTTTTTTTCCTTTTCCCAAAAATAGCCTCTGTTACTTGCTATCAGATCATATGAAGATTCATTATTTATGTAAACAAAACTGAATGCGTGCATATTCAGGTGTTACTTGGTAAAACTAGGTGTTGCTTATGTCTAAAAGCTGATCTTAGCTACAGTGTTGGGCACATTAACGGCAACCCAGGTAAAGATGGTTAAGTTCATCTTTTCTTTCAGTAGCATAGTCTTCAACCGAAAAAAAATGAAAGAAACAAGTCCAAACTTTACTTTGAGTATGTTCACTTAGTGAAGTAAAAATAGCAGTGAAAACATCACCTGTCCCAAAACTAATGACACACTAAACAATTACATGGGAGAAACTAAACTGCTTTCATATCTACAGTAATGTGAAAACCCATTGTTGGTATGCTGAGATGCTGTTAGCTTAACGTTATAAACGGCGTAACACACTTTCCAAAAAGTTCTGCTTTTGTCTCATCAGTCCACACAAAAGTTCCCAAAAAGTTTTAGGGATCATCAAAAGGTTATTACGAAAAATGTTAGACAGGCCTTTATGTTCTTTTTGGTCAGCAGTTGTTGCTGTTTCAGCCCAGTCGCTTTCTAATTGTTGAATCATGAAAACTGACCTTAATTGAGTCTAGGATGGCGTACAATACTTTAGATGTTGTTCTGGGATCTTTTGTGACCTGCATTAGTATTCAATGCAGTCTTGGGGTAATTTTGGTAGACCTACCACTCTTGGAAAGGTTCACCACTGTTCCCTGGTTTCTCAATTTTTGGATGATGGCTCTCACTGTGGTTTGCTGGAGTCCCAAAAGATTTCAATGACTTTATTTCTTATTTCTATTTTCTTGAACGTATTTAGATCACAGCATGATGTGTTGCTTTTTGAGATCTTTTATCCTGCTTACATGTTGCCACACAGTTTCGTTTTAAGATCTTTCTTAAATAGAAAGAAATTATGGTGAAGTTCAAACAAACTCCAAAGCTCATAGTTAAGTACTGCAGCATTTTTTTTTCTCACTGTGAGAATATTCTGTTGTACCAAAAGGTGGCTTCCTTTTAGGTCTTTCGCATATCTTTACCAGTAGTGCCAATAATTGTGGGGTGCACTGTGTGTGTAGCCCCCCTGCATGCCATATCGACCTGTTTTCTGTTTTTTAAGTGCAATTGTTTTGCGTGTGATGTTTTAAGGATGGGCTACATCTGCCACTATGAGTTGTAAAAAAATCAAAAAGTGTCTCTGTTACTGCCCTACAAACAAAGAGTGGGTGCCTTTCTTGATGTCAACACAAAATTATAGAAAACAACTAATGTAGGTGTGATTCTCAACAAGAGATGCATTCAGATGTGAGTATTACAGAATATTTTAGTAGATCCTTGCAGCTTCTAAGAAAAATGTGCCGTTTTTTTTTCTCAAATGCTGATATCCAGCGATCAGATGGTTTTCAATGTTGGCTGCCTGCAGTGGGACCTGTCAGTCTATTTGTGATCAGAGTCTTTAACAAAGTAAATGCCTACTAAACTATGCTGGAATGGCAATGTTACAGCTATAATGTAAAGGGAATGTCAGAGCAGCAGTTTAGTTTTTGAGAATGTAGCAGCGAACTTCGCAACCAGTGAGTTAAATGCCACCACATCGGTTTGACAAATGTGTTTTTTTTTTTTTTTTTTTTTTTTTTTTTTTTTTTTTTTTTTACCTTGATCTAAAATAAATATTTAGGTGTTTTTAAAAAAAAATAAAAAATAAAAAATAAAAAAAATTTCAGGTTCCTCTTGCAAAAATGGTTCAGTTTAACTTAGCAAAGCAGAAATAATTCAAATCTGCTGATAGAAATCAGTTATGTATTAGTCCTCAGACTCAAAAGAAAAAAAAATCTACTCTGTAAAACGTAGCCAGAAAGTAGTCAGACCATATTTGTGAAACTCAGTGTCGTGCTATAGCTGCAGGTAAGCAAAATTTTGCTGAAACATCCTGTTTCTGCTCCGGAGGCAGAAGAGACTATGGAGTGACATCTGAGGTTTACCCTACAGATCAGTGGCTACAAAGAGTGCAGAACCCAGGCTCGAATACAAGAAGCAGACTCTTTGAAGTGGTGCTTATAAGCTACGAGCTTTGGATCCAGATCTCCTGAGGCACAGTCCTCTTCACATCACTTAGAGCACACAGATAAGCTTTGGCAGTTTTGATGACTGGACACTGCTCCAGATTCGCCTGTCCAATTAGCAAACCTTTTTCTTCCCCTGAGGACTGGTACCTGCATGTCATGTGCCTGAGCTCCCTCCATGGAGACCAGATCTCGTCTGTGCAGTCATAACAATGCGTAATGTCATAAATAGGCATAAGCCAGTTATTGCTATCAATGTTTTCTAAAAGTACATTTTTAAAGCAGTCATCACATGGGGCCTGTGGTTTAAAATATTTTGATGACTTGACAACAAAAGTTCTAGCGTTTTCTCTGGTTGAATGGAACCTAGAGTAACATGACCCTGGTGGTCAGCTGGCGAAAAGGCAACAGCACATTTCTCTATCTTGCAAGACAGAAAAATTCAGATTTAATAGTTAGTATCAGAGATGCAGTGATCCATCTTTTCTGGGGAAATATCAGTTTTTGTTTTTCTTAGAGCTCTAACTTGCTGATTCTTATTTTCACTAAATCTGAGTGTTTTCGTTAGGACTGTAAATTATCCCAGTTTATGCAATAAAGCATGTCATTAACCTTTATCTGATTTTTATACCTCTCTTACGCTGTTGTGTATCTGCCTTGCTCTTCAGTAGTGTGGGATTATACGCTGCCTTAGGTAATGACACTCGAACATCCCCTTTGTACATATCTGACACTGTACCATACATAATTTGAGCACAAGAAAAGCTAGGCTGACAGATTCTTTTCAGATATTTCAAAGAACTCCAAAGTGCTGCAGCTTTCACACATGTTTTTAGACATGTTTTTCACTTCCACATAAATAACGTAACTCCCAATAATGTTGTACTTATCGTCACGCAATGCTATGCAGATACTGTCTGTGCTGATGAAGATGAACTAACTTTAAGGTGTCAGATTCTTGAAACTGAGAGTGAAACTGATGGCATGAACTACATTCTCAATAACTGGCTAATAATTATCTAATCACTTGGTGGCAATAATAGAGAACTGACACTATTGCCACCAGCTGATCCTTAAATATGTTTTTAAATAAATAAATAAAGACAATTGATAAAGATAATTGATGCCACAGTGAAAGTTACACGCCCAGTCATAATGCAGCAAAACATTGTGAATTTTACACAGTTGATCCCAATTTACACCTGCAGCATTAAAATAGGGGGAACATTAAAGGTGGTACATGTAAAAATAAGAGTGCTTGATTTTCCACAAAAATTTCCTAAATTTCTCATGTTTAGATGTAGGGTAATACATTTACAATTTTGTCAGCATATATGGCAAGAAAGGAAACATTGTTACAGTAGCTTAACTTAATTAAAAAAATATCAAAATAAATACAGTTAAGCAATGTATTATTAGACCAAAAATAGTGTGAGCTCTTACTTTTGGTGCATTTAATGAATAGGAAAAACATTATGATTTTTCAGTTTTCCACTGGTTAGAGTTGATCAAGGGAATACTAGCCATCATTAATGAATGTGCTATATAATTTTTGATCAGCAGTAGGAATAAATAGACTTCTGTTTTTAATAAAAAGCCTAATTAAGTGATGTTATATAATTCACTTTTAAATCTTTATTTACTCATGGTTTATTTAAAGTTGTCGTACTGGAGGAGAATCTCATACTAGTCAGAATTTCACACTTCAAGCTAGAGATCGGCTCCGCCTTGCTTGTTAAATGTCCACACTTAACCTCTTGTGTGATTTTGGTCTTTGTTTTCCTCTTCAGCGAGAATGGTTTATTACAAGCTCATTTGCAGCATCATTGGAAGCACTTGCCCCAGTACACGGAGCCATTTATTTCCTCTTTTATGTGCATATAAAAGAGATAGCCACTGAAATCTAAAACAAGCAAGTGACTTTCAAGTTCAAGAGTGCCCTGACTTCTAAAGGCTTTTGATCAAAGGCTTCAGTGGCTTATTCACCTCACTTGTCATTTTTTTACTGAGTGGTGCCATTTCAGATGAGTTTCAGCACCCTTCCTTTGCTATGATTTTTACAGTGCTGGCTTAAGATATATGCATGTTAGAATATTGCTTCTCTGTTTACTTATTCAGAATGCAAACAACCATTTTAACCTCTCACCCTTTCAAGACTGCACCTGCTGAAGTATTTCAAGCTAAGAGTTGTCTGCAGCGGGAGGGATAAATTTAATTTCCTGAGCGTCATGATAGCTGGAGGTTTTGTGGGCTTTTCTTACTCTAATGATGCCGTTTTTTTTCCTGCACAGCCATAAAAGATTTGAATATCTCCCTAATACCACCACACTGTGTATTTCCTTCCTTTTGTTCGTTTGGCCCAGTTTGCATGCTACAACTCACTGTAAAAATGGGATGCATGAAATGGGAAGCAGCGTGGAGCTGTCTATTACTTTAACTACACCTTTTCAGTTGAAAGCCATATGAGTGATACAGCTCATAAACCCTCTCCTATGCACCTGCCACCTCCCCACCTTCTGACCTTCAGAGAAAATGCAGGACATGAAGGCTCCATATCAGCTGCTGGCTTCCATGGATCCTGACACATCCAAACATTCATCACTGAGCCACTCAGCACTGACTGTTTCTCCCACATGGCCAGAGCTTCACAACAGTCCAGCTCTACTTGTTTAAGATTCATTGCTACTCTTACTAATGCCATGCTTTCTAATGGACTCGACTTTATTGACCTCTTTTTAGAATACACAAGCAGACCACAGAGGCTATTTTTGAGCATCTGTGAATAGAGATATTCATCATCCAGGAGAAGGCAGAGTTTTACAGACCCTCTTATACTTAGAGGTTGTCTTCTGCTGGCTGTCTGAGCAAACACACAGATAAATAATGGACAAGACGCTCGTAATGAATGTTATGCTGGTTGTAACTTTACAATCAGATAAAGGTCAGGGGAGTCCTATCAAGTGTATTTTCTTGGCTGGGTCAACTTCATTTGTAGTCAGGGGATGAACAAAGGTGTTTATTTGTGGGATTTCTTCATATATTTGCATAGAGAAAATTGTTGAACTCCCAAAGGATCACAGAAAACATCTGAAATCATCTATCTATTCTCTCAAAAGGCATCTTGGGTTGTTTTTTTAAAACCTGATTGCAAGTAGAATGTTACCCTGTGGTGTTTTAGTAATAACAATTACAGAGTCCTCTTTGTCTGGCTACTGTCTAGCACTTATAAGAGAGCTGGGTAGTTCTAAAGCACTAACCAAAGAGACTCTGCTCCTTCTCCTAATATTTTACCTTGAAGTTTATCTCCGTGGTTATTCACATCCTTCAGGTTTAGAAAATGTTTGACTTCTGCTAAGGCCAGAAAAATCTCACTGTTAAGTAGAGCTTGCACATTTTTGCAACATCAGAACACCTGGATATTTTGGTTGAGGCAAGCAAAAATAATGTCTAACTGTAGTTTCCAGAAATTTAGCTGACTGCACCACAGTATTTGTTTAACAATGAGCAATGAGCAATTAATGCTGCAGTGCTGCCTTATGGAGGTCATTGTTTTCTGCTTATTTAAGATAAAGCCTAAGAGTTAACAGGTCCCAGACATTCTTCTCTCCAGCTGGACTCTCTTGCTCCTTCTCTGGAAACCCATGGCCTTCCCAGACCAAAAAATTAATATACTGTTTTCCAAAAGACATTCCCTTGTCTACATTTGCTCATGTATCAACTTGAGTGGCATCCAGTTCTTAATCAGTCTCATTTATTTTGATGTCTGCCCATCCTCTGCTGCTAAAACAACTTCAGCACCTCTGGGAAGGCTTTCTACAAGATTTAGGAGTTTGTTTGTGGGAATTTTTACAATTCTTTCAGAACCACATTTGAGAAGTCAGACACTGATCTTGAATGAGAAGGCCTGGCTTCCAGTGTTCACTCTAATTTATCCAAAAGATGGGTTTTTGTCAGGGCTCTGTGTAGGCCAGCCCAGTTCTTCAAGTTCAAGTCAACAGCTTGATCTTGCTCTTTGCTGAAATGCAGAATACATTGAAACACAAAACTTGGCTCCGTAAAAGTACTTAATGACACCTGAAAAAATTTAGTAGCAGGTATGTGCACAGTTGCTGTTATAATCACTGCTGTTATTTGGACTGGACACAGTTCAAGCAAATACTGGAAAAATACTTCCCACTAAAATGTTTATAATCCCCATCCCATTTGAATGGGATGGGGATTAATCACAGCAAAGGTACACTGTTTAATCCCAATACATGTGCTCTCCCAAGCACACTGTCTTCCGTGAATTACTCAACATAGAAACATCAATACAATCACAGGAACAATAAAAGCATCACTAAACATCTTGCCTCCATGTCTTATATCTTATTTATGAGATTCTACATATTAGACTCTGTGGCTTTCTCCTTTAAGCCTCCACTCATTAACTGGGAGGTGGCGAGTTCAAGGCAGATTTACTTTTTTTTTTTTTTTTTTTTGTCTCAACCTGTCTAAAACAGATCTACATTTGGGGGTCCAGACACTGTTTAAAGTTTCCTGGGCAGCCCCATTGGTTTGGTGTGTGAGGGATTTCTATACATGGGATTTTGGGGGTTTTGATAAGATGTAAGGTTAAAAAGTAAAATATGTAATAATTTTTAGGAAATTGTTAAATGTGAAATTATGGGATTTGGTAAACTCCTCTGTGAGTGAAAAAATGGTTTAGTCCTGTAACAGTTGAGTGTTTAAGGCTGCCATTTTTCATTAGATTGTGATTGCTGCCATTGGACATTGATGGTCCATAGAGTTGAGCCTTAGGTGGAAAAATAAATCACTTTTTGCTTTCACCACACTCTGACTCAGTATTCAGCTTCACAGTAAATCCAGCTGCTAAAGATCTTGTTGTCACACTCACATAGAAAAGCTGACTCATTCTGACCCATTCACATTCAGTTGTACAGCCTCTCAAGTTTACTTTTTAGAGCAGAACAAAATCATCTGCAAAATGACGTTCCTAAACCAGACAAACAGCTTTCCACAATTATGTGTTGAGATTTCAATGAACACCACAAACAGGATCGGGACAAAGAGAAGCCCTGGCAGAGTCCAACTTCCACTGCTTGACTTTGTGTTCAGAATGTGGACACTACTCTTGTTATGGGGATTCAAGGACTAGATAGCCCTTAAAAACATCTCTGGAACTCCATACTTCTGCAACACAGCCCACAAAATCCCTCGTGGGACCCTGGAGCCTTGTACAGGTCCACAGTTAAAAGGCCAGAGCGGAAGCCACACTACTCCTCAAGGTCAGGCAATTGGTTGAATTCTGTTTTCTAGCACCCAGACAGTATTAAGTTGACCTTAAGTATAATAAGGTGAATACAGTGGACCCCAGGCATTCATGGGGTTAAGGACCACAGCCGCCCGCAAATAACTAAATTCCTCGAATACTTGAGATCCCCTCTAAAAACATGTATATTTGGCTATTTTAACAGTTCAAACACCAAACATCCTCTAATATGCTATAATACACAGAGTGAAAACCATCTGTAGAAGCTAATATTTACAGTCTTCTTTATTTCCACTCTTAGTGGTTACAGCCAATCAGCAACCAAGGAAAATGAATGCTGCTTCTGAATTGGCTGCTTTGCAAATGCCAAGCAATAGCTTGTCAAGTAGAACTGCACCCATGTGTTTCAGCCTCTCAAGCTGCATTTTTTTAGAATATTTTAGATATGATCTATGCAAAAAATTTGTGAATAGACATGTTTTCTGTGAGTAATTTGGAGCTACGTTCCACAGAAAAATCCACGAATCACGGTGAATCAGTGAATACTGAACCTGAAGCAGGGAGAGGTCCAGCAGTTCATTCTGCTATTTTAAATGTCTTTATTCTTCTTCTACTCCTCTATTTTAATTAGATGTACATAGATATATATTTAATTCTGTAAATATAAATTGCTTACCTTTTTTATTTCTAAGGGGACTGTCTGTTTTTGCCCATAACTAGCTGAATGGTGTCATTGAAAAAAAGTACAAGTTAGTTAAATGTGTGAATTCCTACTTGCTTGCCAAGCAACAGTGTAATTCACCTTCAAAAACACAGTTGCTATAAGCTGTTATTATGAATGAACATTAGCCATAGTATTAAGAAGACTGAAGGTCAAGTTATGTTACTTATTTAGTTACAATGTAATGTTCTGCATAGAAAAGCTACATCTTGGCATTTACTTGGATGTTGTATTGACACTTGCTCCCTATCCACACCTTTTAAAAATACCTGCAAAGATGCTGCTTAGGATTGACCAGTTGAGTCCAGGTGGCTGATAGATCTGATAGTATGGCTTATCAAATAACAGTCAACATCTTAAAAGTGAGACATGACATTTACTTAGGCTTTAATCAGTGGATGGAAGCAGAAAATTGGTTGCCTGAAATATAAATAGGGCTTCAGTAAGTCATATCGAACCCCCATCTGGTAATAAGGGGGCAGGGACATAACAGACTGTTACCACATATTCCCAAACACATCTAATTCAGTTATAATCACTCTCTGTGGATGTAAAACAGGCATAAAAATAATAGATATATGATGTGTGTCATCATAAAAATATTGGATTAAAGCACTGAATTGTTGGTGAGGAGTGTTGGAAGGACCCAAAATGCAGGCTTACAGACTAAGATTCGGATAAAAGCTTTATTTCACTTAACGAAAGCTTAAAGCAGGGAATCCAAAATCATAAATCCAACAACAAGAGAAACACAAAGACAAAATCCACTGAGAGAAGGAGATCCAACGCTGCTCATGGATTTGATAACAGGCAAAGAAGGACCAGGATTATATACTGATGGAGATGATGATGAAAGGGATGTAGGAAGACCTGAAGAGTTAGAGAGCAAAAGTTACAATGGAACATTTCTAGCTAAATAAAGTAGTGGGTTAGAGAACTAGGCTCACATTAATGCATTCACAGCTTAAATAAAACAGTAGGACATAAAATCAGTAACAAATAAATAAAGATGTACATAATCCACAAGTTTATAATAGACACGGGTTAGTATAAAAATAATGAAAACAATAAAAAAAACAATATTTTCTGTGTGCAGTTTGCCACAAGCCTTCTAGGGCAGTGTTTCTAAACCCTGCTCCTTTAAAAATCACTGTCATTCGTGTTTTAGATGTGTCTCACCTGATTCAAATGATTGGGTTACCTTCTCAGCATGCTATCAGAAATCGTGATGACCCATTTATTTAAGTCAGGTTTCCAGCAGCAGGAAAACACCTAAACATGCAGGACAATAGGTCCAGAGGACCACTGCTCTAGGGGACACAGCAAGCATGTGAAAGAGAGAGCTATAGTCAGATAAAATAAAAATGTACAGAATTTTTTTTTAAACCAAAATGCACTGTGTGCTGGAAAACTAAGACTCCATACCACCCTGACTATACCAATATGTGGCAGCATCATGATGCGGGGATGCCTATCTTTAGCAGGAATAGGGAAGCTGAACAAAGTTGATGAAAAGATAGATGGAGCTAAATAAAGAACATTCCTGCTGAAGAGGTCATGATGTTGTAAGAGGGAGATTGTAGTACCACTTGTGGCTGTTTATAATTTTAAGCTGTGCAGAAAACTGAGTTCTTCCAGCAAAGAGTTGTGTGTCCTATTTCATCCTATTTGTTGTATTTTGTGCAAAATAAATGTCTTTTTCCTCTTAGGGTAGTTTGCCTGGAACTAGAAGCCTAATCACTGTATGCTTCTCATTAATATTTTTTCTCTTTTTTTCATCCACGGTCTGTGCCGTTCTGTGCGGGGTCATGGTTTCTGAAGTGGACTCACGCTGGCTCTGAAACAGTAGCTGAGGCTGAAGATAAAACGGAAGCTTTTCCATATAAAACAACTTCACTGCTACTTTTGCTCCTCTCTGAGCCAGTCTGCTCCCATGGGTCTTAGTGAGAAGGAGAATAAATGCAAAGATAGGATGGAGAAATATGATGAAAAGGCCAGTTGTGACAAGCACAGAAAGGGAGAGAGACAGCTGTTTGGGGAAGAGAACAAACCCAGTTGGTGTAGGAAGGCTGAGTTATTTGTCAGTTTTTGTCTTTGAGCGGGCTTGGAGGTGTACTCTGGCACATATTTGTCTCTGTATATTTATAAACTGTTAGGTTATAAAATTCCAAATTTCAACATATTAGCATCATTCCCCCATCATTTAGGCTGAGCATCTCTGTCATCCAAAGTGAAGATATTAAAATATGGAATCTAAAAGAGTCCACACACAAGGAGAAGCAATGGATGGTGTGTTTTGTATGAGTCTTCCAGAGCCACTACGCTCCCTGGGTTTCCTCTGATGCCCATTAATCATGAGCTCTCTTGCATAGTCACCCCAGCTTCCTATCCACGCCCCCCCCCCCCCCACACACACTCTCAGCTTGTCAGTTAACAAGCCCCGACACCATGACAGTGACGTGTGTGCAGCTGACTGATGCCTGCCTCAGGTCCGTATTGAAATGCTCCTGCATGGAGGCCAGTAAGATTGTCTTTCTCAGCTTCTTATGATGGAATATTAAAAAAAAAAAAAAAAAAAAAAAAAAAAAGGCAGCCCAGCTTGGTGATTCAATTAATTGTGCAGGGGAGAAGGCACAGCTCTATTTAGAGACACTTTCCGTTTGACAGCATTTACAGTGGCATGTAATCAACCCGTGTTTTCATTTTAAACACATAGAAGAATTTCTCTGTGGTTGCCACCCCCCCCCCCCAAAAAAAAAAAAAAATAAAAAAAATAAAAAAATAAAACAAAAAAACATCACTGATCTTTTTTCTCTCTCTTATTGTCTGTGTGTTGTTGTGTATCCAGGCTCAGTGTCCCTCAGTGTGTTCCTGGTCTCCCTCGCAGTGACAGTTTGTGCAGTTTGGCTGGTGGCTCTTTGTGGGGTCTGTGGTTGGTGTCAACGGAAGCTGGTGAGTTTACACGCACATGCAGCCGGAAGCTTTAAATCTACACTGCATTACATTGCAACTTGTAATCTTAATATAGTTAAATAAACAGTGAACCTTCAGAAACAGCAGAGAAAATTCATTCAATGCAGTGGCTCTCAAAAGCATACACAACCCTGTTAAAATGGCAGCTTTCTGGAAATGTAAAACAATGAGGCCATGATAAATAATTTATTTATTTATTGGTCATTTTGTTTTACCTTTCCATACATGTGTCAAAAGAAAAAACACACAATGCTGACAAAAAACAAAAAAAAACCAAAAAAAAAAAAAAAAAAAAAAAAATGAAAAAAGCAAAAAAACCCCCAAAACTATAGATAAATAGTATTTAAACAATATTTAAATTCCTTTCAATGGCAAGAACTCAAAGTTTAAACTGAAGAAAGTGTAGGTAGAAGCATAAGCTTTTTATACCTTCACTTATTTATGCATACAGGATGAACAACAACACAGACATTTGTTAGAAGAAAAAAAAAAAGTGCAGTAACCTGGTTACATAAGTGTGCCCACTCTGAAAGTTTTCCAAATCAATCACCTTTTGAAGGCATCTCTTGTCCTCTTGACCCCTCTTCATGTGACCCCACGTATTCTCTGTAGAATTAATTTGGCTAGACATTTCCAAAACTTTAATTTTCTTCTCATCAACTCATCCTTGTAACGTTCTGGTTGGATGCTTGGGATCACAGTAATGCTGAAATAAAACCAGTCTTCACCTTTCTTTCAGATACCTGAAGGTTTTTGTCAAAACTGACAGGTATTTCGAACCTGTCATTTTTCATCCACTTTGACATAAACCACAGTTCCATCTGAAGAAAAGTAACCCCACAGCTTCACACTGCCACTACCGTGGTCACTCTGGACATGCTGTTGTTTTAGTGATGTTCAGAGATGTTTTTGTGTTAAATGACCCAAAACCTTAAGTTTGGTTTGATCAGACCATAACACATCCCCCCATTTGATTTTGGGAGATTTTAGCCTGAATGTTTTTCCTTGGAAGAAAAGTCTTTTGTCTTGCAACTCTACTCCCTAGCCTATTGTCTCCATCATAGGGGAAATAGAGGACATTTTGGTCACATGTAGAACACAAAGATTGTGCTACTTGTTAGAAATTCCTTCAGCTGCTTTCTAAACTGTTTCTGCCATGTCTTTTCAATAATTTTAAAGAAAAGTGGAGTTTCACTAATGTCTCTGCTGGCCAAATTTCCTCTTAACTACTGGTGGATATAGATATAATGCTGTGGAACTTGTTGCTTCCTTCACCTGATTGATACCTTTGTACAAAGATATTATTCTGATCTTTTCTAACCTCTCTACAAACTATACCTTTAATCAAATAATGCAAAAAGTGGAAAAAGTCAGAAAAATCTAACTAAGGTAGTTGAGCATTATTTCAGGCTAATCAGATTTACTATAATTGATGACAGAAGTGAACCCATGAAAACTGAATACTGAAAATTAATCAAAGTTGCTTCAGCAAGATATTGCTCACTCATGCAACCAGGTTATAATACAATTTTAGTTTTTATATTATCCTTTCTTATGAATTAGTTTTTTTTCTGCTTAATTGTACAGACAAGATGTCACATTGAAGGTTAAAAAATGTGGCATGATCCATTTCTTACATTACAACCCTTGGTGCCTGTGCACTTTAAAGATCAACAGAACAATGTGAATCTTGCTGGATGACAAAGTTCCTGTCTTTTACTGTTCATAAACAAAACATTCTCCATCAGTAAAGTTCCCAGCACCTGCACTTCCATGCCCCTAATAATTATTACACCATTAGGCTGTCAGTATTCCTAAATGTTTGATATTTTTCTATTTGTTCAGCTGTGTGAGCTTAATTTTATCAGCCCAATTCACATTTATTTACACTTGAGCAGATTAATCCTGTGGCTGCAAACGTAAGCTTTCCGCTGACTGGATTCATACCGTCTGTTTAAACGCCTTTGACAGAGGGCTCCAATGTGTCGAGCTTCTTTCTAAAAGGCATCACAAAAAGGTATGAAATGCTAATTTTAAGTTCAAATGGGCTGCTTATGTCATATCAGTGTTTGCAATGCAAAAAAATTCTTAAAGGTATGATAATTATTGTTAGTTGAAAGGATAACTTGTTCTTATGGAACATTTTTAACAGGATCATAAAAGTCATTTGTAATGAAAATAAGTGTCCCTGTTATCACTTCAGGACCTGATACAGCTCAGGTTCTGAGTTAGTACCTTTCTAAATACTGAGCCAAAACATATGACAACAAACTTTTTATAGAAATAAATGAAGTGCAGATGCACTTTGCAGTGTAAAAAAAATAGTAAGAGAATGAATGAAAAAAGTATGTCTGTCCATCCATCCATAACTTCATAAAATGAGGCCAAAATCCATAAACTAGAACTAGAAGACTAGTAGCCGTCTCATAGCACACAAACAGTTGTCGAATTCAATGATTTTAACTGTAAGCTAATCAGAACATGGAGCGCTCATTAAAACGTAGATTTAAACTTTATATCAGCTGAAGGGGAGCCTGCTGCCAAAAAACACCATGAGAAAGAACAGACCTGGAGAAGAAGCTGATGCCAGTGTCCTCCAGTCAAGCTCATAAGTAATACCCCTAACAAATAATTGGTATATAAATCTCTACGTGAAGAACATAAGGGGGAAATTCCCCCCAATTTTAAAAAGTGAATTACAGGTGCAGTTATTACATTAAATAGTGCTGCTGGTTTTACTCTTTTGACCATGTTGTACTTATGTAGTTTTGGTTTTTTCATGCATGATTTCTTCAGGTACGAAAAGGAGCCAACTGTCACTGGGTGTTTTCTATCAACCTTGTGTTATATAAAATTTGCTTTGACAACCAGTGATGAAAGATATTTTCCTATAGTTTTTTTTTTTCCACAGTTACAAGAAACTTATCTTACTGAATAGAATCTATTAACAGGGGAGTACCTGAACATACTTTAGTTTAATCAGAGACCTAATCATAGGACATTGGAAGAGATAGAAATCTTGTGAAATTAATGCAGAGTTGAATTTTAAGTGAAATTTAACCAGTTTCATAATCACACATCTACAAGTCACTTACTTTGTTTTTTTGGGGTTTTTTTTAGGTTTTGTAAGCCAGAATTTCCTCTGTCTAAGAACCAGCAGCACATTATTTCTGTTCTAATATGCTATGGAGAACAAAAACTCGTCACCGTTCTACATCAGAATTGACATAAGTCAAGAAAAAGTCTCACTGGTTCCCGTCTATAGTTCATAATAACTGAATACTTTAAAAACAGTTCTTACCTACATGAGTAAACAGTACAGACAAAGAATGTGTGTAAAATTGTCTCTCTGAGGAGGAACACAGCACAGATGAAGCAGACTGACCTCTGACAGAGGGCGTGTCATTGGAATTATGTGGTATGAAATGTAATTGATTAAACAGGAGCCACCATTCATCACACAGACAGACCTATAAGCCTGAATGCCACTTCATCTTAAAGGATTCTTTTCACATTTTTATGCCTGTAAAGTTAATTTATTTCTTATTCAACCTGATACAACCAAAGAAAACCTGTTTCAAGTTTAATATCGCCTCAATCTCTTCTTTTTCTGCTCAACGTTGCTCTGCCAAGTCACTCAAATAACAGAATTTGACAGTACAGCAGGTTCTACACACACCAGCCCTCTATATGGCCATTTAAAGCACTACAATCACCACGAAGGTGGCTGTGCCTGAATTATCTGCTGATGTCATTACAACATATAGGGGGTAAATGATCCTTGCTAAAATGGGACAGAGGTTCAGGACAAGCTCTGTGTTGTTTCAACAGCACATTATATTTGATATTCCACCTTAAAATAAATGGAGCAGTGAATTTCTCATAGTTTCCTGTGGTGAATAGAGATAGTCCTGGTGCAAGTGTCCTGGAAAGTCTCTAAGGTCCTCCTCTGAGCATCGCTGCAGATGAGTCTTATTTTTATCCTCCGACGGTGCTGTGAAATAGTCCCGCTGCAGCTGCAGGTAGAGATTAAGTGACAATTTTTTGGGCCTCACGACACTGCGATGGCTGCCGTTGACCACACCGAAAGATTTTCTTCTCTCTCAGATGGCATTTAAAGCACTGGCATTTTTGTTTTAATATCACTGAATGTAGTTACCTTCTGGGTTTGTGTTTGTGTGTGTAGCAGACTAGGTGGGAGGAATTAAGACGTCAATTAAGACGCTTTGTAGTCTTCGGACCACTTACTTTGGGGAAAAAATGTCAGCAGCCCACTGGTGTGAAACCACTTTAAACACAGCTGTTTGATGTAGAAAATAATTAAGTGTGACTGAGATGAATCGAGCTCATTTCTTTGATGGGAAACGTGTTATTGATGATATGCTGCAGTTTGAGGAAGAACAAACAATGTTAATCTTGTTAAAAATAGGTTTTTCACCTGTCATCACGAAAAATGTTTTTCCATACATGCAAAAGTATTCATTCATACATCCTTAATATTTTCGCCTTTTGTTGAGTTACAACCTAAAACTTAAGTGTATTTATCTGGATTTCATGTGATAGGCCAACACTAATAACTGTGAAGTGGAAATAAAAGGATACTGAAACATTCTTTTTTTTTTTTTTTTTTTTTTTTTTTTTTTTTCTTACAAATAGTAATATAAAAAATATGGCAACATTTTGTCTTCAGCCCCCATGTATCAGTACTGACAGACATCTCAAAAGTTGCAGTTCTGTTGGTGTTTGTCTCTACAAAGTTTTTGCCCATTCTTCTTTGTAAAGTAGTTCAAGCTCAGTCAGACTGGATAGAGAGCATCTGTAAATATGAAGTTCCAAGTCTAGCCACAGATTCTTAATTGGATTCTTTGATTTTGCTTGGGCTATTTGTTTAGGGATTTTTTTATTTTTATTTTTATTTTTTTGTACCTCCATCATATATTCAAATATTTTGCTGTCTAACAGATTATTTTCATGTATGTATTCATGTTTCTATTAACTTACCAGCTTCTCTGTCCTTACTAAAGAAAAGTATCTCTGTATCATGATGCTGCCACAACTACATTTCATTATAGGGATGGTGTGATCAGGGGGATGTGCAGTGTTATTTTTGTTCACATATTGTATTTTGTGTAAAGGCCATAAAGAATTTTGGTCTCATCTGGTTATCTAATCTGATCAGAACTCCTTCCTCCACATGTTTGATCTGTCCCCTTCATTGCTTGTGGCAAACTGCAAACAAGACTTTTTAAGGCTTTCTTTCAAAAGCATCTTTCTTCTTATGACTTCCGTAAGGCCAGGATTTGTGGAGTGCACAAGTAATAGTTGTCCTGTCACCATATTCTCCCACTGCATGTCTGCAGCTCTTCCAGAATAGCCATGGGCCTCTTGGCTGCTTCTCTGATTAGTGTTCCTCCTTCTCCTCGTCTGGCCTGTCAGTTTAGATGATTGGCCATTGGCCATGTCTTGGTAGGCTTGCAGTTGTTCCATGCTCTTCCTGGTCTGTCAAATGTGCTCCAAACCTCTTCAAAAACGTTCCTTGATCATGATGCTGCTTGTTCAGTAATGTTCTGCATGGTAGCACAGTGGTTACCAGTGCTACTTTGCAACAAGATTGGCACTAGCATCCCTGCGAACCAGCACGAATAAGTGGGTATGCATGATAAGTGGGTATGCATGATAGGTCTGAAACAGACCTCTGAGGTGTTCAATGCACAACTGCTTTTATACCGAGATTAAAATATACACAGGTAGACTACTAATTTACTAATTAGGTAACTTCTGAAGGCAGTTAGTTGGACTAGGGCAGGGGTCAGCAACTTTTTTGGCTGAGAGAGCCGTGAAAGCGTCATATTTCAAAATGTATTTCCATGAGAGCCATATATTATTTTTTGACACTAAATACCACTGAATGCGTGCATTTTAGAGTAAGACTAACAATTTTAGAGCATAATAAATCTCTGAAGCTAATCAATAATAAATTACTTCTTACCTTTAATGCGACTTCTGGTGCTGCATAGTTTTGCTGATGGCTTTGATGTCCGGTTGATATGTGGTGAGGTTAAGCTTCATGCATGCGTTGAGGCTTCCATCCGTTAAACGTGATCGTAGGTTGGTTGTAATGTTTTTTAGATGTGAGAAAGACTGCTCACATGCATACGTAGAGCCAAACAAACATATTTCGATGCAAATGTAGCATGGCGTGTGTCGAAGTGCCGCTTTATATTGGACCGTTTCATCGAAGAAATTTTATCATTGCAAATTAGGCACACCGCAGAACCTGCTCTCTCCACAAAGGCGAATTCCTCTGCCCATTCCGGCTGAAATTTACGGTACTCTTCATCTTTTTTTTTTCTTTTAGCTATGTTCTTCGTCAAAAGGGTTTGCTCTGCAAAAGCTAGTTTTAAACAGAAGAAACAAAATGGAGGGAAGTTTACTTCTTGACCTCACACTGACCTGTGTAGGTCACACATTATCCAATAAAATTAGAGTTTTGATGTTGGACCCGCCTGTAACATCAAGGACAGCTGTGATTGGCTCTAGCCACACACAACCTTCAACAGGAGCGGTAGAAAACAGGTGGATTAAAATGCACAATGCATGTTTTTTTTTTTTTTTTTTTTTTTTTTTTAAGGATTTCTCCGCCAGCCAGATGCAGTCATCAAAAGAGCCATATATGGCTCTAGAGCCATAGGTTGCCGACCCCTGGACTAGGGTTTACTTAGCGGAATCAAAGTAAAGCAGTCAGAATACAAAGGCACCTCACACTTTTCAAACCTGTATTTTTGTTTATCAGTTTTTCTTCTATTTCACAACTATGTACAGCTTTGTTTCAATCACAAACATCCCAATAAAATATCCTGAAGTTTGGGGTTGTAACAAGACAAAATGTGAAAAGTTCAAGGGGTCTGAATACTTTTTCGCTAAGCACTGCATAAGACAAAAAAATCTTAAAGATTTTGTTTAAAAAATAGTTTCCTTTACCTCACCAAGTTTTAAATCTTTATGTGTTGTTGTTCCTAGTAGGTTTATGTTGCCTGAGTCCATAACAGGGTGCATTAGTGTAATTTACATTAACATGCTTGCTTTAAGCTAAAATCCTTTATTGCAAAAAGGCTTCTGTATCCTGTTTGCTATAAGGTCAAGCACCCTGAATTTTTTCTTAGCTCATGTCCAAGGCATTCGTTTTGGATATTTCCGAGTGTACTCTTAGACAGCGTCAGCTTTGATAAGAACAAGTGACTTGCCTGAAGACTCACGTGTCATTTGCGAGTGGGCCCATGCCAGTTTCTGGTATGATTCATAGGTTAATAGACAAGATGTTTTTGGGCGAGTGTTGTTTTTGGTATTTTAGCTTTGGCAAACTGTTTTGTTTCAGCAGTCCTTACATGAAGTCATCCTGAAGCCTCATTACTGCTTAAAAAAGCTCTCCTTTGAAGTGCAACACAAAGAACACTTCACTTTGTTTTTGCTTAAAGATTCATAGGTATGATGAATTTTGAACATGTACATAGTCAGTGTTGCAATAAAATAACAAATACTAATACAATAATCTCTTATAATGTGATTATTGGGCTCCTGTGTGGCGGGGCTGATAGGTGTCAGCAGGAGCCTGTGCTGTCGGTAGTGGGAGAGATTTTCAGATTTCAGAAGGGGCTCAGCTCTAACATCTGTTTGAGCAGCAGTGGCCGCTTGGCATTCAGGAACCCCCCACCTGTTCCTGTGTACCTTGTTGCTGTTTGATCCGTGACATAGTTGTGAGTGGGGTTAAGATTGAACCGGACCACATTCACGGCACTCACTCAGGGTTTCCCTTTAATATTCTGCCTGCTGTAATCGCATATTTGAGAGGGAAATATTGTAATTATATCAATGAAAAGATCACTAAGTAAAGACCTTTAAAGGAAGATTGTCATGTATATTTGAAAGGTTATATACAATATGAAGTTTAAAATACAACAGCAGAACACAAGTATATGAAAAGGAAGATTTTGACTGATACTAAATACCAATCAGTTGATTTAACAGCAGATAATGATTGTAATAGTTAGCTGCTGTTTAATTGTGATGGGATTCTGGTAATATCGAGTGAGCGTGTCGACTCTTGTTGCCTGTTAATTCATGGCAAACAAACACAGCTGGGTGTTGGAAGGCGAGTGCATTGCCAGGCGAGACAGATAGAGAACCATGCTTTTTAACTCTGCCTCCTCTTATGTTGGGACTCTTTCAGAAAACTGTTGGCATCACTGCAGGCAGTCCAAGACCACATCTTCTCTTACTCATCTGCAGCTCTGTAGCAGAAACTAAACTTCCTGCTGCTGACTGGATATCATTTTTACTTTTTAACCCTTCTCTGCAAACCTGAAAGACAATTGTGCATGAAAATCCCAGTAAAGCATCAGTTTCTGAAAAACTGTGCTTGTTTGGTACCAGCAGTAATACATCAAGTTCAAAGTCACTGAAACACCTTTTTTCCTCATTCTGATGCTCAGTTTGAACTTCACCAAGTCATCTTCACCATGTCTAGATGCATTAATGCATTGAGTTATTGCCACGTGATTGGTTTATTTGCTTTTGGCATTAACCAGGTGACCAGGTGTACCTAAAAATTGGTTGGTGAGTTTAAATTATGTCTAGGTCAAGGCCAGAATCATAGAATCAAAGTAACAATAATATCACTGATAAGAGCAGTTTGCTCATACGTTGTTTCTGAATTAAGACACATTATCAACTCAGCTCGGTGTCTGCATTGGTTCCCAGTAATGGATTAACCATAACCCCCTATGCTTACTTTGTATGTTTGTATATGACAGCAGTTCTGGATTAGGCCATATCTGTCTTTAGAAGTCATCTATGAAAAGGACTTCATCTCTACATTAATTTATGCCCTGCCCAACAGGAGGCTAATACTTATTTTATTCACATCAAACAGTTGGAATTTTTGGAATAAACATGCAGTAAGGAACAGTTCTTATATTTTTAATGAGGAAAAAATACATTGGCTGTACTTTAAAGTTGGACTTCAGCCACAACCATAATTTTCAAATGTATTATTCTGTAATGCAACCACAAACTGACTTTCTCTACTATTCCTGCTGGTTATTTTGGTAAATTTCTCAGAATTAATATATTCTCAGTAAGGATTGCTGTAATGCTTTATTCCTTGATTTCAATAAAACTCCCCTAGAATTGATTTGGAGAAATAAGATGAAGTGGTTGTCCAGAGAAAACATATCAAACTTATACACACAACACATGTGAAAATTGTAGCATGTGTTTTAAAACAGCAAATTTAGAATCTGATTAAATATTTATTTCAATTTATTCATTAAACTAATTTGTTTTTTAAACTATTTAATTGTTTGAAACAAATGCTTTATTCTGGGAATTTATTGTTCGAATGTAATGTGACTAAATAATTAAACCCTTACTAATTAACTGCAATAGCCCCAGCAGCACTTAAGTCATGATATGTTTGATTGTCAGAAAGTATTATGGGGACATGCTGCAGTTTGGCTTATTTCATTATTTGATGCATTGAAATTTATTATGATGTGCTGAATCCAAGCAAGACCTCACTGAATCCTTCAATCTGAAAACAAAAAGCCAGGCGGTGAGTTTACCGTCTACTACTGGCTTTCTGTAACCTAGATTTGGAGTTATTGACCTGATTTTCTCCTTTGTTTTCCATCTTATTTTGTAATAACTGCTGAGCTTTGTCATATCAGTCTTTATGGATTTCTGCTGCCATTCTTCCTTCTTTTAAGGAGAAGAAGATGAGTTTTAACTATCCATATTGTGAATGAACCTGAAGGATGACCATTTCTTTATTTTTTACTTTTTGAAGCTGTATGTTCTCTCAAAGAGGAATGTGTGTCTCACTGCAGAATGGATGACTCCTTCCTCGTTTTTAAACTCAATCCTCTTGGGACTGTCTGTCACTCACTGTTTCACTCATTTCTCATTTGCACCTGTCTCTCTCTTCTGCTACCTTCCATCCCATTGCTTCACAAGCTGCTCTCCACCATCATTGTTTTTCACTCCTTGTGGTCTGGCCTCTTTTTTTGTTTTTCAATTTGATTTTCATTTTCAGCTTTCGCTCCTCTTTCTTGGCGCTGGACCTCGGCTCATCTCCTGGGTCCTCCCACCTTTCAGAAATTTTTACCATTGCAATGAATGAAACATGAGTTTTGTTTGATAGTTTGTCCTTGCTGCACAAAAAAGCAGACTGTTTTTCTCTCCAAAATAATTGTGATGCAAGAGAATTTGTTGCAGTTTGCCTATGTTTGGTAAAGTACACCTCTTGCCCTTGCAACTTACATGTGGCTTATACCTTTCTGTCACATTTTCAGACATTTTGGATTACCCCCCTCCACACACACACACACACACACACACACACACACACACACACACACACACACACACACACACACACACACACCACCCACACATGTTTGTGTTTTATAAGTAGTTCATTTAAAATTCAGTGTGTCATTCACTGGCCCCTCTGTTATGAGGCTGTTTAACTGGTTACTCTGTCATTGTTTATTCATTTGTTGACCTTTCCAGTTTAGATTAGAACTAAATACACAAGACATGAGTGGCTTAGTGTCCGTGTATGTATTAGATATGATCCTTTTTGCTGCTGTGGCTTTTATCATTTTTTCTCAGTAGAGTTTTTGTAAACTCTGACTTTGCAACAAAACCAAAAGCCACACAATTCCAGGTTTTTGTTGCAGTTTTTGGATGAGCTTGATTCTAGGAGACAGAAACTCCAAATGCACTGCCTGGTAAGAAAAAACTGAGGCTTTTGAGATTGAAAAATCTTTGATAATAAATATTAAAAATATTGTAAAAATATATAATAAAAAAAAGTGAAATAATAAAATGTTAAATCAAAACATACATAGAGAAACAAATGTTTATTTTTTACCGTCTTTAGAGCTCAGTGATCATCATGTACATTTGCAGTGTAATTTTATTAAGTAAGCTTATTGCTTATCAGTAAGGTCAATTGACTTCTTATGGCTTTATTGCAGATGTTCAAACTTTTATTTTTTATAACCTTATTCTCTTTTAAAGTATTCCATAACCTTGTCCCAGACCTTTTGTGTTCCTTGGTGTTCATGATGCTGTATGTTCACTAATGTGCTTTAACAACCCTCTGAGGCCTCCGGAGAACAACTGTGTTTGTGCTGACTTTTTAATTCAGACAAGTGCAACTGCCCAGGATTTTTTTAGGGGTGTAAGAGTAAAGAGGACTAAATATAAATGCATACCACACTTTCCAGATTTTTTACTAGTAAAAACACTTTTATCATAATTATTATAGAAAACGGTGAAGTTAGGGCTTAAGCAGTTTTTTGTTCTATAGAGATATGACCCTGGGAACATGTATCTGCTTGCATTATGATATGCCAAAATATCCAAGGCTGTAAGTTTGATTAACTCCCAGCAGACCAGCTCACCTCTGCAACTGCACCTTTAGCCAACATAAGAGTCCAACTTAACCAAGCTGTGCTATCAAGGTTAAGGTGTGTAAGAATGTTTTCTCCCAATGTTTTGCAGGGATGGAGAACTGTCTGCTCCTCTTTGTGTGTATCAGAGCATCACTTTCAGTGTTGCATTCATGGTTTTTTTTTTTTGTGTGGAAGGGCAGCTTTGGGCTGATTCCCAACCTGTTCCACTCGTATAAAAGTGTCAGTAGAGATTACCTGCAGCAGGACACGTGCAAGGCACCTTTAACAGTAATGAGCTTTTCCAGAAGAAAGCACACTGCAAAACCTACTTTTTGAGCCCTTCAAATTGCCATTATTTCCATGGTTACTGCAGGTCATGCTCCAGCTGTTTGAAATCCAGTTTGTGAGGGACTTTTAGGAATGCCACTCTCCAGGACCCGGCGGATTACCTCAAAGAGGCAATTGCCATGTAAATTTCAGGGTGGTGTGAATGATAATCATAGTCAGAAATGACTCTTCACAGCAGATTTGATTTGACTTTGATTAGTGTAATCAGAGTATCATGAGGAGTGATGGCACAGTGTTCCTGAGATAATGGGAGAGGCATTTACACTTGAAATTAGCACAGCAAAAACACAGCTTCAAAGGAGAAATCCAGGCTAACCTTTTTGTTTCTTTGTTGTTCGCATCATCCCTTTCCTTCTCCATTTGGCTTCAGGGAAAGAGGAACAAGCCGGGAGTGGAAACAGCCGACACTCCAGACTCTGCACGTGGGCGAGGGGAGAAGAAAGCCATCAAGTAAGTGTCTGGTAACTGGTTGGGGTGGAACAGTCTGGTGATAATGAGCTCGATTTGGTTCGGCTTTGAGTCCCCCCAATGAACAACCACGCAAACATTGCAGAAAATGAGCATATATTGATTTTGTTTTGCAACAGTTTTCACAAGGATCATGTTTTTGGAGAGCAGTGTTATAAAAGGACAGTGATTTAAACAGTTTAGATTTAATCTTTTTTCACATTTCACATTTGAAGATCTTTGATGTTGATGAAGTTCTTTGACGGCTCAAGATGCTGCAGGTTCAAGGCAAAAGACGAGGACTTGAGCCCTTCTTGTGAAATGCTTGAAGTCTGATTGTTTTTGGGGTGATATTAATCTCACATTTCTTACAGGAATCAAACTGAGATAAAGGCATTTTATTGTCTTGGTAAATTAAGCCGATAGGTCAGATTTATATTCCTGTATGTGCTGCTGTATTCCACGTAATAACCTGCTCATTCTCTTCTATAGCCTGGTTTTGCCTCAGCTACTTTCAGTGTGTGTTTTATTTATTTCTGTATGGATGGTTTTTAAGTACTGAAATGGGCTTCAGCTTGTAAATGCATTCTGACTTGGTTTGTTGGATCTCCTAAGTTTTGTGGTTTTTTCTGACTGGCTCCAGCAGCGTTGGTGTGCTCTGTTGGTCATTTCAGCTTCCAACTCCTTTCTGCTCTGTCCCTGTGCTACGGCTCTGACCGGTGCTGTGTGACTTGTATGATATTAGTGATTCTGCTCACTGCACTCTCTGACTGTCTGTGTGTAATTTCTCTGCCTTGTGTTCCTTGTGCTCATGCTTTCTTTCTCACTTCTCTTAACACCAAGGATGGGGTGCAGACTTCGCTTCTGCTTCAAGATTTTTCTGTTATTATGACGTGTCTTTTATTAGTTTGAGTCTTTTCTTGCAATTTTGTCTGTGCAGCTGACTACCCTGAATAACCCTCTATGTATCTTTAAATACAACCTATACGATGACTTGTCTGCTTCAGGTAGAGAAACAGACTTTAAATCTGGGCCTGCTGTGTTTCCGTTGATGCAAGAACAACCTTCGTCCTCCAGCCAAGCCCCCGGGACAGCCTGTGATGTGAATGCTCGGTTGGTGCCAGGTCTGTCCGTAGTTGTGTTGCTCTGACCTGTCTCTCTCTTTGGCCGCAGTGATCTAGACAGAGACTTTTGGAATAACAATGACAGCAGCACAGTGCAGCAGAGGTGGAGCTCCTATCCGCCCAAGGAGTTTGTACTAAACATTTCTCCCTATGCCCCATATGGAGATCCTCGCCTCACGCTCAAGTGAGTCTTGGTCCAAGTCTGGTAAGAGACTTCCCTCTGAGCAGGGCTGTAATGAGGCAGGGGCAGTGCTGCTCTTTTTCCTTTTCTCTTTTCTTTTGTTTCCCTTTTTCCTTTCCTAGCTTCCCCTTCCCATATATTCCCTTCACCTGCTTTGCTATCACCACCATTAGCAAACTCATCCTAATTATGATTGGGTGTGGATAATTTCCATACGTAAAGACCAAATCCTCACGCAGATAACAGGGATATTTACTGAAACACCCATTTCATAAATGCAATCAAAATGTGCATATTTGTTGACCTGTTTTTGTTATATAATGTCATTTCCATCATCTGTAGTAACAACAACAACAATGATGATGATGATAATAACCCAACCACTGTTGGCACACTGGAGGGCACAAATGATTGCTAATGGTGGCTCTGGTTGGGAAATCTGAGCACAGCAAATGCCACTTATGCACATTACAGCATCCTGTTAAAGGCATTTGACTATTAGTGCATCAACAAAGTAGCACAGTCATATAACCCCCCACACCCCCCAGCATGTTTCTGCTGCTTCTCCTCCTCATACAGTGCTTTGCAAAAGTATTTATACCCCTTCATCTTTCACACATATTTTCGTGTTAGAACCACAAAATGTGAAAAACAAACACGAAGTCGAACATAATTGTGAAGTGGAAAGAAAATTATAAATTGTTTTTAAATTTTGTTGAGAAGACAAAACATCTGAAATGGAGGCTGAGCATTTGTATCCACCCTCTTTTACTCTGATGCCCTTATATAAATTATAGTTCAACCAGTTGTCTTCATAAGTCACCTAATTAGCCTGATGCTTGTTTATCACATTTTAACTGTGAAGACCTCAGAGGTCAAAGAGATACAGTTTTGGAGACTTTATTAGCACAAATTATAAAAGTAATAAACTAAGCTCTGAGCATCTCTCACTCTCGCACTGTGCAATCCACCAACTTGTAATGGAAAGAATATGGTACGACTGCAAACCTGCCAAAACAATTTCAAGAAGATGATTAATCAGAGGAGCAGCCAAGAATCCCATGGTAACTCTGGAAAAGCCGAGGAAATTTACAACTTAAGAGGGAGAATCTGTCAGTGAAGTATTTGTCATTTACTCCACTAATTTGGTCTTTGTGGAGAGCCATGCGTAATCATGTTTACTGTTTACCACAAGCCGTGTAGAAGATGCAGCAAACATGTAAAAAGTTTAACTTTATAGACTACATTCAAAATGTGTGAAGTCAGCAAAATCTATTGTAGAAAAATAGCAATGCACCATCCCCATCATAATGAATGGCATTTCTTCAGCAGAGACAAGAAATCTGGTCCGAATTGATTTTAAGATGGATGGAGCTCAATCAGGACAATCATCGAAAAACAACCTTTTCGAGACTTCAAGAAAATCCTAAAACTGGTTAGGTTAACCAGTTAACTTTCCAGGAGGACAATGATCCTAAACATACAGCCAGAGCTAAAATGTAATGGTTAAGAATAGACGAGTCAAAGTCCAGACCTTAATGAATCTGTGCCAGGATTTCAAAACTGATGTTCACAGATGCTCTCCATCCAGTCTAACTAAGCTTCAGCTGTTTGGAAAGAAGAATGGACATAAAATTTAATCTCTAGATGTGCAACACCGGTAAAGACATACTCCAAAAAACTGTAATTGCGGCAAATAGTAGTTCTGGAAACTGCTGACTAAATACAAATGCATGCCACACTTTTCTGATTTGTTTAAAAAAAAAAAAAAAATCTGAAAATCATGTATCATTTTTCAACCACTTCACAACTTTGTGCTATTTTCTGTTGGTCTTTCTGATAAAATAAAAAATAAAACACATTTCAGTTTGCTGTTATTAAATGACAAATTGTGGAAAAGTTCAAGGGGTGTGAATATGTTTGCAAAGTGACACATACTGTCCTTTAAGTAATGCATACATTCAGACGCCCCCTCACTCCCTACAGCCCTGCTGCTCCACACTAACTCCTGACCTCTAACCTCGCACCTCTCTGCCCATGGTGTCACCATGGAGACGGACAACCCTCATTTTCCTCCTCCCCAAAAACACTTTTAACCAACCTTTTTCTATGATGTGTAAAATCTGCCTGTCCTTTGCCTGTATTTCTTATATCTGTGTGGTGCTGTTGTGGTTGCTTTTGTTGTGGAGGGTTGACCGTTAACACTAGGTTGCAGTGTGGTGACAGTTCTCACCTGTACTTAACATCCATCTGTGGCTTACTCTTGAATTCTCCCCCATCAATGTAATATCAACAGTGTGTGCTGCACTAACATTTAATCACTTGAACTGCATCTGCTCTCTATCATTTTTGAAAGACAATATAACACTGTTTTTTCTCCTTATTGCTATAAACGTCTCACTTGATTCCAATGAAACTCCGGCAAGGTCACCTCTGGGCCGTGAGAGGACATTTAGATTCTAGGTATCAATCTGATAAAACGTCCAATAACTGGTCATTTTAACCGGACCTCGCCGATGAGGACTGTATGTTAGATTTCCCAGAAAAAGAAGGCTGCACTCAGATCTTTGTATTTCAGTCTTCAAGAAAGCACTCAAGTTTAGCATTTGTTTCTCATAAACATTTGAGTCAGTAGGGCCTGTCTTCATGTGTAAAAAGTGATTTTTTTTTTTTTTTTTTTTCTACTGCACAATTGGCAAATATAATCTGCTAAATCACTGCTGTATGGGTCTGAAAAATAGTAACATTCAGTCAAAGTGAGAGTATATAATAAGTTTCTCACAAGGAGAGATGAGTATGACCTCTTGACTCCCACCAATAATACGTCGCTAAAGCCAACAGACAGCTGGGAAATCATTGCCTTTCTGAGATTCTCTTTAGATCAGCAGCTGGCTGTCGTTGTAATGAAACCGGGCCTCATTTAGTCAGTCTCCCTGTAAAAAAGATTTAGTGGATTTAATATTAATTTTTACAATTTTTCAACAGTCATAACTTTGTCTTTGAAAAGGGCTATAGCAATTAAAATATTAAAGTCATTTTTAAAACTGTCTATTCAGGTAAGGAAATAATACTTAGACTGGTTTCTACTTTTATTGGCAACCAGTGTGAAGATGTGTAAAAAAATTCAAAACTATATTAATCATTTATTGCAGTAGCATAGACAAAGACATCAACAAACAAAACTTTTATTTTGAGTACGTTTTTTCAGACTGTCTAAAAATTACATGATTAAAAAAAAAATTACATAGTGTACCATTTCTGTGCTGTCCCCATATGTTTTGGTTCCACTGCCAGTCAATTCGTCCCTTTTGCAAATCGTTACCCCTAACTCCTAATGCCATTCGGTTTCTCGCTAAATCCATTTTTTAGCTGTAGACAGACTATTTCATACCCATGTATTTTAGTATTGCTGATTTATTTTATTTTTCATTTTATTTAAGAATTTTGATGTATTATGGAGACTCAAATGTTATAAAAAGTCTTAAATCTCACAATTTTTTTCAATTGTATATTATTGGAATGGAGTGGAAACTTGCATTGCACTATCTTGACTGTTCTATTATACGACAGATTAGGCTCAATGATCTAGCCAAAACAACTCCAGCTGGTATATGTATTGGAGTCATATTACAGCAGACTGTGAGAAGAAAATGACTTTAAATCGAGTTGTCAAAACAGGCTTGAGACGTGCCACTGGTGGCTACTGCAATGCACAATAGATGGTACAATTTACTTTTTACAAAAGATGGGCATAATATGACCAAAACTGCAAGGGTACAAAATGGTGACTTGTCAAGGTGACCAGTACCCTGTTGATTCACTATTGGTTCATATTTTTTTTTAAATGGCATGTTTGAAATGATTTATTCCCCTTATTAATACTCAATAGAATGTTTATTGGCATTACAGTGATCAAACAGTTGTTGTAATTGCTTATTAGTATTTAGCATGATTCCACTGGTATTTTGAAGATTTATCTTTGGTAATGAGCTCCATATCTTGACAATACTTCCACTCTGAGTGAAACTTGGAGAGACTCAAGAGGTATATCGGAATTTCCCAAAAAATTCAAAAATATATAATTACATGATTCTGCCCTTGTTAAAGAGTAAATATATATTTACCTTGTGCTTGGCTCAGATGAGGTTTATATCCTTTCCGGATGCTCACTTTGCCCACTATGCTAAAGTTGTGATCGATTATGTATAACTATGCAGCATTATGGCAGCTGGTGAAAGTTAAATGTAAGAGGTAACCCTGATTCAAGTTTAATCCCCTTAGCTCACAAACATACACTCTGCAATGCAAAGTCTTAGGAGCCTTGTGTTTTGTGTCTTCTGGAGCAGAGGAGCAATGCATATTAATGAAATGTAGTCATGTCACCAGAGGGCACTAATGTTCTTTTAATTTTGATCACCACTGCACCCGTTTTGAGATTAAATTTGAGTTGACAACTGCCTTTAATGGGGACACTGATTAATTCCGGTACCTTGTGCCTGTTCTTAAGGCCTGTGTGATTAGCACAATACTTTCTGCTTTGCAGTGTGGTGCATTGATCTTCCTGAATACTGTCACTGAATCTTAAGTGCTGCCTAAATGACAAGCAGATATTTCAAAAGGAATCATTTACACATCAAGGTACAAAAACAAATTGTGCTCAGTGGTTTATCAGCACCAACTATTTCTCATGACATCTTACTTTATTTAATAGTAGCATATCTCAAGGCCTAAAAGCTCAAATGAATTGAACAGAAATAACTTTATGGCCAGTCTACACACTTTTTCTACACAAGTCTAAGTCCTTTAAGCCCAAAGGAGGAACTTGTTGCTGGTTTTTCATCCTTCACAGGCTACCTCTAAATCCCTCTCCTCCTCCTCTTGCTTCACCTAGCCATCCTCTCCCCATCCCTGTCCTTTTCCACGCTGGACTCCAGACCACTTTCATCCACCTGCTTTCTATTTGACCTTGAAACCTGGGCCTGCCCCTTCACACAGTCCACCGATCGGTCTCACCTCCTTAGCCATGTGGTTTCTCAATCTGTTTTCTTGTGTGTCTCTGTTTGTGTGTGTCTTTCTCACACTCTTTGGTCTTTTTCTTCTCTGCCCATCATTATTCCCCTCTTCTGAACCCTTTGTCAACATTGGGATCTCTACATCATCTCTTGTCCCTCAGTGGGGCAGTGTCAGGGGGGCAGAAGGGGGCTGCCGCAGCTGGGCATGGGGGTGCTGGGGGGGGTCCTTATCGCAGTGACAGCGTGAAGAGCATGGTGACAGAAGGAGTGAAGGCTGGAAAGTGGCAGACTGTCCAAAGCCACATGCAGTCCGGAGGATTAAGACCTACCAAGTGAGTTCAGAACCAGAGATTTTAAAAAATGAATGTTTCAGTTATGTTTCAGCAAAATGTACACCTTACTTTCATGCAGAGGTATTTCATTTAGGTTTATCCCTTTAGCAACATCAATATTACATGATGTTACATGATGACTTTAATTTGGATAGAAACAAATGATATGTAACTATACTCTCTCAACACCACTCTAAGCCACCACAATCCGAAGCGACTTTCCTTTCCTACATGACAATTTTGCAGTTGGTGCCTTGCATCTGAATTGCAAGTTCCTGTTCGGTGCACAACTGCGTCTTGAATAATTAATGATATTTAACAAGTCATGCAGTCATTGAACATGTTAACATTTTTCTCTGTTAATATACCTTTAATTTGGCCTATTGAGTACAGAAGCTTTTTAACCCAGTGACTGCTTCATGGTATTTTTCTCAAGCTATCTGCAAGTGGACCTAAGAAGAATAAGGCTAACACATGCTGAAATTGTGTCCAGGCTTGTCAATGCTAACTGCTATAAGTAGAGGTTTTTTTTATTTGTTTTTTCTCAGACTACAGTCTAAGCACAGTGTGTGGCTGTATGTCAATGAAAAGCCCAGACACCTATGTTGACTGCTTTAAGTGGAGAAAAATGAAGGCTCATTCAGATAAAACAAAAACCATTTCAAATTTATGTGATACTACAACTGAAGGAGCCTGGCAGCCTGTAATATGACTCTCAAAAAAAAACTATATCGGAAACTTCAGGTTTCTGAAAATCGTATTGATCTGCATCCAGTGATTCATCTACAAATACGCGAATATGGATTTTATGTACTTGCTTCTTTCTGATTAGAGGCACTGAGATACAGTAATGATAGAGAGCAACACACTCAAGTTGAAATGTTTTTAACTTTGGTGCAGCACTGGGTTGGAGACAACAGAATCACAGACACCAACAACAGATAATTGGGACTTGAGGTTAGTCGGGAATCTGATACAGACCATTTCGAGACCCTGAGACCATACCTGGATCAGATCAGGATGTACCCAGTTACAAGAGCACTATTATGTAAATTTAGAGACTGTTCAGGTGTCTGTAAAACCTGCAGGAGAGTAGGATTTACACACTGCCAGCAAGGTTAATGTAAAAACCAGAAACCCTTTCTTTTTCACAAACTGTAAGAATTTTCACATTCTGGTGCTTCCCTTTTTAATTAAGTCTTGAACTTACAGTGTAAACTATATATCAGTCATTGACTGTACAAATACCTCATCCGTGACGTCTGACATGATGTTGGGGCTATATTCAGTCTTCTGTAAATGAGGCAGTTAAACGCGGGTGCTGTGATTTTCTTCACATTCCTTCAACACTTCATGCCTGCGATTTCTTCCTCCACAACACATTTATGCTCATCACTACCTCACTCCCTCTTTTTCTCCTCCTCTCATCTTTCTTTTTGCCCCCATCTGTAATTGGATTCTATTTTGGGCCGCCATAAGTGTCTGTGTGTCTCCTGTGTTTGTGTCTAGCACCCGGTTTTTTTTTTTCTCTCCTCCATCGTCACCCTGTCCTCCTATCGTTCTCCATCACTCTGTCACCATCTACAGTGTCCTGCCTGTTCTCCATTGTTTCCCTCTTTCTTATTAACTGGTTACTTTGGCAAAGCTTCCACTGAACTTTTTTTCATCATTTTATGTGGAACTGTTAGGTATGGAAAATATCATAAAAGCTGAATGTAAATTGTGTTGGATGAGGTAATGCAAACTGCACCAAACTGATGGGAATAGCTCTCTCATGACCTAGTTCTGGTAGTCTGGGTTACACAGCGATCCAAGAGAGGAAGTTATATTTAGTTAGGAGAACAAACGAGAAAAAGAGAGGATGAGAAGTACTGTAGAGTTTGCAAGACACAAGAGTGATGTATGTGTAGGCAGACAAAGAAATGTTAATTGCATTGTGGGATAGTGGTTTGAGCCATTTTAGGCAAGGCAATTAATCAGTTAAACAGCATTTATGAAGGGGAGGAGTTGAAATTGGGAGACTGACAGAGGGAGGGAGTCTTGCTGTAGAAGTTGGTTGGCTGTCAGGATCTCTCTAGAGGTCCTGCATGTGTTTAAAAGACCAAAAATACTTCAAGTGAAATGAGGAGAGGCTATCAGAGGTGGAAATGTTGACAGGAGAGTAGAAGAAATGGGGATTTCTCGTCAGACCACAAAACCCTCGTCGGTGAGGCCTGGAAGCAGTAAAAGCATGACGCGTGCACCTCGATATGGCCGAGGCACTCAGAGCCGCCAAACGCCTGTACGGACAGTCAACATCCGACCGCTGCCACTGCGAAACTCACCTGCATACAAACAGCATGCTCAAGCCGTGCAGCCACGCAGGGCGCACTCGCGTCCGATGCAGATTCACTGCTCATCTCAGCACCATGAGCAGCATGTGTCGCATGCCGATCATCACTCAGGCTGCACCTTCTACTGCTATTTTTGCTACTGCTGTTACAGCTGCTGCCTCATGTTGCTCTCTTTTTCTCTCCTCCTCCTCCTTTCTCCGCCTCCCAATGCTCCTTTCTCGGATCCCTCCTCCACTTTGACCTCAAATGCTACCACACCTCCTCCCTCCTCTCCAATCACACAATCTTCAACTTCCTGTTTGGATGAACTTTCCTACTTCTGTCCTGATGCCAACCTGACTTCGTCTCCGATTTCTCCCCAATGCTCTCAACCTCTTTGTCTAATCTCGGACGATTCCTCACCTCTACTCATCACCTCCTGCCCTGACCCAACCACCTCCACCTGTCATGGTTCCTCTTACTCCTCTACAACATCGGACTCCCTCTCACCTTCTCATAAACCAATTCTCTGCCGGCCCTGGCCCTCAACACGTTCTCTTTCCTCGCTACTCCTCTGCCCTCCTAGCTTTGGCGATCCAGTCTTATCCTATGCCTCCACCCTGGAGCATATTCCCTCCCGGCCTCGGACACTGCTGCGGCAGCAGAGTCTGCAGCAGCCCCTCATCCACCCACCAGGCCCGGGTCTCAGCCACCCGCCTACCACATCTCAAAGCTTGGGACAGTTACATACTGGACCAGGACAGCCTGGGGGAGGTGGGGGGGCAGGGAGAGGAGATGGAGGAGGAAACAGTGGTGAGGGTGGGGGTGCAGGTAGACGAGGCAGTGCCCGGGGTGCACGGGGTGGCTCAGTGGGAGCAGCCGCCTCACGCTATAGGGGAGGTGGAACAGGAGGGCGCTCTCGTGGAAATCCTGGCAGCTGGGATTACATGATGGACCAGATGAAGAACCGGGGCCTGGATGTCAAGTCCTTCCTGTAAGTCTCAAAAAAGCTTTCTCTTATTTATAAATAATCAATAATAGCTTTGTCTGTCAGATTGTATATTCTGTGCTTTGTATATTTTGTTATACATTTGTGTAAGGTATATCTTTGATGTGTAACACTTAAGAATTTTAATTTTTATTAAAATTATGTTATGCTTAAGTACTAACCAGCATTTACTTGCATAATCCACAGGCTATGCATTTTCTCATCCTTCAGGTGTTTTCTGTATGTTTGCATCTGATATCCAGGGAAGGATATTACTTGTTTTTGTCAAAATATAATAAGTATAACTGTGTGTATGGGAATATGAGAATGGAACTGAGTTCAGTATTCCCTCTATAGTAACTTTTAGTAAATCTCGACAGTCTGGAAAGCATATGTGGTGTATAGAGTTTATATGTAGCCTTAAAAATCTGAAAAATCTAGAAGTTAATTTGTGCTCTATTTTACCTTTTATTTTTTCCGTACTTACACAGAGTTAGAAAATGTTAAAATCAAACTCCATACTTTTGTTGTGCAGCAATAGGTTTGGTTTGGTTATAAATGACTATCAAAAAATGCCCAAGGCAATTATTTAAAAAAATCACAATGTTAATCAAAATTAACAAACCAGGGCACCACGTGATTATCAGGAAATAATAGCCAAATACCTTTCAGTCTCAGTTATTGTTTTATGAATACCTGCCAGGTGAGGTGTAGTATTATAGAACAATAGATGAAGTATTAGGTTCACACACCAACATTTTAAAACAGCAAGTCTTGCACATATCTACAGAATAAACATAGACAACTTCTCTCCAAAATATATAAATTTATTAACAAAATACTTCAACCTTCAGTTAAAATACTTTAATCAACAATCTCTAACTAAGCTAGTAACACTCAACTAAACTACTAAATAAAAAGGAAAGAATAATGAAGACTAATGAACTACCAAAAGTAAAACAGTAAAAGGAACTACAATAATAAAGCGAGAACTGTGATAACACAGTTCAGTGTAATATATATATATATATATATATATATATATATATATATATATATATATATATATATATATATATATATAATTAATTTAACAGTCTTTCTGCAGTAGCTTAGATAAGCCAAGTTTGGCTTATTTTTTGGTTGTGTTACAGTCACCGGTTACCTAAACAGTAACCCAAACATCAGTATGATCATGGTTTATGATCATACTGTGAAACTTCTCAATCCTGGCAACTTAGATGAAAATGGGTAATGCAGTGTATTCTGGAATTCAGTTTTTGTCAGTTTGTTTTGTTCTATATGTAGTTCAGTCTCTGTTCTCCAGTCAAGGCTGGGCCCAACACTTGATATTTAAGCTATTATTCGCCATTCTAATCTCTAAATGATAAAAAATTTAATTTCAGAAAAGTAACATGCCCTTCCTATTGCTTTGTATTTAGAGTAGAGATACACACTATAGCTGGTCAACACTATCAGTTTGTGATAACGCAATCGCAAGGAACTGCTTGGACATAACATTTGATAGGATACTACATCTGAAGTGCCAGACCAGTACACTCTGCTTACTGATCACATATTTGGCTTGTTGGATGGCCTCTAACTGCCCTTAATGTCCACACCTGATATTTTTAGTGGTTAATTGCTAAAACCCATGGAAAGTGGTGGGGAGAACATTTATTGTATTGATTTGGGAGATTTCTTTTCTTTCTATATACGCAAGTATTTTTCAGTGTTTAACTGCACTATTATAATGTTGCTGTCAAAACGTATTCTAAAGAAACCATCTGTCATGACATTCAAATCCTGTAAGTCTATATGCAGTTAGTTTTCTCACATTACTATATGGTTTTGCTATGACAAATCACTTCACGCTAATATTACACATGGACAAATGGTCGAAGGACCATTAAAATACTGATTTACAATCTGATGGAAGCTGTCAGACAATCTGTCCTTCACTTTGCTCTGAGAAAAATTTAAATTAATTATTAAGGGGTTGTTTGGAAAGGTCGTTTGATTTCTTTAATAATGTTATCTATGTACATCAGTCATTTTCCACTGAAAGAGGATATATAAAAATAAAAATTGTGTTAAAGAAGGCACTTTATTACCTGAAAAGCTTTATGCTCAGACACAGCTCCTTCATGGTCTCACTATTTTACTTTCTGCTTGAGCTTTGATAGTAGTTATAATATTAACTGCTTTTTGTCCTCCCTACTTGATTTAAGGTTGTTCTTCCTTTAAATCCAGGAATTCAATTGTTTCATAATCCTGAGGCAAAAACTGTTTCTAAAAGAGAGACTGGTTTTGGTAGGTACGATGAAATCTGTCCTCTTGAACTGTTTACTTCCACTGAGCACACCAATGTTTCCTGCATAGATGAACTTTGTAGAAAAATTGTGCAATCCATCTTTTTTGTGTCACCACACATCAATTTGACATATTGCTGCTAAAAAGGTCTATCTTTTTTTTTTTTTTTATCAAGAAACAATCTGTAGACATGTACAACAACAACCCAGCAGACACTATGCATCTATGAAATGTTGTCGTCCATATAGGTTACTTCCTGGTTTCAAACAAGCTGCCAATACAAAGGGTGTTTTATTATTAGACAGTGCTTTTAAAATGATTTTTCAGCTTTGAAAAACAATGGAAGAACTGATTATGTCAGAGACTAAAGTATTTACACTCCTGTTTTTTGGAATTTTTTTACAAAAAAATTAAATGTATTGTGACATAAAGAATGTATTAATGTAATTTATTCCAGATTTCACCAATGTAAGTATTATAGAAACTGAAAAAAAGCTATTCTAAGTTTGCCCCCTCCACCCACCTTCAAAATTAATATTTTGGAGAAACCATAGAGCATAGAGCATAGGACAGCGGAGTCCACATTAGCTGATCAGGGTAATGTTAGATAATTAAGCTTAAAACAAATAAGAACTCAATAAATGAAAGTGCAATTAAAAATATTAATAAGCATAGAGCAATAAATCTAAATGAGATGTTGCATTTGAGCTTCAAGTCTGTACTATGGATTCCTGCCTTTATTAAAACATCATATCACATATTGGAATAAACAACTACATTGTCCACATTTATTCACCTTAATTTTAGAGGCTAGGCAACCCAGGGAAAGCATTTAAATCTCTCGTCAGTTTCCAACAACCTACACAGATGATTTGCCTCTAAAGAGCTGTAATAAAACAAAAAGCTTCCTTATTGAAAATGTAAAAAAAAAAGGCATTAAGTTTATTTTATAGAAAGTCGTGCCTTAAGAATTACAGGAAAATGTGACATACTGTGGCTTCTCGTTCTGTTAAAGAATTGTTAAATGGTTCCACTGTATGCTCTGCTAAACAGTAACATCTGCTTTGTTGGCATTCAGCCTGTCTGCTTACAATCGCTGTAACAGAATGGTGCTTACTTAATTATATTCCTGAGATGGTGGTAGGAAGAGTTAGAATATATTTATATTCATATATGTCTCATCCAGTTAGGTTATTTTCATCCACATTTCATATGAAACAGAAGTTTTGTTTACTTTTAAAAAAATATTTGTCTGCTTTTTGTGTCCAATCTGTTCTGATATTGAGTGCTTTGTAAAAGTATTAATATTCCTCAAACTTTTCACGTTCTTTCCTGTCACAACCACAAACATCTGTGTTTTTGTGTGGATTTTATGTGCCAGATCAGTAGTGCCCAAGTCAAGTTTCTCAAGAGCTACAATCCTGAAACTTTTAGATGCACCCCCTGTCCAACACACCTGAGTAACATGAATGTCTCATTACCAGGCCTCTGCAAGGCTGAGTGACTACTGATTAGGGAACTCAGGTGTGCTGGAGAAAGGATCCATCTAAAAGTTGCAGGACAGTAGCTCTCCCGGATTGGGATTGGGCACCCGTGTGCTAGACTAAAACCAACATATTCAAAATATCTGTGAAATAAAAATCAGAAAACTTGTATTCAGCCCCCTTTACTGTGATTCCCCTAAATAAAGTGCAAACAGTTCCCATCAAAAGTCACCTATTTGTTAAATAGATGCCACTTGTGAGTAATTTAATTTCAGTATATATACAGATGCTGTGGAAAGACCTCAGAGGTTTGTTAGTGAAAATTAGTGGTGGCAACATCATGCTGTGAGTATGCTTTTCTTCAGCATTGACAGGGAAGCATCATACTTGATGAAAAAAATGGATGGAGCTAAATACAATGCAATCTTAGGGGAAAAAATCTGTTAGAGGCTATTGAATTGGGAGACAACAAGAATTACAGCCAGCCATTTGGATGCTTTAGATGCTTTAGATAGTATATTCTTATGGTATAATGGCCCAATGTTCAGGCCTAAATCCAGTGAGAATTTGTGCCAACACTTAAAAAAGGATGTTCACACTCTCCATCCAATCTGACTATACATGAGAATGGACAAACATTTTAGTCTCTATAGTATGTTTAAAGCTGGTACCCCCAAAGACTTGCATCTGCAACTGCAGTGAAAGATGGTTCAGCAAAGTATTGTCTCAGGGGTACCTATACCAGGGCATACAATATGTTTTAAATTTTTATTTTGAAAAATATGGATAAAATTAAAATGTATTACTTCCTATCCACTTTATAGTTATGCACTACTTTATGTTGGCTTATCAAACAAGAAGCCAATAAAATGCATTAAAAATGGGGGTAAAATGACACAATGTGAACAAGTTTAAGCGGCCACTGTCACGTCACTGTTCATCAGTTTAGGAACAATGGCTAAGCAGCCATGTGTAGATTTGAGTTAACCCTAATATATTGATCTTATGTCACCGGCACCATTACATCTGCAACATATTGTTACTCCCACCCAGAGGAGGTGGGGAGGGCAGATAAGAGAGAAGGAGGGTGATGAAGGGACGGATGAGCAAGGACACTGTCAAGGTACAGCATGTGTTCAGTGTGCACTGAATCAGTTTTACTGTTGTCTCTCTCCATCCATTCGCTCTCTTTTTTTGTGTTCTCTGAAGCCTTTCTATGGATGTCACAGCTGAGCTAATGCCAGTGGCTAAAGTGGGCATCAGCAATGCAGCACGCCATGCAGGCTCCAAGGTCACTGACAATATGGTCCATGATCATCAACCGTTGCACTCATTGTTGTAAATGTGAATTTAAGGTCATTGTTGGTGTGTTTCTTTCTCTGGATCATCAATGTCTCACATGATTGATGGCATAGAGAGGCCAGTAATAGACATGACCCTTTGCTGAAGACAGTTAATTTTAATCTTGGCTAGGTGAATCATTGCCTAATGAAATTGTTGATGTCATTGACACAGATCTCTTGCCTTTGGAGAACTTCGACTAAATGGATTACTTTGGAGACCTGTCTCCATTCTTTTTTGGCTGGAAATCAATAATTCACCCCAGCTTCACTGATGTCTCCTCCTTCTCTCACCTCAGCTTCCTTAATGTCGGGTGCGTTGAGTGAAGTGCTTTCAGGAGAGTCCTGAGTGTAAATGCCTGTACTTAAAGGGTAATGAGAGAAGAGGGATCCAACAGCCATTATACTTACTGTATCAATGTAAGCATCATATCATATTGCATAATCCAGTGAATTTTAACCAGGACGACAAGTAGTCAGCAAGGGCTTTTCCACAAATAGATACAGTCAGGTCCATTTGGACCTGGATGCAGGTTTTTGTTAGTTACTGACAATATCAAAACACTTACCATTACAATTATGTTATACATATGGGTTTAAAGCACAATTTTTAAATGTAATTATAATGCTTGCAGTTGGAAGACATTTAATGGAGTTATAGCTCAGCTTTTTAAGATGCTCAAACCTCATTTGGGACACAGTTCTTGTCAAAACATTTGCATACACTTACTGAAAGTGTATTTGTGTATTTCAATATTTGTGAAAATATTCAGAATTTTTGGAGAATTTTTTTTAACTTTCTTTAAATTTAAGTGTACATACATTGCCTTTAGTATTAAGTGTAATTATCCTTTAAACTTTCTGAACTGGTTCAAACATTTTACAAGCTATTCACAGTAGCTTGCTAGAATTTCAGTCCATTCCTCCTGACAGAACTGCTGTAACTGAGTCAGAGTTGTAGGCTGACTTGTTCCCACACTACTTTTCAGCTCTGCTCACAAATTTCCTATGGGACTGAGATCAGGGTCTTGTGATGGTTTCTCCAGAACATTGACGTTGTTATTCTTAAGACACTTTGTAAATAATTTTGCAGCATGATTAGAGTTACTGTCCATTTCTAATTTGCATCCAGGCTAATCTTTCTGGTTGATGTCTTGAGATAATGCTTCTACATTTTCACATAATGTTCTTTTCTCATGATATCTTCTATTTTATGCAATTATTCAGACCTTTACACAGCAGAACACCCACACAACACCATACTGCCACCCTTGAACTTTACACCGGTAATTTTGCTTTCAGGCTTGCAAGCTTCCTTCTCCCGCCCAAATTTAATGATGGTCACTGTGGCCTGACACTTCAAATTCAGTTTCATAAGACAACAGGATATGCTTTAAGAGATTCATTTGATTTTTCATGTTGCTTTTGAAGTAATTGCTTCTTCCTCTTGGAGTGACTTATAACACCATATTGGTGCAGGACTCATTTGACTATGGATAATGACCCTCTCTTGCCAGATTCAGTTAGCATTTTTGCAAGGCTTTTGGCTTTTTGAAGTTTTCGTGCACACTTTGCTACAAAACATGTTTATCTCCAGGACACAAAGGCTATCTCTTTCCTGAACAGTATGATGACTGGGCATTCCCATGGTGTTTATACTTGCCTATAATTGTTTGAAAAGATGAACATGGCACCTTCAGGGATCTGGAAATTATACACAAGGGTGAATAAGACTTGTGGAGGTCCACAATTTTCTCCCTGATATATTGGCTATTTTTTGTTTGTTTGTTTGTTTGTTTCCATGATATCACACAAGGAGTGCATCCAAAGATGTGATAAGGCCATCACATCATCATCTTGGTCTTCCCAAATTATTTAAAGGCATACAGTAGTTAACTTAGGGTATGGAAATGAATGACTTGGGGGGGAGTTTATACATTTTGCTAAAGAATTCTTTTTTTATTTGGCCATTTATGTGTCTTTTTATACAGTGCTTTTACGCATTTGGTGTTAATTGTAATTTTTACAGTGATTGGGTTAGATAAAGTATACAATATATTAAAATTGTTGTTTTTAAAAAGAAATAAAGGTGTACTGTAATTCATTCTGTTCTGGAAACAGAATGATTAAAAAACAGTAAAGTCCCAGATTTGTCATGGTGGGTCTTGGAGAGCCAAAACGCAGACAACTGCTGTAGAATTGCATCGTCAGGGTTTATTATTTTTGAAGAAGGCAAAAACCTTTTACAGACTTGGCATGAACTTTGGCAAGATAGAGCAGAGCATAGACCAAACAGAAATAAGAATCCAGAGGGGAACATAGAAAAGACAGGAACTTAAATAGCTGGTTAGACAGGTGAGTAGCATAATTAAGATGAGGACACAGGTGGACACAAGAAAACCTAACACTCAGAAACAAAATATGGCAACATCTAATGGAAAAGGGAATGAACAACTAACCTGAAAAGAACTAAAGAAACTAATGAGGAAAGATAATAAGAAAACCAAAACACTGATACAAGAACATGATAGGAATAAAGCAAAGAGAAAAAACTTATGATCAAGGCTAAAGAATAAACTATGGAACCAGACATAAACGAGTATGACAAAACCTGATGAGCAAGGAGTAAAAGACACTGACAGAATGTGAAAAGAGTTTAACTAGAATGAAACAAAAAGGGAATACACTAACAGACGAACAGAAACAACCTAGCGAAACTATTCAGGAAGGGGAACACCAGAATAACTTATAAAAACAGAACTACCTGAAAAAACTAATAATGCAGAAACTATGAACCATAAACAACCCATAACAAAAATCACAAACCAAAACCTAAGCACCCGAGAATCTGGACAAAATGATTACATTAGTGATGATTAAGAGTGAATGTAGACTTACTTGACAAATCAAGAGACTGATAAACAAACCATTGCCTAGACCTATATAGGCCCTTGCTAAGAACTGTAGCAGTCAGTGACTACTTGACGTCTTGAATCTATGAGAGACACCTTGAACAATGTGTTTTCTGTTTTGTACAGCTTTGTCAGATCTTTGCTGGAGCTGTTTCAGCTATCATTTCTCTTCCCTGAGTTTTGCTTTGGGCATCTCCATCGCATTGTATCAGCTGTTTGGCTCAGCCTTTCCCTGTATTATACCCTATTTTTCTTTTAAACCCCCCTGGCCTTCCTTCCTAGTATTATTTTGGGTCATTGCCTCGTTAGTCTGCAATGCACTGTCTCATCAACTTTGCAGAATTTGAATTTGAGCAGACACCATCTTCCTATAAGAAATGGAAACTTAGAATATTATTTGTCATTTAATCAATGAAACCAGCTGGCATTGTTTTCTGCCTGCACATGTGTTTCACTGTGTGCAGCAGATCAATTTTTTTTTGGCCTTCCCCAATCTTTCTTTCTTTTCTTTAATTAATCTGGTAAATGCTGATAAGCTTTATCTGTCAAGGTATAATGTTCCAGAGATGGTCTGGCTTTTGAATACAACTATTTTTGGCTTGCTATAACTAAGCCTGTCTATACTTGAGGTTCTTGAATGATTTGCATTGTAGACATTGAAAATGATATACCTACCCCTTGAAGAGTGTTTTTCACTTGGCTGGATGTTCTGAGGGGTTTATTTATTTATTTTTTGCCCTGAAAAAAGATACTGTGCCACCACCACTGTTGTCTTTAGTAAGAATCCAGACCTTTTCATGTTGCTGTTGATTCGGCCAACCTTAGTTCCTGCCATCTCTCTTGATTTATTTTTTTCTCATTAAGTACGGCACACCTTGAGCTTCTTAATTGCGTATTGTGAATTCACAGTGACAGCTTCCAAATAAACATATCACACTCCAAATCAGCTTGGACTTTTTATGTGCTTAGGGGTGGAGGAACTAATAACGCAGTACTTGCCTGTTCACAGCTTTTAAATATTCCAATTTGCCTCTTAAATAGAGGGTACTTCATAGAAACAAAATTTGTCTGAGCAGCCTGAAATTAAAATTATGGCCTGCACTTTAAGTCTAGATTCATTATTCAAATTGCATATGAAATGAACTTGAATCTATTTTGCTAAATAGCAGAAATAGCAAGTTGTGTTTGTAACTAAGAGCCTGTTCTCAACAAACCATGACAAGGCATTAAAAATTAAACAGAACTTTGATGGTCTCTGCAAAGTTGTGGATAGGTCCTCCAGGTGCATCAACAACACAGCAGGCTCCCTGCTATGTTACTGCTTTCATCTTGTATAGAATTACAGTGGTGAGATTATGGGGGTTCATTACTGTGATGGCTTGGATTAATAATCTTTAAAGTTTAAAGGAGGACAGGCCCTGGTGCCAAACTAACCACACTCAGCTTTAACGTAGTGCTTTTGGCAGTCCAACTGCGACACACACACATCCAAATTGTGCATAACATGGTTAGCCAAAGACAAAGTGAAGTTGCGCGGTTGAAATGCAAAATATATTTGTCACACAGTCTAAGAGACTCCTTGGAATCATATTTAGCGACGACAAGAGAGGAGAAGTGAATAAATCACAAGTAGAGAATATTATATTATTTTACAATAGCTGGTAACAACTGAGACAAAAACAATTTCAGGCTTCAGAGCCTATGTGTAATTGACTCATGATGATTTTAATTTTTTTGTGCACAATTCCCATTTATAGCACTCTTTGAGTTATGGACTTGGAGCACCACAGCATGTTAAAAATGTTTCTGCTGGATTAACAATCTGTGTGCCAGACCTAGCCATTGAGAAAGATGGAAGTGGGGAATGGCATAAGGAGCAGCATAAGCAGAGAGTAGCGTTAACAAGCCCATATCTGACCAAGAAAGCGCTAACAAAGGGGCTTTTTTCTGTTTTCTGGTGATGATTCTGTTCCTGAACTGATGGATCAAGACATAATCTTGATTTCATTTTCTTCCTTTCCCTCTAAGATACAAGTAGGTATTAGAACTTACCTCTAGACAATAGAATATTTTTTAGGCTTTTGACAAACTTAGAAATCCTTGATAAATTTTAGATTTTTATTCAGTTTTAGATGAGGTTGCTTGTTTCTTGATTATTAATCCTTTTCTCAAAAAGTTGTTTGTAGAATCGAATTACTGGTATGTGTTTTATTATTTGCTTAAGTTTGTTGAATCTGTTCAGTATGTTTTAGATAATCAGTAGTTAGTTGATATGAGGTGGTTTATAAGAGATTTGATCCTTTTTATCTCATAATCTTTAGTTGAAATGTTCAGTGTTGACTCCAAATATGTTGTAAATCTTGAGAATAAAACAGAAATCTTATTCTTCTTTTAAAATGCAATAGAGAGTGTTCTCTGGAAAGCAAAAAGGTTCATCCTTCAGATATTTTGGCAGATTTTTGTTGGATTGTGATAAACTGACTGGTTTATGAACATTAAACCATTGTAATTTAGCTTGATATCACTACAGGTTTAAAGAAGTGTGCTGACAACAGATAGACAACAAGCTGATTATTTAATGATTCCTAATGGATGTGATATTTAACAGCTTGCATGTCAGCATCCACGCATGCTCAAGATGTCAACACATCTACACATATTTTCCCTAATTTGTCTAGTTGTTTTACCTTACTTCTGCTTTCAATCCACATTCGCCGTTTTCCACTGAACATCCGGGTCGTCTTTCTCCACAGTTAAGATTTAATTAAGCCTCATTAGGAAGATCTGGACTAATTGTTTCTATTTGAAAGATGGAGTATCTGGAGGTGTACGCCGTGTGTCATCGTTTTCTGGGTCACTGCTCTCTCACTCTTCTCATTTCGTCTTCTCTAGACCGCCACAGCTGCTCTACAAATCCTACCACTTTCCTTTCCCTCATCCCTTTACTCTTTAATTCCCAGGCCTCCTCATCACTGCCTCCCTTCCTTACCGTCATCCAAACCCGCAGTTCTATAGCTTAAGCTCCTGACTGTGTTACGGTATCTTGGCTGAGAAAATATGTTGCTGTCAAGCTGTGGGGAGATATAAACCTGAACTTCACAATTTCATCTCTTTTTTTCGATGAATAAAGCTTTTTTTCACATTGACTCTAAGTTCATTAAATAATCTCACTGTTATACATCGACTGTGGTTCCTGAGCTTTTTAGGTCTCGTAAACCCCCTTAAGATTAACACAAGTCACTGACAACACCTGTCAGAGAGTCAGAGACAAAATTGGGTCATTTTACAGTTCATTTTCAATACTTTTTGGGTTATATACACATTTCACATATTTATTAATTTTCACTAACTGAATATATCTTTTACTTTATGCATTTTAACACATTTATTTGTACATTTGATAGTATTTTTTGAATAAACAAATTTGCTTTTAGATCTTTAGTTCTGCTTCCTTTCTAGGTAGGCTGAACAAGGATCCTATATATTTTTCATGTAGCAATTCCAGACTTTTCCATAGTTCTCAGTCATTTATGAACCTTAAAAATAAAAAAAAAATATGACACTTAAGTTTGTCCTGAATTTATCTGGAAAAACAGGAAGGGAGGGAGGGAGACAAGAAAAAAAGAAAGGAAGGACATAAAAAAGGATGGTCAAAACATTCAGGCAATAAGATAAGGGATGAATCTTGTAAATATAGATATTTTTCCATGCTCTTATTTACTTTTTTCATACTTATTCAGACCTGGAAAATGTTAACATTCCAAACCTTTCCAAACTGTGTAGGAACCCTCATTAAGCTTATAGGAGTTTTTACTTCTTAATATTTCCAAGTAGACAAGGTCCACTTCACACCAGAATAAAACTGTCCCATGCTTTCAACAAATCTCATGAACAACTGCATGATGCAGCATCTCTGGAAATTTGGAAAACCCACAATGCCATTTTTACCTTTGCCAGTTTCGGACCACTATACTTCCTCACATATTTTCATATAAATATGGGAGATTTCTGCGCCTTCACCACCAGTTTCAGCCTAATGGAATTGAGGTGAAGGTAGTTTCTTTACAAAGTACTACACACCTGAGCATCCCATCCTGCAGAAATTGAATCATTGCCCACCTTTGCCATTGGGAAAAAACAACTCCTGTCAGTGAAAAATCAAAAAGAAGGTGTGTATGTATGTGCTGTAAAATTACTTTGTAATTCTTGAATATGGCCTTTGATTTTCTTTCTAATATCCTTCCCTGGTCAGATTGCTTACTGCAGGGGTGTTTGGTTGTGTTTTTTGTTGTTTTGCCCACTTTCTCTGTTTTCTCTAATATTGGTCTCTTGTTCCACTGCCTCCTTCAAACTTCCTTTCTTCCTCCTGCCAACCTAAAATTACCTCTCCTTCTTGTTCATGCTCAATTCCTTTCTCCTTTGGGCATCCACATTCTTTTTCTCGCCCCTCTGTCTATCTACTGTATTTTTTTGTCTTTATTGGGAGCCAGTGAAGGAAAGCTGGTGGTCCTGGCTTTGGCCATTGGTGTGGCAGAGCAAGATGACTTTGCCAATATCCCTGACCTGCAGGAAACAGCGCAGGCAGCACCACCAGCCAATCAGGAGCCCCCTCCTGAGAAGAGGTACCAGATATTGTATGAGAGAGAGAGTGTTTGTGAGTATGTGTGTGAGGCAACTGCATGAAAGGGAAATGTGACATGATTTCAGAACTGATGTAGAGCAAAGTCCTTTTTTTCCAGTGATTGTGCACCTGAAATAGCCTTTCACGGTCTATTGCAGTTATGAAAATAAGTCCAAACCCTGCAACATGAAAAAGAAAACACTCATGTAATGGTGAGATCAGTAAAAGAGATAAAACATTTCAGATTTTAGCTGTAAAGAAGTAATGAACTTCTAAACCACCGGAGTGAGATGATCACTGACACTCTACTCCTTTTATTATGCTTTTAGTGGCAACATTTTAAACAATCAGATAAAACTGTGTTTTCCCATACCAGTGGTCTTTCATTTTCCATGATCACCATAATCATTTTCTCTCTCAATGCCATTTTCACTCACCATTTTCCTCACTATTTTTTTTTTCCCAGCCTTTCACTCCTGTCTGAGGCCTCCCGCTGGTAATTGTCGTATTTCCTTTGCATTTTCATGCTTTTTATTATCCCAGCCCTTTCCGCTCCTGTGTTCTTCTTTTTCCCTCGTGCTCATTAGCTTCCTTCAATCACCCTCCGCCGCTCTGAGAGTCTCGTCTCTGCAGCTCCGCAGAGGGCCCAGAGAGGCTCCTCATTATTCCACAACACGTTAGTCACTTACATAAACATGCAGCCAAAAATAGCCCCTTTCCTCGTCAGCCAAGTTACACACTCCGAGTCAAAAATATTTCCACTCCTCTGTGAGGATGCATCAGCCTTGCTCGCTTGCATTCTTCTCGTCTCCAGAAATAATTATCTCTGGATTCTGTTGTGGACTCGTACCAGTTTTAATAAGCGACTACAGGGGGAGTGCCATGTTAGGGAAATGGTTCACACCTTTTTTTATCTGCTGATGGTCTGCCAGATTATCTGGATTTTTCACCAGAGTCCATGTTAAATTCTTTCTTTTCAACAGCCTCCTCGTGCATGTAAGATACTAAATTTTTGTCTGCAGTACAGTTAGGCTGATTTAACCTCCCTCTGTTTGTGTAACAATTTGGTGACACGCCTTAAAATGAAATGGTTGAAGAAGATGAATAAATCCCAATGTACATCTGGAAACCACAATCTAAAATGAGGGTTCCATTAAAACAGATTAAATGCCTTGCCAAAGTATTCAACCTTTTAACATTTTCATGTTTTGCCATGTTACAATATACAGTGTTTTTGGGGGATTTGACATGATAAACCAACACAAAGTCTAATATAATTATGAAGTTGAAGGAAAATGATACATGATTTTCAAGGTTTTTACAAATAAAAATCTGAAAAGTGTGGCATGCAATTGTATTAATTGTAATTGTATTAATTCCCCTTTATTCCGATACCCCTAATGAAATCCGTAAAGGTTTTTTTCGAAGAACATTCGAGAACAAACAGCAGAGTAAGGAACACACCAGACACTCATGGAGAAGGTTGTGAATAAGTTAAATGCAGAGCTAGATTATAAAATGATATCCTGTGGGGAAGCTGAAGAAGATAATCACATTTTGCACACAACTTTACTTGACAATCATTTGAAACTTCCACCACAACAAAGTTGACTCTGGAACTAATATTAATTTCTCTTAAAACTGCCTTAACTCAACTTCTCCTTTTTTCAGGGGCATCCAACCACAAAGCAAGTCCTTTGGACAGCTCACTCTTAATGGGTTTGGGCCCTGATTCTGAATCCAAGTAGTACTACAAAAAACTGTACCCAAATAAAGCATATAAACCTCAGCACTGTACATCATACAACCTAATAAAAAAACTTTCAACACTTGTGTCAAAAAGCTATTCATGTAGATTAATATCACAGTCCTTGGACATTTGGACATGTCAATACGTATTTTTCATTCATTTATCCAGAAGGGACAGAAATATAGCTTTTTGGCCAACATGCAAAACACTGTGTGTTACAGAAAGTGAAAGTAAACTTACAATTTCCACAATGAAACATGATGGTGGCAGCATCATGCTGTTGGGTTGTTGGAGCTAAATACAGGGTTATACTGAAAAGAAACCTGTTAGAGGCTGAAAAAGGCTTGAGACTGGGGTGAAACTTCATCTTCCAGCAGGACAACACTAAACATACAACCAGAGCTAAACTGGAATGGTTTATATTAAAGCTTTTTCATGCAACTTGAAAATTTATGATCACTAATGGCGTCCATCTAACTGACTGAGGTTGAGCTATTTTGTAAAGAATGAGCAAAAATATGTCTTTACATGTGCTGCTGAAAACATAAACCAAAAGACATACAACTGTTGATTTGAAGTGTTGACTCAGAAACGCTGAAAAAAAATGCTTGCCACACCTTTCAGATTTTTATACCATGTAACTTTTCCCAAGAAACACACTACTTCCAAAATACAAGTTGGTGGTTGCAACATGGCAATATGTGAAAGTTCACGGCTTATGAATATTTTTGGAAGAGACTACAAGGTAATTATTTTCTTATCTTCTGACACACGGTTATTTTAGGAAGCTTCTTAAACAAATGATCTCCCCTTCCTTATTAGAAATATACTGAGGACCATTACCTTTAAAGTATCTCTTTGCCAAAAGTGGACTTGTCTTCACGGTTTCACAAACCAACCCAGATTTGACTTTTGTGTGCAGAAATCTGTTTCTATTGCTCTTCAATGCTGCAACACCCACAAAACCCTCAATTTGTGCAATTTTCTATGTATACTATGTTTGTCTTTTCCAGTTTTTTTTTTTTTTTTTTTTTTTTTTTAAACTGAGAAAATTTTACAAATGGGTTGTGAAATCTGCTAATAGACCAAACAGCAAGTGGGAACCAGCATGTGGCCTCCAGGATGCACCTTGATTAGCTGTGACTGAGTGCATTGTGATATTTGCAAGATTAACCTGTGGTTCATTTAATTTCTTTGACTTAAAAACAGAAACACTGGAAGTCAACATCAACAAATTGCTAAAGATATGACTATCGTAAAAGCTTTGAATTGAGTTATCTATCACCCTCCTGAGAGGTAAACTAGTTGCATTTGCAATTATTTATTGATCATTACCTGTCTGTTAAGCTTAGAAACGTTCATTTGTATGTAAAATTAAGTCTTTAATACCCTTTATGTGGCTTCCTATTTTTGAAGCTGAAGTAAATGTTTTCAGTCCACAGTCTATTTGAAATATAAAATAAAGGGAATTAAAGGGAAAGGGAATATATAATTCGGCTTGGCATCAGCGCTGCTTTCACAGATGTCGAAGAATTACATAATCGATCCCACTCTCAGCATATTGTTCATTCTACAACGGAGCAGGAGACAAAGCCACACTTTCATTCATCTCCCGCCCTTTTGCTCACCCTGTTTGCAGCTTTTAAACATCGACTCATTCTCATCACTCATCTCCAATCGCTCATGTTACACTTCATGAATTAACTGGTTTCAGTTTTTACATGTCACTGGCAAAGCCAAAAACAAAACCTTTGCGGTTTATTTGATTGGTTAATGTAGCTTTAACATGCTAACGCAATCAGAGCCAGGCTCAAAAAGAATTTTCTCTACTCCCAGATAAAACTGGTAGGCCAAGCAGCCAGTAGCAACTTTACATAGGTTTACCTAAACACATATGATGGTTCTTGTAAAATCTGCTTTTGCTTAATGCAGCATTCTACAAACAGTATCCTGAATAATTGCAGTTGTTTTTGTATTGTTTAAGGCTTATCACTCAATCAAGTCAGAAAAAGAAATTGTTCCAGTATCCTTGAGGTGCAGGTGGATGAAACACTGGAAAATCACTCTAACCCCCAAAACTGAAGAAGTATATTTTTAGAAAGCGTAACTTAAAAAGGATAATGGTAAAAAAGATATATATCTGAAATAAGTGCATCCTTAAAATAATTAGTAAAAACTCACAAAAACTAAAACCTTTTACAATCACACAAACTACAATACAGCACTTTTCTGAAAGGACAAAAGAAAAACAAAAGATTATATTAAATTCTAAAGATTTTTTTTTTCTTTCGCGTGTTTTGTAAGGTTTTATAGTTTGCATCTCAAGGATACCATACCTTTAAGGAAAGGTTCAGATTTTTTAAAAGTGTGGTTCTGTGAGACTGTCATTAGCAGTCAGCATCATACCTGCAGGACACAGCACTTAGCGATCCCTGAGATTTAAAAAATGTTTTTGAAGTTCTCAGTTGTTAACAGCAAGTCACTCTGACAAATATCAATATATCCATAATATACAAGCAAGATTTTAAAAACCTTATTAGCATTCTTTCTTTAGCATTAGACAGTTACAGAGATGGAAGGAAATGATTTTCTATACTGAGGGCCGTATTAGTTTGCAGTCTTTCATTCACAGCAGCATACAGACAGCAGAAGTCATATTTTCCAACTCAGTGGTTCTCGAATATTTTATAACAAGTACCACCTCAATAAATATTAAGTTTTACCTCAAACACAACATTGACTGCCATTTTAAAACAGTTGCACAACATGGCTTTATTATTCTTCAGCACTACATTTTGGTTAAAGGAAGCATATTTGATTCCAAAATTTTTAAATGCACCTAATTGCATCCCAGGTACTACCAGTGTTAGCTGTACCGTAGCACAAGCACAAAAGCTCTTGATGTTTCTATACACATAGCTCACAACCCAATTACATTCATACAGACAACCTATAAGATTCTCCTGTTCTAACAAATGTCTCACAAACTCACTTTTAATTGGCTACCAATGGAAAGCCGAAGAAGTTAAAACTCATTCTGAAAAACAAAATGTAGATGAAACTAGAATTATCAGTTAAGATACTGACTGTTGAAGAAGCTCCATAGGTCTCCATTAAAAAATGTAAGCGTTCCTTTAAATTATATGCAAAACTTAATTCTGACATTTCCAGTTACAATTTATTTATATTAGTATCAGTATTAACTGTCGACATTCAATACATAACAGAAGGAGCTTATCAGTATATACTGTACGTTGTAGATTAATTAATAAGTTAGTTAATGAGTATTTTTACATTGTTGTGTTGGCACAATAATTCAAGCAAATGAGCACAGAGATTATTCCTTCACTAAATACATTTCTTCTGGCCTTTTACTCATATTATCTAATCTTGGTCATGGTGAAATGTATCTACAATACTGGAGGCCCCAAAAAAAGATCTATTCTGTTAATATTTCACTGCTATGTGTCTATGGTTAAAGGCAGTCCAGATAGATGAGAAGGTGTTGTAGTGTACAATATCCATTATTCACTGACCTTGTGTGTGCCGTAGCTGGGTGAAAGCACTCTCAGTGGTGGCGCAATGATGAAGTGCATCAGAGCAGACAGACAGTTTGAACTGCAGCAGAGCTGGCCATACTGATAAAGACTTTCTGACCAGTGACAGGGAGGAAAGATTGTATGATGAGATATTTATCTACCAGGCATCCATAAGTTGTGTTTTCTAAGAAGGCCCAATTAGTATGCTAGAGTGGCTGCTTAATGCCTCATTGGTCTTCACTCAAACAATTCCGTTACAATTCAGTGAACATATTCTGCAGGTTCTCTTCGGCCGCTCATCGCTGCAAAGAGAGCTTTCAGTCGAGATCCCCTCGGAGCAGCGATTGAGCAGTCCAATGAGAACGGAGCCGCAGTACCAAGTAGGAGGGATACGTATCTTTGTGCCACAATACCATTCAATCCAGTTGCCTGTGATCCTTTAATTATTCATCCATGCATGTTACATAATCCTGTGTAAGCCAGTAAAGGCTTTTTTCCTCATGGATATTGATAGACAGTGATGTATATTTGTGTCACTTAAAGACACGGTGCACTCAGAGAAATTCGCTGAGTTTACTGCGATGTGGGCCATGAAATATCATTTTATTATTAATGAGATTATGAGGTTGTTTAAATTGAGCTGAAAGACAGTAGATAGGAGTTATGAGCTAAATCAATATTAATGTGTGTTTATTTAGGTTCACAATTGTTGCTTAATTTCATTAGTCTCATAAAGAGTTAAGTCTTTTTCTCCTGCAGAATGCGGTGTAGAGTATAGCTGTCAGGTCATCCTGGGGGGAAAAAGCTTTAAAAAAAGCAGATTTTCAAAAAAGTGCTTTAGGAAATGTTTTCTCTGCTATGTGTGGGTGTGTGTGTGTTTGTGAAAGAGAAAGGCTTTTCTGTCCATTTTTGGTTTTATATTTATTTTTTATTATTTTATTCTTAAGATTGTTTATTATTTCATTGTATTTATTTTAAAATTGTGTACATTTTAAATAATTTTTTTCTGGCAATATCTGGTCCGTAATTATCTGTATATACTCTTGTTTTTTATTTTATTCTGCAATATTTTTATTTATCTGTTTTGTAAAATGTACTTCTTTTTGTGTAGTAGTTTTTCATCTGATAAACAGTTTTCTTCTTAGTATATTTTATTTCTTTAGTATGGACTGCAGTGTTTGTTGGGGTTTTTTTTTTCTCAGAAAATTACTTTTGTTTTGCTTCTTACTTGCACATGTAGGCCACTGTACCTTAAGTGGATCTTTACAAGACAGCTTAAACTTCTCCTACAAGCTTTTTTTGTTAGATGCTACAGAAAAAAATGCTTGTAGTCTCTATCAGAATTTGCATATAAGCACTTAAATTGATTATTCCATGCCTTGCTAGTCTGATGCAGCTTCTGTGCCAAGGGCTTTCTAAGCCTGACTAATCAGCAGGGTCTTCAGGGGCTTTGCTTAAGACTATCCCCAAGGCAGTTGCTCCCTGCAGCCACCGCATTCATCCGCACATCACTGGAGGAATGTCGAAATGTATTCAGCTGCATGCCAAGACTACGGTAGAAAGATAGCATTTAGCCACAGCAAAAAGAGTTACAAAGATAGGATGAAGAGGGGCCAGTGTGTTCATACACCAGTGCATACCGTTACAGGTCAGTGAAGAATGGTATAAAGTTCAAAGTACAAATCCATCTTTTTTCAATGAGAGCACTGAGAGAGAGGGCAGGCTTTACATCCATGCACTAATAGTGAAGGTGGCTCTCTACCCAGCAGGTATGTGCAGGACCAGTTTCTCAAATGGTTTTTCCAGATAGATAGATGGTGGACTAGGGGAAGAGCTATTAAGAACATTAACTCTGGACTTCTTTATTCTGCCTCAGAACAGGTTTCATAAATGCAGTCGCCTCATCCTCAGAGGCAATCTCTGAAATAAATAAGGATTCAAAATATTTACAAAAATCTCTATTTTGGGTTTGGAGTTTTATTAGACCTTTGAAAATGTTTTGGGTTTTTTTTCATGATTTTGTGTTGAAGATATTGCTTGGGATCATGAGGTATTTGCTGTGGTAGAGCTCTGAGGCAAGAATGCAAAATTGCAGGGAGCATTGGGAGGCCATTAAAGAAAGCAGAACAGTGAGCTGTGGTACATAAAGAGAACACTAAGTGTACCTTGAATTTTACGAGTAATTATACTTACCATTTATCATCAGCAATTCTTTTTGCTAACTGAACAGCTTCATTTAACAGGTTTGTTAAAAAGTCAAAACAGCCTAAAAATATATTTGCAGTGCCTTGCAAAAAATATGTATATTGTTAGAACTTCTTCTTATGTTAGTGTTTTGTATTGGGAGCGTATGGATAAACCAACACAAAGTTGCACTTAAGTATGAATTGGAAATAAGAATTTGAAAAGTGTGGCATGGATTTCCATTCAGCCACCCTGAATCAATATTTCTTACTCATCTTCTGCTGAAAACATCTCAATAGAAGATGAGCCTCTACACCAAACTCCTGCTCCTTGTTCCCTAAGAAAAACAGAGTCCTTAACTAATTCTTATCATGTCAACAGTTTCTCCAACCTGAGCTATGGATCCGTACAGTTATCATGGGTTTCTCTACTGCCCGTCTGAATAACACTATAGTTATCTGCAAGGCACTGTAGAAATGACTGAATTTCATCACGGTTTCTGTTTTTGGCTCACCCTCAATGAAAGAATCACAGGTATTTGATGTGTAGCCTATTACTGAAATGGGATTTTACTAAATAAAGCTATTTTAGGCTACCGTTCCAGCATGCAGGAAGTAATTAGTTGACACTGAAAGTAACCTTATTTAAGTCATACCAAGGATTTGCTGCAGCTTTTAAAGTGAGACAGCAAGTCTGACTCTAATGTGAATGCTGATGCGGTTTATGTGGATGATGACTTATGTAAGCAACAACGTGCAGCAGTCCTCACTATGATCCTTGGAAGTGAACTGCACTCCTAAAGGATGATAGATCAAGTGGGTGGCAATGAAATTGAGCATAGATGTTGAAATACATCACTCCATGGTCTCAGCATGTTTGTTTGAGTGTTTGCAGATGAGTGGAAGACTGAATGTTTGAAAAACAAAAAAAAAAAACAAAAAAAAAAAAAAAAAAAAAAAAAAAAGTGGGGGGTGGAGGGTCTGGGTTGGGCTCTCTTTCTCGCGTCTCTCTCCAGCCTAGAAGTGGAGTGTCTTTGCCCCCTTTCCCCCTCTCTTCGAGCTGCTGGCCCTCGGTCAGGTAATGAAACAGGATAGTATCACAGGACGGTGAAACCCAAAGTATGCCTGCCTGCCTCCATATGTCCGTTCACGTGAATATGTGTCTGCGAGGCTCTCACCCGTACCTGTCATATATCCTAAACCTTATCTTCTTTGTTCTCAGTGTGTTTGCTTGTGTGTTGCACCCCCCGTGCCCACCACCCCTTTTTCAATCACACCCTTGAGTCCACTCCCATCAGCCTTTTGTCAGACACACCCGAACCACCCCCCAACCCCTTATATGGGCTATATTTCAAGAGTTGTTGCTATGCCAACAGCCCACTTTCTGTGTCTTAAATGTGGGAGAATCTGATCTGAGCCCACTCTGCCTCCCACTGGACACTGTAGACTATTGCAGGCTTTACAGAGTCACATCGACCATATCAGCCCCTGAAGGGTTGGATGACGAAGAAAGCATTGGCACCAAAATTATGTCAGTTGCTGTTCTGCCATCTGCCAAAATTAATATTGCTTTCTTAGAAATTAAAAAAACTGGAATCAGTTTTTGTTTTGATGCAGAGTGCAATCTGGAGAAGAAAACTTAGTTCCTGCAGCAGAGCTGCAGTCCCAGCCACTTTGTTTCAACAGCCTGAAGGCAGGGAGCCGAGGACCACCCTGAGCTGCACTAGCTCTTACCTGAGAATACACTGAACCCCTGAATGAAGCATGAGGGAGAATGAATAATTGAAGATGTTCAGTCTCCCATCGATACTTGGGAGATGGAGGAGGAGGGAGGTCCACTGCTTTACTTCAATCCCTACCAGTCTCTCCTCACTGCAGAGTACATTCTCATATCTTCACCCAGTATTTCCCTCTCCACTTACACTCCAGTTTAGATGTAGGACAATAAAATGAAACAAGACAAAAAAAAAAAAAGAAAAAGAAAAAACATCACTTGGCAATAAATGTACAGTACAGTGGATTTCAAAATTGTGCACAATCTTGTTAAAATTACAAGGTTTTGTGATGTAAAAAAGTTGGATCAAACCTTTTCCACCTTTTATTTGACACATGTCCTGTACAGTTCAGATGAAAAACAAACAAATATGCTGGGCAGAAATGTGAAAAAAAATTAAAAATGTGAAATAACCGGGTTGCAGAAGTCGGCACATCCTTAAACTAATATTTAGTTGAAGCACCTTTTAATTTCATTTCATCATTCAGTCTTCTTGTGTTCATACCTACCATCAATTAGAGTGAATCCGATTAACCTGGTATAAAGTTCATCTGTTGCAGTTGAATTTTTCTGACTTTTTCCATGTTTGCATCCTCTATCGAAGGCCATAGTTTACAGAGAGGTTGCAAAAGATCAGAAGAATTTCATTGTACAAATGTATCGGCCAAAAGAAGAATTTTAAAAAGGTCCAAATCATTATTTATATGCTATTGCAAAGTAAAGATGATCATTAATAATTTGAGAAAATACAGGACAAAAGCAGCATTACAAAAACTGGACATCTATACGATATGGAGCAAGTAGTATAGATTAGCGCTATTTTTAACTACACTGCTACTGTTTATCACTTATTAGGCAAATCAATCTCATATATTTCACTATAATTATCAGTCTGATGTGAATTATTTTCCTTTTCCACCAAAATGTAAATTATTATACCTTTTAAAAAAGACCGAGTACATCTGTTTTTAGTGTTGTAATTTGTTTCTATAAGGGGTTACATGCTGGCAGTTTGCTCCAGTACCTAGCCAACAAATATAGGGACAATATCCTTTGAGTTGGCCTTGGGGATCGCTTCACAGATGGCCAGCCATGGCTTTTCATGGTTTCAGGCTTCACTTGGTCTGATGGGGCTTTCAGCAAAAGGGGTGGAGTTTTTGGCATAATATCCCCACATCGAAATGTAAAACACATGAAGTCTTATTTAAAAGTAATTTAAAGCTTAATTAAGGCTATAATTTTATATAAAAAGTAATTTTCTACACATTCTAAATGTGTCAGCTAATAAATTGAAGTGCTCTGTCTCTTCATGATCTATAATTGTAGAGAAACTAAAGTTATTCTGTTGCCAAAACGCAATAAACCACAGGTAATACCTTGCATGACCTGGAAATGGTCACATCTTGGTGGTACAAATAAAGGACAAAATAGAAACTGGTCAGACAGTCTCCCAGGAGGCTGACAACGTCACTGAAGGAGCTGCATGATTTTCCAATGTGTGCTGGTTGTTCAACCACAGCCAGTACAATCTCTTGTGGTCTCCAACACAGCCTGGCTAAAAAGTAGGATTGTGAGAAAGAAGCCTTTTTTTCAAAAGAAAACCTTCAGGCCTGATTAAAATCCCCTAAAACTTGTGAAAAATGTGGTATAGTTTGATTAAACTGAAGTCAAACTTTTAAGACAATTATTTAATAACAAAAGTCTGACATCACAAAAAAACCCATTATACATTATGCTCTGGCATTACCTGTTTTCAGATGCAAATATGAGTTTTTTTTGTTTGTTTGGTTTTATCATGGTGAATGATATTAAAATTTATTTCAATTAACAGCTATGACCCACAACCTTCAGTTGTCTGCTAGAATGTTGAGGATGAAGGATTACACTTCTTAGTGTCACAGTAAGTGCAAGCATACATCCAAATCCAATTAAGAATGAGTTCATGGAAGAAAAATGTAAGTTTTGGAATGGCTTAGCTGCTCAAGAACTAAATTTGATAGAAATTCTTTTGGATCACCCGGGTATGGTTGTAGACCGTCAACACTCCCACAATCCGACAGATTTGAAGAACCTCATCTAGACAGAGTTGGCAAATATTAACAAGTCACGGTATGCTGATTGACTCTTTCCAAAGAAGACTGAATGTTAAAATTAAATCAAATGGAGCTTGAAAAAGTTTTAGTTGAAGCAAGAGCACACTTATTCAATCCTGTTGTTGCACTATTTTTATTCCTTCTATCAGTGTTTTGTTGTTTTTTGGTTGAATTGTTCAGGATAAATGTCACATGTGTGGAAATTTTTTTTTTTTTTTTCTAAGTCTAATTTTGTACCTCACAAAAACTCGGTACTTTAACTGGGGTGTGTACACTTTTATGAGCCACGGCTACTAAGACCAGTTTCCAAGACTGAACAGAACAATCATTGTCCTTCTTGAAATGTTAACATACCTCCCCCTTTTCCCTTCCAATTTTCTTTTCTTTTTTTTTTTTTTGTTTGCTGGTTGAAGTGTTTGCTTGTCTTGTTTGCTTGCCTTTTCTGTCTGTCTATTTGTCAGTATAGTTTCCTTCAGTCAGTTCTGTCCGTGTCCTTTGCAAAAATGCACACATTATTGCATTCAACATCGATTCTCATCCAAATTCGGAGTTTTTTAGCGCAACCAACTAAGAGCGCGCACTTCCTCTCAGCGAAAAGCTCGATAGAGAATGCTGGCCAGACAGACAGACGTTTTATGGGCTCCTTGTTTTATGGCCTGTCCAGGGCATTGCCTTCACTCTCTCTGAGTGACAACTACTTGCATATATTAAATATGCACATGTAGCCAATGCCAGTTTGTGCTTTGGCCCCGTGTTCCCACTCCACACTTTTAGAGTGTTGCTAAAATGCTGGAAAATCAGGCTAGTTTAAAAACAACTCTTATCATCTGTAGTTGCTGAATTTTTGACAACGTGCTCTTTTGTAACACTCTAAATGTGCTCTTCCTATGTTCTTATTATTTGTCCCTTTTCATGGTTTTAGTGAAGTTATAGTTTTGAATGGTATATCACCTTAATTCTCTTTCTATATCTCATTTATCAGTTATTTTAAACTCTCCGCATCAAAAAAGATGTTTCTTGTTCGCTTTATCCTGATGATCAATTGTATTTATTGTCTTTTTCTTTTTTCTTTGTGCTCTCTCTCTCTTTCTCTCTCTCTCTTTCTTTCTCTCTCTCCTTTTAGCATGTTTGCTCCTTTGTCTTCTCTTAAAGATATTGTGTGTCTGTAGCTCTACGTTTTCTTTTAATTTTTTGTCTTTTATTCTTTGATTCTTATCAGACTGACAAAACTAAGCCTATCTTGTGTTTGCAGGCTTTCCTTCCTTCATTCCCTATCTTTTCTTGCAGCTCTATTTTTCTCTCTAACATGCTGGTGTTTGTTACAATCTCACTCTCTTGTTTGGTTTTTGTTTTCATACTGTTCATGCTGTTAATACTTGCTATCTCTTCTAAAACAGATTTTTAAAATCAGCTTGCTTGAGTATTTCTCTTTTTGTTTTTTTTCTGTCTAGTCTTTACGATTTCTGTCTCTTTGTAAGTTGTGAATCTTCTATTCATCTGCTCATTTTTTCTCTTTCTCCATGTTTCTGTTCTTTCTTTTTTTGTCACTTAACTTTTTTTCAGTGTTCAACCTCTTCATGTGCCTTGATCAGTCATTTAAATGGAGTGCTGTCTTAGGTGTACATCAACAAGAACCTTTATGTTTCCCTCTATTCTTTTTCTGTCCTTTCTCATGCTGTTTTGTCAAATTTTTTGATTTGATTTTCTTTTTGTGATTCATGTTTTCATGATGTATGAACCTAGAGTTTTCTCTCCAAGCGTGTGTGGAAGGGATTAAATGTAACATCTATTAACATTTGTACTTCAGTGCTAGCCATGCCAGTAAAGATCTCATGTCTCTCCTTTTTTGTGTCTAAAATCAGCTGTCGTTGTCGATTTAACTGAGAGAGCTTTAAACATGCAATGTCTGTCCACTATATGTTGCTATATATGTTTGTCTGCTGTTTTTTTATATTTAAATGTATGTCATTATAGACGTGTATGTCATCCAGAAAAAAACAAATGTGCATCATAAACTCTCAGAAGACTGGAGAAAAGAATTTGGTTTCTATCAATTCAAGTTTATTGGCTTTGTTTTGTTTTTTGTTTTTTTTGTCTGAAAAAGTGTTTTGGTTTTTTTTGGGTTTTTTTTTTTTTGTGCTAGTGGAGGTAACTTTCTTTTTGAAGATGGACTTAAAATTGTCCCAGGCTCAATTTCTCATCAATTACACCTCTCAGGTCTTATGCCCGTCATTAATCTGTGAAATACCTGGCAGATTTTATTTGGTTGTTAGCAATAGCTGTTAAAAGAATCTGTTCTGCTGTGAAGTGATATCTATCCAAAGGAAAACTGGGACTGAACAGATCATTTTAGAAAGGCAGTTTGCTGATAAACAGGTGGAGGCTGGACTCCCTGTGGGCTGAAATGCTTTCTGTAGATGAGTAAACTGCTCATTAATGTTTGAGCTCTTTTATGTTTGTCAACCTGAATTTTTGCTTGCAGGGGCAACAAGCCAGCAAACAGCCCCAAGGGTCACCCTCCTGATGCTGACGGGCACTCTTCTGTAACTGACCTGGCCAACTCCCTCACTGGAGACATGGTGATGGTAAGATGACCCTGGCCATCCATTCATCCATCCATTCATCCATCCATCCATTTTTCCATATGCCAAAAAAGATTTGTAATATCACTAAAAAGTTGATTTATTTTAGTAATTTATTACACACATGGTCATATATTATATTTCTGGTTATTTTATAGCTAATGAAAACTCAAAATTTTGTTTTTCATCATATTAGATTGTATGAGAAAAGTTTTTTTTTTTTTTTTTCAGAAACATTAAAAAAAAATAGGGTACAGTAGACGCATCATAGACTGCAGTCCTCAAATCAGTTGTCCCTGGTTCGATTCCCAGCCCTGAATTATTTGCTGCATCGCATCCCCTTATCTCTCTGCCCTTCTTCCTGTCCATCTACTCTTGAAATAAAACCACTAGTCCTACAAAAACCTTTAAAAAAACAGAAAAGTTGCAGTCTTGGACAGTAAATAACCTTTAGTGTTATTAAGTTCTGAGTCATGCTGTTTTCAACTAAATCACTGGTGTCTCTAATATACCATGAATTGACTTGTATACACTTGTAAATTTATATGTTTTTAAAGTATTTAGAGCCATGAAATCAACATTTTGCCTTTTTTTTTTTTTTTTACAGTAGCCTACATTGAATTTTCATGATTCATATACGTTTCAACAACCTTTTTAAGCAGTAGGTTAACTTTAGTTTAAGTAAAGAAATTACTTCCAAAGATGAATAATTTAGAACGAGCCAAGGTTTTGCAAAACAATAACCACTGTGATACATGACATTTATTTATTTTTCAAATTTAGTGATTACAAGTCATACATTTTTGTTGTATTTTTTACAGTTTTTGCAAATTAACTGTTCCTGGCTCAACATTTAACAGTGGTGTCTGTATGCACTTCATGCAAGGTGCAGCTGAGCAACCTGCATGAAGCACATACATCACAATACCTTTAGTTGTTTTAAAATGCTTTAGCTGGACTAATCAATTGACAAAAATACACAAAAACTGTTCCCCAATGGTTGACTCCTTACAGTGGCTCCCTGTTTGATTCTGTTTTAATTTTAAAATGTTATTTTTTAACAGTTAAAGACCTAAATGACCTTTTCTCTAAATAAGCTACAGAAGGGAGTTCAGAACATTGCCTGCAGAACATAGTCTCATCAATTATCTGGCTAGAAGACAGTTTTGGTAGTGGTTACAGGGCTAATGTGTAGAATTTGTATAATTTCATGATGGTATCATGTTTTATATTTACTTCTGTATTAGCTGTAGTTTAAACAGAGGAGAAGTCAAAAGCTAAACTTTGTATTTCAAAGTTGGAATCTGCAAGTCAAAGCTTTGAAAATCTTGATAACATCTGATTTGGTCTTTTCTACAACTTAGAAAGCACATAGGCTAAGTTGTATTTCTCAAGATGAGTAAATAAAGCACTGCTTTGGTGAGGGATTACCAACACTGCTCAGAGTCCTGATAAAACAGTTTCACTATCTGTACCAATAATATAAAGCTGAACAATAGCAAAATCACATTTCTCTGAGGTAATTCTTGTCACCAGCAAGACTTGTGCTGCAAAGTCATTGTAACTTCAGAAGGCAGGTTGATCTGAAGCTGGGGTTGGTAATGAGCGAGTCATCATAGAAAAAATAACACACCAGCCGTTCCCACAGTGGCAATCAAGCAAGCCAAACCATACAAGGTGACTCACACTGTTTGACAAATTAGAGTTGGAATTCTCTCTCCCTCTAAAATCCTTATTGATGAATCAGAAGTGAGTCTTTGTCATTTTAGTTTTGGATGAAAGCTTCAAAAAGAACATTTTCAGGTAATTCTCTGATTAACAGTTTGCATGCCAATCACTCCCTAAGTTCTTGCACAAAGAGGTTCATTGTTGTGCAGGCTGGTTATCTCCACATAATGAATGTAAATTTGTGTCCCGTTTGTTTTTTATGTGGTTTTAAGATCACTAACAGCAAAAAGACTTTTAGTTAATGACTTCATCACTGAACATAATATTGATGTTATGTTTCTAACAGAAACATGGCTAGATGACAATAATAAAACACCTGTACTAATTGATTCAGCACCTCCTAATTACAATTTTTTGAGTGAGTATAGAACACATATAAGGGGCAGAAGGGTTGCTACAATATTTCATGATTCACTAAACTGCAAAAAGATTTTTCGGGGCAAATTTTATTATTTGAGTATTTGGGAATCGAGATAGAAGGGTAGAAGGCTATAAATGAGCTCTGACACTAACTATATACATAGCCCCAAAATATGTGGTATATTTTTTCAATGACTTTAGTGAGCTCTTATCTATTATATGCATTAATTAAGACTGTTTAATAATTGTGGGAGACTTCAACACCCATATTGACAACCTAATAGACAGAGAGGCAAAAAAGCTGAATGATGTACTTCAAAACTTTGGTCTGACTCAACATAATCGTGGACACACTCTGGACTTAATTATCAATAAGGGTATAAATATCTCCAAGGTCTCTGTAATTGATGTCCCTCTGATAATTTCTGTTATTTTTCAAAGTACAGTCTCTCTTGACTCTCTTAGTAAAACAGATATTATTACAAAACCTTCTCTTACAACACATCTGAAACTCTTAATCAAATCTACTCTTCTACCTCGCTTTTATACTGTATCCCAGTAGATGAGCTGGTAGATAACGTCCATTCTAAACTCTGAGGTATCATTGATTCCATTACTCCCACTAAAGTGAAGATTGTGTCTGGTAGGAAGAAATCTCCATGGACAAGTGCTCCACTCGTAAGAAATAAAAAAAGCCTTTCTCAAAGGGCTGAACGTAAATGGCGTAAAACTCGACTTTGCATTTACTATGAAATCTACAAAGAGAGGCTGCGAAGCTATCACTCATCACTAAAACATGCAACAGAAATGTTCTTTGCGGAAATCGTAAACAAAAACATCAACAATGTTTTTGTTTACGATGCCTTGTTTGCCACAGTTGACAGGTTTACAAATGCTCCTGTGACTGTAACTTCTGAACTGCACTCTACCAGGGCCTGCAATCAATTTGCCAACTTCTTTACAGAGAAAATTTAAAAAATTAAAAAAATTAATCTGTGCATCAACACCAAATCCCATAACGAGGCTATGCCAAAACATGCAGAGAAAATGGCTAAATTCCACCAACTCAACCATGAAAACTTAGAAGAAATGTTGTCTTGATATCCTACCTACAACCTTCCTTAAAAAGTTTGGCCTGTCATTGGATCTGACCTGATTCAAATAGTAAACTCTTCCCTCTCATCAGGTGTTTTGCCCCAGGCTTTAAAAACAGCAGTTATCAAACCACTGTTAAAAAAGAACAATCTGGACAAATCGCTGTTGCAGAATTACAGGCCAATCTCTAACCTGCCATTCATCAGCAAAATTATTGAAAAAGCTGTGTTTCAACGGTTAAACAGCTTCTTAACAATGACAAACCTCTTTGATGTCTTTCAGTCTGTTTTCCATCCTCACCACAGCACTGTGACTGCCCTTATGAAAGTGTTTAAGGATATCCACACAAATACAGACTGTGGAAGAACCACAGAGTTGGTTCTATTGGACCTCAGCGCAGCGTTTGACACTGTTGACCATGATATATTATTAAAGTGACTGGAGAGCGGGGTCGGACTCTCTGGTACAGTACTTAATTGGTTCGAATCCTACCTAAAGAACAGGGACTTTGTGTCAATAGGCAACTTCTCATTGGAGTGGACAGAAGTCACATGTGGAGTACTCCAAGGTTCAATCCTGGGACCCCTTCTATTTAATATCTACATTTTCCCACTAGTTCAGATTATAACAAGACATAAGATTAGTTACCATATGCACCATATCCACTATGCAGATGATACACACCTCTACACCATGATGTTACCAGGTGACACCCATCCAATCACTGAACAGATGTTTAGAACAAATCAATGCATGGATGTGCCATAACTATCTTCAGCTGAATAGAAACAAAACTGAAGTTATTATTGTTGGACCTAAAGAGGAACGATCTAGAATCAGCACGCAGCTTTAGTTATTATTTAAAATACTTCTGTTAGTTTATAAATCACTGAACAGCTTAGCACCAAAATACATTAAAGATCTGTTGTCATTATATCAACCTTCCAGACCACTCAGGTCTTCTGGTTCTAGTCTGGTTCTAGTCTACTCTGCAGCCCCAAACCAGAACCAAACATGGTGAAGCAGCTTTCAGTTTCTATGCACCATAAATCTGGAACAAACTCCCAGAAAACTGCAAAACACCCGATACACTGAGTTCCTTTAAATGAAGGCTAAAAACTCACCTGTTTAGAGCCTTTGATTAGTAGAAAGTGGAACATTGATCAGTACATTTGATGTGTATTTGCTTGGTAATTTTGATGATGGCATTTGTCAAAACGTAATGTTTATTGCTCGTTCCATTATTGATGACTTTATGATGTTTTTATGATGTAAAGGACTTTAAACTGCCTTGCTGCTGAAATGTGCTTTACAAATAAACTTGACTTGACTATATGGGAAGAAAAAAAAGCAAGTAGACATGAACAATGGGACTAATATGTAACTGTAGGGAAAGCCTCACATGCAGAAAGCTGACATTAGGCTTTCCTGACTGCTCCCATGAGTCTAACAGAAAGCTTTTTCCTCCTCTTTCTGTTTGTCTCTTGCTCTCTCTCTTTCCCTCTCTCTCTGGTGCTTTTATCAGATAGCTGTCTTTTAGTGCAGAGCAATGATAAAGCAGTCAGAGTGGCTGTGAGAGAGCGCGGGTGGTCTACAACTCCATATCTTCAATCTGAGCACCTCCTGCCTCTTAAGAACATTAGTAAGGAAATTAAACTCTCAGAGTCTTCTTAACTTGGCACCAATCTCTGTCTCTGAGCAGCTGCTCGAGCATACCATGATCAAAATGTGACTCTGAAATCGTGTCCCCCTCATGGCTATTCTCTGTCAAGGTCCGGGTTATACAGAAAGTCTGTGCCCTTGGGTCTGACTTTTACCTTGTATGGCTCTTACTGGACATGTGACTGTTTGCATTCATTGCTTTGTTTCTTGTGGCCTTGCAGTTGTCTCCAGGTTCAGAGGATGATGACGGTGAAGGGCCTGTCAGCGAAAAGCTTGGTCGGATCCAGTTCAGCATAGGCTACAGCTTCCAGAATACGACCCTTACCGTCAAAGTTCTCAAGGGTCAGGACCTCCCAGCCAAGGATTTTTCCGGCACCTCAGATCCTTTCGTCAAAATCTACCTGCTGCCTGACAAGAAGCACAAGCTGGAGACCAAGGTCAAGAGGAAGAACCTCAATCCTCACTGGAATGAAACCTTCCTCTTTGAGGGTTTGTCTTATTTCCAAGCTTTGAAGACCTGTTGTGTATGTTATTCCCATTTGATTCAGTAATTTTCTCCAGGTTCAAAAATAAATGTTAACAGACATGATGCTTCCAAAAGCTTAGCATGGGTCACCCTTTTACTGCTTTTAAAAAAGAAATCATGATCAATATAATTTGCCTTTTTTATAGGAATTTGCATAAAGACAACTTTAAAACAAGCGAAAGCAGTTTTTTAAACAAATAATGTCAGTTAAGTAACAATATACCATACAAGGTAAAATTATTGCATAAATTTTCAACCCACTTAGGTTAGAATTTAGCAGATGTTTCTTTGGTTGTAATCACAGTACAACCAAAGTACTGGTTGTACTGTATAAATATATCTCAGTCAGGCTACAATTTTTCTCTCATTCTTCCTTGAAAAACAGCTCAAACTCTATCAGGTTGCTCAGGGATCGTCCATAAATGGCTCTTGTCAAGTTCAGTTTTTGACTGGATTAAGATCTGGGCTTTGACTTTTATTACATTAATTCAATAATTTTGCTGTCTTTAAACCATTTTTGAGAAGTTTCTGCATTGTGCTCGAGGTCATTGTTGTAGTTCTGTTATAGACTGAGTCAGATTTGGTAACATTTTCTGCATATATGTTTCCCTCTAAATTATCATGCCACCTTGGGCCTGTTGCTGAGAAGTAACCACACTTGATGCCGACACCACCATCCTGTACAGCGGAGATGGTGTGTTTGTGGTGATGTGTGGCAATTTAGTGTATGCCAAATATAGCGTCTCGTCTGATGGCCAAAAAGATACATTTGTCTTATCAGACCACATGAACTTTTATGATTTTCCTTGGATTATCCCATGTGACTTTAGCTGAATTCCAGACAAGATTTATTAGCTTTTTATAACATCTTTTTATTCTTCTTTGGCATTCTTCCATACAGCTTTGATTTGTAAGAAACCCAGGAAATGTTGTTTAAAGCCCAGTCTCTTCTATCTAAACCACTGGAGCCTTTAACTCCCTCAGATTAGTCATAGCTGTCTCGATGTCTTCTCTAATCAGTGTTTTTTTCCCAATCACTCACTTTGTAAGGACGGCCAGCTCTAAATAGATCTAGACAAGCCCCATAAACCTTCCATTTTTTGACGACGAATTTAACTAAACTCTGTTGGATGTACAGTAAGTTGGAAATGTTTTTGGAGCCATCTTCTGACTTAGACTTTTCAGTGAAGTTTTCTCTTAGCAGCTTGGAGTGTTTTATGTCTTGATGATGGAATTGTTGTAGGAATAAAGATCAACAAGAAACTGGTCCCTCTCGACACAGATGTTTTTTATCCAACAATAACTTTGCACATATCATTGACACTCAGCTGATCTCCATTTTGTTAACTCACTTTTAAGGAGGTCATTGTTTGTTCAAACACCTAATATTTAATTAATTGAACATAGCCTGTGAAAATCTCTCACTGTGACATGAAATAAGCTTTTCTTATTCTTCCTAAAAAAGCCAAATTATAGTCACTATAATTTCATTTATAAAAGTAAATGAGAAAACATCATCAAGAGGGCTGAATACTGTTTATAGGTATTAAAAATCAGCCATGTGGCTCTAAAGTTTTTAGAAGTTGTATTTTATTTATTACAAAATTCTTTCTTAAAAAAATGACCACTTCTAAAAATGGTTTTTCAGATTTATTGTTTTTCATTAAGTAGCTATGCAAGTAAGTAATAATAATAATGCTTCTGGTCGTTTTGGTTGTGTAAACAAGTAAATATTTGATTCTTAAAATTTTGATTTTTTTAGTCTCATAAAAACAACAAAACAGATTAAGCAACACTTTTGTTATCAGACTCTGGCTGAGTTGCTGTTAAAATGTCATTAACCTGTTTAGCTGGACAAAGAATATATATTTATCTTAATTTTTTGGGATTTTATACACTACACTTAGTTTTTAATTAGATTTTTTCTTTGTTTTCTGCTCTTTATTTCAGGTAATTTCATGTTTGAAAATGTGCACCATTTTTATTTTGGTGATAGCTTTTTGCCTGATTAAACCATCAATAGCCTTGAAATTACAAAGATAGAAGAAATGTTTTTGTAGAGTAAGTGTTTATTTTTGAGCAGATAAATTTTAAAATGAGCATAAATGCTAATTTTTGTTGTCAACACTAAAGTTTTCAGTGCTGGTGTATGAAAGAAAATGGCAGAAACAGTCTCAAGCTGTACCTAAGATGATGCCAGAGATAGTCACAAAGTGATCAGAATTACAGTATCTCTGACTGTATGGAACATAGATTAGTGCAGCACTACCTCTCTAACATAGGGCTAACCTCTGCCAGTGAGCTGAAAGGCTACCACACCTTTTCCTTACTTACCAACAAAAGAATTTTGGGCTTTTATAACCAGTCATGAAAAATACAAATGATCATAATAAAGAAACTTTTGGGTATGCTAATTGCATATTTTTACTATAATCTCAGTGTTAAAAAAAACTAACAAATTAATGTTTATAGAAAACATTGTTATAAGGCTAATTAATTTGAGTTATTTTAGCAACTGTAGGAGTAGTTGGTGTTGGAAAGGAGTTTGTTGTGTAAAATTGTTGGAATCTGTCATAATTGTTACCCATGGATAGTTTTAGGAATTTACTTATTTTTTTCTTTCATGATAAGCAACAGTGCTGCACAGTGGCGCGTAGTTGGTAGCACTGTTGCCTTGCAGCAAGACAGTCCTGGGTTCAAATCCTGGTCTGGGGTCTTTCTGCAAGGAGTTTGCATGTTCTCCCTGTGCATGCATGGGTTCTCTCCAGGTACTCCGGTTTCCTCCCACAGTCCAAAAACATGATTGTTAGGTTAATTGGTCTCTCTAAATTCTCCTTAGGTGTGAGTGTGTGCATGCATGGTTGTTTGTCCTGTCTGTCTCTGTGTTGCCCTGCGAAGTACTGGCGATCTGTCGAGGGTGTACCCCGCCTCCTGCCCAATGACCGCTGGAGATAGGCACCAGCCCCCCTCGTGACCATCGATGGATGGATGATAAACAGCTACTACAGTCCTGTACATTATAAACAGTCTGAAGCTCTAACTAAGAAGCTGGTTTATCAGGTATCATGGATAGAAATGTAAAAACGATTTTGTAAATTTTCCACCTAATAGGACACTGTACTTTTCCGACCATGAAATTGGACTTTTGTTTGCTTTTTTTTTTTTTTTTTTTTTTTTTAAATCAAGAAATAAAGAAATAAAGCTCATTTGATGCAAGCTTGGCAGATTTCACAAAGATCTGTTTCTCCATTGAAAAGGAGTTGTGTGAAAACTCAATACCAAAGTGTGAAATTAGAGCAAGTTTTTATTGATTATACCTCAAGCCTAGAAACACCAGACCAATATTCTGTCTTGTTATAATAATAATAATAATCATCTTGTGAGCTGCAGAGGTTGTTTGGCATTGACTAAGACAAAAGTGTTTTTCTCTTCTAAGGAACAGGGTGTTTTTATGATTTTTGAGATCAGCTGAGTGTGAAATGATAGAAAAGAAAAAATAGGATGGAATATTTTCAAACCTTTTCCAAACACATAATAGTTAGTAGCCAGCTTGTATGAGATTAGTTCTGTAGCATGAGTACAGCTTTTGCACTGCAGCATTTTTCTCATATTCTTCGCTGGAAGCATATTGCACATTACTATTCCCGCTGTACTGTCAGCAACATGCTTTTTGCGATCTGCCACTTAGCTGTGACTCTCTGCCCACAGTGTTATCTGTTTCCTATGTCTGCTTTAGGCTTCCCTTATGAAAAGGTGAGAGAACGCACTCTCTACCTTCAGGTGTTGGACTACGACCGCTTCAGCAGGAACGACCCCATCGGAGAGGTGTCAATCCCCCTGAATAAGGTGGAATTGGGCCAGCTGAAGACCTTCTGGAAGGAGCTTAAGCCTTGCAGTGATGGCAGTGTAAGAGGGCCATTAGACAGAACTACGGCTGATGCTCGGTTTTAATCCCAGTGTAATTTGCTAAAGCAAGTGTGACACATTTGGTCACAGCTTTCATCATGTTTGATGTGATTTTTGGGTGAGCAATGATCATAACTAAGCCAGCCCGGTCACTGGACCATCTGTATTTGGCACATGGAGTTAGAGCAGAAAGGGCAGTGATGTAACATTGCACAACGAGGCAGTGAGTAATCTGGAGTTTGATATCCCCTGATGAAATCTGATCTTAGACCGGATGATTCACACTCCATTGTTTTTGTGTGGGTGCATTTTTGCAGGGGAGACGAGGGGACCTGCTGGTGTCTCTCTGCTATAATCCCACTGCCAACACCATCACTGTGAACATCATCAAAGCACGCCACCTTAAAGCCATGGATATCGGGGGCACCTCAGGTAGAGGCTCTGCTGTGTTTGTCCAAGTCTTTTCTCTCTTAAGTCTGTGTTTATCAGCTTGGTGCCCTTGTCATGACTTTCAAAGCTTTGTGGCTTCTCATTTGACTTTGTCCTTAGGTATAAGGCACTTACTGACCTGTCTGCACAGAAGATAGAGTACCTTATTAACATGAACTTCTTCACATTTTTTCATATTACAGTAACAGAGAATCTCATCACTTTAAATACATTGAAAATACAATACATTGAGCCCTTCAACAGAATTGTTCACATCAAAGAAAGAACTTTCAGTGCACAGAGGGTGTCGAACCATTAGTCTCCATGAAGTTTGCACTGTAAAGCTGAAAACTGATTAGTGAGTTCCAACTCTTTCTGCATTTGCAAATTTAAACATTTTTGTCAAACAAAAATCTATAAAAGTATTTATTTTCCTCTTCACAATAATGCATTGTGTTGTGTTGGTCTATTAAATAAAATTCTCATCAAATACACTGACTTTTCTGACATTCAAGGGGTTTGAATAGTTTTGTACTCGAGTTACTGTCCGCTGTTTATAGTAACTGCAGCAAGGTGACATTAGATCAAGCATATCTGTTGACCCCCATCTGCCTGTATATCTATGAGGATCTTGAACCTTCCAGCTAAACGTGCATCAGCACACTCTGGTCTCTTCTGGTTTAAAAAAGATATCCAGCCCTGCTGTGACATGTTTTCTCGACAATCTTTTTTTTTTGTAAAAATTAGTTTCCTGCAGTTATTATTACCCAATATAAAATTGCTCCAGAATTTGCAGTACGAATCTCAAGCCCCATTTCCATAAATACTTCCTCATTTGTATGTTTGCTAGCTCAGGGAATAGGTTGACCTTGAGCTCATTCGAGGTCTTTACTTTCCTGCTGCCTTTCCTGACTTTAACAATCAAGAGGGTAATTGCAAAGCTGACCCTAAAAGCAAAAAAATTACATCCATTGGCATCTTCTTGGTTGCCCTTGCGTAAACTTCTGCTCTTGGCATCTTATCTGCAGACCCTTATGTAAAGGTGTGGCTCATGCACAAGGACAAGCGTGTAGAGAAGAAGAAGACGCCGGTGATAAAGCGCTGTCTGAATCCAGTTTTCAATGAGTCCTTCCCCTTTGATGTCCCTGCCCATGTGCTGAGAGAGACTACCATCATCATCACCGTCATGGACAAGGACAGGCTTAGCCGCAATGACGTTATCGGCAAGGTAATTTATGACATAAGCATTTGAGGGGAGCCTACAAGTATTTTTAAATAGGTGTCATGTGTTAGCTCAGTTACCATGTGAATGCCACAATCCAAGTATTACCAAGTTGCTGGTATCATGTCTGAAAAAGTAACTATATATGTGCAATTTAACTTTAATATTCACACTAACTGCAGAAGCTGTATGGGAATCAATCAGCAAATTATACACACATACATCATTCAATAGCAGTTAGTACAGAAATCAACACAAATAAATCATCTTGGAGTGAAGTATTGAGGGAGCAGTCCAGTTTCTAGTTTAGAGCCATACCCTCAGACTTAGAGTAACTGATTCTGATTCGCTTTAGAGTCTACTTTACGATCAACTACAATCTTCTCCTGTGCACACTGAAGATCATGGCCTAAAGTTACCAACAGAACCACATTATATGCAAAAAACAAACATAAGACCTCAGGTTCCTAAACCAGACATCATGTGATCCACAATCAGACCTTGAGATCCTGACCATAAACACTACAAATAGGATCTGGGACAGAGTCCAACATGTGCTGAGAACAAATTTGACTTAACAGTCATTGTAGGACTCATTGTATTGGCCAAGGATACTGCAATATATGTTTTTAGAAATAAAAGCATTAATCATTGACCTTTTGGCCAATGGATACATGCTTATTAGCTACTCCAACAGTTTATTACCACTCAGAAATTTATAAATTTACTTAGTTCTTCCCTGTGGTTTGGGTATCTTTCAACAAAGACTGAAAACTGTGCAAACTGTGTTTGCTCCAGTTAAAACACCTGGAGTTTTGTGCCAAAAAATGCGGCAACAATGAAGTTATTAAATACACATACCATTATTGCTGTAATGATTCTCTCTATTGAACTGAAGGAACAACAAACATTAAAACTATCCAAATAAAATCAGTCAAGTTACCTAAGGGCACCAAATACCCCAGACACATGTTGGGACCATCTCCACAATCTCTTTGAAGATCTGCTGTGGTATACGACACAAAGTCATCACAAGAACATGATTTAGTTTAAGATGGATTGAAAGTGTTTTCTTTTGTGCACTCCAGAAATCCATTATTGAATTGAACTGTTGCTCAATATTTACCTGCTTTCACTATCAAAGATGTAAAATAGGCTAGTTTACTCCTATAAAAACTGGTTGGAATTTAAAATCTGCACAAAAAATAGTATCAAATTCACTTATGTCAGATTTGAGAATTTTTGATTGCTTATTTCCACAATTTATCAAAAAATCTTCAAAATACAACCAAGAGAAATAAATTAATATTCACTAATAAAGAACACAGTATAAATTGGGTATAGGAATTGCAAAATGGGAGTGTGAATTGCAAAAGGGTCAAAATGTTATGGAGTCACATTTTTTTCCAATGCAGCAGTCTACATTATCACATTAAAGAAGGCTTCAAGCTGGGTTGGTCAGGAATGTAGAGGGACAGTTTCAAAGAAACATAGACATGGATTGCATTGCCCAAAACCTCACTTTGCACATCCTGAAGCCATTTCTTCCTTAGACAAGTCACACTTACAAGCTCAGACATCCAGTTGATGTTAAAATTACCTGAAGACATTAGACCAGACTGCCTTTTACTGCTGTTAATAGTCCAATTTTGGTGGTCATATGCCCATGTTAGGCAAATGTCAGCTGGAAACCGTCGTGAGCTTGAGCAAACAGGTTTTGTCATGACAACCATGCCATTTTTAAGAAATTCGAACAATTCTAACTCTTGTATTGAACAAGACCAGTCAGCTCTCTCCTCTTATGTGAATCAGTTAGCGTTAAGCTTGCAGAAAAATAAAACTTACAGAAAATTTTCAGTAAAAGCTATAAATCTCTACTTTGTTTTCAAATTTCAACCTCTGGCTTCAGTAATTTAGGCAACAGAGACATTTAGGCAACAGCAACATTAATGAGTGCAACGCCTCATTAGTAATGCAGCATGTAAGTGAACTGGGACAGCTATTCCTGCTTCACTTCATTGTTTTTCAACCTATTGCTTTTCTTCAGCAGAGATACAACTCACTCAAGAGTAACTGATACCAAATACTGTCATTCACCATAATGATACATGTGAAAACATATCTACTCAGAGGAGATGAAGCATACCATGGCTTTTTATGTATTAAATGGTTTACAAATTATTTCATGAAGCATGCATGATCATCTATTGCTGCTTTCCCCTCTCTCAGATCTACCTATCGTGGAAGAGTGGACCAGCAGAAGTAAAGCATTGGAAGGACATGCTCGCTCGGCCGCGTACTAACGTCGCCCAATGGCACGCTCTTAAGGCCTGATTGCACCCCCAGCTCCCTCCATGGCCACTTCCCGTCTCCTATTTCCCAGCCCCCTTCTCTCTCCCCTCTTCCCGCTCCCGTCCTTATGCACAAGACTGACTTGCTGCCAGGCTGCGAAACACGGGTACAATTAGCCATCTGCTCTCTTAAACCTTTAAACTCTTCTCTATTTTCTTTTAGAATCTCAATTTCCTCGACCACTTCTCTCTGAATTTTTCCCCCCTTGTGCTGTTGTGTGTTTTTTCTGTGTCGCCACTTTGCCAATAGTCCCCCTGTTTCTGACTGTCTGTATGTCTGTCTTTCTGTCCTTATGCAATTGGCCCATGGAGGTCTAATCTGTTTCTTGGTTATAAACGTCCTCACAGCCCCTGACCAGTTAAACAAGTTGGTATCTCAGAGAATCGTAATAATTTGAATTAATTTATTCCTATTGTATAAATAGTACACTTACACCATATGATACAATATGTACTGTATAAACATACAGGTGGATCTCAATAAATTACGATACCATTATAATGTTAATTTAGTGATTCAATTCAAAAAGTGAAAATCATTATATACCCAGTCAACACACCCAGAGTAATGTGTTTCCAGTGTTTTTGTCTGTTGATTTCAAGGACTATGGCTTAGAATAAAAATGAACCCCAAATTCAATTTCTCATACAGTGAAATTATTACATAAGACCAATGAAAAAGATTTTTAATACAGCATGGTGGTGCTGCTACATGTACAATACAGTGTATGTACTCAATTCTTGGCTGTGGCTCTTTTTGCATGAATTACTGCATGAGTGTTAACAGCGATCAGCCTGTGGCTCTGTGAGGTGATCAGTAAGCCTGGATTGTTTTAATAGTGCCCTTCAGTTCATCTTCATTGTTGGCTGTGATGCCTCTCATATTTTTCTAGACAATATTGGCGGTTTAGATCAGGAAAGTTTACTAACCAACCAAGAAGTTATACCACTGTCATTAACACAGATATTGGTACGTTTGGCAATGTGGGCAGATGCCAAATTCTGCTGGAAAATCAAATCTGCAGCTCCATGAAGCTTATCAGCAGAGTTAAACATGCAATGCTCTAAAACCTTTTGATAAGCATCTGTGCTGACATTGGACTTTATAAAATATAGCAGACCAAGCAGGTTGAAACCTGTGCCTCTTCCCTTTATCTCCAGACTATGGAACCTTGATTTACAAATGAAAAGTAAAATGTACTTTTCTGTTGAAAAGAGGACTTTGGATATGTACTTTTTGCTTAGCCCAGATAAGATGTATATGACATTGGAATGTAACAGTTGTGAAACATGTGCTGGACACCACTGTGTGTGGTGGCTCTTAAAGCTCTGACTCCTGCCACAGTCAACCTCTTGTGATTCTCATTAAAACCTTAAATGAGCTTTGTTTCAGAATCCTCTCAAGGCTCCAGTTATCCCTGTTTCCTGTGCCCTTTTTTTTTGCCACCCTTTTTCCTTCCACCTAACTTTTTATTCATGTAGTTAGCAGCACACTCTTGTGGTTTACCATCCTTGTACAGAATGTAAGTCACTGTCTGGTGGATAATTGTCTGCCGTTATTGGTCATGTGTGATATTCTATTTGTCTGAGAAGCAGAAATGTGGGTTGTCATTAGGCTTTCATTAGTTGTAACCCATAATTATAAAAAAAAAGAGAAACATATGCTCCAAATATATAATTGTTAGTAGTGAATCTCTAAAATATGACTTTCCCTTTTTGAATTGAATTAAAGAAATTAATTAACTTTTCTGTGACACTGGGATGCACATGTATACATCTTGCTATAATTTAGTTCATTAGATTGGCAAGGCATAACCTATGAACACTAGAAGTTAACAGTATCTTAGCCATAGTCTGTCACCTGTTTCCCTGTTTTACCAGTCTTTTCATAGATCCTGTTCTTGTTATTTGTCTCAAGTGTATTACATTTTTCTCTCATACCAAACCTTTACTCAAGAATGGTTTAATGTTCAGCTGAAGTCATTGAAAGTGATCGATAATAGGTTTGTGATGAAACAAGCTGAACTCAGGATGGATTTGTTCACACAGTTGTTTCTTCTCTTCCTTCTATTTTCCTCTCTGTACTCTCTTTTTCCCCTCTTCTCTTCCTTCTGGCACAATATTAGTGACTTACTTTGCCCACCACCCCTCTCACAACAACCCTCTTTCTGGAGCCTTCCTTGTCGTCTGTGTGCTGTGGGTGCTGTGCTGTAGCTCCAACAAAAATAGAGATTAAAAAAAGCAACTAAACTTTCCAAAGCTGGGAAAAGAGGGGACACAAACTTGTGACATGGATTCGTCCCGATTTTTCCAGAAAGAAAAAAAAAAGACACAGAGAGAGAAAGAAGAAGATGAGATCGCTGGATGTCACTTTTCATGCATCCCCAACTGAGGATACTAATTGAAATCTTCTAATGTTAACAGGAAAATAGAGGCTGAAGGCAAAGTTTGTGCACATGGATTCAGCTGTGTGCACACACTTCTCTTCGCCCTGTGCACTTCTGTCATGCTGGTGGGTGTCCACCTCCACCAGGTCGGACTGTATAGTTAGACTGCTGTGTTAATGTATGCCTTCTGCCAGCTGAGTGTACATTTACAGGAGCAACACACTTTGAACTTTACAGAAATCTTCTCTTTTCTCTTTCTCCTCTTGCGCTCTTCTTGCTCTTCTTACTGCCATTGTTTCCCCATCCTCTACTGCCCTGCCTTCTGAACGAGGGCATGGGGAAGTTCATTTTGCACTTTTTTGAAAATGTAATAAAAATAATAATGATGATTATAGTTTTTGATGATGATGATGGTGATGATTATAGCTGTGGTGAAAATCAAGGGAGGAGAATCTGGAAGGGTTGGCAGCGGCTGGGGGGAGAGGTGACGTCTGCTCCATGATTTCAGGGTTTGGAGTTGAAGCGGAGGACACAGAGGATGCAGGGCTCTCATCCTCTTCTTCTTGGTCTTTTTTATGTTTTTTCTAAACCTCAGAGTACTTATGTGTGCATGTGTGAGTGTATTTGGAAGGCAACTATAGGACTCCTGGTGGGAGTCTACTGATGTTTGAAATGTCAGGCCAGGATGGAGATTCAAGGCACGTCTGCTTGTCTCATGGAGACTAGCCAGCACAACAGTGCTATTACACAATGTGTCGATTAACATCAAGCTTGTCAGAGCTCAAAGCCATAGCCTGCACATTCTTATTCTGTATGAGTCCAAGAAAGAATAGTTTTTATATAGTTTTTCTCTCAGCCATGTTCTGAGTTTTAGTTGCAGTTCATGGGAATTATAAATGACAGACAGCAGGTGTGATATTAGAAGATTAACTTATCTGCCAATGTGAGATACTGTAGGGGTGGATTAGATGTTATCTCCTCTAATGCAGTAGTAGCTGCCCAGTTTGTCAGATACATTCAGCTTAGCTTGATATCTCTGTAAATAAAGATGTCATAAAGCAGCAACATTAAAATGGTCAGTAATTAGAGGCACATAGAGACCTCTGCTCTTACTTATTTTGTCTTCTATCCCAATTTTCCACTAATACACCTCTATGAAGCTTTAGGTTGAATTCCATGTCCCATAGTTATCGCTACCCAATCTTTCTACACTTTGGCACTTTATTTAGGGAGTGGCTGAAATATTTTGCTGAGAAATGGGACACTCCAAGCAACAAGAACAACTATATATATTTAAGTATACTCAAATATACTTGAAGTGTACTCATTGCTTGTCTGACTTTATATACTTATGTATGTCAAAATGTTAAATACTTAAGTACAATAATGTTTCAAGGGGTAATACATAATATTTCCTGTTTTGTTCTTAAGGTAGTAATACAGTAAGTAAGTAAGTTCAACTTTATTTATATAGCACGTTTTCACAGATAGATGTCACAAAGTGCTTCACAGGAAAGGGTAACCCAATAAACCACTCAGAAGTGTACAATGCAGAAGCCAAAACACAATACAATCATCTTGCGACAATCTATTTTAAATAGAAGTATTACTCTTATTTATTCATTTTTTTCCCTTTGTACTGGAGAAAAAATTCAAATGCATTAAACTATTCCTTATGATAGTTATGGAGAAGGCAGAATATTTTGAAAGATTTTATACTGCTATAATGATTAACAGTAAATAACAGTGATACCAAACATAATATATTGGAACATTTCAAATAAAGAGCTGTTGCGGTAATTTGGCTATAGAAAAATGGTAACGAAGAAAATATTTACATTTATCAGAGGATTTGGGAGAACAGCTCTTACTCCTTTTCTTCCATGTTTATAGGCTACTAGGCATTTTCCATTAGCACTTCCCCTAATCAACAAAGACAACTGCGACTCCACCTTTGAAATGTAGGCTAAAGGGTTAAGAGTGAGGGACTAGGGGTCAAATATTATACAGCTTTGTTTGATCAGCTATTAAGCATTTTTCTTTCTTCACATAGCATTTTTATTTCTAAATGAACATATTTCTAAGTTTTAAAAAAAATAAATAAATAAAAAAGCAGAATTGTGTTTCATCACAGTGTCTTACTATCAGCAAACAACAGTAATATCAAGCTTAGTTTAGAGAATCAGGGAGAAAATCTCATGAAGTCAAACTAACTGCTGCTCAGACTGGGTCCTAATCCAGAAAAAAATGCAGCCATCTAAAACAGCTCAAACAGGTAAAACAATGTGTTAATAAAATCCATAACATAGTGGTTACTTAAATTACTTTTAAAGTTTCGAGGTGTAGGTAGATTGCTGAAATTTGATGTATAGCGAAACAACTCTAGGCCTATAAGCAAATTCAAAAGCAATATTCTACATAAATATTATTTTCTGAGCATGTTTACATACCACTACAGAAAGAATAGTACTGTTGCTTTAAAAGTGTAAAACGTTTCTCTGCCGCAAACTGTCTACATTTGTGGAGGTGCTGTTATTATGTGGTTCATAAACAGTAAAATATAACACCATCATACATTACAGTGGTTTTTAAAAGCAGTAAGTTGATTATGAATAATCACACAAGTTTTTAAAGCCATGGCTCATTGAATTTCTATGCATTTGTTTTTCTAACTTCCTGTATCTGCTCGCTGTGCTGCTATACTAATGATAGCTTGCCCATAAGAAGGTACAAATAGTGAGGAGTTGATTCAGTTGTGTATTTTTACTTAGAGGCTAGGAGATCAAACAGCAGCTATAAGGTGGACAGCATTTGTTGCATGCCCAAACAGCAGAGGGATTCCTTAGGAATCTGCTGGTCTGCTCGGAAGGATGTCGGAACCGCTCTGATCTAATATCGGGGATCTTCAACATGTTAGATTGTCTTGGCCCAACATCACAACATGTGTAGTGTTCCCCCAAATGAGAATGCAGCCTGTTGAATGTGACATGAAGCCAATCAGAAAGTGAGGTGATGAAACCATACCATGGTGCACCAGAAAGTCCAGTGGATGTTTGAGACATATTTTTCTATTGTTTTTTTCTCTGCTAGAAATAGCCCACAAACTATCACCATTGCTTCTTCCTGAATGACCTTTTTTGTCGACTCTGAACTCACGTTTGGTCTTGAGAGGCTTTGCAAGATTTCCCGTCTGATATCTGAGTGTTGGTGAGTGAAATCGGGTCATGTGTGGTGTTTTGCTCCTGCCATGTGGCTCAACACCACACACTGGACAACCAGATCTGTTATACCTACTATTTTTTTAGCATCGTGTGTGGTCTCTTAGATTTTGAAAATTGGGAGACAATTTTAAAATCTTGTCGTGTGAACCAGTAATGACTGATTGATGGTTGTTTGTAGTCCCCCTTGAGTACTATTTACGATTCAAGTTGTAATGCAGATATATGCCATCGCTTTAGAACATTGATTTTTGCAGCAGACCCTCTTCTTTGTTGTCTGCAGGGAAGGATGTTAGCTAGTAGCACTGCTGCTTCATCCAGTTGGATTTTATTTGGCTACAGAGATGTTGCTGTGGAGAATTTCGTGTTTTTGTTCTTGACCGTGTCTAAAGCAACGTCTCTCTATTAGTTTGCAAAAGTGACTGACATTTTTTAGTTTATGACCCCCCCCCCGCCTCCCATTTCCTGAGCTAACAGTTAAAATCCATTCTGAGATATGTCCTAGTCTGACTAGTTGCTAGCTAGACTCCTTCTCAAGACTCTATCTATCTCAACCGAGATTTCTTAGACTGGTATTGGCTGTTATGGCTATCGAAACACTAAATTTGAAATCCACATTAAAAAGACTGCCTTACTGAGTCCATACATAGCTCAGCTTCTGCTAACACTGCTTTTTTAGTTCTTTTGATTCACGCTATAGATGGTGTCAGCATACAACTGTGCAGTTGTAAACTGGCCAGTACCGTATAACTCCTCCTCATGAGTGTCTGTAAGCTTTTCTGGGCAGCATGCGGTGTGCCGAGTATGTTGTGGGCACCGTCTTTCATGTGAGCCTCAGTGCTGGCTGCTGTGATGCACTGATCCAGTCCAGTGCCCTTCAGAACAATTGGCCATCCATGGAACAGGGCTCACTGTTTTGACAGCCAGTGCCTGCAGTGTCACAGCACATTACACTCCCATTAGGTGGTCAGAAAGGAGCAATTTCTGTTTCCTTGAACCTGGGGGGTGAGGGGTTTCACTATTTGCACAAATAACTTTTGCTAAGAAAAAGATGAGACACAGAGTGCTTTTATTAGTAACACCCTGAATGAAAATAAAGGTCTTGTCATCCATCCATTAGCTTGGTCAGCTTTATCTTTGCTAAAATTGGAGCTTTTCCCAGGTAGAATTAGGCAAGGGACTGGGTACATCCTGAACAGGTGCCAAGTCCATTACAAGACTAACACAAAGACAGCCAATGCCTAACAATGGATGTTTGTGGACATCACACAGAAAGGCCCCCAGGTGACCAACAGTCCCTTTTTCCAGTTATCTGTCAATGCAAACCGCTGCTCCACATGACTAGTCAGGTAAAGACAGAAACTAATCAGTGTAAGCACTTCTGAAGGTTTGAAAACGTTATCTGCGCCTATTAAGTCAACACAGTTTCTCAGCTTTCTCCCTTAACCTGAGTTACATATTGGTCACAATGCTATGCTTCCATGCTTTATAAAGCTTAGTCCTCAGTCACCCTGTAAACTTTGAGATATGCTGTTATTTTTACAACATAAGGCAGAGTGTGAAGCCACTCATCCTGGAAGGTAGACTGCAGAGAAGACTTTTGGACTTTTAGAAATCTAAACTCTGCTTATGAATCCAGATGACCTCCTACATAAAATCCATTGAATGAAAGAATTTCTGCTTTACCACACTGGTCAACATTGGCAGGTTGCATAAACAACTGTTATCTGGAAAATTCATAACTTTTCTTTTGACCACAAACTGATCTTTCACATTTGTGAATCATGGTATCATTATAGCATATCAAGAAACGGTTGCGTATTTTTCTGTAGGAAACAAAGCAATAATCTCCGACATAATATTTATAAGCATTACCTGTACAAAACCCGATTCAGCTGTGTTTGCTATAGTGGTAAAAATAGAATAACCATTGATGTTCTCAGATGTAGCTACTCTTAAATATTTGACTCTAGAAAATTGTAAGAAAAAAATGCTGTGTATTTGTAATAATGCCTGTGCCCTCCCATTATATTTACTTTGACAACAGTGTAAATCCTCAAGGAAGCGTGTATCTGTAAAATAAGGAGGAACCCCTAATTCATCTTTTGGTTTTCACTGCTATCAGTTCAACAAACAAAACATTAAAATGGATGGATAGCTCAGATCTAAACAGTCTGAAGAAATCAGTTCCCAAATACCACTTTTTAATTGCAATGCCACCTCTCTCATACCTCTAAATGTGTTGTGCTTCCTTGGCACCAACAGTGTCAGGAGTGACCTTCAGCAAGCCAGGGCTCATGAATATACCAGGACAGCATTACAGATGTTCCCAGTCAACACTTTTTTTTCCCCCCAGACACGTGGTCCAATTGGTGTGTTTGTTCAGCCTCAGTGCTGTCTTTCATCATTATATTCAGTTCCTGGCAGAGCCAATGAGCAGGTGCTGGTGTGAGTCTGAGTAAAAAAAATGTTTAATTCTGCAGAGTTACTATAATTTTCTGTTCTTTTATTCAGCAATAAATGAAAACTTGCTGCATCTAAAGCTCCCTCCAGACAAATTGGCACCCATGGTCATGATGTGTAAAAGCTTTAAAATAGATTAATCTTTTATTGCTGTAACTGGAAAAATATTAACAAATCTAACATTTAATTTCAGATCATATGTTCAGTGAGGAGAAACAAATTTCCACTTTGAAAAATATTTGATGTATGTCCTCTCTTTAACCTTCAGAATCTCTCTAGATTTTACAGAATCCTTACTTCATTTATGCTCTTTATTCTGTTCACTATTTAGGCTCGTGGACTGAAATGGCCATGGAAGAAGGTGGATTTTGTTTGTGGTGAACCATTTTTGTGTTGATCTAGCAATATATTTTAAATCATTATCCAATTTTTCCTTACTTCCCTTACCATGCTCATAGTGTGTGCTGGCAAGATAGATATAGGTCCTCAACCAGTCTTGTACTTCTCAGTTACAGTTCTTTTAAACTTCTCAATTACTGCTCTGTCAGACAAGCTTAAGAAAGTAGCTTTTTTACTGTAACCACTTCCAGACTTATGAACATCAATGGACATATGCCATACCTGAATGGTATGTTCTTCATCATTCTCATTTTAAAGAAATTGGCCAGTGTGTCATTTTTTTTATACCCCTGTCATGGATTGCTTATTACAATTTATAGACCCTCTACCTGAAAAGTTACATTTAAATAGAAAGTGCTTCAGTTACATTTATTTTCAAATTTTAGAGAGTTAGTGTTTTTGGTATACTGCTTTGCTCCAAACTGAAATATTTTTTTTAACCTTCAACCTGGAATTTGGAACAGACAATCATAGTTCCCCAAAGATGACTCCATTTATTTCTTTAACACCTGACTTTGTGTGCTAGAGTAAAAAAACATACCCCTAAAGTTTCATCTTTTGACTTTTTATTTTTCTTTATTTTTGATGCTTGACTTTTTGAAAAAATTACTTACATTTACTTAAGTTACATAAATAGCTTCAGTCTCTCACAACTGAAGGAATCTTACCTGCTTCTTATATTCCCATGAGGTTGATGATCGTGTTTGACCTTGTCTCATTGTTCCTTCCCATATTATTTCATAGTAGTTTTCCTTGATGGATTTCTTAGGTTAAGCATCAGTGACTCACTCTATTGGAAAGGTGCCTGCTCTGCTGTAGTCTTTGCAAAATTAAATTAGGGGTGTTCTTTCTCTTAAAGACCTTAATGTCTGTGTGTGTGTGTGGATTAAATAAAGGCTGTAGTAATCCCATCCTGGAGGAACATCTTACCTGTCTATGCTTTATTCTGCTGAATCATGTTGTGATGGCTGAGTAAGCTCAGGAGTCATCTGGCTCACCTTCGTTGTTTGTCGAGTGAGTCTTTGCATTCTTCCTGCCCTGTGCTGACAGACCTTTCCTCTCCACCCCGACTCACCCTTTCAATTGTTTTAAGCATCTGGTGAAAACCAGTGTGACTCCTCCCAATCAGGGTTGTATGAATAGTAACTACACGAATATGAAAAACAATAACGAGTAATAATTTCTTTTCTGTTCACATTTGACTGTTGGTTAGTGTGTACGTATGTGTGTGCTTGGTGTTCTTGTGTTTTTATTTCTTTACAGAGCATTGTGAAGAATAAATATTTTTTGTTTTTTAAAAAACTTTATGTAAATATTGTTGGTGAAAATGAACATTTATTGTACTCCGAGTTTTCGTTTGTCACTCAAAACGATGAAGAAAACAACGATACACATGACTAACAATGGTGATGTTGATGATAATGAAGCTGATTATACCTGCCCTTCTTGAATAAGGGCTTTTGATGTCCGCTGTATTTTTGTTGGGGGTATTGTGAGGTCAAGGCAAGACAAGTGACGGGGAAGGAGTGGTACCCAATACATCCCAGGTTCTTTGTAGCAACACTGCCACAAGTCCCCTTATATACCCAGGTAACTCAAAGCGACACAAATTGTAGCCATGAAGCTTCATTGCATTCTTATAACATGGCTTTGCAGTGTGTGAGAACAGTACACACCTCCCTGTTGAGTCACTCCAACCCAGTTGCTTGGCATCACATCCCACTGTCAGCTTACAGGCTCTGGGATTTACTGAAATGCCATTGTGTTAGACGGGATTGACCCTGTCCTGACACCCGTGATGCCTTCCTCAAAGAATTTGGAGTCATTATTGATGTTCAGGGAGCCATACATAAGGATAGGCATGCATAGAGGAGTAAATGGCTTCCATTATCCTACAGCAATGCAGGCAATTTGCATGCATATGATTTAGCCTCTTCTTGTTCCCAAATGGGCTGATGTGAACTTGCCAAATAACCTGCTTGTCGTTTGCTTAGTGAACTACTTCCAAGAGCTCTCAAACTCCAGCAAGGACAGTCCAGGATAAGATAGACAGCCAAACTATAAACTGCCATATTGTTATTTAAAAAATTCAAATACACTTGCACCACCTCTCCTCTGAAAAACAGATTGTAGAAGTGCCATGTCATTAATATGTACCTTTGTTTTCTCCAAATATCCATAAGACTCATTTACAAATGCTGTTAGATGTCAGTGTTAAGTCGTGTGTTTGTTGTTGCTTAAGGAGCCTCTCTGTGCTTATTGATCATTAGTTACTTTAGGAGATATGGTGACATCACACTGTGTGACAGAGACAGAGCACAGTCAGTGTTACACAGCTCTGCAGTTTCAGTGGATTTCACAAATATCTCAAAACAAAATTGCAACTTAATTATTGAGGAGAAATCTTAAACCATCTTTGCGTTTGGAGCTCTGCACAATTAGCAAGATTGGCTCACTTAGCTTTACAAACCATAAACAAGTTATGTTGTGTACTCCCTTTAATGTGTAGAAACTCACCTTAACTGTGAAGACTGCCATATTGCCAAATCCAGCATGTTCTCTGACACAGAACTGAACTTAAAACAGCTACTTTGCTGTAATACATTTAATAGTCCTTTTATTTTCTGAGCTCCATATTTAGGTGGCAATCTGGGTAAACAGTCAACATGTCTGTACAAAATAGTTTCCCTTTTTTAACATTGGTGCCTCCTGTGAGTTCATTTAAAATTGCCTCACCTATACTGAAAATGGCAACCTTTGCTCAGTAACAACTTCCGAACCAAAGAGAGTTTTTGTCATTGTGACCTGTTGGCACTTGAGGTATGGTGTGTTTTCTCAACCTAAAAGAGATTGGATTTTTATGTCAACAGTCACTATTAAGGGCTTGCTGAGTGTAAAATTTAATTCTGGTCATCAGATGATTTCTCAGTGCATCTCTGGAATTTATCCTCTTTGAAATAAATGAGGAAATAAAATGCACTTTTCTTTTTGTTCAGATGATGTATGGCTATATAAAAAAATTGTTAAAAACAGGACTGTGGTCAAGTACTATAAATCCCATTTCCCCTGGTTTTTCATATATGGCTTCGTCATGTTTCAGGCCTGGCGTCCACACAGAGCACCAACGGAGCTTATCAGTTTCAGGTTTCTTTCAGGAGTGTCTCTCTCTGCCACTGATATGACATGGTTTAGCAGATACTACAGGCAGCTGTCTCCAGGAAAGACAGTGGATACAGTTCTGCCTTCATCTGTAATGCCATCCCTCGGAAAGAGTCCCACAAGGACTCTGAAGATCCACAGGCTGACCAAAAATAAAGCTAAGCCACTTTCCCCTCTAAACTCGATCTGTTGCTAGTTGTAAATGAGATGCAGGCTGAGCGGCGTCTAAATCCTGCCATTTATACAGAGATTTTTTAATCAGGGAGGTAATAAGCAATACTCTTAACTGATCTACTGAAACTAAACTGAGAGGGGTTTTATTTTTGCATTGAGGGATGTCAAGGGTAGCACTCCTGCTTTTTAGTTGGGTTTTTTTAACTCCTTTCTCCACTTGCCTTGGCCCACCTCTGCAACAAAGAGTGCTCTAACTTTAAACACACAGTTGTGATGTGTACAATTTGATTCCATGTATTTATTTATGTATTTTTTTCCAACTTTGTATAGTGTATAAATATCTATAAATATACAAACCATGACAGTACTGTATAGATTTTAGCTGCCTGGTAAGGTTAATAGTATATACTTGGTAGACTAAAAGAAAAAGCGTAGAGCTGTTCAAAAGCCAGTTACTGAGAAAAAAAATTGCTTTCTGTAAGACCCGATGCCACTGGCTCTTTTTTATATTCTAAGTTCCTGCTTTCTTTTTTATTGTAGCCAGTGGGAACTTTTTTTTTTGTCCATTTGTTAGTTTGTTTTTGTTTTTTTCTTTGATAAGACACAGCAAGGTTCTGGCAGCCAGGAGAGTGCAGTGGAACGCAGACTGGAACCCTGTGCAGTTGTGCGTGTTTTTAGGTGTGCGTCCGTCCATCGTAGTGCTTAGTGCTCTTTGTGCAGTGCCTCCCTCCTCCCTCTTTTTCTCTTATGCAGATTGCTCGCTAAGATGCAGGGATGATTGTGTTTGCTGATGCTAGCTGATGCCCTCCTTCTTTCTCTTTTTTTCCACATATCCGCTCTGTTTCTTCATTACACCGCTTAGTTTTAATCCTCCACTAAGTATAGATTTCCACTTCCTCTGCTCGATTGTTCATTTACTATCCCATTCAGATGATAATGCACACACCACCAGAGTCTAATTTCCCGGTAATCCACCCCCCCCCCATCATCTATCCTGGATTCTTTGTCCATTAGGATCTCCCATCCGTCACCCTCCACATTACTTTTTCTATAGAGCTCTGTGGACCAGAGAATGAACAAAAAAAAAGAAAGGAGACCCATGTTCCTCATCCCAGGTCATGCTTTGTCACTACAAACTCAGAGGAGAGGGAACAGTATCAGCTCAGCATGCAGTAACTCAAAGCAGCCATATTTAAAGTCAAGCACAGATGTGAGAGTCTAGTTTATGTTGTGGCGGCTTCAATGCTGCCTGTTTGTAGCAAGAGTGAGAGGAAAAAAAACGCCTTAAAGATTGGACCAACCACACATGAAAAAGTAGTGGGATGTGTACTTTTGTAGAAACCCTCCCTTTTCCTGCACCACTTTTATTACTTGGTATTCCAGTGTGCTGCTCGGTTGCTCTGTACATATCTGTGTAGTACTTCTGTTGATGTCCCCGTACTGGTATAGTAAAGGGTTCTTACTGGGTGGCCTCTGCAGACGCCCTCCCTCTGCTGTTCTTGTCTCATTATCCTTAAAGCAAAACTTCAAACATTCCATTTGAACCTGGACCGGACAGCTACTAAATATCATTGGATTTCACTGGGAGCTAAAGAGGAGAACGGTACTACAGACGTTTCTAACTGGAGCCATGATAATAACCGAGACGTCTTGGTCCTGTCCCTCTGAGGGCTGCAGAACCTACACACCTCCACACGTGACTCTCTGTTCCTTCCAACCCACCTCTTCTCTGGTCTCCCCTGATTTGGAGCTGAAGGGTGAGATAGTGGAAAGGGGTTGGGAGAGCCCTGGAAGGCAGCAGAAAGACGAGTCCCTGTGGTAGCACCCAGCAAAGGGAGGAAGGGCGTCTCAGAGCGGAGCTCAGTAGCACTGTGGTTTTGCGTTCCATGTTTCTTTTTTTCAGCCTCTCCTGTTTTTTGGGCCGAGCGGACTGTGATCTTACTGGTTAATTTTTGTTTTTCTGTTCTTGCTCTCCTCCACTCATCAGTGTTACACAGTGTGCTGGGTGGACGGATCCTTGGAGCTGAGCTCTGATGTTGTTCCATATTAAAGAATCATTTTTGCTACACCTGTGTTCAGAGCCTCATTGGTCTGTCTTGTGCTTTATTTTGGTATACTGTAAGCAGGACTAAACTGCATGGAAGAACATTATACCTGCTTAATTTCTTGTTCTGTAATCAGTAATTATCCAGCTACTGCACCTGAAAGCAGCTGATTATCTGATCGTTCAATCTGCAATAATTTTGATTGTTCATTAAGCATTTAATTACCTTAATTTCAATCATTTTCTTCAGGCTAATACATCATTACAACTACAAACTCATTGAGGTTTGAATAAATATTAAAGGCCAATTGAGTATCTACTATTAGAGAGTCTGACTAACTGAATGTAAATCTGCTGTTGGCTACATAGCTCATTGCTTAACTGCCTACAGCACCTTGCAGATATTTTGTTGCATTACAGACTTCTATATATTTCATTGGGGTTTCGTAAACCAACACAAAGTAGTGTCTAATTATGAAGTGTATCCAAAATCATACAGGTTTTTTCAAAATCTTTTAAGGAACATTTGTGCATTTGTATTCAGCTCCTTCAGTCAATGCTTTCTAGAACCCACATTGCTATGATTGGACCTGCAAGGTTATCACAGTACAAAAACTTGATGTCCATAATAACAAAAATGCTTGATACAATTTTTATCATCTTTAGCAACATTTCTTGAAGGCAAATGGTTCTTTCTAATAAAATAAAACTAATAGATCATGTTTTAAGTTTCTTAATGAGGGTAAAACCAATACACATAAGATAATCCAGGACCTATTTTGAAAAGAAGAAATTTAACTCTCACTTTATATTTAGCAAACTAGTAGGCAACACTTGGAAAATGTTTTAATATACTTTACAGAACTAAATACCTTGATTTAATTGTGCAATTAAATGGGAGGGAGGTCTTTTTGAAGTGTAGGAAGGGATCTGGTGTATACAAAAAAAAGGTTGTTTTACAATGTAAACATGAATCTGTTACATTTTTAAAAAGTTATTTTACAGGGCTATTCAGTATTTGGTTTATGGAAATGTGGTCAGTGTAGCTGGTGGGAAAACATTCTGACATAGAATTAAGGAATTAAGAGTGACATAACACCACTTTGCATAACTAAAGAGAAATCTTTGCCCATTCTTCTTTGTCAGGCAGCTTGAGCTCAGCCAGATTGGATGGAGAGCATCTATGGAGATAAATTTTCTAGTCTTGCCACAGATTCTCAGCTGGATTTATACCTGGATTTGATTTAATACATGGGCATGCTTTGGTCTAAACCAATCCATTGTAGCTCTGATTGAATGTTTAGGGCCATTGTCCTGTTGGAAGCTAGGATTCTCTCCCAGTCTCAAATCTTTTGTCGTGTCTAACAAGTTTTATCCCAGGGTTCCCCTGTATTTAGCTTCATCTTTTTTCCCATAAACTCTGATCAGCTCCCTTTTCCTTGCTGAAGAAAAGCATCCCCACATCATGATGCTGACACCACCATTCTGGTGTGTTCATGGTGATGTGCAGTGTTAGTTTTCTACCACATCTTGTTGTAGATTCAGGAAAAAAAAAGTTTAATTCTGGTCTTGTATGACCCCTTATTGAATGTGTTTCCTTTGTTTTTGTGTTTGTGGCAAATTGCAAACAGGACCTCTATGGATTACACCCAAATAATGGCTTTCTTCTTTTCATAAAGACCAGGTTTGTGTATAAAGGTTTGTGTATAACGAACAGATTCTCTCACCTGAGCTGTGATTGTCTGCAGCTCCTTTAAACTTACCATGGGCTTCTTTGCTGCTTCTCTGATGAATGCTCTCCTTGCAAGACCTGTCAGTTTAGGTGGATAGCCTTGTTTTAGTAGGTGGTGCCTGAACCTAATTAGGTGAATATTGGAAGCAGTTAATTGCAATAGATTTTTATTATTATTACTTTTTTTTTTTTTTTTTTTTTTTTGTGGTATCAGTATAAAGGAGGGTGAATACATAAGCAGGCCACATTTTCAGATTTCTATTTGGAAACATTTTTAAAACCATGTATCCTTTTTCTTTCATTTCACAAGGATATATTACTTTGTGTCGGTCTATTGCATAAAATCCCAATGACATACATGCAAGGTTGTGAAACCCTTAGACTGAAACGCTACAATATTAAATATCTGGCACTCATCTGGATCATACAGAATATATGACCTGTCTCCTACTTTCGCTGTATATTGACACATCTTGCTTTTCTAACAGGGTACGCTTGTGTGTTTGGCCAAATGGTTTCATAAAAGTCAGTCACAGAAATCTGGGAGAAAAAAACCCCCTAAATCTGCTCCACTACTTTCAGTTGCAAAGAGCTGCCGTTTATGGACTTGTATTTTAAAAAGCATCATCATGTCTGCTCAGCTGAAAACTAAGACTGTGAATGTGGAAAAATAGCACCTTTTTAAGCGAGCATGGACAGTGAAGTGCCACTTGCTTTAACACATTTATATAACTCCTGCGAAGACAGAAACCCTCCAACTTGTAACCCCCCCAATCAAAAATCATTTTATCATGATTTACAGAAAGTTAAACACATTGCTAAACATACAGAGCCTGGAAAGAGTATCCATTCCTCTTGAACTTTAACAGATTTTTTTTTTCATTTTTTAGTCACAAACTTTATTTTGTTTTATTAGGATTCACAATTATGTATATCTTTGTATTGGTCTGTGACATAAAACCCTCAAAAGTACATCAAAGTATTTGGTTTTATTGTGACAAAATGCTAAAAAGTTTAACATTTATAAATACATTTGCAAGCCTCTGTATTCTTGTGAATAAATTTGTCACTGATAAGTCAGAAACTGATGTTTGGAGGAAAATCAGTTTGATTTAATGGGGACTGCTGTGAAAAGTTTTAACATCATTTGCTGCAGGAAATGTGAATTTGCAAAGGTTGTTTTAGCCTTTAAGACCAATTAAAAATATGTAGTGGACAGCTTTGGCTCTAAGCAACACATTAGTCAGCATGAAAGAAAATGAATCACACAGTTTCATGCTGCAGTCTGGAGGAAACTTTCTTCCTTTTTTAGTGATTATGGGAAATTATCTTTATAATTGGGGGGTAAATTATTTTGCAGGTTGTTTGCTTTTTTTGCTTCAGGAGCATCTGAGCCATCGGTGTACTTCAGGTTCCATTGATGTGTGTCTAACTATCTCTATTGTAGATGTTAGAAATGCTGTTGTTTTTACTTGAAATGTCTTATTTCATGCCTTAATTTTCCACACCACATTCTGGTCACCCTCCACACACTCACCAAAGCTGAGTGAAACGTAGAATGGAAAAAGATGACAGTGCAATTTGCTCCAAACCATGCATGGAAGATTTGTCCATTAAGTACAGAAGTTAGAAAGGAGGCTGTAAGGAGATAAGCCTTGCAGCAGTAAAGCAGTGAAGCAGAGGGAGCACCTCCGAGACTCCAGCAACACAAAGACAGGTCTGAGTGCCTGAGCTGGCTCTTTATGTCCTTAAACATTAATTCCATGCTTTTTTACAGCAGACAAAGGGGGCAGGTTATTGAACTGACAGGGAAACCTTGGAGAGCCACCTCCCAGAGCTGCAGACTATCAGCAGCAGGAGAAACCGGTGAGCCCCTGCAGACAGTACTGAGGGTCTGAACCTCAACAGACGGCTGCAGGAAAGCCGAGTGCATCATCACGATGGGAGACCCTTGCTTGCATCACCTCAGTCTATTTTTAGAACAACTGCATGATCCCCCCCTTTTGTCTTTGCACCTTTTTATCCTCAACATGTTGCCTCAAGTGCAAACTGCACCAAAATGTAAGAGGATAGCCTGTTTATCTTGAATATTTTGATCAAAAGCTTGCATGCGACTGAGTGTTTCGCTGGAGCAGTCACATTATGTGTGAATTATGCAGATGAAGAACAAACACCGGCTGCTGCGTTCTCAGGATGAACAATCAAAGGAAAGCTGAGAGTCTCTGGATTCTCATTCAAATACAGGACAGCAGGTGTTTCCATCCGTTTCCCCACTCTGACTGTCAGATTGAAGTTTCTCAAACAAGTCAAATCATCTGGTGTAATCTTTAACTGGAATGAAAATAGGCATCCGGTCTAACCCTGCTGTGTGGATCCCCGTTGAATTTATAATTATAGATGCCAATAATGTGCACATTGTATTTAGAAGAAAAGAAACAGGAAATGAGATGTCAGTTTCAATGATGCAGGCGTTTCCCCTTAGTTATTTTTTAGAGGAGATAATAAACAGTTCCAAGCTTGGCATGACAGGATGTCAGGCAAGAAAGACTGCAGAACAGAAAATTCAAGCAACAGCTTGGTAAAGACAGGCTCTATCCATGCACTGCTGGTGTTCAGCAGATGGAGGACAGGACAGGAAAGGAAAGCAAGAAGTGATGTAGCAGAGAGGTAGAAATTAAAAAAGCTTGTGTGAGTCTGTGGAAATTAGACAGCATAAAAAGAAACGGGAGGTGAGAATTAAAGGAAAAGTGTGGAAATGGTGTGATTGGGAGCAGACTGTCATTTAAAAATTGCTTTTGATGCTGCAATTTAGAGCCCAATCTGATGAAAAGGTGAATGAAGTAACATGGTCTTTAAAGACATGCACAAGCCTGTAGGATTTGTGTAAGGTTTACTTAAAAGTTGTCTTAATTTGTTGTAACTTAAAATAATTATGTTTCTATGGTTTCTATGGCTTCTCCTGATGTCCACCCTCAGCAGTTTTGAATTAAAAAGGTGACATGAGTGTGTGTTTTTAAAAGTGTAGATGCTTTTTAGACATTTTCCTGCTGCTATCAGCGGTGAATTATCACACCCTGTCTTAGATGGATATTTTATCAAGATGTCATGCAGATTTCAAACCATCCATCATTTTTATATAACCTTAGACTGAAGTCAGAGCCATGGTGGCATCACAATGCCATCCAGTGGACGCATGGAGGATCAGTCCAGACTGGCTCTGTATCCAAGATTTTTTTAGATCCTGGAGCTCTTTGTCTGGCTTGTTTTAGTTCATCCTTGCTGCAACACACAGTATTCAAAGAAATGAATAAACCTGAGCAGAAGGCTATGGTGTTCTGCAGAAGCATGTTAATAACATCAATTTAAACCAGATATTTTGAAGCACATTCTTCTGCGCTTGTGCTCTGAAGACCAGATATGTGCAGTAATTTTCATCAGACAAAGAGACTGTCAAGTAGCAATATTTAGAAATGTATATAAAACCTTAATGTGTGTGTTACTGCTTTTAAACTAAATAAAACACGCAAGATTTAAACACATGAATGAGTTCCTCAGCACTGGTTTTTATTGAGAATATGAATTGTATTATGTGTTAAAGAAATAATTTTAATAACAAAGTAAAAAGTGCTGAAGAATGACATAAATGTCATACCTCTGTCACTTTGATTGGTGTTGAAAAGTAACTTGAATAAAAGGAATAAAGAAAGCTCCAATTGCTGTATTATCATTTCATATATAAAGAACCAGACACAGAAATACGCTTGCCTGAGTAAAAATTAGTAGGTGAAGGGATTTAATTCTTAATCAACAAGACAATTTTTTGATCATGTCAGGTGATAAAAGCAGAAATCACAGATAAAGTCCAGTGAAAGAGTCATTTTATCAGCTTGTTTCTTTTAAAATGCACCTGCATAATTTCACCTTTCATATTTACAGATTCCAATAATTATATGTGCCTCTTTTTTTTTTTTTTTTTTTTTTTTTTTTAACTTTCTAATGACACCATTTTTCCTATCTGAGACCTTTCAAGAAGCCTTTTATGGTTCTGTGTAACAGAGAGCTGTCTGCAGTGTTTTGTATTATTACAGTACAAATTGCAGAAAAGGAGCTGAACTGAACAAATTGCAGGAAGGAAGAAAAAGACTCTTAACAATGCCTACTTGTGGAATAACATTATGCTCACACCTGAAATAATTTCTGCACTTCAGCTGTAACGTTCTGCCCTTGTGTTGAATCTCCTAGCAACAGAAACGTGTTTACTGACAAACCAGCTCAGGACAGAGAGATGAAAAAACAGCTTAGTATTACAGGTATGTCTTGGATCAAGCTTTGTTCAACATTCTCTATTTTACTTTTAGCTCATTATATTCAGGGGAAATAAGGTAAGATTGCTATTACTATCCTTTTTGCCGACTCAAACTGCTTTTGTAAATAGGAGTTTTCAGTCCTTTCTTATGGACTGCTGTCAGTTATTCAGTTTGTTCCAGTTGATTGTAAAACCTAAATGCACCTAATGCACTTCTTTTCTACTTTTATTTCAGATTACTACAGTGTGCATGCGCCTGAAGGATTTTTTCCATCCATCACTGTTGTTGCTGGAGGTTTCAATTACAGCAGACACAGATGGTTGGGCAGGCAAGGATTGTCACGCCGCCTGTTGGAGAAACTGACAGGCAGTTGCTCCAACAGCCCAATAAATCTCACACAACAGCCTTTGAGGGGAGAAAAGGTAGGCTGGGGATGAGCGGGTCGGGGTAAAATCTTGAATCTTCCTGTTTCAGATTTATTTTGAAATTATGATGGACAATATTTGGTCACAGCTTCAAACAGCATAAGTTTCAGATCCAACCTCGGATGTACCAATGGATCCGGCTTTGTATCAAACCAAAGACCGGTTATATCTTACAAGCCCAGTTTGGACCTCATTGACAACCCTCAGTTTGGGTAAGTGTCAGGGCAGGTAAGAACTGTCTACCACTGTGTCAGCTTTCACTGTCCAGTGTCATCACTGTCCACTGTGAAACACTCAGGCAGAGATGTGAGTCAGACATGGGTGAAAGCAAGCTATTCCTCATTCTTACTCTGACCAAGTGATACAGTAGCTCTGCTTTGAGGTTTTTCTCTGAAAAAGATATCTAAATAGAAAACCGATGCATTTAGTCAGTATTAAACAGTCCACATTAGTGTGAATGTGTCCCTTTTAACTCGTCCAGTGATGTTTCAGATGTTGCAGTCAGTCATTCAGCCTCAATTGTAATCTCCAGCCAGAACTGCTACCAGTGACAGCACCCCTGTTTTTACGAAGTTAACTCACCAAGCTTCCCTTATAACACAGAGACGACACAGTGTTATGAGAATATTTCCAAGGAAGACAAGGTTTTAGACATGTTTGTTAAAAAAAAAAAAACAACAACAAAATAACCTTATTATTTCACTACTAACACAAATACAATAATGGCTGATTCTGGGGAATTGTTCTGAACTTAACATGCCTGTTAGCACACTGTGATGTGTATGATTGTGTTTGGTAAAGCTAAATGCCAATGTTGACGTAGACATCCATGGATATTATTACAAAATAGTTTTTCTGCTTCATAAACTAAGCTCTTTGTTTTGAATGTCATCAAATTTAATCACAAGTCTTTGAGCTGCTCTAAGACTTACAGAAACTCATGTTTTTCTACCCTTTGTTTGTGAAGCAGTTTGCTGAAGTGCTGGGCCATGACACCTTATAATAAGCTAGGTCGTTAGGGAAAGTCTACATTCATAAGGTCAACAAAATAATGTGAACTTTGGCAAGTTTTGCACACAAAAATAGGTCATATTTTTTAAAACCTGTGAGCACAAAGTGCAGCTACACAGCTTGTAGGGGGTGCAGCTGACAAAATAGGATTGGGTAATTCTGATCTTGATCATTTGAAAAGCCCTTCAGGACCCACAAATGATGTAGGATCAGACAATCCCTGGGTGAAACATCACCCAGCTCTGCATAATCTCTGTCAAAGAAAATCACATTTCATTCTAAATTAGCGATTTTTGAAAAAGCCATTATTTCTGATGTGTTTCTTGAGGTGCATTTGTGTTTTTTTTTTCTGTTTCCAGACTGTTGTTATCTGACAGTTTCATGTCTCAAACTAAGCGGGACTACCAGACTCCCATCCTCTCTGATGGCTCTGGACCTTTGCCAAGCCTCGTTAACAAACACAGAGTCAGCGGGTTCCATCGCGTGAGGACTCTTTCCAAAACAGAGCCTATGGAGGAAACGGTACTACAGACCTTCCTTTATATTATCCTTACAATTGAACAGACATGAAGCAAACATAAAATATCTATTTTCTGATTTTTAGTCGGAGTACCGAAGATTGATTGTGCCTCATCGTCTCCCTCCATCAGGTAAAAACTTAAGCTGTGGCTACAGATAGATGATAAGATGAGATGTGGTAGAAACACTAACAGTTATACTTGCTGCAGTTTTTCACTACATGAAACTGGGTCCAAAAGTTGAGACTGGATTCACTGAAGGAGAAAACCTGGAGCTAAACACCTTTAGGGACAAAAAAAGCTGTAAAGTGAGTATTGCTTCTCAAGAAACCATCACATATTAACACAGTGAAAGTAGTCATGCCTTTTAAATGTTTCCACATTTCTCACATTACAACAAACTTCAAATTATTTCATTGGAACCTGGGCGATAGTGGCAACAGTGGTAGGAGTTTGTCCTGTAATTAATGAGTTGTTGGTTTGAGACTCGCTCCATCTGTCTCTGTTGTTGTGTCCTCTGGCAAGACACTTCACCCACCTTGCCTGCTGGTGGTGGTCAGAGGGTCTGGCGCTGTTGCATGGCAACCTCCCTTTTGTCAGACTGCCCCAGAGCAGCTGTGGCTACATTTCAGAAGCTTGCCACCATGAGTGTGTGTGTGCGTGAATGGGTGAATGACTAAGTGTAGTGTGAAGCGCTTTGGGGTCTTCTGGACTTGATAAAGCGCTACATAAGTACAGGCCATTTATAATTTACCATTGGGGTTTTATGTGTTAAAACCGTGCAAAATCATACATAGCTCTGAGGTGGAAGAAAAAGGATTTTGGATGAAGTATGTTTTTACAAAAAAAAAAGAAAGGCATTTGCATGCATTTGCATGTGGATCAATACTTTGGGAAATCACCTTTTAATGCAGATATGTTCACGGAAATAGTTTTTAACAAACCTCTGAGGCCTTCAGAGAACAGTTGTATTTATACTGAAAATAAATTACACTCAGGTAGACTGTATGTACTGAATACATGACTTCTGAAGACAGTCGTTAGCACAGTACCTATGTTGATATTATAAAGTGAAAGGTGACTGAATGCATATGCATGCCACACTTTTCAGATTTTAATTGTAAAGGATTTTACAAACAATATACCATTTCCCTTCTACTTTACTGTCTGAAGGTCTGTTACATAAAATCTCCCCAAAATACATTGCAGATTATGAATATAATGTGACAAAATGTAAAAAATGTAAAGGGATGTGAATATGTTTGCAAAGCACCATATTTACCTTTCTTTACTTTTATTTTTCTTATTCTTTGATTAAAAAATATCATAAAGTTTATGTGTGCATTTATACTTGTTTTACTGGTTTACAGGCAGATGCTTTCATCTTTTTTCCTTATCAAATGTCACCTTCTGGCAGGAGGAGCATATTTTAGCACCTGTCTGTTATCCTTTTAGTGTTTTCAAAGCTAAGAGAGATAACTGATAAGAAAAGAATTTATACATGTCTGAGTCACAATATTTTCTACTAGCTGCAATGTTTTGAGGGGGAACAGCAAAAGACAAAAAAGTCATTTTACAAGATTCATTTAGCTGTACACTCCTGACAACACGTGGCTTACTATCATATTCTTCAAAACAAAGCAGATTACATAATTTTGCTGTATATGAGATCGTCTTTTAATTCTGAATGTGACCTTGTGTAATTATGAAGTGTTTCCCTTTCAAACTGTGCCTGATATGTCCAGGCGGAACCCCATCAGACCTGCAAGCGCGACTTTCCGTCTCCATCTTTTCAGCAGGTTGAGCCACATTCACTGTTAATCCCTTTATGTTGAACAAAAAAACATAAATATATTTTGATTTGAAACATTAAAGTTTTATTTTCTTTTATTTCAGGTGACTGATCGCATACCAAGTATATGCAGCCATTCGTGCAGAGAAACAGGATATACGCGAGGTGCCATCGCTCCTTTAGCCGGCCCAGTTAGTCCCTATAATCCCCAGCCTGTATTAATTTTTAAACTGATGTTATCATACAAACTTATACATCATATACTGTTTTATTATGTCTTAGAAGTCTCACCTGCCATCAATACTTGAAGAAACTAGAAGCAAGGTACCAGATGTGAAATGTACTGGGAAAAAGGTCACACTTTTACTTTTACAACTTTCTTATTTATTGGATCATCTCTTTTTGATTAAACTTTTTATTTTAACTTTTCTTTTCTTCCTTTCTCCTTTAGGAGCTCTCAGGATTTTGCTTAAATGTGTCAAATGAAATTTTTTCCAAAACACCATTTGATGCGTCACACTTCACTACACATTATGAGCGCGAGTAAGTGTTTTGGGGTTTTTTTTACTTTCAGTTGTGATTAAGAGGGGTTTTATGTGCTTTTGCTTGTCAAGAGGTCACACACACTAAGCATGTAAAGCAAGGTGTAAACTAAACTTTTTGGCAAAAATGTAAAATGTTATGTGTGTCAGAAAACTGACCCCGCATATCAATAAACATACCATGAATGGAATAAAGCATGGTGGTGACAGCACCATGCTGTGGGGATGATTTCTTTCAAAGGGGACAGGAAAACTGATCCAAGTCGGATGAAAGATGTGTGGAGCTAAATGCAGGGCAAAGAAGAATGGGCACAAACTTCAGTCTGTAGATATGCAAATCTGGCAGGGACACACCACAAAGGTTTTGCAGGCTTAATTGGAGAAAAGATGGCGCTTCAAAGTATAGACTCAGTGAGGTTGAATATTAATGCTTTTTTTAAAATTATTTTTTATTTTTAGAGAATGTTAAAAAGCACATTTTTCCACCACTTTGCAATTATGCACTGGTTTGTGGTGGTCTACCCTGTAAAAGACAGCATATCCTACTATCTTAATTCAAAGTATTTCTTTCTGCAATTCATAGAAAATTTGAACTTGACAAGAATTACAATATTTTCCAGGTTCTGTCATAGTCATCAGAACGACAGAAACTATGTCCCTGCTGTAGGAATTATCAATACCAGCCTCACAAGGGACAATGGCTACAACCATCGAGACATAGACAGGTAAAGTATCCTCACATTTATGTCTGGATAATATCACTTTGGGCTCACTTTTATGACTTACATGTCATATTTTTTATTCCACAGGTTCTCATGAAATGGTTAGATGTTCACACCATTTCAAAGTAACCTGCATTTCTTCACACCTCAAAAATAAAATTTCTTACTGAAGCAAATTATTTGGTACTTATGTTTTGCTTGTAGAAGAGTAAAAACTCCAGATGTACATGGAGAAAATATATAAAACTGCATTTTGTTTTTGTTTACTTATAAATCCCATCAGCTGTGGGACTGAAGAGATTCATGTACTGTCTTTTAAACCAACTAATTCCCACTGACCTACAGAGAATGAGAAGACTGTAAACTAATATGAAAAACGATTCCTCTCAGACTGAAGCAGGCTCTGATTTGCATGGACCTCTGCAAAGTATCAAACTGTTGTGCCACCCATACCTACAAGCAAAGAAGTGACCAACAACTCAAATGAAATAACACAACAGTCTCCAAATGTGACAAACTGTGTATATTACAACTTTATACTACTGCACTACTGCATCTTCTGTGCTGACATCAGAGCATTGGACTTTTTCACATTTTATTATACTGAAACCACAAGCTTCTAATTATTTTTTCAGGATTTGTGTGTAATAAATTATCAGAAATCACCACATAATTGTAATGTTTATAAGGCAAAGGAAATATGTTTTTTAATATTTTTTTACGACACTGAAATTTAAAATGGGTTGGCTTTCATAACCTTAAAAAAAAATCAGATGCAAGCAATCTCTTCTGAAGTTACCAGTCAATAAATAGAGTGTGTAATTTTTATTAATGAACAAACAGCGTCATGAAGACCAAGGTTCCTTGGTCCACAGAGAGCAGAGATAGGATTCTGGAGAAGTTTAGAACAGCCTTAGGTTGTAAAGCAATATTTCAAACCTTGAACATCTTACACAACCAATCACTCATCAGGAAACTGAAAGAATGTGCTGCAACTGCAAACCTACCTATATAGGTATCCAACTACTGACAGATAGAGCATTAGTCTGAGAAGCAGCCAGGAAGTCTATTGCAATTCTGAAGAAGCTGCAGGGCTCAACAGCTCAGGTAAGAGAATATGCTCTCCATATAATTCAATTCAATTCAACGCAATTCAGTTAATTTATATAGCGCCAATTCAAAACAAATGTCGTCCCAAGGCACTTTAAAATAAATAATTTTTTAAAATTAAATAATACATATATTCCAATTGATCCTAGTTATCAAACAGTTCAGTTAGCTCAATTACTTATTCAAAGTAATTCGAAAAGTTTCTAAGGAAACCCAGGAGATTGCATTGAATCATTGACTTGCAGCATTCACTCCTCATGGACGAGCATGTAGTGACTGCATGGCATTGTGTCGTTGACTTTACAGCAATCCCTCATACCAAGCATGCATGTAGCAACAGTGGAGAGGAAAAACCTCCCTTTAGGCCTAGTCTTAAAAGTAGACAGGGCGTCTGTCTGTCTGTCTCACAGACTAAAACTTGGAGTTGGTGCCATAGGAGAGGAGCCTGATAACTAAAGGATCTGCCTCCCATTTTACTTTTGGAAATTCAAGGAACCACCAGTAAACCTGCAGTCTGAGAGCGAAGTGCTCTGTTAGGAACATATGGAACAATCAGATCTCTGATATATGATGGAGCTTAATTATTAAGGGCTTTATGTGTGAGAAGGAGAATCTTAAATTCTATTCTGAATTTAACCGACAGGCAATGAAGAGAAGCTAAAATAGGAGAAATATTATCTCTCTTTTTAATTTTCATCAGAACTCTTGCTGTAGGGTTAGGGTTGGATCAGCTGAAGGCTTTTAACTGCATTCTTTGGATTTCTTGATAGTAAAGAATTAAAGTAGTCCAGCCTTGAAGGAACAAATACATGGACTAGTTTTTCAGCATCATTCCTGGACAGAATAATAATAATCTGATTTTAAGCCATTTTGTAGAGACAAATTGGAAAAATGTCAGCCTCTAGGTAAACAAAGCTGACAGAGACTAACCCTCAAACCCTTAGCTTTGATTATTGGAAGATGGTTCTACAAAGGCTTCACAGTGATACAGTATGTACCACTGTTTCCTTGCAGCAATAAGGTCCTGGGTTTAAATCCTGACATGTTTGCATGTTCTCCCTATGCATAAGTGGTATTCTAACTTCCTCCCTTTGTTGAAAAACACAACTGTTACAGTTAATTGGTTACTCTAAATTGTGCATGGGTATTAGTGTGTACATGCATGGTTGTTTGTCCTGTGTGTCTCTGTGTTGCCCTGTGATAGACTGGTGACCTGTTTTCAATGCCCAGGGTGTAGACAAGGGATGGATAGATGGTTCTACAGATTATTGACCAACACAAATGTACACCACACTGTTCAGATTTTTAGTTGTAAAACTGAAAGCCATCTAACCCTTTTTTGTTGACTTCATAGTTATGCACTACATAGTAAGTGTGAAGTAAAATACATAGATTTTTTTTTTTTTTTTGAAGTGCAACAAAATGTGAAAAAGTTCTAGAGTTAAGAACTTTCTGCAGTCACACCTGTCTGAGAAGAACATCTATCCTGTCATGACACTGAAAAAGCTCTAACCAATCAGTCAGAAAGGAGGCCACAAACGTCTGAAGACATGGTAGCAGGATGTCAGCAACAGATCCTTTGGGTCCTGTGGGTTGTGAGGTTGGGTTACTTCCCACAGATGCCATCAGATTGCTATTAGGGGAATTCTAGAGACCATTAGCAGTTTTTTGGAGCTCATTTCTCACATTCCAGCATCTTATCTATTAATACCACCATTATTATTAGACACAGAGATAGAAACTATCGGTGCATGAAATTTTCAAAAGATCATTGTGGATATTCTGCATTGTCCCAATGCAAATGTAACAAGATACTGCCACATGAGCACGGGCATTAATATTCTAACACAGATCAATATTTCACTCTTTTAATGAGATACAAGGAAAAAGATCTGTGCAGACACAAAGGACTAGATTACGCATGAGCCCCACATGAATAATGTGTTCAGAGATGAGAGGAGAACAAGGGCCAGGCCTGCTTAATGTTAGGAAAAAAAGTAATGTCATCGTCAGTGACAAAAAGAAGTCCAAAGCATTCATGACACAGCTGCATTTCTGCCCAGCAGGGTCCTTTAGGTTTGCTGGGGCACTAAAAATATTCTGCTTCATCAATTTCTGTGTCCGCTTTATGTATGAAGCCTCCTTAAGGACTTACCTTTTATGGTCAGGCACCCCAGCTATTCATCCCTCCAACGCTCTTTCTTGGCACTGACACCCATGTCGTAAATATTTTTTTTAAAATCTTTGACCAACACACTCGTTTACATGCAGACAGCCTTGCTTTAAAGAAGTAGCACTGACAAGCACACAATACAGGTATTGACTGTGATGAACAGAAATGATTCTTGAGTAAACACATTGTGTCTTCTGTGACAAAGGACTGGCATTGGCTTCATTCAGCTGAATATTTAATAGCAAAGAACCAACAATAAGTTACAGTCAACCTGATAATGTGCAGTCGAGAGAGATGTCACTGGTGTTGTTGCTGTATAGAAATATAATATCAAGATAATTATTTTTCACAGTTGATTACAGATTATGAATTAGCAGCACATCTGAGAATAAGTTGTATTCACGTGTCTGCTGTACAGTCCAACATCTGTTTCCACCTGAAACCAAATCATCTTGGAGTTTGAGGGACTTTTCATGCTCCCTCATCTTGTCCCCCTGTGTCTTCCAGCTCCTCCCCATCCTCATACTCATAGTCCATTGGGACGTTTTCATACTCCAGCCCCTCTCCTGCATACTCAAACCCCTCTCCCTCAAATATCATTTCTTCTGTCTCATAGTCAACCAATTCTTCATCATATTCAAGCTCGGCACCATCATACTCTGTCACTGGCACCTCTACGTAGTCTTCCTGCTCCCCCTCATTAACCAGTGTATCTTCTTCTTTAACACTGGAGTCTTCAATGTTCACAGCGGCTTCATCTGTTGCTGGTTTTGAGTTGCTGTTCTTTAGGATTCCATGGATCACTGGTTCGTCTCCAGCCTGAGCCAGCTCCTCAGCCTCTTGCTCAGCAGCCTTGCGTCGTCTCTCCTTCCTAGCCTCACGGACCTCCATGAACTCAGCAGCCCCTTCTCCAACCAGAAATACCTCCTCGCCTACTTTAGGAGGTTCCTTGACCGGATTGTGGTCGTAGGAAAATAGGTGAAGGGGCCGAAGACGCTTCAGGCTAGGAAGCTCTGTTATTTTGTTACGATCCAAGTCTAGAATCTCCAAGGACTCCATGCGCAGCAAGACTTTGGGGAAAGTTTCGAAGCGGTTTCCATACAGCCACAATCCTTTTAGAGACTCCATGCGACAGAAGTCATGAGGCAGCGCTTTCAGCCGGTTGTCCCCCATCTGCAGGGACTTAAGGTTTGGCAGGTCGTAAAGCTCCCGTGGGAATCTCTGGAAGTAGTTACTCTCCAGCCAGAAGCACCTTAGATTCTTCAGGTTCGTGAACTCAGGTGGAAGGCTCATCAGCCGGTTGCTGCCCAGGTACAGATGGGTGAGGTTGGTAAGCTCACACACAGCCAAGGGAACGTCTTCCAACTTGTTGAAGTCAAGGGCGAGCGTCCGCAGACCCTGCAGCTGGGAGATGCTGTCAGGCACTGTGCGAAGTCTGTTCCCGCAAACATACAGCTTTTCCAGGTGCATCAGCTCACAAACACGCGAAGGTAGTCGCTTGAATTTACGGTAGCTCAGATCCAATACAGGATCACCACTCTCCAACAACTCCTCCACCCCCAGTGGAAGCTCTTCCTCCACCTCCTCCACCACTTCTTTCTCCTTTTTTGTGTCTTCTTCTTCCTCAGCATCTTTTGCCCCTTCTTCTTCCTCTTCCCCCTCATCCTTCCTGGAAGAGTTGCCCATGCTGTGCCAAGCAGACCCTGACTCTGACATGAGTCAGGGCAGAGTCATTGGATAAGGCAGTGTCTCTGACAAGTGAACTGTCAGTTTGGAAGCTACTGTTGTTTCATATTTCAAACCACAGGCTGCAAACAGCATTATGGTCCAGGCCAGTTAACACTTCTGCAGCCATGCAACAGCAGCTCCTAAATGTCCCTGTCTCCACTTCTTTATCAGAAAATTATCAGGTGGTACAATCTGGCAAACAAAAGCAACAATTAATGGATGAGGTAGCAGTAGAATTAATAATGATGTTGGAGCATAAAGTTTGACTTTAGTTTTTGTTTTTTGTCTTACCATTGCCTCTTTAACATCCTCACGAGTGTTAAGAGAAAAGTATCCGGCAGCTTTGAGGTCATGTGATCAGGAGAAGTAAGACCCCCCCCCCGCCCCCCACCTCCATCGAAGTCGTTCTTCTGCGCCTCCTAACTAGCCTTCAGCTGTCTGTGGATAACTCCAGAGTTGGTGCGCCGCTCTGTGACCTGGCTGGCAGCAGAGAAAATAAGTCAGATATTGGTCCGTGTAAGAGTTAATGCAGCTGCTCCCTATTACAGGCCGGGTCTCACCGTGGTAACTATAATCCGCGCTGGGAAAGAAATTGCATGTTGGAAAATTACAGCGCACTCACTGAGTGACTGACGGACTGTTCCTGATGTTGGCTGCTTCTCTCCATTAGTGTGAAGGTTTGCATTCAGCTGAAGCCTCCCTCTCTCTGTAACCCGAACAGGGGGCATCCACATCACATGCTCAGTTTGTGCGTGTGTAAGGGGAGCGTGAGTAAGGTACTTTTAAAAACTTTTCGAAGCTTTTTTTTTATTGTTATTTTATTATTATTATTATTATTATTATTATACTTCTACTACTACCTAGGTCATAAATAAATTACAGAAGTATATATCTGGTTGCATTTACCTAGTTTTTAAGTAGATCATATTTTTACACTGTCCATATATTTTTTAAATTATGGCAATCAAACGGTTCCTGTGCTCTCAAGCTTTTTACATGTTTGCACTTACAGTTATTTTGCATTTATTTTGAGGAAATTTCTCAGGTGTTGAGTTCCCAAGTCTTTGAGGTTGGAAGGGCGCCTTGCCATCAAGCTAATCTTTAGCTCCCTCCTCAGATTTAAGTTGGGACTCTGCCTGGGTCACTCCAGAGCTTTGTATTACTTCCAGTATGAAGACACATGTTGTTAAAATGAAAGGATTACTTTAATCAAAATCTGCAATGGATTTTTGCACAGTTCTTCTATTTGTTCTACATAGTCTACTGTTGTTTTTACATCCACTAATATACATGCACATTTTGTGCATTTTTAAATTATCCTACTCAGTTGCACATTTCTATCAGTCTGAGTATGCTATTCTGTACAGTATTTTTATTTCTCACCTTGTAAATTTGCCCTTACTACACAGTCTCTTACTGTTATTTTCTGTTTTTATACTTTTTACTTTTGTATGAATTGTGCTTCCTGCTGGTACACCTGTATTTCCCCACTGAGGGACAATAAAGGGTGTTTCTATTTTTTATATTTCTTGTGTTGGGCTTAATTGTATTTAAACATATAGTTGAAGATATTTACATTTACTGTCTAAAGAGACACAAATCTCTTTTTTTCTCACCATCTGACATTGAATCAGGCTAACATTTAAAACCTCTGTATTAAATGGAGTAAAGCCTGTGACTGTATTTTAAGGCAACACTTCAAACATGCTGCATCCTTATGTGACATCATAGAAAAATCAAATGAACTCCACTGAGATCTCAGGAAGAAAAGTGGACCTCTATAAGTTTGGTCCAGGGATATAATTTCCAGATGCTTGAAAGTGTCATATCCATCAGTTTAAACAATCATATATGGGTAATCATATGGCTAAGTAAGCCACATCAATGTCCAGCCATAATACCATTCAGGAAGGAGACCACTTCTGTGTCCCCACCTGTCTGGTGTAAAATGTGCAGATGGACCTAGAACAGTAAAAGACGTTGTGAAAATTCTGACTGAAGCTAGTAAGAGAGTTTCAAAGTGAAATGAGTCTTGTACTGACTAAGATGGGCTGAGAGGCCACTCAAGGAGGAAGAAGTCATGGTGCTTTATTGGCACATTTCATATGGTAAATTACATCATCATAGCAAAAGAATGTAATAACTACTTACTAAGACAGCATTATAAGATGCAAGCCAGAAAAGTAAAGCTAGGGCACAAAGGATTCTTCAGAATGGAGCATGGAGACCTTCAGCATACCAACAGATTAGCTAGAATGTGGCCTAAGGACAACAAAGTCAATGTTTTGGAAGAACCATCACAAAGCCCTCATCTCTGTTCAATGAAAATTTTGTAGGAAGAGCTAAAAAGATGTGTGTGAACGAGGAAGGCAACAAACTCACACCTGTTCTGTCAGGAGGAATGCACCAAAAAAACAGTATGTACAAAAGTAATCTAAGTAAATATTCCACTGCCAAAAGTTAAATGAACTGAATAGTGCTTTTTAATACAGAGGTCCGCCCACAAAGTTTTTTTTTAAAGGATGGCAAGACTTATAACCTTGGCATACAATCTTTGGATGGATGGATGGATGGATGGATGGATATTTTACAGTGTAAATTTAAAATAATGACATAATTATGTATATTTTAACACGTATCCCAACATTTCCAGTAAATAACAGATTTGCTCTGCAGAGAATTCTTTTCACCTTTTTTCCACTCACTCTGCTTTGGTGATGGTTCAGAATTTAATAAGGGTTCCATTAAATTATTCATAAACCACGAATGTCCCTTTACCTCCCTTATAAGCTCTTTACTAATCTTCAATTTGTAACACTGCAGAGTATTGAAATACAGCATAGGAATACAGCTTTGTTTGAGATTAGGTTGAAATTAATTCAATACATATAGAACTATTGCTCTAAAAACTGCATGCTAAAAGTAAATATTTGGTTTTCTCTTTATTTACTATTTGCTGATGTCTCTGATGTGGCATAAATGAACAGAACTCAACCAAACTAATTTCCCTACAAAACATGTTGTTTTTCTTTTCTTTTCTTTTTTTTTTTTTTTTTTTTTTTTTTTTTTTACTTTAATTGCACAAAGCATTTAACCAGTACTGTTAATATAAAAAAAATAGTTACAAAAATGTACAAATATTAAAATAATAAAAGAACAGATCTTATTTTCAAAAATTATTCTGCATACATATGAGAAAATGTGTCTGTTCAGTTTTCAGTAAGGATAATGCTGATTTCAAAGATTGGAAAAGCTGGTATAATATTAGGTTAAATGTTATTCAAAGGGTGCTTTTACTGAAGTTTCTAGAACTGCTGATAATTTAATCTGAAATATTAGTCTTAACTGAATTTCTGCTGTCAATGGACTACTTCATCCAATAAAGTCATCATAGCAATGGTAACCTTTCATTTTAGCTGTTAAGTAAAAGCCAAAAGTTTCCAAATGTACTAAATTAAATTGAGAGTACTATTAAGTCAATCTTCTGCTGAATCCATCAACTATATGACAGCAGGTTTGGATGAAAGTATATTTTCATTGGTTGAGATGGGATGAAAAGCCTAAAGAAAGCTGCTGGGGTCAGATTTTTTTTGGGCTTCTGTCAGCCTGATGACTCGTGGCAGAAGAAGCGGACAAACAGGGGCATGGGTCGGCGTGCTGCTTGAGGATAATTCTGTCTGATATGCTGAGGACCAAAAGAGCTGATTTGCAAATTTTGGTGTTGCATTCAAGTGACCCTGAAACGACACAATGGACTGGAAGCAGTAGATAGGCAAGCAGACAGACAGAGACCTTGGGTGGAGAAAGGACACAGCTGCTGAGGTTAATGTGTTTTGGAAGCACTGCATAGGCCATGCAGCTAGTACAGGAAACATATGGAAACAAGACAGATAATACAAAATGATATTGGTTTTATAAGGTGTAAAATTATATAAATTAAGAAGATCATAGGCCTACATACTGCAATTTGATTACTTTTTTCACATATTAAATAGATGATGAAAGAAGCAGAAAAAGTCTAATAACAGGCTGAGCTACTGTGCAGCCTTGGGTTAAATGAAGATGAGAGTTGTGTGATAAAAGTGTGATAAAAGTAACTCATTGGCACTTGCTAGTAGCTAAAAGAACAGCAACAGGTATAAAAATAGCATTCACAACACCCTTGACACTTATTGACACCAGTGGTAAAGATGTGTAAAAACTCTGAATGTTTAAAATAAACCTTATTTTTTAAATGTGCTTTATAAATAAAGTGGATTTGGAATTGGATGAGATCAAAAGAAACATTAACGTTAATTTGAATATTTTTGTTACAGGAAAAAAAATCTCATATTAAGAAAAAAAATGCTTTTTCCACAAAATCCTACTTTCACACTTAATGATTCTAATGATCAAACTTTTTACAAGCTGCTTTCATCAGCAAGACAGATTTTAGTCTTCCTTAACATTTTCTGGCTGGATCATTCAAAGAGTGATTTTGGGAAAAAAAAATTCTACAATCTGAGTCGTGCTATGTCCTTTCTGTAAACTCTTCTTTTCAGGTCGCCCCACAGGTTCCCTATAGCCTGTGGGTCTGGGAGCTGAGATGGCCATGGAAGAAGATTAAAATAATGTCTTGGAAACTATCAATGTGCTGATGTAGCCACATGTTTTTGGTTCATTACCTTGCTGTGAGTCCTGGTGATGACCCATTTTCAGTGTACTCCTCCTTTGTTTCACAACAGACCTACCTAGAGAATTTCTTACAGAACAAGTTTTAGTGTCATCTGACCAAAGCAAATGGTTTGGGTTTGTGTCAGTAGTAATTAATAAACTCAGTTAGCAATAAGATAGTATCTAGCAGTTGTTATGGAGACTTGGTGACCAAAAGAATCCCATTCTTTTCTGAAGTTCTCTAGTATTGAGTGTGAGAGATTTTTTTTTTACCCCCTCGTTGCTATCTGACTTACTGTTTGTTGTCCTAAGATAAAGATGTGTCATCGTCTAACCTCTTGACCAGTGGCTATAAGAAACATTTCTCTGTGTCAGATCATATAACCGAAGGGGAAAAGAAAATCATAAGTAACTAATTCAAAAAAAAAATCCAAGCCACTGTTATCCACTTGAAACGTAAAGGTAAATTACACAGATGCTTCAGTGACATTTATTTTATAAAAAGTTGTTATAGGTGCCAGTAAATGTGCCACTAGTTATTTGTTGTCAAAAACAATTATTTCTTAAGGTTGAATTTTTTCTACAATAACTTAATAACTTATAATAGAATATTATAATGATAATATATAATATATAATACATGTATTCCATCCATCATCCATCACGCTTATCCTTGCAGGGTCCCAAAGGGGGCTGGTGCATATCTCCAGCAGTCATAGGCACCAGCCCCCTTTGGGGCACGGGGTACACCCTGGAGTGGTCACCAGTCCATTTCAGTAATATATGTATTATATAACATAATATAATATATAATATGATAACTTAATAAGTAAACTCAAATTAAAACTTGGAATTTTCTACATTTTTCATCTAGAGTTTATTCTACCAAAATAAAAGCTTAATTATTTTCCACCTTTTTACACTCATTCACAAAGTTGCCTCTAAGTGAGGGTGCTTGTTTCACCTTTTGCTTTGCAGTTGCTTAAAGAAAAAGTATTTTACTAATTAAGTCCAATTAATCTTTTACTTTGATAAAAATGTAGCGAGGTGATTATTAAGTCTTTGGGTTTCAGACTGGTATCTGGAGAGTTTTGAAACAAGGTCACAGACTTTCTGATGTTCCTTGAGTCATTCCTGAGCAGTTTTTGCGAGTCCAAACACGTAGATGTCAAAGTAACACCTACGTCAATATCAAGAACGCTGCACTGTTAAATGATTAGAAGTGTTACACAATTTCTCAAAGCATACAGTAGCAGCACATAGGTGTTCATGGAAAAATGTTTTAGAAACTCATCTACCAAACTTATTAGGCCTGATGGCCAAAGGTGTCAGTGTTAAAAGTGAATGTTACTGTTTTTTAAGGGGAAGTCTGAACAAGATACTATAAATCTGACCTGTTCAAATACAAAGGAAAACACAGATGAACCTAAAATATTAAAGGGCAAATATGTTTTAGAGACTTTAAATATTGAAGGTATGAAACATAAATAAACCCTAACCTTCCTTAGCATTGATTTTAAAGTGGATAAGTGTTCGACAGCACTTTTTGAAAACAACTTGTTTGCAACCACCCTTCTCTTTTCTTAACATGGAAAGTGAGGCAGAATTTCTCATCATCCACTAAAAATAGTTTCTTTCTTAGAAATATATTTTACACCAATTTTGAAGCAATTAAAGCTATAGGTTTGAGGGAAAGGCTAAATGAACAACAAACAACCCAGTAACACAGCTTGAACTTAGGAACTCAACAGGCAGACCATCAAAGCTACCAGAGCTGGGTTTTTTGTGAGCATACATTTATTAGGTAAGAAAAGGATTGCTTCGTCTGTCAACACAAAACATTTGCTGATCTCTTTGGATCGTCCAACTGTCTTCTCCAAACAATCCTGTTGCATGTGTGTCTGAGCCATATGAAGGGGACTGCAGTCCCTTTACAAACAACCCTCTGTTTGAGAACGATGACAGACAGTGTCCTTGGAATAATATTGTGACAGCTGCATATTTCTGCTGTAGTTCAACCATCATGAGTAAAACAATGACAAGTTGTGTGCTGAAAAGTGAAAATTATACAATTACTGTTTGGCTCACTAATACACATTAGGCACAATTATTGGGAGGAATATGCTTATGTATGACTGTGTCACATCAGAGTACTAATGCTTGTCAGAACTGGAGCATAAAATTACAACGTCAATCTGAATGCTGCTTGAATTGTCTTGTTTCCAGTTACAGGTTTTGTCATCAGCAGTCATTTGCCACTGTGGTGAATTACAAGGAGACTGAGCTCATAAAAGAGCAGTTTTAAGTACCTCTGTAGGGTGCCAGTTTGGTACGTCTCAGAGCTCCTGCTCTCAGACATTTCTCCTGACTTCCTCCTTCTCACTTGATAATTTACCACTTGTCATGTATACTTGACATGTATAATCACTTTTTATTTCTTACATATTTTGCAATCCAAGAAATGGAACTGAACAGAACAAGAGAATTTGCAATGGAAATAAGGGTAGAAATTAGAAAGACAAAAGACCGAATAGAAAAAAAAAAACTACAGATGATGCTGACAATTAAAGGAGACATACATAAAAGACAAAAAAAAAAAAAAATATCACCAGAAATAACAATTAAAATTTAAAAGAAAAGTTTAAAACATATAAGTAACTTTGGTTTTAAACAGTTTATCATCTGACAATTTGCTTGAGTTTTTGGATAAACTTATATCTCCAAATTAGCAGTAGACAAGGGGATAAGGATCCGCTGGAGGGACCTGACAACATTCTAGCAGGCTATAAGCATCTGTTTATTGCTTTCTGAGAATCCATCTCCTGGAGCCCGTGTATGGGCGAGATCCACGTCCCCACGCTGAACTTTTTCCAGGATCACACAGTTGACCCGGTAGTATCCAGAGGAGCAGCTCTTTGAGCCTATCGCGCATTTACCAGCGGTCCGGTTCCTGATAACTGCATGCCGATTGGCCAGAAAGGCTCGAATGATCCGCTCGAAGTTCGTGCAACCGGAGGGGGTGAATGAGACGATGAGCGCAGCCTATGAGGAAAGAAAGCTGGAGGATAGGTTTTATGATGCTTGGAGTTAGAAATGGATTCGTGCTGAGCTGGGGGAAATCATTTAAACTGGTCTGGTGATGAGACTAAAGCTCGGAGAGAGTTAGCTCATCCAAATCTGATTAATAGCTACATCTGGAGTCTGTAAGTTTTAGACAGCTGTGCTCTTAATGTTGTTGCGTGATAGCTGACCAATTTGAAAAGAACATTAGTACTTGAAAAAGTTTTTTGGGAGGGGTTGCGGTGTTGAGGTTAATTTTTCACGCTTTTCATACTTATCCAGCTTGAACAGTTGCTTTAACAGTTTCTTTGAGGGCTCAATCACGAATTCATACTGAGGATGTTGAACTTCTGTTTTAATTAACTTGTGTCTAAGTGGGTTGAAGCTGTTTTTTAAGATACTATTCTAAGGTTGTTTTTTTCCCCCTCCAGGTGTGAAAATTTGTGGTAAACTGGTCCTTTCTAAGCTTGAGGTGAATCCAAGCAGCATCAGCAGGGAGAATGGGAGGTGGAGGACAACAGACTGAGCCTGCAGAGCCAGGCAGCGGGAAAACTGCAGGTGTTTACACCTGGGAGGAGGTGCAGAAGCACAGCAGCAGGAGTGACCAGTGGCTGGTGGTCAACCGAAAGGTTTATGACATCACCCAGTGGGCCAAAAGGCATCCTGGAGGGTCTCGGGTCATCAGCCACTATGCTGGAGAGGATGCAACGGTAACATTTCTAACCCCTTAAGAAAATGTCATTGCATGCAAATAAAGCTATTTTTACTTCCAAAGCTTTGCATAACACACAAGCTCTTATTAATAGACAAACACAGCCTCTGATAAGAATAATAAAGGACATATTATACAACTCCATTATTAATTTTATTAATACAAGCTAAATTATAATGTAAAAGATTTTTTAAAAGGACTCGTGCACTCAGTGGTCCTGTAACCTTTAAAGGCACATTTAGATCTAAACAAATGCACTGAAGTGTTCATCATCTCTCAGACATTTTGTTGTGGAGGAGGTTTGGCCATTTTTTTCACAGTGTCACTCTGGATTTTGAGTCATTGCAGCATTGTGCTTGGATAATTTTCATAAAGTAAGGGCCAATTCTGCCACATTTTAGCTGTTGAACAGATGTCCTCACATCTGACTCTAGGCTGCTGTGATATACAGGAAGATATTGCCCAAGACTTGTGGCTGCGAAGCAAACCCAAATCATCACCCCTCCACTACTGTGCTTGACTGTTTTTATGATGTGCTTGTCCTGATGTTCGGTTTGCACTCAATTTGGTTTTGGCCTTTCTCTCTCCAAAGGAAATGGTTTCATTTAGGGAAGATTTGCTTTCCCAATAAAACTTCCAAACAAACTGACACCTGTAAGTTTCTCTGTGAAAGTGTTTCCCATTTTGACAGATCATGCTTGCTGTATAGTTGTTTACTCTGTTTGGAAAGGGACTTTTGAATTTTTAAGATGTGGCTGATGCTATCCTACCTATGCATGCCGTTTCTGTACATAGCTTCTAAATGTTCATCCGAAATCCCAGACATCTTTCATGAATGAGCTCATACCTGTCCTGAGAATTTGAGAAGATAATGCAGCTGGCTGCTGCGCATTGTCTCATTCCTTTGAAAGCATCAAATGTGTCTTCATTATCCCACACATGGCTTCTGCAGCTTGGCTTTGTTTTATGTTAAATAAATAATGAGATGGTGTAATATGTCATGTCTTGTTTATCTGAGGTTTGGCTGACCTCATTAAAACTGTTTAGCATGTCTAAATACAAGACCTAGTCTTGCCTAATGTTTCTTGACTAAATCAGCAAAATTCACGACGTACTTATAGATATGCAAAATAAAATTTAGATGAAAACAACAACAAAAAATTTTTTAGAACAATAAAAATAACTATTAATGTCTCCTTATACTCTAAGTCACTGCAACTGTCATGCTTAATGGTGAATGCAATAGCCATTTAAGGTGTTTACATCCAGTTGTTGCACATCTTAGATACAGGTCCATCTTAATAAATTAGATCATCAAGTCAAGTCAAGTAAACTTTATTATCCCCATGGGGCAATTTGTTGCGTAGGCCACAGTAAAGACATAAAAACAATCACACAAGAAAAAAAAAAATCCAAAGACACTCCACACTGATGTAGTAATTCAATACTTTGTTCACAGGTTATTGTAGTTCACTCTCAAGATGTATTCCTGAATGAATCAAGTTTGATCTTTGTCCGGTGAGTTTACGTGAACATTAGTGTGAACTTTAATCAACCCATCATCCCATGGCAGATATCTCCAAATGTCAGTCTGAGCAGTTGCAGTTTATTTGTGGTATTCTTTATTGCCATTCTAGCTAATAAGATTTCAATGTTGACATAGGGAAATATTGGACATCTAAAATATCTTTCAGTGTTTAAAGTTGTTGCTCAGACTTTATGGTAAACTCAGTCAAACTCACTTTAGATATAGATTGTCACCTATGGAACAACATGCCATGGTTATTAAATTATTATTGAATAAATTATTGAAGATAAAATCTGCCCTCCCAAAAACAAGTTTTCACACTCTTTTATGCTGTTCCTGGCGACATCACAGAAAGCGTAAGGCAACTAATTCGCATTATTTTCATTTTTAGTTATTTTTAGTGTTTATTCACGTTCTTAATCAAATTCCTCTTTTAGAGGTATTTACAGAGTGTACTAATGCCCACTATGTATCTCAGTTTTTGTAAGTCTTGAGATGTCATTGATGCAAATACACACAAACCAAATGTAGCAGTTTTTGTCTTCAGTGGGGTTTAAAAAAAAAGAAAAAAATGTTCTTGTTTGAAATCCTGCAGTCCAGATTTTTACTTCCTGACCCACTTCAGAGAAATGTATTTTTAGTCCAATTAAGTAAACTTTAAGCTCCTAAACTCAAATATGAACAAATGTGGCTACAAATAGCAGGAAATCTATCAAAACCTTGTGAAAAAGAAAAAAACTAGAAAAAAAATGTAAAAACGTATCACACATTTCACATAATTACTATTTTCTGTGCAGTCGGCATTTAGTAGGTAAGCTTATTTTGGTTGCAGCTGGAGTATAACGGTGCAAAATATTTAATTTTCCTGGCTCTCTTTAACTATCGGTTCACTAAGTGTTTTTCGCTTGCTTTACAGGAGGCTTTCACTGCTTTTCATCCAGATCTGAAGTTTGTGCAGAAGTTTCTGAAGCCTCTACTGGTTGGAGAGCTGGCAGCAACAGAGTCCAGTCAGGATGGGCAAAAAAATGTGAGTCTTTATGCTGAAATCTGATCTGAGAAGGTCTGAGAACATTGTTACATCTCAGCATTACATTTTCAGCTTTGAAAGAGTTTTATTCTCTGCTCACAGGCAGCAATCATAAAGGATTTTGAGTCTTTACGAGCAGAGGTGGAGAAAGAAGGTCTTTTTCACACTAAGCCTTTATTCTTCTGGCTTCATCTGGGTCACATCCTGTTGCTGGAGGCCATGGCCTGGCTGATGGTCACATATTGGGGAACGAACTGGACGATGACACTAGTGTGTGCACTGATGCTGGCAACATCTCAGGTACTTTACATGCATAATTATTTTTATTTTTGTTTAGAAATTTAATCTCATAATTCTCATTTATCTTCTATGTAGGCACAGGCTGGATGGCTGCAGCATGATTTTGGTCACCTTTCTGTTTTCAAGAAGTCAAAGTGGAATCACTTGGTCCACAAGTTTATCATTGGACATTTAAAGGTAACGCAGCTGGGTTTCAGCTCTCTGTCTGAATAAACTAGATCTGCACAGATGTTAACAGAGTATTTTCATAGGGAGCATCTGCCAACTGGTGGAACCACCGACATTTCCAGCATCACGCCAAACCTAACATCTTCAAAAAAGATCCTGATGTCAACATGTTGGATGTCTTTGTACTGGGAAGCACTCAACCAGTGGAGGCACGTAGCTGAAAGAAAATATGTTTCAAATTATGCAAACTATCACAAGGCTGCTCACCCATCTCGGTCTTTCTCTCTGTCACAGTACGGTATTAAAAAGATCAAACACATGCCCTACAATCACCAGCACAAATACTTCTTTCTCGGTATGCTTGTTGGGAGTCATTAAAACCTAATTAGAAAATTATAATAGCTTTTCAGGAATAATGAATATTTCTTTTGCAGTGGGACCTCCGCTGCTCATCCCGATTTATTTTCACATGCAGATAATGAACACCATGATTACTCGTCGTGACTGGGTGGTAAGATGCCAGACACCGTGTGGTGCAGAACCATTTCATGACTTGAAATCTGATTTCATTTTAAACCTACATAAAATACATATTTAGACACTACCTTATGAATGAGAATTGTTCTTCACAACAGAAAGTTTTAAATAATCTGAATCTTTTGTTTTAAAGGATTTGGCATGGTCCTTGTCATACTACTTTCGCTACTTCTACTGCTATACCCCTCTATATGGCTTTCTTGGCTCATTTGCTCTCATGACATTTGTCAGGTAAATATTCTGAAGAAAATTTAAAAAATGCGGTGGGTTGAGGTTGTTTTCATCTTGTTTTTACTTTGTTAGGATGTTTTCATGTTGTCATATTATGTTGTTTCCACAACCATCATCATACTATCTTAATTTGCTATTGTAAAATGATTACTTATTTGGTGCGTTTTACTTACATGAATCGAACACCATGTTTGGTTATCGTTGCTTGTTTTGCAGGTTTTTAGAAGTCACTGGTTTGTGTGGGTCACTCAGATGAATCACATACCAATGGAGATTGAACATGAGAAGAATCAAGACTGGCTGACCATGCAGGTACCTGCTTTATTAAAAAAGAAAACATATAAATGTCATGAAAAAAGATTTGTATTCTGCTGATGTTGCTTGTTGCAAGACTCAGCCTCCCTAACAATTCTGTGCATGTAATCTTCTGAGCTGCTTCAAGCACAGGATAGATAATCCTTTTAATGATACAAAGCATGAGGCTCTGTGGGCTAATTTATCAGAAAAAAAGCTATTAATTTTAATTTACAAAACAATTACAATAAATCGTGAAGAAACCATAAAAAGATTTGATCAAGATGAATAAAATGTCTTTGGGAAAATATAACATCACACAATTTTATCAGTGTGGAGTACAAAAATAACAGATTAGGTTTGAACGTATCTACACATACAGCATCCTCTACAATTATTGAGTCCCCTCCCAAACAATAATCTGGATATAGGACTGCATCTAATGGTGGTTATGATGACTTGGTGACCCCAAAATGCCAGTTTTCACAGCAGTGAGCATTGGGGATGTTTAGTTTTGTTTTTGTTGTTGTTCTGTACCTCCCTTACCATCCTCTTCACTGTCCTTTTTGACAAAAAATAAACCTGTTTATCACAGTTTTTGTGTTTTAAAACTGTTCAGTTAATGCTCTGGCTGGAGATATCAGCAGGTTGCGATCAGTTGCTATTTCTTGTGTCCATTTTTTGACTTATGAAGCTCAACACAAATCTTTTTTCTTTCTGTTTTAAATGGGAGCCAATAAAAAATGTGTCATATTATACTCCAGAGAACAGGACATCATGGATTACTGATTAAAATATTCAAATTACTTAGATCACATAAAAAAAAAATCATAAGCTTTAGAATGTATTTCTGTAGATGTGTTTTATAACCATTGTTTAGTGATGTCACTAATTGTGATTTTGTTAAAAAAAAAAAAAAAAGATTGCTCCCTTATTTTTCCTTGGAGTCCATTAGCGACATGTTTTACAGGACTGCATCTTAAGGCTACATGAAGTTTGGAGATATGTACCTATTCACTCTGCAGAAAGTTGCTGACATCTGAGAGCAACTAAGTCTTTCACAAACGTTTGCAGATGCTGTCTGCATGTGTAGATGCTGGATATTTTTGCACCTGTAGATATGGATATGATTGGTACACCTGGATGCAATGATTTTGATGTTTTTACTAAATACTTTAGGTAATATAGTGTATGTCTGCTTTTTCTGCAGTTTTTTTTTTTTAAGTGTATGACTGTATTTAATGCAATCTTGGCAGCAGGGTAATAAACCTAATCTCACCAGATTAAGATAGGAAACTGTTGATAAAGTGTATATATTGTGGGATAATAAATGTCCCACAAGTCTGACCCAAAGGTTTCTTGTTCTCTGCACATTAACCCATCTATTGTATGCTATAGATTGAAGAAACCCATCAATACATGGTCATTGAGATGTAATCTGTGTACAAAGATTATACCATACTTACTGTGCTTTGTTTTATTGTTAGCTTTAATACACTAGTTAGTCTCCAGCTACATATACCCATCAGGTGAATTAAATCAAATCATGTGTTAACATATCTAGATTCTTTTCCTCTATGATCTTTTTCAGTTACAAGCCACGTGTAACATTGAGCAGTCTCTGTTCAATGACTGGTTTAGTGGACACCTCAACTTCCAAATCGAACACCAGTAAGTCAAACCATTTTGTCCATGAAGTGACTGAAGTATTTCTCAAACGCAGTGAAAAATTCTCAGACATCAGTAATGATGAAATACTTAATAGATCTGTTATTTATTTTCTTTTTCTTCAGTCTGTTTCCCATGATGCCACGTCACAACTACCACCTGGTGGCCCAGCGGATCCGTGCGCTGTGTGAGAAGCATGGGGTCCAATACGAAATGAAGTCTTTGTGGCGAGGAATGGCTGATGTTGTCAGGTAATAATTCACTGGCCGAATGAGCAAAAGGTGTAAAAAAAGAAAAAGTTTCCTTATTAATTGGAAATATCATGAGAAGTTTCTTTTTACGTTCTCCCATTATAGAAAACAGCTGCTTATCAGTTCCAAAATGTTGTGCAATCTACTAAAATTTTGCTTTGTCTCCTTTTTTTCCTCTATTTTCTTAGTTCATTGAAAACTTCGGGGGAACTCTGGCTTGATGCATATCTTCATAAGTGATGAAATCTATATAAAATGGACTGAGATTTTTCTCTATCTTGCATTACAGTCCGATTTGTGTGGTTTGAATATCCAGTTATACCTCTGCTTTTCTTTCTCTACGGCGTTGCACTTATAGGGCATGAAGCATTTATTATATTTTTTCGATTAACTGTAGTAAGATGTAGTAGATGAACCTTACAGTAAAATAATTTAATTTTTTGTGAAAAAAGCAATATAAGTCTTTTAATGTTTATAAGCATAAAAGATTTTTATCAAAAACATACACTATAAATTTTCTTCTGTCAGTCCTTCAGCTGTAACTTCATTTGATCTTTAAACAATAAAGTGCTGACCAATTCATGTACCTTGTTTTTTTCTTTTAATTGTTATACTAAATCATGCATTTTTTCAGTATTTACAAAGAAAGCATTCCCAAAATATTTATACTGTATACAAGAGCAGAAAATGGTGCTTTCTATATGTCCTTAATTGAATAATATTAATTTATTATTAAAATATTTGTGTCTGAGCAATTAATGCTGCAAAACTATACGCTGAGGAAAACACATTGTCGACAGCATTTCAGTGTTACTTATGATAACCTCAAGAGTAAATTATCACTTCCTGTAGAGCTTCTCGAAATGTCTGAAATCTGATAAGAAACCTCATGAACACACTGATTTCCAAATGTTTTAGCAGCAAAAGACTTTTGTTTTTGTTGTGACAATTCACATCCATCCATCCACCCATTTTCGAGACCTGCTTAATCCTTATGAGCTAGTCTGCTCCCATAAGGGCAGGGTGGGGGAGGGGCTGGGGGGGGCTGAACTGTGGACAAGTCACCATTCCATCACAGGACAGGGTTCCCATTGTTGTTCATCCATTGTTCTTCACAGTAATCAGATGAAGATGAATTCATCTTAGGAAGCTTTAGAAAGGTGAAAACTTCAATCTATTAGCATCACAAGCACAAGTGAAGCTGTGAAAGAATAAACTTTTTTTTCTTGTTAAAAATAGCTTGATGGCTACAAAAGAGAGACAGGTGTGCTAGAACTCAGTGCTTTATTGTGTAGCAATCGCTGTTTTCAAAGAAAGCATCAATCATCTTTGAGTTGCAATAAAATGGTTTCACATGTGCAAAACTGCTGCTGAGAAAATTGCATCTGAAAGTGTCTTCAAGTTGAGAGGTTGAATTACAATCAGGAAGGGTTTAGCATGGTCACTCCTTCTCTGGAGTGACCTGCAGACATGTGTTGCCACCAGTGTAGAGCTTACTTAGCATTAGCAACAGTTAGTTGTAAGTGAATCTGCATGCAAATGGAGGTGAATAACAACTAGTTTTAACATTAAGGACAAAATAAAGTACTGCAAAAACTAGTGCAAAGGTATTTTCTCTGAATAATAAATCTAAGGAGAAGAAAGGATAAGCACTGCCATGAGTCCTGTGTATTGTCAACCTTGAATCAGTCCATTTGTGAGGTTATTTCTCATCAAAGGAAGTATGCTTACTCACAATCCTGCACAAGAAAACTGCAATGAACTTAGGACCAGGATTCAAACATCTGACCAGAAACCTTTCTTTCAACCACCCTGGCACATTTTTAAATTATTTTTAGCTGCGTGTTAAATGTGATAACGTTGTGACTTAAAGGTTGTAACTCTAGAATTTTTAATCTTGTGGTCGTTAAACCTTCCTCAGATCTTAACCCTGTTTAGAACATTTTTTCTAGATGAACAGAAATGAACAAACTGGGATCAACTTCGACCATTTTAATAAGACATAAATGGTTTGCAATCAGTCTGAATTTGGTTCTGAAGAGGATGTTTGTTATGGCAAGTTATTATAAGGTTATTGGAGAAGTTATGAAGAAATGTTACACATTTGAAAATAAAAGCTTTTGAAACGTATTTTAAAAAACTTAATTGCATGATAGTTTTTAATAAAGTGTACCGTTTAGTCCTGTTTCAGAAAAATTAATGGTGGCAGAATTATTTAAAAACACTAAAACTTCAAAACATTGACCACTCAGCTTGAATTTGTATTACATGTGCACCCTAAAGACATAACCTTGAAACATCAATAAAAAATAATATTGATGAATACATTAGAAATATGTGGACTAAGAGTGGAAAGCCTGTTCTGCAAGCAAAAAGGCCTGTTGACATCAGGTGACTGTGGCCATGGCATGACTGATTGTACTTATCTCTATTTCTCCAGGAAGGTTTTGCACAGGATAAAGGTGTGCTTGAGTTCATGATCTTACTGTATGACCAAGTTGTGATCTGTTAAAGAACTTTCTTAAGGTCCAACATGACACAGCAGGATGAGGTAATGTTCTTCCTCATTAAATTTGTTTTGGACTTTGCCAGCTCGACCTGGGTTATTTCAAAACACCCTCAAAGCATAACTAGTATTCACCATGCCTTGAAAGACATATGCCATGAATTAACATTTTGTCTTGTTTCAGCCAGCACAAAGTAGTGCATATTATATAATGAATGGAAAGTGATATGTGATATATTTTTTAAGTCCATCTATGCTGAATCAGTACTTTATAGAACCAACTTTTCCTGAAATTATAGCAGCAAGTCTTAAGGGGTATTTCTCAAGTAGCTTTGGGTAAAGACAGATTTTTTTACCTATATCTTTTCTTTTTTTACCTACTTCCTTTGTAAAATTGCTCAAGCCAAGACCGACTGAATGCACAGCATCTGTATCAATTTTCAAGTCTTGTGACAGATTCCGAATTGAATTTAGGTCTCTACTTCAATGAGGCCAGGGATCAGCAATCTTTACAATCCAAAGAGCCATTTTTGCCCCTACTCTTATTGGATAAAATTTGTCTAGAGCCATAAAACCGGCACGATCTTATTTTCATGAACATCTACTATATAAATTGTTTATGTATTATTGAATTGAAGAACAAAAAAAAATAATGTCTATAAGAGGTTTTGGAACAGAAAAACATCAAATTTTTATGAGAAGACAAAAAGAACAGTTTTCTTAAATGGAACATTCCAAATTTATGGAAAGTGAAGAAATAACATGTAGTTTGCAACTTTATGATGAAACAAAAGTCCTAAAATAAGAATTCCTTGTATCATTAGTGTTGTTATGTTTTGGAAATCTATGCAAATATAGCACGAAAAAGCAGAAATAAAAAGGTTACAATTAGCTTTTTTACCTTAATATTTAAATATATTTCTCAGGTCTCTAACATTTTTGGCCAAAGTTATGAAGAGGCACTGCGGAAGGCATGAGGCTCCGGAGCTGCAGGTTGCAGATCTCTCGATTCATTCTGACACAAGGCCTAATTGAGGGGTCTGATTAGGCCTGGCTGTATGCTTAGGGTTGTTATTCTGTTGTAAGGTGAACTGCTTTTTTTTTTGTCAACACACTTTATTAAAAATTTTACATTTCACACTGATCAGTATACAAGGAATCTACATCAGTTAAAGAGAGTAAGAACTAACACCATCCCTCTCTATCATCCCCATCCCTCACCCTCTTGAACTTGCTGAGCGCACATGTTACATATCTCAATTATGCAACACAATAAAGGAACAGATTATACATGGTATACACATACAATAATCAATGCCTTGGATTAACCAGTTTGTTCATCAGCTGGAAGAGAGGCTATAGTTTTGAAATGCTAAATAAGGGGGTTCCACAGCTGATAAAACTTTTCGGTTGTTTAAAGAATGTGCTTGTTTTAAGAAAATTTTTCTAGTTTTAAGAATGATGCAGCGGATGGTGGTGCACTACTCTTCCACAGTAACAGTATTTTTTGTCTTGCAATAGGTGAAGTAAATATGAGGGCATGCTTTTGTTTTGAGGACAATTTCAGCATAAGCCTGGGTACACCAAATATAGCAACAAGTGGACACAGTTCAATTTCATGTCCCAATATGTCTGAAATAGTCTTAAAATAGTATTTCCAATAATCCTTAAGTCTTGGGCATACATATGTATAAGGTTACAAGGAGTTTGTGAGCATCTGTCACATATATCACTGGTGTTTGGGTATAACTTTGGAAGTTTAGTTTTGCTATAATGAGCTCTGTGTACGACTTTAAATTGTATCAGTTGGAGTTCTACACTTAGATGAACAGGGTTTTATTCCGTTAAGTGCAGCAGACCACCGCTCTTCACATGGGGGGATACATAATTCTGACTCCCAGTCTGTTTTGATCTTGACCAAGGCAGGTGGAGAGTTTGGTGCTAGTAAGTCATACAGAAAGCATATGTGATGCTTAGGCCTTTTGGTAAGTGGGCAAAGCAGATCAATACCAGAAGGAGAGGGAAAAGTAGGAAATGCTGCAGTGTTCAACTTCAAAAAATGGCGAGTATTTTTTTAATTTTTTTTTTTTTTTTTTTTTTTTTTTCAGTCTGACACTGTCAATCATTATAAGATCGCAATACACCTTCTATGTTCCAATCTCATTTTATTGATGACTAGCGTGAACCACGCAGATGCAGATGTGACCTGGTGGGTGGGTCTAATTTTCAGACCTTTGTGGCAGCAAATAAGATTGGTGGATAAGATTGGTTTCACGTGTAGGTATCGGCTGATCACCCAAAATGAAGGAAATCAGGGGCAGCCGATTGATTGGTGCATCCCTATCTAATACATACACATATCTACAGGATTTTGTTAAACTCCTTGACCATATTGTATTGTATTGAATGTTATAACTACAAGTGTATGCTGATAGACGCAGCTGGCTTTATTGTTGTGGAAAAAGGATCATAGTTCTGCAGAGAAGCTTTTTGTGCAGATCATTGTGTTCCTTTCATGATACAATTATCTACAAGTTTTTGGCTTTGCAGTTCTTTGCCCAAGACTCATCAGATCCCTTTGTTTTGATTCTTCTGATAATCACTAAGATGGTTTAATAAAGTTTTAGACATTTTTCCTTTAGCCACATGATCATCAAACCTTGATGGCAACCTTAATTTCTCATGTGTAAAACAAATAAATAAGGAGTCCTTCAAAACAATAGATTGAAATGTGAAATATCTCCACATTTCAGTGTAGCTGAAAATGCAAGAACAATACACAGTTACTACACTGCCCTCCTGAGCACGCATTAGTTGATCTCTTTCTGTGAAATGTCCAGCATCTCCACAGGACCATGAAAAACACCACGCCCCTCCCTGCTGACTTTTTCCCTTTGCTCTCTTAGACAACACTGTAAGGTTTATTGCGCCTCTAGTGCCCGACCCAGCCATCCGAAATGTATGAAACCTGCGCGCTGATTGGTCAGAAAACCTCGAATGATGTGCTCGAAGTTCGTGGTGTGGCAGGAGGGCGATTAAACAGAGGGAACGAACTGATGGCTTTTATGGTCTTTCTTATTAAAAGTCGCCCTGTGCGCAGCGAGCAAATAACGCTAACAGGTCTGCGAAGGTGAAAGGAGCTCGGGAAAAGCAACAGGAATCAAGGTTTGTTTCATTTTTCTTCTAACTATTTTCAAAATAACTATAATCCAAATATTAGTTACGTTGTATCATTTATGTTTGAAAGGCACCAAAAACGGCATTTCTTTTTAGCTTAATTGCATGATTTTACACTTAGATTTGCACCTCTTGTTCGTATAGCTGGCTTTAAAAAACTCCATTCTCGGTAGTTATTAATTATGTCGCACGTTTTGTCACGGATCCAGCGACAGCAGCAACAGACAGGATGGGAGTTGGAGGCCAACAGACTGAGGCTGCAGAGCCAGGCAGCGGGCAGGCTGCAGCTGTTTACACCTGGGAAGAGGTGGAGAAGCACCGCAGCAGAAATGATCGGTGGTTGGTCATCAATCGAAAGGTTTACAACATCACCCAGTGGGCCAAAAGACATCCAGGAGGGTCTCAAGTCATCGGCCACTATGCTGGAGAGGATGCCACAGTAAATATGCCGCCTCTTTAATCACAATGAAAAACAGGATCCTTTCACACTCTAGGTTTCTTTCTAGGTTTGTACATGTACGTACAACATTTCCTAAATATTCAGAACTTTGATTTAACATTTTATATGTGTCAGTCACGCTTGTATACGTGGTGCTCACCCCCTCTCCCTTGCTCTTTGCTGCACTACAGCTCCTTCCCCACAGCGGAGACTACTGTGAATGTGCAGGCTAGTAAGCATGGCCACCAATGACGACGGATAAACAATTTTCCAGTAATGTGAGGTTGTTTCTCCACCATTAGTACATGAGCGTGCAGTGTATTTCTCCAGATGGCAGTAGAACCACATGGAGGAGGCAGAGGAGCTTGATTTTTTTTCATAGATTATCTGTCTTATACTGTCAGGTCATAGTGACAGTTTTATGTTAAAAAAAAACAACATATTTTTATAAAAGTTACCTAAGCAGCTTTAAGTCATGATTTTAAAAGGGGGACAGTTACTTTTTCACATGTGACCAGGTTGGTTTGGATACTTTTTTCTCTTAAAGCTGCAGTATGTAACTTTTATAAAAAATATATTTTGACATATTTGTTGAAACTCACTATGTTGTGACAGAATAGTATGAGAGAGATAAAATTCGAGCTCCTCTGCCTTCTCCCAGTGCTCCCAGTGCTATCTAGAAACAGTCAATCAAAGCCAGGAGGTGGGTCTTAGCTGTCAATCACCATCCGAGTTGCGCTGCTCTCCCCCCCCCCTCTCTCTCTCCCCCTCCCCTTCTTGCTTTCTGCTGCTGTGCTGCAGCTCGCAGAGGCTGTTATGAATATTCAGACTAGCTATCATGACCACCAATGATGATGGATAAACAGTTTTCCTGTAACGGTAAGTTGTTTCTCCACCATTAGCACATTTAGCGGCGAGAAAATGAAGTTGACTGACAGCGCTAAGACCTTTCTCCTGGCTCTGATTGGCTGTTTTAGGTCGGGAGCGGTGCAAAGTTACATACTGCAGCTTTAATAAAAGAAATCATCGTTTGAAAACTGCTTTTTGTGAACAAGTATAAAAAGTTGTGCGATGATCTGAAACATTTTAGTATAACAAAAAGTAAAAACAGAAGAAATCTGTAAGGGAGCAAACACTTTTTCACAAGTATACCTCATGAGGAAACCTTTTCAGCATCAAACTTTGGTAGCAAGAATGCCAAAGAGAACATGGAGAGACTAATAGTTAAACAACTTGAGTTAAACAAATGGTCTCAGGTATAATCACTGAAGGCATCTTATTGAAGGACCAACAAAGGGCAAAGAACTGATTAGCACCAGAATCATGCAGATGTTGAATCAGTGAGGAGACACAGTGGCCTCCTGGGTAAAATCATTACAGAATGTGGTGAAGACAAGTCATCAGATTCCAATTTGCATAGATCCCGATGAGGTCGAAAATACATAAAAGCCTTATTAAATTTTTTTGTCACAGTTTGTCATTACAAAGTAATAGAGGTAAAGATTTTCACACAATGACCTTTGTTTATCAGTTTTTGTCACTCAAATAATTTTAGTATAAAATCATCATAAAAGCACAGGCTCCAAGTGAGATGGAAAGAACTCCCCTCTGAACATCATTTTAGACTTATCTAAGCAGAAGTAAGGATCAGATTGTGGTGGTGCTATGAAATAATACAAATTTGGGGGAAATGACCTTGCCTTACCACTTCCATGGCTTGGAAATGTTTTTGTAAAGTCAACCTTTTTACTTTGAGATGTTTCTGAATTTGTGGTAACAGGACATTTTTTCTACTTCAGGCTTTGCGAAAAATATGATTTTTCTTGTGTATTTTTAGGAGGCTTTCACAGCTTTTCATCCTGATCAGAAGTTCGTGCAGAAGTTTCTAAAGCCTCTGCTCATTGGAGAGCTGGCAGCGACAGAAGCAAGCCATGACGGAAACAAAAATGTAAGAATTCAAGTCCCACAAGGATCTCAGATTACTTACAGAATATTTGCTTGTTCACAAATTTGATGTTTTTCAGAAAAGCTCTGATGCCACTTTTGCCTTGACTTTCATGAGGACATCAGTGCATCAATCATTACAGCTTCCTTTTTTTCTACCTCCAGGTAGCCATCATACAGGATTTTGAAACTTTACGCGCTCAGGTGGAGAAGGAAGGACTTTTTAGAGCCAAACCATTATTTTTCTGCCTCCATTTGGGTCACATCCTGCTACTGGAGGCCCTCGCCTGGCTGATGGTCTGGTACTGGGGAACAAGCTGGACTCTGACCTTACTGTGCGCTGTCATGTTGGCAACATCTCAAGTAAGTTCAACAGAGTTGCCTGTCACAGCAATAATAAATCACCTTAGATAATGGAAAACATAACTCTGAGATGTTTTTTTTTCTTCTTTTTTTTTTTTTTTGCTAGGCACAGGCTGGATGGCTGCAGCATGACTTTGGTCACCTTTCTGTCTTCAAGAAGTCCAGGTGGAATCACCTGGTCCACAAGTTTGTCATTGGACATTTAAAGGTAACCTTTGTGGGTTTGATGTCTTAACTCTTTTGGTAAATTTATCTCAGTTTTTAAGAGTCCGATTTTTACAGGGAGCTGCAGCCAGCTGGTGGAATCACCTGCATTACAAGCATCACGCCAAACCAAATGTCCTGAGCAAGGATCCTGATGTCAACATGTCAGGCATCTTTGTTCTTGGAACTGTTCAACCTGTAGAGGCAAGCAGCTGAAAGAAGATTTGTTTTAAACTCTTTAAGAAATCCATAAAGTCCAACAGCTCACACACCGTGTTTCTCCTTTTTTTTTCTCACAGTACGGCCAATTAAGAAGATCAAACACCTGCCCTACAATCACCCGCACCGTACTTCTTTCTATGTATGTTTGTAGAAGTCAAGGAGAAGAACAACAATGAAAGTTTTCCATGAGGAAAAAAAAATCACTTACCCTCTGTTTTTTCAGTGGGTCCGTCCTCTGCTCATCCCAGTCATCTTCAACCTGCAAATAATGAATGTCATGATTTTCCCGCCGAAACTGGGTGGTAAGATATTGGACTTATGTTTTGCAGTGCAGTGCAGTGCATGTAAATATTTACCTTTCTAATAAAGGGACCATACAATGAAAGTTTATGTACATATATTACAGCCACACTCTTTAATGTATTTATAGGGACAGGCCAACATAGAGTACTGCATTATGGTGAATTATGGAAAATGATGCATGGATGCTTCTTAAAAACAAGAAATTACTTGGTTAATAGGTTGTATAAGTCCAAAGAAGTGTTGCTAATAAAAAAAATAGGAATAGTTTAAACTTTTGCTCAAATTCTTTTATATCTAATATCAATTTTTCATCTAAAACCCATAAGTCATTTAAAGACAACCAACAAGCTTTAAATTGAAATTTGTGGCAAGCTTGAAATTCAGAAACAGATGCACTTTTAAAAATAAAATAAATAACAGAAAACATCCAATAATTTAGAAAGCTATTAAATTATATAAAAGCAGTTTGAGATTACATTTGTCTATGTTCTGCTTGCTTCTCATTACTTAGGGTTTTTTTTTCACAATTTGCAAACATGAGATAAATCTATTGTGAAAAATTATTTAAGAAAATAATGTTTAAAAAATGAATTTGTTGGGGTTTTTGTCATTTAAAGGATCTGGCTTGGTATTTGTCCTTCTACGCCCGATACTTCTCTTGTTATGTGCCCCCTGTATGGCCTTTTTTTGGCTCTGTGGCTCTCAACCTCTTTGTTAGGTAAGAATTTGAAATGTTATTTATTTAGTGACTGCTTAAAAAGACTCCTGTTTCCAAACACTGTTTTCCTTGAAACACAGTTATGACATGTATCCAAATAACTGTTCACGATCATTTATATCCTGATATTGAATACTCCAGTTATTATGTTTTTTTTTTTTATTGTTGTTAAGTTTGTTCTTTTCCCAGATCTGGGTTAATTTAGTCTTTCACCAGTTCATATCCCTATATCATATCCTAAACAGACCATTTACTACTCATTAACTTAACCGTTGTGTAGGTTATATTTCTGTTAGCAGTGAAATGTTTTCTAAGAATGTTTTAAGTAAATAATAATGCTAAAGCTCTGCTTTCACTAACGATTTAATTCAACAGTAAATAATTTTAATAAGATAATATATTACACACAATTTCCTTTGATTGTGGGTCTGATCACTAGATGGACTGATCAGTTCTTACAAAATGAGACATTTTGTCACAGTAAGTCATCTGCTGCCAAAGTTTGTGTGTTATTCAAAGGCAAATGCACAGTGTGTAGACAACAAGTTTTAATACAAAATGAAAAAACTGCAAATGTATGAATGAATCAGCACCTTTAGATGTCATATGAATTTTAAAATTGTTTATTTTGCAGGTTTTGGAGAGTCACTGGTTTTGTATGGGTGACTCAGATTGAACCATCTTCCAATGAATATAGATCACGAAAAGCACAGAGACTGGCTTACTATGCAGGTAGCTGTTTTGGTTTTCTTTTCAATCAAAGCTACACTGCCAATTTTACCAGCAACTTCTGCACTATCAACCTATCTGTGTGAATAAATACAAAACCTCATTACTCTGGCAGCAACAAAGCAAACATCCTACACTGTCTAAAACCAACTGTTAAAAATCTCAAACAAGAATAAGTGCGTTTGATTCGGTACTGAGGTCAGCATTCGTAAAGTAACACAAAATAGTTCTGAAACAATATTTATCCATGTTTTAAAAAAAAAAAAAAAAAATCAGGCTTTACAAATAGATTTATAATGATATTTTTATAAATTTTGTCCACAAGCTGTGTTCTCTTCACTCAGACAAAGCCATATGTTTCCACCACAGGTAAAGTTGAATGCCTATAACTTACATATTTTCTCTTCTGAAAAACAACCTCATGCTGTAATTCAGCAAAGGTGGCTCTGAATTACTGACTCAGGAGGCCTGACACAAATGCCTGACACACTTTTTAAATTTGCTATCTAAAAATTTTTTGAAAATTATGTATTACTTTTCTTCGTTTTACAATTATGCACTTACTTCGTGTTCCACTACACATAAATAATAATTTTTTTTTCTTTGCCGTTTGACCCCATCAGCTAACCAATTACAGCAACTGGGTTTTACAAACAGATGGATCAAGCTAGAAAATAACTGTGATTCACAGAGAAAGTTAACACAAGCTGCTGAAATGTGCACTGGATTAAAAACATTTTACTTAGAAAATTAATGTCTGCAAACCTATAATTGTAAACTGAGGATTCGATTTTGTGCTGGTAAACTGAGCATCGTGTGTGATTTACCAAACAAATTTTTATTTAACTTCTAAAAGCTCATTTCGGAGGCTTTTGTTCATCTCATTAATTGGAATTATTTTAGGGGGGGGGTCTGAGTCAAATGAACTAAACTTAGCTCTACCTGTTTTTCCCACTGCAGCTACTCAAACACTCTTACCTCAGGGAACAATTGACTAAAATATGTTGATTATTTGGGATATTCAGCTCTCACCAATCTCACAGCAATCAAGCTTTTTCCTTTATTTATCAAACATTTTTTGCTACACTTTAGTTTTGGAAATGCATCACTATGGTTCTAAGAAGTGTCCTGACAGATATAAAGGACGAAGTTTAGACATGGTTTTCTATGTGTTAAAATAATGAGAGTGTATTCAATAATTCGTATCGCCTCATTTGTCCCATCAGAAAAGCGTTCTTGCCACTCACTACCTCTAAATGAGGGGCAGCTTTAGCAAACTGATTCTTATGTGTCGTTTTCTGTTTCAGTTACAAGCGACATGTAATATAGAGCAGTCCTTCTTCAATGACTGGTTCAGTGGACACCTCAACTTTCAAATCGAACACCAGTAAGTTCAAATGACTGACTGAAAATATTGAAACCAACTAAGATTCACTACCTTTGTATGTTCAGTAAAATTAAAGAAGTTATCTCATGTGGCTCTATGAAAAGAAAGATTTTTTTCAAACGTTTTAAAAGTCTGTCCAGTTTATGACTGCACTGTTTTACTGGAAGAATTGTTGGAGGTTTTAAATAGGCTTAACAATATGCTGAGATGCCAGTGTTCTTGGTCTTGTGTGCAACTTGCACCTTCTGAAACACTGCATGATCTTTATGATTTAAAACATTTTTAACCCCGGCTTTCTCCGTCATTGGGAACGCTGCTGATTGACTGTTTCTGTGCTGTAAAGTTTGAAAATATGAAGGCAATGTTTGCAGTATTCGTCACTGAAAAGATTTCACCACACAGCAGATAGTTTTAGCTACACTGAATGTCAGCAGCTGAAACTAAGCATTTTGAATTTGATATATTAAAAACATACAACCTTATTTTCTCACTAAGTGACATAAATTCAGACCAAACTTTTCCTGTTTTAGGCCAGTTCCAAGAAAATGAATTACATCTATTTGTTAAATGTCACAATAACAAGAAAGATAAATATTTTTGATAATTTTAGAACATTTTCTTCAAATCCAGAATTTTAGATACATTTTTTTGTTTTTGGTAGAATTGCTTTTAAAATTGTATCGTCTGGGTCAATCTTTTCAGACATCCATTTACATCCATTTTTTTTTTTTTTTTACAACTGGTGTAAAAGGGGTCAGATTTGGAAGCTGCCTTGCTCACACTCACCTTTCTGCTCTGGCCACCTTTCTATGATGGCAACTCTGAAACATGACTATAACTAATGGGGTGATATTATTAGGGTTATTCTCCATTTGGAAAACCTTTTTACACTCAAGCTCAACTACCTGGATGAGATATTGAATTGTTGCTTTAATATTTCCACATGATGTTCTTTCCTCACGATCCTATCTGTGGTGTAAAGGGCATCAGTACCTCCTGCAACAAACACCCTCAAAACGTGTTGCTGCCACCACCATACTTCATCGTTAGGATGGTGCACTAAAGCTTTCGAAGTTCCCCATCCACACGCCCCCCAACAAATTAAACAGTGATCAATATCTCCAAACCCTTCAACATTAGTTTCATCAAACCACAGTACATGTCTCCAATTTATTAAGGTCATGTTTGTCTATTTTATATGCTTTTGCAGTGATTGTTTCCTTCTTGCTGAGTTGCCTTATAGGCTACGTCAATACATGGCTTCTGTGGATAATGAAATGCTCTTATTTTAGTATCTGTTTGGCTTTTGTCTGGGGTTTATTCAGAGATTTCACACCAAAACTTGTTGATCTTCAGCACACAAAACTTATCTTCTCCCTGGAGGTTATGATGGCCAAACATTGCCATCATGTTTACTGACCATTTTTTAAACAGGTGAACCTTCAGGCATCTGAAAATTGCACCAAAGGATGAACCAAACTTGTTGAGGTCCACAATTCTATTCCTGATATCTTGTTTGATTTCTTTGGATGTTTCACAAGAAGGCAGCATGTTTTAGGCGTTGCCTTAAAATTATTTTGAGGTTATTAAAATTAAAATTATTAAAAACTATTTAACTCAATTGTTATTAATTAACCTATCAGAAGCTTACAGTGCAATGATATCATCATTGAGACGTTCCCAAATTGTTGAAGGACATAGTTATTCCAAGGTACAAGACTTATGAATTGAAGAAATAAATTCTCTGAAAGATTCTCTCATAATGGCGAAAATGTTGATAATCATTGTTGACCTCAAAGAGGAAAAGTATATTCTGATTTATTGTCAGACAGTGAGAAAGCAAAGATTGAATGTTGTTTTATGTGGCGTATGTAATGTATGGTTCTGATGTCCCATAAATAGGTAAATAAATGTTTTAAGTCATTTAAACTTGTCTACAAATGGAAATTTATAGGGGGGTTGGCAGGCATTGTCCCTATGGTTTCCCCTTGGAGTTGTCACTGAAACTGACATGTTAAGGGAGCTTTGATACAGTAATTTACCCCAACTAGACTATATAAGGTGACTATCCATCACCCATCATACAACATCAATCATGTTGGTCAGTGTTTTAAATAAAATTTGTTAAAAAAATTATAAAAAGTAGCTGGGCATTTTTCATCTTGTTTGTTTCTAATACTCTCCTTTATGTATGTAATTAAATTTTATTTACATGTTGACAGATGCTGGTCTCTCTTATTTTGTTGTGTGGTTTTGGATGGCTTTTGCATGTTAATGCTTTGAATTCTCTGTTGTTACTGACTTAGTAAGGCCATTCTTCAGTGGACAGAGTTCACTTGGACCTTAAAAAATTGAAATTCAAAGTTCTACAATGAGACACGTTACTTGGGGTTGATTTAGATTCTTTAATCAATTATTTTGTCTTCAGTTTGTTTCCAACAATGCCGAGACACAACTACCACCTGGTTGCTTCGAGGGTCCGTGCGCTGTGTGACAAATATGGGATCCCCTACCAGATGAAAACTTTATGGCGAGCCATGACTGATATTGTCAGGTAATACATCACAGACAGGACAGGTGATTGAGGCAGAAACTCACACTTAGTCTTAGTAAAATGAAAATGATTCTTCAGTTGATACATGAGCAGAACAATGATGGCAGAGGTAATCTGTCATCCATTACACAACAAACACACTGCTTGCCTGTTCACCAGTTTTGTTTTCCTCTTATTCCTTAGCTCACTGAGAACTTCAGGGGATCTGTGGCTTGATGCATATCTACACAAATGAAGTGCTCTTTATAAACCAAGTGATCTTCTTTTGGATCAAAAATCTGTTGTGTGTTGGGAATTAAAAAAACCTGAAAGCGTACGTCTGATTTTCACTTTTTGTAGTTGATGACTGGAAAACTATTTAAAGCTTATAGGATTTCAAATCTTTATTGACACAAGTGTAGTTTTGGTAAAATAAACATTTTTAATGAATAAGTCAGTCAATATGATGACTTTTTTCCCCGAGTGATAAGTTTCATTACTGATGGAATAATTATGCTGTTATTGTAAATATTCAGGGATGAAAACGTACAATTTAAACAAATCACACAGTCCTCATTTTGTTTTGCTCTGGTAAAAACCAGCAACCTTTTTAAAAGTTTTCCCCTTTATTACACAATGAACAGATTTTTGACTACTTCACCAGACATTTACTGTTATTACCCAGGAGGCCAACATAAGAAATATAATAATAATAATAATAATAATAATAATAATATCATAATTTTCTCATACTTTGTAAGTAATATGGTATCTTAAAGAACTTCATAATTGTAAGCTTATTGACATATCTGTGGTAATGTGAAAGAATTTATTGAACGAAAATATATTAGTAATACAAATAAAACATTTTGCATGCAGGTTGAAGTGAAGTCGATTTTCGTTTTTTTTAATGACAGTGTTCTGTTTCTGTGTTTGCCAACATATTTTTCATAAAACACAAAACCAAGCTCTATGAAACCTGGCAGAGAGGTGGTTCATATATTTTTTTTTAAAAAGAATATTTTAAATTGTTTGCAAGATTGTGTTAAATGTCATTTTAACAGTAAAAATTTACAAGTTTACCATTTTTCCATTAGAGAGAACATTTTTTGGAGTTTCCCTGCAATACATAGCATAAAAATTATGCACAGTTGAAGAAAGGAGCACTCAAAGACCTTGAAACACTGTCTGTATTTGAATAACGTCATCTACAGCTCCTTTGGTTTTTTTCTGTCTTTTTCTTATCTGTGTTCTCCTCATGGACACTGGGATGTGAAGAGAGTCAAGATTATAAAGGGACACCAATTGCTGCAAAATGCCATTTTCAAAGATATTTTCATATATTAGTCAAAAATAAGCTGTCCAAAGCAACCTGGCCCTATGTGAAAATACCATCCAGTGTTTGCAATAACTGGTGGTAAGCAATAGAGGAATGTTATCCCACATTCTAAGCAGAATAATTTTAATTCATCCAAATTAAAGTGTGACTGGGATGTTAAGGATCATTCCACAGCATCCTAATCAAGTTTAAGTCTGGACTTTGACATTGCCATTTCAAAACTTCACTTTTTCTTTGGACATGGTACAATGTTTCAGATCATTGTCCTGCTGCATAAGCCGAGTGTGTGAGGTTAAAAACTAACAGATGGACATGTTTCCCTCAGAATTCATGTTCCATCAATTATGGCAAATTGTCAAAGTTCTGAATCAGTACAGCATCCCCAGACCATCACACTAATGTTTTTATCTGAAGTGCTGCCAGTGTTACACCAGATTCAAGAAAAAGCACATCTTACAAAAATGAAAATTATCATTTGAAAAGTGCTTTTAGTATTTACTAAGGTCCATCCATTATCTTCCACTTAACCCGGGGTCAGGTCTCCGGGGGCAGCAGCCTAATCAGAGAGGCCTCGACTTCCCTCTCCCCAGCCAGTTGTGCCAGCTCCTCCTGGGGAATCCCACGGCATTCCAAACATAGTCCATTCCAAACACTGGAAACATAGTCCCTCCACCGTGTCATGGATCTTCCTATGGGTCTCCTCCCAGTGGGATGTACCCAGAACACCTCACCAGGGAGGCGTCCAGGGGCCATCCTTACCAGGTGCCCAAGCTACCTCAACTGGCTCCTCTCGATGTGGAGGAGCAGCAGCTCTCCTCTGAGCACCTCCTGACTGACCAAGCTTCCCACCCTATCTCTAAGGGAGAGTTTGGACACCCTGCGGAGGAAACTCACTTTGGTTGCTTCATCCACGAGCTTGTCCTTTCAGTCACATTGAAGTGTTTAAAAATAGCAAAAACAGAAAGATCTGTAAGGAGTAAGGTGCTTTTTCATAGCACTGGAAAAGTGTCACATTTATATAAATATTAGAGTTAAACATCGATAAACATTAAATCAATTTAGGGCTTCCGCTATGTGGAAAATATGTCATTTTTTGATTTATTAATGACTAACAGGGATGAAACATATACAACCAGCTCATTAAATCTATTGTTAATACAAAGGCTTCCATTTTGGAAAATTAACAATAAAAACTGCTGTGAATTATTTTCTAGAATCCTTAATATTAGGCTCTGAATATGTAAACCTTAGAAAGACAAATTCTGCCAGGTCTTGGATGAGTTTAACACAACTCAACAAATCCATGTCCTACATTTACATTTTTTGAAGGGTTTATTGAAAACAAGTCTGAACATAGTTTGTTTTATGTGTTATTGTGATCCTCTCATTGAAGTATTATCAGCATCAGTATTATTCCGTTTAATTTACAATGAGAAGGGAAGGAGGGCACGTCAAAGATCCAATGTTGATACCTGAAGCTGACTGCAAAAACGAGCTCCAAAGACAAGATGGAGCAGACAGGTGTGATGTTTTATCCACTTTCTTGTAAGCACCTTATGTCCTAAAATTTGTTTCACAACAGATTTCTGTTTGAGAGGAGGTTGTTGTTTGCTATGATTCCCCCCCCCCCCAGTAAAATAAAAGCAATTTGAAAGATTATTTTAAGATATATGCATCTTTTATTGTGAAGGCAAACTTTCTTTCTCAATTTTTTTCACCATAGTTTGAAAGACAGGATGAACCAGTGCTTCAACAATAAAATCATTATCCAGTGCAGGACCTACATGCTTTTTTCACATCTTTTCAGACAAATAAAAGGGACATAAACAGCTGATTGTTCACTGCAGGAATCTGGGTCATGCTGCAGCTGACTCCAGACCTCCTGAATGCATCGTCTCCAGTTACCACGTCTTTAACAGAAGATCACATTTTCTTACAGTACTGACTGTCCATTGAATGCTAACATCCAGAAAAGCATGCAAAAATGAGTTTTTAATAGTACAGTGCATCCAGAAAATATTCATAGAGCTTCACTTTTTCCACATTTTTTGTTACAGCCTTATTTTCAAAATATATTAAATTAATCTCTTTCCTCAAAATTCTATACACAAATACCCCATTAAGACAATGTGGGAAAAAGGTTTTGAGATTTTTACAAATTTATATTTAAAAAAAAAAAAGATAACCAAGAAATCACATTTACATAAGTATTCACAGCCTTTGCCATGAAGATCAAACCTGAGCTATTTCCACTGATCATCCTTGAAATGTTTAAATGGAGTCCACCTGTGGTAAATTCAGTTGATTGGACTTAAATTGAAAAGGCACACACCTGTCTATATAAGGTCCCACAGCTGACAGTGCATGTCAGAGCACAAACAGCAAACATAAAATCAAAGGAATTGTCTGTAGACCTCTGAGACTGGATTGTCTTGGGGCACAAATCTGGGGAATCTGATTAACTGAATTAATTGTGATTAATCAAGTATTGAAATAATTGTCAAATTTATGCACTCTTAAAAAAGGCCGTTTGCTGAAAAAGCAACACACCCAGAGCAGTAATTAAGCCAAAACTGTACAAAATATATATACTTTTTGTATTTAAGATTAAAAAAAACCTTTTCTGTTAATATGTTGTACCCAAAACTCAAGTAACAGTTTTAGCTTTACCTGGTTCAAATTAACTAAAGGAATGCTATATTATTGCATTTTAGGCAATAAAATGTTTATTTTCCTATTCTAAAAAAAAATTCATTATTTGTTTATTTGGCTCTTTTAATGTATTTCTAATATTGTATAAAAAAAAAAAAAAAAAAAAAAAAAAAAAGCCTAAGAGGTTAAATTAAAAATCTGCAGAATGTTCCAATTTTTTTTTTTATCTGATTAATTGATCAGAATAAATGAATAATCAATTTCTAAAATAGTCGTTAGTAGCAGCCCTAGTCTCCATCATTCATAAATGGAAGAAGTTCGGAACCATCAAAACTATTCAGAGAGCTGGCTGACTGTCTAAATCGAGCGATCGGTGGAGAAGGGCCTTAGTCAGGGAGGTGACCAAGAACTCGATGGTTATTCTATCAGAGCGGAGGTGGTGGCAGCATCATACTATGGGGATGTTTTGCAGCAGCAGGACTTGACAGACTAGTCAGGATAGAAGGAAAGATGAATGCAGCAAGGTACAGCGATATCCTGGATGAAATTCTGCTCCAGAGCGCTCTTGACTGAACATCTCTGGACAGATCTGAAAACTGCTGTGCAGATGTTTCCCACCCAACCTAACGGAGCTTGAGACGTACTACAAAGAAGAATGGGCAAAACTGCGTAAAGATAGGTGTGCTAAGCTTGTGGCATCATATTCAAGAAGACTTGGTTTTAATTAGTGCCAAAGGTGTGTCAACAACACATTAAACAAAGGCTGTGACTACTTATATAAATGTGATTTCTTTGTTTTCTATTTTTAATAAATTTGCAAAACCCTCAACTTTTTTCCACATTGTCATAATGGGGTATTTGTGTGCAGAATTTTGAGGAAAGAAATTAGTTTAATACAATTTGGGAAAAAAAATGAAAATGAAAATATTTTGTCTGAGAAAAATTCTACTCCTTGGATATTTTAGTATTTTTTTCACATTACAGTCATAGAATAATTGTGTTTTAATGGGATACATTTTATTCAACATAACACTTATGAAACTAATACTTAAAGTAGGTAATGTACATATGTTAGAAAAGGGTAAAGTACTTCCAGTGATAATGTATATGGTTTACTGTATATTCACTTGACCTCCAAATGGCGCCGCAAGCTCTGCTGCTGGAAAATTGGAACAAACAACAAAGCTGACCTAGCTGACCTTAATTCACAAGCTGTTTGTTGTTACCCAAAAGTAACAACAAACCAAGGAGAAAAGCTAGCACAGATCTAAGAGAAATAAATCCAAATACACAAAGAACAGAACTCAAGAATAAATAAAGAAACTAAACATACAGCAATGACCTAATATGGCAACACCTTTCTAACAACCGTGAAGTCAGGGAAATTACCTGAATCAATAAAACAAGGATATAATCAAAACCCAAATGCATGTGACAAATGCAGGTAGAGAAATCCCCCCCCCCCCCCACAAAAAAAAAAAAAAAAAAAAAAAAAAAAAAACCCAGCTGTAACTAGCTGTAACTGTAAATATTGACTCATTACTGTAAATATGAATCTACCCAATGCTTTTCAGATTTTTATTCTTAAAAAAGTGACAGTTTGATTTCACAATTAAAAGTTACTTTTTCTTGTTCTATCACATGAAAAAAATAATAAATTACATTGAAAAAGTTCAAAGGGCATGCATAGTTGTACACCGCAGTGTATCATAAGGAAACAATGAATATTTACCATCAGCTGCACAAAGGCAGAAATATCAGAGAGAGAAATAAAATGACCACACAGAGAAACCTAACTAGGATTACTGTATTTGTTTTAGCAGTCAGGGGGATCTGGTGCTATAGAAACTAGGGGACTTGTAATCTGCACATTGTGTAACCTGTTTTGTAAGAAATGTGCAGCGGGCTGTGGGAAGCTGCCCCCTCCTTGTCCCTTCTGATCAGAAAAAGTAAAACGTTAACATTTACTGATAGACTACTCTCTTTTATAAGTAAAAAATTTTTTAAACACTCTATTGTTATCATTTTTTTTTCTAATCTGGTTTCTACTTCAGATAATCCCTAACCCATTTTTGCTCCGTCCATATAATCTGTGTAAACCACAAATTGTGGCAGGAGCAGCTGGACCTGACACACACTGACTGGATGGACTGTTATAACCTATGGCCTATTTAATTCCTCCCCCTGCCTTAAACAAGCAGCACTTCCGGGGTCCGGCCACTAGGGGGTCTCTGGAGCTGATTGTTCCCGGTCTGATCTGAATCCGCTCCTTAATATTCGCATAGCTTCAGCAGCATCTTGTCCCATGGTGCAGAGGCAGCGCTCCAACAATCCAGACCTGCTCTTCTCCGATTGGTCAGAAAACCTCGAAAGATCCGCTCGAAGTTCGCAAGGGACGAAGAGACGTGCTGGGAGGCAGGAAGGGGGGGGTGAGAGAGTGAACAGGGCCTATCAGGGAGGACTACTAACTTGGTCGGCTTTTATGATCGCCTTCTTGCTTTTATAAAGCAGCTGGACGGAGCTGAAGGTGAAGGGCTCTGTGGATGTGACAGAAGGGTGAGGAGAGCAGTCCGGATCTGGATTCTGTAAGTTACAAATATTCCTTTCAGTTCACTTGATCGCCGCCTATTGTTAGACAAAAGTGAAAGCATCATCTGAGACGGGCGCTTCATATTTAACCCCATCAGAACAATGCATGCTTCATCACTGCTAAGTGGAGCTTTTCTATGCTGGAAAAAAAAAAAAAAAAAAAAAAAAAAAAACAGCCTTACATCTATTCAGATTGTGCTTTTTATTTTTGTCCCCATCCGTGTGTGAGGGCAGACTGGTCCTCTTGTGAACAGGTGAATCCAGGCAGGGACACCAGCAGCAGCAGCCGCAGAGAGGATGGGAGGTGGAGGACAACAGACTGAGCCTGCAGAGCCAGGCAGCGGGAAGACTGCAGGTGTTTACACCTGGGAGGAGGTGCAGAAGCACCGCAGCCGGAACGACCAGTGGCTGGTGGTCAACCGAAAGGTTTACAACATCAGCCAGTGGGTCAAAAGGCATCCAGGAGGGTCTCGAGTAATCGGACATTATGCTGGAGAGGATGCAACGGTAAATACGATTTCTGTAATATTGCTTACGCAGTATGTATGATGTTGATAAATTGCTAGATTACAAATGACAACATGTCAAATGCATGCATCGCTTATAAGGATATGATGCTATTCTGTCTGCATTCTACTCCACGATATATATATATATATATATATATATATATATATATATATATATATATATATATATATATATATATATATATATATAACTATTATAGTTATATTTGTACGTCCGATAAATAATAGTAATCCATACTTTTTAATTTTAAAAGACATTATTTCAATGTTATTTTCCACTTTTGTGCTTCATCCCCCCTCTCATAGTTAAATTCTTCATGATGCATGGAAAGTGTTTGTTGTCAAGCATCACTTGTAACAACTGAAAACACAGTGATATCAGTTTATTCATACTGAAGCTGTCTTTAAGGTTCAGTGTCATTTCTGGGATTGCTGTGTGGTTTATACACTTTGTTTATGTTGGAGGTATGATTAACTTTTAAGTGCAAAGTTGCTCAGTCTAAATGTTCCTTAAAAATAGATATCAAGGAGCTATATCAGGGACTTGGACATACCTGAGGTCTAACTAAGAGCTTTCCTTCAAGTATGGCAAACCCCATTATCTCACACTATCTCATCTATATCTGTATATCATCTCTTGTCTGACATTCAGATGTCCACACTAACTTTTATTTATTATCATTACACAATTGTTTTTTGATATGAACCACTTTTAAAAACTAAATCGAGACATTTTGGGCACAATTACCCCTGAATTTAGCCTCCATACTGCACATCGATCTTGAAGCTTTCTCCACTGTGAATGGCATTTTTGGTATTTCATAGAGCAGAAATACTAAAACCAAACAAGAAAAGTATTATAAGAATTTAAAATTCAGGACATATTTACAAGACTGTGCCATTGAATATTTCTGTTATTTAATTAAGAAGCTGGCTGTTAATATTTGAAGTTGCAGAATAAACCTCACTGTGACCTTTGAACAGAGTCACAACGTGTAACTGAACATGATCTGTGATAAACACGTTACTTAATGCTTCTAAATGAACATCTTTATGTCTCCAGATGTCAGCTTGATAAGTCTGAATGTAATGTTCTAATCTGCTATAAGAAATATTATAATTAGATATATGAACTGAATTACCATTTGATTCTTAAAAGATTCAAATTTGTCATTGGAAAGACTGGATTCTGGAGCAGCTGGAGCTAAACAGATTACTACTGACCTTGTTTTATATTGGGTTAATACCAGACGTGTCTGGCAAAAGATATTGGCATTATTTTATTTTATTTTATTTGATTGCTGGCTTCATTACTAACCATGAACTTAAAAAAGTTTTTCTTATCATGGAAGCATAAAATCCCAATTTAGAAGTTTTTATTTGGGATTTTACATTACTTTACATTAATGCAGGAGCTAAAGTTTTTCTTTGACTATTCTAAAAGAAAAAAAAAAAAAACAGGAATATTGAAATGTAATGAAAGTAATGAAAAAGACTACCAGTTGGTTCACATATTTGCATACACTACAAAAAAATGTTTCTAAATGTTGTTGACTTTTTGGGCTCTTAACTACCTTTTCTTTGCAGACAGCTCTTTGCAGGTTACTGCGACTGAAAAAAAGAAAACAAAAAGGGGCAGAATTGTTGTATAAACCTTTAATCTTAGGACAAACAACCCCGTAGATAGGCCATAATTATTCAAAATTATGAGTCTAACACAAGTAGAATGCAGCTACCTCTAACACCTTAATATGTTTATTTGTGATTTTATTTCTAGCACAATGAACAACCATAACGTTCCCACTAAGATTATAAAGCTTCTACAACCCATGAATTATAAATAAGCACCCATTTGAGCGTTTTCTCAAAATTCTTCTGACAATTCTAACTTTTAAATTGAGCTCATTATTTTAATACAAATAAAGAAATCGTTTTATTTGGTAATTCATTTTTGGTACAACACTTGTTGGCATTCATGACACTCAAAATGGGAAAGACAAGAAAATACACCATTTAAATGAGGCGCAAGGAAATGGAGACAAGACAAAACGCTTCTTGCCAAAACCTTTGAACAGTATCAAAGTATGAAGGTATCTTTAATATCCCCAGGGAGCAATTTGTATTACAGCTAGCAGAAAACGCATTCACCAACAAGAAATACAGTAAATATTAATTTTAACTGGAACAGACGAGGCTGGATGAAGACCCATCCAAGCACAATGAGAGGATGGTAAGGGAGGTAAAAACAAAAAAAAAGATCCAAAACTCATGTTTGGAGATGTGCAGCAATAGAAGGCACCTGCATCCATGACACCTGAGATGCTTTCTGCAACCCAACCAGCTGTTTGGGAGGCGTGTCTGTCCTACTTACACTAACATAAACTTATGAAGTTTGCTGAACTCTGCAGATGCTTTGACTGGTGGGAAACAAAGCATGAGTATGTAGAAAAGCACTTCATGCCCACTGTCTGGCATGGTGGAGGATCAGTTATGCTTTGGGTCTGTTTGTCTTCCAAGGGCTGTTGTAACCTTTGTAGGGTGCCTTCCTCTAACCATGTTAAAGGCCATTATAGTAGGAGGATACTAAGTGAAACTATGGCTAAAGGTTCAAAGTGTTAACATTGGGGCCAGTAAATATGGCATCAGGGATTTTGTAAAAATGAAATAATATGCTTAATTTAAAAGTTGGATTCTCTAAAGCTTTCAGTTTAAGATGATATCTGTGCGGTAAGAAATAAGTAAGAAAGTTGAAGGCTTTTTACACATTTTTACCAGATATGCCAACAGATCTGTTGGCTTCTCTCAGAACAAACCTCGAGGGTGACTTTGATCTGCATGTTATGGTCAGCACATCCCTGCTAGACCTCAGACTAAACAAGGTTCGTTGTAACGTTGGCCTCTTTTGGATTCAGCTTAGGTGGAAGTTTGGTTTGCTCCAACATATATGTTTTTTCAGCTTTACACCTAAAGCTTCAAATGTTTCTTTTTCCAGGAAGTTTTTGCTGCCTTTCATCCTGATCAAAAGTTTGTGCAGAAGTTTCTGAAGCCTCTGCTGATAGGAGAGTTGGTGGCGACAGAGCCAAACCAGGATGGAAATAAAAATGTAAGATTTTTTTTTTAGCTCCTCAAAATTCTCTTAAGGCGGTGGTTATCTCAGTTTCCTGTGCAGTGTTTTCCACAACATTTTTTCCTTCTACTCAACTTTCCCTTAATATCCTTGCATACAGCACTGCATGAACAGCCAACTTCTGGAGCTAGGGGATTTTGTAACTCACTCTCTTTGTGGAGATTGTTAATAACAATCCACTGGACTTCAAACACTTTCTGTTGGTGTTATCTAATTTCTAATTTTTCAGAGAGACAGAATTTTAGATTTCCATGAACTATAATCCACAATGATCAAAATTACCACAAACAGACATTTGAAAAATATCACTTGTGTGTAATGGATCCTTATAGTTTTCCTTTTTGAATCGAATTATTGGAATAAATGTACTTTTCAATGAAATTTTAAGTTACTGCGATGCACTTAGCAGGGAAGCTCAGCACCAGTTCTCAGGCGTGTCATGCATGTTTTAGATTTTTCCCTGGGTCAGTCCACCTGAATCAAATGAATGGTCCATTACCCGGCCTGTGCAGAGCTTGATGACATACTAAGGAATTAATTAAGCTCTTAATTCTGATGTGCTGGGGATGGGGCAAATCTAAAACATATAGGACAACAGCTCTTAAGGCTACCCCCTGCCTCTATGCTTCCATTCAGGCTTCCCTGAGTTTTATAATGTTAAAGGTTGCACAAAATGTCACATACATTTTAGAATTAAAACAATTAAAAACTATGTTTTTCTTCTCTGATCACAGGCAGAAATCATTCAGGATTTTGATCATTTACGAGAACAGGCAGAGAAAGTGGGCCTTTTTCAAGCTCAGCCTTTATTCTTCTTCCTCCATCTGGGTCACATCGTGCTGCTGGAGGCCCTCGCCTGGCTGATGCTCTCGCACTGGGGCACAAGCTGGACGATGACGTTACTGTGTTCAGTACTGCTCGCAACCGCTCAAGTAATTTCAACAACACTAAATTCTGTCCGTATTCTTGTTGAATAACTTTAAATAGATCAAATAACACTTCTGCTATACATTAGTCGCAGGCCGGATGGCTGCAGCATGACTTTGGTCACCTTTCCGTCTTCAAGAAATCCAAGTGGAATCACCTGGTCCACAAGTTTGTCATTGGACATTTAAAGGTAACATTACAGGAGTTATTATGTTTACTGTCCTGCAAAGGAGTTCTCTGACAACAGCAGATCGCTTTTTTTTTTAGGGAGCTTCAGCCAACTGGTGGAACCATCGACACTTCCAGCATCACGCCAAGCCGAACATTTTCAAGAAGGATCCTGACATCAACATGATGGATATCTTTGTACTTGGGAACACGCAGCCAGTGGAGGCAAGTAGCTCAATAAAGGAATGCATTTCTGAATTGTTCTAAGCTCTAATGAAGCTTAATAGCTCACTGAACTCCGTGCCTCTTTCTGTTACAGTACGGCATTAAAAAGATCAAACACTACCCCTATAACTACCAACACCAGTACTTCTTTCTCGGTATGCTTGCTATAAGACATTTAGAAAGAATTAAAGAAATATAACATTGCTCCAGTAATAACTAGTATTTCTGTTTCAGTGGCACCGCCGCTGCTTATTCCAGTTTTCTACAACTACAATATAATGAAGACCATGTTTACTCAACGTGACTGGGTGGTAAGATGCCAGCCTCTCAGTCATACAGCACAGTTCAGCACTTCAGAGTTCAAATGAATTCTGCTCAGAATAAATATATTTTATGTAAAAGTAAAGAGTGGCTGATTTTCTTTGTAAAAAAAAAAAATAATAATAATAATAATAATTCTATTCATTTGCTTTTTTGAAGGATCTGGCCTGGGCTTCCACATACTATATCCGTTACTTCTACTGTTATGTACCACTGTATGGTGTGTTTGGCTCACTGGCACTCATGATGTTCGTCAGGTAAACACACTGACAGGGATTTAAATGGTGCATGCTGTGATATCTTGATTTAGTACCTTGTCTGTATAATTTAGGGTGCAAACATGTTTGGGTTTGTTTTAGCTGGAAAATAAAGAGAAACAAATGAAGAGGGGATAAAAAACAATCAAAAAAAGACAAGTATTTACATTAGCTTTACAAAAGTGCCTGTATTCCTTATGATAAAAGCTTTTTTTACTCTGCTTTCAGACAGAATTAATGATTCTTAATGCGTTGCTGTTAAAATCTGCAGGTTTTTAGAAAGTCACTGGTTTGTGTGGGTGACTCAGATGAGCCACTTGCCAAAGGAGATCGATCACGAGAGGCGCCAAGACTGGCTGACCATGCAGGTACCTGCTTTATGATGAAGAAATATTTTAGTCTCGTTGTGTGTGCTGCTCATCAGTAGTGGAAACTGGAGCTGACAGCGTATCTTAATTGAAAATAATAATCAAATAAATACCAGGTCACATGTTTTAAAGGTCCAACACTGTCTAGAAAATTTGATTCTTTTATCATAAATGCTATGACTGCTTATTTCTGCAGGGTCACACAAATTTGCTACAGATTTTTGTATTTACTGTACTTTGGTAAATGAATACCTCACAGTACAGTATTATGTATGTGATAGTTCCCTGCCACATCCAATATGTGAAAGATGAAGAGGTACCTTGCAAGTATTTTAAACTTCAGTGTATTTCATTGGGATAGATCAATAGAAAGTAGTGCACAAGTGGAAGGAAAAGGTGATGTGGTTTTCAATTTTTGCTACAATAAGGAATCTGAAAAGTGTGTCATGCTTTTAGAGTCCACCTGGGTGCAATTTAATGTCCATATAGATGCAGCTGTTCTGTGAAGGCCTCTGAGGCTTGTTAAAGAAAACATTGGTGAACAAACAGCATCACGAAGACCTAGGAACACAGCAGACAGGTCAGAAATAAAGTTGTCAAGAAGTTTAAAGTAGGGTTAGGTTTTAAAACAATATCTCAAGCTTTTTACATCTCATACAGGGTTGTTTAATACATCATCTGAAAATAGAAAGAGGATGGCACAACTGAGAAACGTACCAGACATTGTTATTCACCTGAACCGAGCAGGCAAGGAGAGCATTAATCAGAGAAGCAACCAAGAGGCTCATGGTAACTCTGGAGGAGCTGCAGGCAACCACAGCTCACATGGAAGAATTAGCATACAGGTCCATAAATCTGGCCTTTCTGGAAGAGTTTCAAAATGGTGGTAGCAGCATCATGCCCTGGGGATGTTTTTGTTTACCAGAGACAATGGAACTGATCAGAACTGAATACAAATATACACCACACTTTAGTTTTTGATTTTTATTTATCAAAAGTTTCCAAACCCACCTACCATTTCACTTCCACTTGAAAGTGATGCATTACTTTGCGTTGGTCTACCACATAAAATGCCAATAAAACAAAATGAAAAAAAAACAAAGTCAGTGTTGATTCTTCATTCTTTTTCTCTGTTTCAGTTACAAGCCACGTGTAATATCGAGCAGTCCTTCTTCAATGACTGGTTCAGTGGACACCTCAACTTTCAAATCGAACACCAGTAAGTCAAAGAATTTAGTCTTGGATTGCAATCAGCTGACGTTGCAGTACAATGCTAGCTTTTTAACAAAGTCTGTCCAACACTGATAGCGAAAAAAAAAATCAGTCAGTAAAAAATGGAATGACGATTTACTCCTCTGGGCCTGCAATGAATTTGAAACTTACAAAGAGAACATATTATGCTCGAAAAGGCAGGTCCTATCAAGTACTTTGTTAAAAATAAGTATTTTAAAATTATATTCATCTGTTGTTTTCTGAATACAATATTTCTTTTTCCTATTTTTTAATTTTCAGATACCTGTAAGACCAATGCAATGTCCATTCATTTTTGAGTGTGGTCAGTATTTATTCTCCCTCTCTTTCTCAAGTCTGTTTCCCAGGATGCCGCGCCACAACTACCAGCTGGTGGCCCCACAGGTCCGCGAGCTCTGCGAGAAACACGGGATTCCTTATGAGACCAAAACTTTGTGGCGAGGCATGGTTGATGTGGTCAGGTAAAAACAGAACAGCTGCTTTCTGGCCAGGTTGCATAGAGACACTGTAATGATCTAATGAACAAAACGATCAGAAAAGAGGAATTCGAGACTCTGGGTCATTACCTTTCATTATTAAAGACATTCATATCAGGATATCAGTCTTTATTTACTACAGTTATATAAAACAGGCTCTTAACTGATGGTTTTCTTTGCTTTTTCAGGTCATTGAAAACTTCAGGGGAACTTTGGCTTGATGCATATCTCCATAAATGATTAGCTGGGTTGTTCACGTCTGTTATCTAGTATGAAAATCTAATAGACGAAAGTGGATAGATCTGTGTTTTTCAGTGTTGAAGGTAAAAGACTGTCCTAATCTTTAGTGAGCACTGGATTTTTGAGTATCAACTATAATATGTTGTTATAGGTGAAATTGTGAAATGTGACTGACTCATTAAAGATTGTCAACAATGAAAAATGAATCTTTTTTTTTCCTACATTAGACTAATACCTATGGTAACTTCAAACATAAAAAAATGACAAAAAGTAATACTGAAGAAGATTAAATGTGTACCTGGAGTTTATCGGGAAAATCTCACTGTAGGATAACCCTGAATAAAAATACCACCATTATAAGGTATTTACTCAAATAAATGGAAAGCAATATTTATAACTAAATGTGTATTTGTTCTGATATGAAACAAAAAAGAAACAAGTATTCCAAATGCTGCTAAAATTCTATAACATATTGGTCATTACCATTTTTATTACAGAAAAATCATAACTTTTTTCAAACCTGAAGTATACCTTTAAACTGGTAACTGGCTATTGTGCAATTTTGACCTGTTTCTGCCAAAGCTGTAATGTAATTTGAGTTGCTTTTTTACCTCAAAATAAACTAACTGTATTAAATTTAGTGCTATTAAAAATGTGAAAAAAAGCTGCTGTAAAATATTAACAAAGGTAAATATATCATTCAAAAATATTTACACCAAGAACATTTTCTTTTAATCTTCAAATAATTTTTTAATACCAGAAAATACATTTAGAGCTTATGCTTCTTAACAAGAGACAGTGCTGTACACAGTTAATAGCACTCCTGTGCAAAATCCCTCAAAATCAATTAATCTGTTATTGCTGTAGCAGAATTTCATACTGAATATTAAAAAGAAAAAAAAATCTTTATTTATTCTGAGGAAAAAACAATCCTTAGCAGGACTCCTTCCAGTGTCTTTGAAGCAGGACTGCAGGTTTCTTTTTCTAATTTATATCTTACTTTTTTAAGTTGACCGGTGTTGAAGCTGTTCATTTTCTAAAAACGATGAGAATGTCATCAGTATCTTGCTTATATGGGTCAGTATGACTTAGCTGTGAGGTCTGTTGGCAATTAGATGCCTGAAGACAAAGTCAGATCCTAGACAGGATGCTTTATAGAGAGAACATTATGCCAACGTGTAAAAGAAGATTATGTGTTGGTACTGAGTTTACTAACAGTAACAGAACGTACAGGTGATATTCACTACATTCCTTAATCAGGGATTTTTCGGAATGTGGCTGCCGAGGCCCATATCAAATTTATTTCTGTTTTTTTAATCGTTCTTGGAACTTAACAAGTGAATATGCAGTGACACAAAGGCCACAATTCAAAATGAGAAAAATGAGAGTACATGCCATTCAAGAAAAGAAGATGCATGTTTCATTTGATAAGTCAAAAATGGCTACTTGCTTACACTACCCCACATCTGTACGCAGAGTGAATTAACTCAGCTTTTATTGTCCACAAGGGGCAACTGGTTTTGCAACAAGTAATTAAATATAGATATACACAACTTGAGAAAATTGACAAAATGAAAAGACCATGAAATACAAAGTGTACAACATAAAACCATGCACTAATGCATGACTTTGTCCATGTAATATCGTAATATGGAAAAGGTTTCACTGATTGAGAGCTGCAGAAAAAATTATCAATATGCTACAGCAATTAAAGATTCATTAATTTTAAAGGTTTTTACCCATTCCAGGTGTGCCAATAAATTTGAAGGGTAAAAGATCCCACTATTACTGAGAAAGGTCTCGTGCATGCAGAAATATTGTTTTTTAAGTTGCCAAAATGTCAAATAACATCAAGAAAAGTAAGATTATTTATTCTAATACTAGTTGCTGATTGACGTTTACCGGTCAGTTACAAACTTCTGCCGTACATAACACAAAGTATGCTTTATTTTTCCTGTTAGCATTAACATGAAAATAATTGGCTATACCATAGAAAATATGTCAAACATCCTGGCACTGATTTTAAAAAGCAACAGCAAAGATTTGATATTTCTACAGACAAATTTTGTAAACAACAGTATTGAGAACAAACACTGACCCCGCCCTGCTTATACACGTACATACATGTACGATTCATGCATGTCATGCACAGACAACAAACTGTACATGAGTTCCTTTTCTTAGCAGGTAATTTCTTCAATAATTTCATGAATTGAGGAAAGATGCAACATAATTTGAAAACACTTGCATAACAAACATCTAACATTTTACAAAATAAATATGCAATTAAAAATGAATGTATTCATTCTTTTTTTTTTTTTTTTTTTTTTTTAAACTGAGGATCATGAGAAAAAGTTCATTGATTTAACAAGCTGCTGCACTTTGAAAGCTGTGAGGGGTGACAACATCTAAAGGAGGGAAGGAGGTCGTGGTGCTCCACATGTTCAGTCATTGCTGCTTGTGGAGTCGATCTTCTCCTGCCTCCGCCTCATGATTTCCTGGAGCTCGGAGTCACCCTGGGACTTCTGGAGAGAAAGGACATTTGTTGCTTTAAATCATTCTGCTTTCTGAGCTACATTTCTCAGCTACATTTGAGAATAAAATGTTGCAGTTTCACTATAAAACTTAAGAAGTTGAGCAGGGACTATGATTTCTTACATAGTTCTAGGTGTTTATTTCTTTCTACAGAATGATTTGATTTTGATGTAGTGGATCAACTAATGGAAAGTCAAGAGGGTTACCTCACTAGTAATTTCAACAGCAGTCTAATAAGGGACCTATGTTTTATATGCATCCCCAGAGGATAACTTGGTTGTGTCATTCCATATAATTTTGTTAAAGACAATTAACTTAAATGAGTTGGCACTCAATAAATACTTTTTAAAAAAGGGAGACTTTATCAATCCAGCACTGATCTTTGCTTTGTCCCACAGTTACAGCCTTGAAAAAAGGCCATGTATATTGTCAGGCATTGCATTTTACTTTATAAGTATTTTCTATTATCTTGTTTACATCTGACTGATCTATAACTAACTGTTTGAAGAACAGTGTGGTTATAACAAACACTGATAGGTCTTGTTTGATGAACTGTTGTTGCAGTAACTCCCCTGAAGGTGGGAGCAGAGGGCAGTTTTTTGGAAATTATCACCCTATCAAAATCAAAAGCAATAATCAACATCAACATGTCCGCCATGTTGCACAATTACCTGCACTGAGAGGTTCTTATTTTGAACATTTACTTCATGCTCATAATAAAACAGAAGAAAAAAAATATGTTAGATATGTTCAGGTTGAACAGGTCTAACTTTATCTGTTAGTAAAGTTACAGAACCAACTTCAGTGAGAATTGACAAAACAATGGTACCAGACTGGTTTAGGTGTCATTTATTTTATTTTCAGTCTATGTGCAATAAAAGCTTTCATGGCTTCTCAGCTGAAAGCAGTGGTGAGCCATCAGGGCTTTAAAGGTATTCAAAAAAGGACATAAGTGGTCAGCAACAAAAGTAATAATATAACAAAAAAAAAAATCACGATTATCGGTGTGGCGGTAAACAAAATCATGGTTGGCGAAGTATTCGGGATTTAAAGTCAGTTTGATAAGCTTCAATCAAGAAAAATTTTATAAATTTTGTGCCTATTGCCAGGGGACATTGGGTAGGAGGTGAGGTACACCCTGGAAAGGCTGAAAGTACAACACAGAGCAATGCAGAGACTGTGGAAGGAGAACCTACAGAGAACACACACATACATGAGGAGAACATACAGAAAGAGCCCAGACCGGGATTTGAAGTCAGCACTTTTTTTGTGCAAGGGGACAGTTCTAACCACTGCCCCACCATGCAGCTCACAAAAAATATATATAACTGTTTAGGTTGTTTTAAACAACAAACTTAGTCAATAGATTTTTTTTTTTTAAAGTATCAACCCTAATTTTAATTTTTTTTTCAAATTGTGATCTAATTTTATTGAAATTGTAGACTGTTTTTTTTTTTTATTTTGTTTTATTTGTGTTTTCATTCTGAGTGTCATTCTCAAGTGTTAGAAACTTTGACTTTAACAAGCCCTGTCAAATAGTTGATTTCAACACCTCTGAGATATTTTTCCTACTAAACCTGCATTAATTCAGAAGTGTATTTCCTGCAATCTGAAAGCTGCTGACAGTTCCTATATTTCTATGCACATGTTGCCCCAACTTGCCCAGGTATAATATAAAGGTTGCAAAGGTTTCACACAACATCCATAAAAAACTCCCAGAAAAACTGGTTTTTAATATAGGATTGTACATGCAGAGGATTGTGACCAACCTCTAATTGTCCTTTCTGCAAAGACACCTGATTGAAGACACGGCCCCCTTCTTCACCACACACAGCTTTCAGCTCTTCTTTGTTCAGGGAAAACAACTGCGCTCCGGTCAGGATTCCTAAACATTCAACAGTCCTGCAGAAAAGACAGTTTATTCTATTAGCATTTGAAATGCATCTGTATTATTTCTCATTGTAATATTGCTTCCAACAGTGTTAGTCATTATTCGTTAAACAGTGAAGAACCAGCTACAGCCTTCTTAAGGTACTGTGGCATGTTGCAGCAGGAAAAGCCTCGGTGTCAGATGTGGCGTTATGGACAAGTGGATTCCTCTGAAGTGAGTCTGTTTCAGCCCTTGGGGGATGCCTCTCGAATAATTTCCAGTTTAAAAAGGAATTACACCTTCAGCTAAACCTTTCGGTGCCTGATCTGAGTCATCTCTTCAAACCACAATAGCCATGTTAAACCTACCTCATCAACAATTTTAAAAACTTGAACAACATTACTGAAGAACATTTTTCATTTAATGATTCTGCAATCATTGCATACCAAAGAAACAATGCCAACATCCATCTCAATGTGCCACCAGTTCGAGGAACATGTTGTGGTTTTTAAGCTGCTCCAGAAAAACAGAGCTCCTTTACAAGAACTCCCATCAGGGACAAGGAAACAGCTGCAAATGGTTCAGAACATAAAGGCATTGCACAACTCATTTAACTGGGTCTCCTAAAGTGACTGCGCAGTTGTCTAAACAACCAATTAAATGCTTCTATCTGATTGCCATCAGAAACAGAATGAGGGAGATCCTTGTCTGTCTTTAAGTGACTTGAAAACAGAATGAACACCAGTTCTTCTGACTCTTCTAACATTGCAACATGCCTCACCTAAAGTGGACACCAGGGTTTGTTACTGCCTTGCATTTTGTTACTCACTTGTTAGCCACCTAGGATAAAGACACCTTCTGAATGATTAACATTATGTAAATGTAAATCAAAAGTGAATATCAGCTCATTTGGACAACTGATATAATGTCACCTATTCTATTAATAAGAGCAGTTCAGGTCCTCTAAAACATAAAATAATCTCTCACCTTCCTGCACATTTATATACTGTATTTGTACCACTTATTGTTGCTGAATTGGCAATAAAGCTGCTTTTGTTCCCATGTACAAAGCCTAGGAAGGTGTTAATAACTCTTAAACCTTTTCACCTTTGTTACTTATATCACAAAGTTCAATGCCTTTATGTAACAGACCAACACACACTAGTGCAATATTGTGAAGTGGAAGGAAATTGAGACATGGTTTTAAAAATGTTTTGCAAATAAAAATCTGAAAAAATGCAGCATGCATTTGAATTTAACTTAGTAGAACCCCATTTTGCTGCAATTATAACTTCAGGTCTTTTGGGGTATGACTCCACCATTTGTACACAATGAGAGACTGAAAATAGCTCAAGTTCAGTCAGATTGGATGAAGAATGTCTGAGAGAAGCAATTTTCAAGTCTTGCTACAGACTCTCAATTGGATTTAGGTTTAGACCTTGGGTAGGCTATTTTAACACATGAATATGTTTTGATATACACCACTCTACTGTTGATCTTGCTGTATGTCTAGATTTGGTATGCTACTGTCTGAACAAAATGCCTTGTTGATGTTAGCAGTCAGATGAGAACTGGGAGACTGGTTTAAGATAATAGAAAGGCAACATTATCTCAAATAACCACTCATTACATCCAAGGTATGTAGCATACCATCTCTGAAAGGACAACATGTGAAACCTTAAAACAGATGTGCTACAGCAGAAGAAGACCACACCGGCCCAATGCTGTCAGGTAAGAACAGAAAACTGAGATTATTATGTATAAACTGGATAATAACAGATTAGAACACATTGCCTAGTCAATGTCATCTGCTTTACAAAATCACATATTGTATAGATTATAAACCTTGCCTTCCACTTTCAAATGTGATACAGCGTTTGTCTGTTACATAAAATTATAATAAAATACATAGAAATTTTCTAAATTAACATGCCTTACAAAAATTACAAAATCTCCCTTCTTATATAGGTGAAGGATATCTGTGCTGTTGACAGTTCCTCCTGAGAAGTGACAGAATGAGTCAGGAGAACAAACGATATGTATGTAAAAACCTAGCCCCACAGCAAGTACACACCAGATAAACAGATCATTTCTGCAAAATGGCTTTGCTGACATCTGCAATAACTGCAAATGCCAGCAACTTAAGCAAAAAATTTATAGCTCCCATTTGCTCCCAAACAGAAAACTAATGAATGTTGACCTGATCAGATCAAGATTTTGAGGGCAAAAAAAAGGGTCCAATATAGTGTGAGGTTTTAGGAAACATTAATACTGCAAATAAGAATAATAAAATGATTTTTTTGTGTGTAGAACACAGACAATGGGTAGGATAAAAAAAAAAACAACTTCTAGTAATTTTATGAATATAAAGAGTAATCAAAGGCATCTAAAGCATCACTGTCATTTGGTTTTTAAGTGAGCAAATAAAGGACAAGTGTTAGACTGATGTGAAATAAAGCCAACTTACGGTTTTGAGAAAGCTTTAGCACTGAGCCACGCTGTCACCTGCTGTGGAGATGAGTCAAAGTTTAATGGGACCTGGGGGGCAGCCGGGCGCTCTATTCGGATCTTTCTGGGCGGCGGGTTTTTGTTTGCAGTGATTTTCATCAATAGCTCATTGTTAACCTCATCCATCTCTGTGGAGCAGAAACGTGATGGAAACGGAAATAAGAGAAAGAGTTTTGTTTAAACATTCTTACTTTGTTGTTTTTGCTGTGTGTTGACTCACTTTTGTCTTTATGTATGCCCCTGTTGAAGCTGTCCCTCTTGTTCAGAGATTCAGTGGGTGAACTTCTGTAGTCGAGCTGCAATCACAGAACCACACAGAGAAACCACAGTGCTATTACAAAAGCCGGTTTAGCTTCATTTTTTTTTTTTTCAGGCCGATTCATTTTTGAATGAAAGCCAGAAGCAAAATATGTGAATGTGTGTTTTAAACAAGGAAGAAACGCTGCATGAATCAGCTGATGCCGTGTTTGTTTGTTGTGCATACAGTCTATCTGGAAGAAGTGCAAAATGGAATGCTATGTAGGAGGTGCTGACAAGTTGTACAAATCAGTTTGCAGCTAACACTTCAGAATATCTGAGTTTTTTTATAGGAGTCTACAAGACAGTCTTTTATAGGAGTCTATCAGTCTATAGGAGTCTATAAGTATCTCATATCTTCATTTAGCAATATTTTCCAACTCTCCCATGCAAAAGTTCTCCAGATCTATCTCTTGTCTCCGCCCTCTTTAGGTGATCCCACAGATTTTCTGTCAGATTTAGTTCTGAACTCCAGCTTGGTCATCCCGAAAACTTTCAATTTCATCTTATAAAATCATTATTTTGTTGGTTTGGATGTACGTTTGCACTTACAGTAATGCTCAGGGATGAAATCACTTTTGAAATCATTTTCATTATTTATCAAAACAGACTGCTTAAGATTTTGGGGTATGAAACTACTGATATTTAGTAAATGAGCAAATAGGGAATGAGCAAATACAAACAAACCAGAGCTAAGACTAGGACTAAATGCTGGAATTGAATCTGAATTGTTGCTCCGCAACATATTAGTTTATGGGTGTGCACATTTATTTTGTTGAAGCTTTGAACAGATTTGTTTTTCAGTTGAACTATATAAGATATTTGTCATTATTCAGGTGGAAAAGGTTATGAAATAAATTTTCATGGTCTCTTTTGCTCACACACAAAAAAAGAATTTTAACAGGGGTGTGTACACTTTATATCCACTCTATCAAAAACATTCAGTGAAAGGAAAGTGCATTTCTCTTGTCTAGATATTATAGACAAAGTAAAGTCTTCCTTAAGATGCAGGAGATGAAACTTTAGGGAGAGAAGCAGTCTTTGCAACATCTCTTAAAGCCTAAGCCTAAAGTGTTTAGAAAATCAGTGATTACAATATCTGTGTACTAGTTTGTAACGCCTCTCAATGTGTCTTGAACAGAGAGGATTGCAGTAAATGTTGTGTATGCAGAGTTGGTTAGTTACCTGGTTGTAGGGCTCATCTGGCTCCTCTATTCTCACAACATCCAGGATGTTAAATGGGACGTAGCCAGATTGGCCGCTGCGATTCCGTAGTTTCCACCACTGCTTGTTATCTTCCAACACCTGCAAGATAGATTCAACAGCTCACTCCACAACACAGGAAGCTGGGATAGATGTGACACATTATTCCCCATGATCTTTCTTTAACAATGCTTCATTTACAGGACATGGTTCTGATGCAAAAGTAAACATCTCAGTTAAAACTGTAAATCTGTCATGCAGAAAAGGAAAGTCTGGTTTTACAACCTCGAGGATTTCATCCTGCAACACTGACAGCTCGTTGGGATTCCGCGCCACAAAATTATAACGGATTTTGGCATATTTACGGTTGCTGGGCATGCCATTTGATGGGGAATGACTACTGTAATACTAAAAAAGACAAAACAAAAAAACAGATACATATTTAAAGACATCTACATGTTTCATAAATATGAACTGTAGTAGGGAAGCAAAAGCATCTCACTTCCTCAGGTGAGTGTTTTCTGTAGTCGGGGCTTGTGGGAGATGCAAGTGGTCCAGATGGTCCCTCGGTTTCCCATGGAGCCGTCAAGAAAAGCTCTGCAGGTGGCTCCCATCCATTTCGAAACTTGGGATAATAAGGAGGAGCGCACTGATCTCTAGGCCACTCCGCTCTATAGATGGAGGAATGGCAGGTTGTTTAAAAGTGACCCTTGGAATTCACATAATAAGCAGACAAATTCAGCAGCAGGAGCAGCGGCATTCCACATGTACTAAACCTGGGTCTGGTCCACCCGTCACCAAGCAGCTCAAACATAGCCATCTCTTTGGGGGTGAGGTGTCCCCGCAGGAAATCAACAGCATCCATGGAAAGGTGAGGAGAGATGACTGAACGTACAAGATCAGAACTTCCACAGCTCTGTAGGACCTGAGAACATGGTTTAAAGGTTCACAGTTGGAACTGACTGACAGAGTAGTGGTTATTATCTTCTCTAAATACTCAATGTTTTAAATGTTTCCATTCATATGTCAAGGTACAATTCAGGTAAAGATGTCATAATAACCCCGAAATCATGAAGTGCCTTGCAAAACTGTTAACACCCTTTCAACATTTGCAATGCTACAAACATACCTTCAATGGATCAACACAAAGTAAAATATAACTGAAGTGGAAGAAAATTTACAAGTCATTTTTTACATTTTCTTCTTACAAATAAAAGTCTGAAAAGTGTGGCATGTATTGTATTAAGTGTCATTTGCTGTGATACCCCGAAATTAAACCCAGTGCAACCAATTACCTTTAGAGTCACACAAATCAGTATTCTGTGAAGTCACCGCTTAGCAACTTTCCAAGACATGACTGTCATTCTGGAGGAGCTACAGAGATGCACAGCTCAGGTGAGACGACTAATACTATTTGTCGAGCACTCTACAAATCTGACTTTAATGAAAGAGAAGGGCAACAAGACAGCCACTGATGGATGAAAGCCAAGAGAAATTCCTCTGCAGTTTCTCATAAGCCACAGAAACGTGAAAGAAGGTTCTCTGGTCAAACCGAGGCCGCGGAGAGTGAACATTTTGGCCTACATGCAAAATGCTATGTATGGAGGAAAACTAACACTGCACATCACCCTGAATACACCCTGACTGGGCGGATTGTTGACATCCAGTAGGTTAACAACCTTAAACATACAGCCATAGCTACAAAGGAAAGGTTCCCATCAAAGCACGCTATGTGTTAGAATGGCCTAGCCAAAGTTCCAGAAATAAATCAAAAAGAGAATCTGTGGCCAGACTTCAAATTGCTGTTTAGAGATGTTCACCCATACATCGACTGATCTTGAGCTTTCTGAAAAGAAAATGTGCAAAAAGTTTAGTCTAAACATGTGCAAGCTGGTAGAAACAAAAGTGCAGTAACTGCAAAAACAGGGATCTAGATAAGCATCACTCAGGCAGGGAGGAGTCCTGCCCTTGGGGAAGGGCTACACATTTCAGATTTTTATGTTGTAAAAAGAAAAAAATGTCCTTTAAAAACATATATTCCAATTATGTGTTGGTCTATCACCAAAACTGTGATAACATATAGTTAACTTCACAGTCATATGAAAAGTTTTTGGGGGGGTTTTGTATTTTTTAACTACATTACTTTAAACAAGCAAAGTTATTCACATAACCTGAGCTGGTATGAAATGAACTCAGGAATCCAAAGAAAGCACTGCAACCTTCTACAGCACAGATTAAAGAAGAGAAACACCTATCAGGCAATGTATCCAAACCAGTGTTGAGGACAGCTTGAAGAGGTCAATTTTTCCTCAGAAATATCACACAAATTCAAGTGTTCACAGATCGTTTTCTGTCCTGCAGTATCGAAGGAGTGGCTGAACACTCCAGCTTTGGAAAGCATCATTACATAAGAATCCTGCACTTGTGTTAGAGATGAAAGCCATGCATGTCGCTCCAGTTGGTTAAGTGTTTGAGCAGAGCACTGAGAGAGGGTGTGGTGCAAGAGTAAAAAAAAAGAAAAAAGAAAGAAAACAACAAACCAAAAAGCCCACAAATATCTGATGGGAAAAATGGAAGTGATGAACTGTTTTCATCATGTGATTTCAAAGAGCCTTCTGTGTCTTCTTTGGAGTGAATGTCTGTGGCATCTCAGCTCAGCCAAGTTTCATTTTAACCAAAGCAGTAAATCATTTTAATGATGACCCTCAATGAGAGAAAGACAGTTTCCCTCATCCTCTTTAAACGCAAATAAATTATGGTTTTAAGCTCTTACCATCTCCAAAGGTCCAAATAGGAAATGAACCAGCTCGGGAGCACTTGGGTTCTGTAGATGTTTCTTCAGTTTGGCCTGCAGGGGGCAGAGTGGCAAACAGTCATTGGTGAGTTGATGACCAGAGAGCAGCTGTTCAAAGACAGAGGTTAGAAGCTTTGATATCTTACCAAGAGGTTGAGAGCCAGCTTCAGTTTCTGCAGGCTGTCAATGAACTCTGCTTCAGAGGGGGGCCTGGCCCGCAGGGTCAGCATGCCCTCTGTAAACAAGAACAACAAGAATGACCACACACAGAGGCCATGGTTACCAGGCTGATCCACACACATGCAGCAAACGGGACGCAGGTTTCACTTTCTTGGCAAGGAGGAAAGTCATAAATGTTCTTTTTTTTCATCATTTCTAGAACATTTTATAGCTGAAGCAATACAACGATGGAAGGTAATAAACATTTCACCTTGACCAGAGTAAGAAAATCTCCTACATAACCTGTCATAACCTGTGACTCAGCTGGTTGGACAAAAGGTTTATGACCCAGGATATGCTGGATATAAACTGGAACTTTAAGATATATGTGGACTGCTTTTGTACATTGTCACATCTGTAAAATTTACTTTTCCATTGCATAATTACTTAGGGTTCGGAGGAAAACTTGCCAATCAGGCATAGTATTTTTACCAGTATGAATGTGGACAAAGAAAGTCTCTCTTGGACTTGTTGGTTGTTGAATCTTTGTGGGCTGACTTGCTTTCCATAAATCCTCAACTACATAGAGTTTACAAGCTAGTTATAAACTTCAGACTCCTTTTTATGTTTAATGAACCTCTTCACATCTGTACCAATGAAAAGCTGGTGTTTGATAGGCAAATAAATGAGTGGATTGACTTTGGCGTGGATTGACATATAGTTTCATAATGAAAAGAATAACCTTTAGACTAAAGTCACAAGGGGTAGTTTTTGAAAATTATTGGTCAAAATGGTGGTCTAAATGCGGCTATTCTGCTCTGTAGGTAGGAACTGTTTGAACATGCATTCGTAGAGTTTTAGCTATTCTTCGTTCTGATCCCAGATTTTAGATTGATCTTAATAGCATTTTATGCTTGTTTTATTTCGTAAAATGACAATGTAGGAACCTGAACCTGAAGCTACAAAGCTACTTCAGCCTCGGTAGTCAGTCACAGTATTCTGGAAGTGCTTCCACACTGATCTTCCAAACTGTCACGGTTTCTTTTTTTTTAACCATGTAACCAAAATGTCTCCACACAGACATTTTAAAGTGGTGAGATGTTCTTCAATGCCTACTTGGCTGAGTGTTGTCAGCCAGTCTGACCAGCAATTTTAGCCAAATCCAGGCCTTATAATAACACCTTAAACCTATTGAACCAAATACCTTACACACTAACAGCAACTGAGTAGAGCTTCACAAAAAAGACTTCAGTTTGATGAGAAATATTGTTCTATTTTAATACAGCAAGATCTCATGCCGTGGGATTCCACCACACTCGATTACCAATGTTTATTTTTCTGATACATCAAGAAAGGTTTTACACCTTTAAAGGTAAAAAAAAAAAAATCCCATAAAGGTGAAAGCAGGTAAAGTGTTTGTGAAACATGCATAAATATAATAATTGATCAGCACACAGGACACAAAGAGAACCACACATACCAACGTGAGCAATATGTTCATATTGTCACACAGAACCACTGCAGAAGAAGAAAGGTTGACAGACCTGCTGGTCCTTTCTTCTTGTTCTTCTTACTCTTGTTGCGTTGGTTGAGCTGATAAAATGCCTCTGCTGCCTTCTGCAGCCGCGACACAAAGATCTCTATGTCATCCAGCGCACAGTTGAGGATTTGCTGAAGAACAAAAAAAAACATACACTGTAATCGTTATGATCTAATGAGAAGGACATGATGACCGCCGCAGGGGATATCAAAGCTCACCACATCCTTTTCAATGCGCTGGGCCAGCTTTTCATGTGACTCAGTATCATAAGGTCCTGCAAGTGGAGAAGTTATCATTAATTACAAAAAAATATCCTAACCATCTCAATTCTATTCTGTTACTAAAATGTGTGAGTTTGCGTGTGAGTGCATAGCTCTATGTGCATACTTACCTTGAGGGTGTGCAGCGGCTGCCGCTCGTCGACTTGCAACAGGTGGCGGGCCCCTGGGGGCCGAGGGAGGGAGGATGGTTTCTCTTTGACGCTTCATTTTTTCCTGATTCACCCTGAAGAGGGAGAATGGAACATAAAACACATCATTATTGGTAATTATTGCTACAAAAGTAATGATAAATGGTAAAATGCATTAATATGTACATGATTTTGGATCAACACCATTGTTCTTACTTAAGGGTTTCCAGCCTCATTTTTCTTCCATGTTTGTTGTCTCCAAGGGCACTATCTATGTCTGCATGAACCATCTCCGCCTGAACGAAGCAGAAAGAGACACAGAGATAAGAAAAAATGGTTTTAATAATCACAGCAGTTCCTAATGGGTGGTATTTTAATGATTTTTAAACTTCTTTACTTGTCCAGCAGGGAGTTTATTTGAATGGATTTGCTTAAAATGTTTTGTTTTGCAGAAGCTCGTTCACATGAAAGGTCCATAGCAATGAACTGCAGCTTACAATAGTCTTTACTGTAAATAACCCCAGACTTCTATGAATATACCTATGGATGCATCAGTCAGTAGGTCAATAATTGCATTTGCAATAAGCTAATTTTACCTTGATTGGTTCTTTTTGGTGAGTGGTAGGGCAAATACAGAACTTGTTTCAACAACAACCTGTTCTTTGATGTACTTTGGTTTGATTCATAAATGGAATTCTTTCCTTTTCGGTGTTATTTACACTTACTACATCTGTCAAGGAATCTGCACCTCTTTGATGGTCCAAATAGGACCATAAAAGATTTAGATTTAATTGTTGAAATAAAACAAAAGTTTATACAAATTGTCTAATCCTTGCAAAGAAAATCAGAATCAGCAGGTCAGACATCAAGGAAAACTGGAAATAGGTATCAACCAGCCAACTGATTAGTGCATCTCTATCAATAGCCATCTAAATTAAACACAACAGAGCCTTAATAGACTATAAAATGATATCAGTTAGATCTGCTATTAAATTATTGAGATTGGAGCCATTTTAAGATGGTAGAAATGTGTCTTTATTTTAGCCCTGCTCTAATTTACATTATCAGCACCCCTGGTAAAGATCTGATATCTAGTCTCTATAGCAACCACTTATTTTACCACAGGTGAAGCAGGGTGTATTATATCAGTATTTACACAAAACAAAGACATTAAATGCTATCTGCCGTCGGTGTATTTCAAAAGTCCAAAAGCTCAAGTTTCTAAAGTATCACTTTAACTGGATTTTACCATTTAATTGTAATTTTCAATGTGTTTTAATAGTACCTAAAGTGTACTTGGTTGAAGGAAGGTAGAGGGAATGAGTTGTGTTATTCTAGTGACTCTGATAAATGACATTATGGGTTGTCTGTTAAGATGTGATTATTTATCGAAGCAGTGGGAATCATTCTACAGTAAGTTAAAAGCATAGCATAAAGATTGATCTGCCCTTAGGAGATAATAGTGTATCTATAGATAACCAAAAAAAATTAAAATAATAAATTTTTTTGCTCAAACATGTAACTGAAATCTGACCAAAACAACCAATAAAACCTGCTGAATATATTTTTAAACAAATTACATAAAAGCATTCAAAGGCATCAAAGTAGTCAAGGACACACTCCAAGTCTGTAAAAACCACTCTCACACCCACCTCCACTTGGTCACAGTGGAAGAAATGGATGTCGGGTCTGTGTTGGTCCCTGTCTTGACACATGAGCAGCAGCACAGATGGGTAGCGTGTCTGATTCAGAACGGTCTGACAAAGGTGGACTGTGGTGAGGGGGAAGTTCTCTAGTTCTTCCTGCATGACAACCAGAATGCCGGAGGGAAAGAGATCGAAGGACAGAAAAACATAGATAATATTCTTAAAAAAGGTAAAAGAAGAAAAATTATTATTACAGTTTGGTATGCTCGTCTGAACAGCAGATAAATAGCTAACATTAACAGCCATTTTATTTTCACATGAATATGCTTTAAAATAACATCACAGACTAATGACTGGTTTGAATTTCCACCATTATTGTGGATTCATTTGGCACACTTTAGACTTTTCTGAGGTATTTCTGAAAACATTCCCTACCATAAGAGAATCATCAACTCAAATAACCAAATTAAACAACTTAACTCTAAAAGCATTATTTAATAAAAGTTTTCAGAATGTATAAATATCCTTATTTTTAGTTAGTAGCTTAAGAAGTGATGTAGAACATCTACACCTGTTTTAATGTCATGCTCTGAAACAACTCTGAACTCAATCACCACCTTGTGGGAACATGCAATATCCTATGAAAGCACAAAGGCATGTACACAGCATCACGTGTGAACACAAACAAACCTGAGTGTCACAATCAAGAAGTCTGACCGCCTTGTCTGTAACCTGCAGTAGCATCTCCTGTGTCCAGATTTTACCCCTTGAGTCCAGAAGAATCAGTTTCTTGATCGCATCGTCTACAGTGACAATAGATTCTGTCTTGTCCATAACAAACGTAGAGAGATGCTGAAGGAAAAAAAAAACCTGTTAGTGACTATAACCTGGAATTAGGTAAAAGAAAATGGAAAAAAACACACACAAACAACGAAAAAGATTCAGTTGCATTTGACATATATGGTTTTGTAAAACCAATTTGGTAAATGTGTTGCAGATTTTAAAATGAATTGTTGTTGTACATATTCGTATGAATTCTTAAGAATAGTTTCATTTTCTTTTTTGCCTAGAATGAAAAGGAATTTCAGAGCCAAAGGCCTATAAGCTTATTAGCTTATAATATCTATTATCACATCTAAGGCAGAAGTTTAGAAAACAGCAGGTATTTTTCTGCTAAGCGGTGACAAATTCTTTCACTTTCAATTTCAAGCATTTATTTTGTTGCATTATCCCTTCACCCAGGAAAAATAGCATTAAAACTGTATATTTCAGTGCCACATTACACAATTTTACTTCTTGTGGAATGAAGTCTCCCAAAAAATACTTCCAAACTATAAAGTTTATCCCTCTGGACCAATTTGTAATCACTCATTTATCAAAATAACTTATTACACAATGTAAGTAAGTATTTCTCAACTCCATTTGTTTACTTTTCAGATTTAAATTTTCTTTCTGCAAAGCACTGATGAACTTACAAAGAACTTTTTGACATGTTGCAACCACAAGCACAATGTATTTTATTGGACTAAAACAAAGTAGTGCATCATTAGAAAGCATGATGAACATGATAGATGGAGAGTTTTTGTAAACATCAGTCTTAAAGTTTTGCTCAAGATTCTCAGTTTGATTTAGGACTGGAATTTGACTAGGCTATTTGAACACCCGAATAGGCTGTCACCTAAAACATTCTACAGTAGCTCTGACTAAATATCCATGGTCATTCCCTGGTAGAAAATGAACCCTTGCCTTAGTTACAAGCTTCTTGCAGCCTCTAAAGAAGTTCTTCCAGGATTGCTCTGTGTCTGTCTAAATTTATCTACCCAGTAACTGACCAGCTTGTGTCATCCTCATACCACAATGCTGCCACAATCACGCACTACTCTGTGTTGGTCAATTAAATCAAATCTCAATCAATTCTTTAAAGTTTAAAGTGGTAGTAACATGTCAAAAACTAAAAAAAAAAAAAAAAAAAAAAAAAAAAGTTCAAGGAAAGTGAATGTTTTTGCAAGGCAATATATTTGATCTGTCTGTCCAATTATGTCAGTTGGTTCTGCATAAACATTGTCTCCAAATAAGAGATAAAATTAACCTATCAGCTTTATTGAAGTGACTGGCTTTTACATTTTCCCTGGATAGATTATCTTAAAATCAGCTTAACACATTTTGACAAGCTGTATTGTCATGCAAGTGCTTTTAGATTGAAGAGCAGGCAAATTACTGACACCAAGGTTTCGTTTCTGTGATATAAGAACATCTGTCCTTTATTACTTTTGTAAAGTCTGACTCAATCCGGTTGGAAAGCTTAACTGTGAGGTTCAAAACAGGATGTTTCACATATTAATGCTGCTACTGTGATAAAAATATAACGATGAAAACTGAAACTGTGATTTTTGTGATTTATGATTTAATACTTTTTCTTGATGGCTATTACTGACAAACGTTTGAGTTAAAAATGTGAAATTTGAGATTGTGCCTTTTTATTTCTGCTTTAAAACATGTATCAATGCCTGTTGCTGTATAACGTCAGAGTAACTCTTGCGATCTGCCCTAAATAATGTGCGATAATGAAGAGACATTTTGGAAAACTATCTATATTGGCTTGGGACACAGATCAGAACAGATCACTGACACACAGCACGTCTTTTACCTGTTTATATCCGCTCCACATAGCTGAACTCAGATAGGGTCTCATAAATCACAGGCACTCATCGTTATGTGAGCTTTAGTCTCAGGTCGAAGAACAACCCAGGATAATTTCATGATGTGATCTTTATCTATTTCCTCTGTGACCAAGCAGTCTAAACAATTAACACATTTAAATAAAAGCCAAACATTAACGAAAAAGTACTTTAAAAATGTGTAACTATACTAACCATTTGCTTCCAATAAGCTGTACTTTCCATACCAAAAATGATCTTGATCAATACTCCTACAGGATTTTCAAACAGATTTTAAGGGGTTTGTTTAGATTTTGGCAGCTTCTTCTCTAATTCCCTGTCCAGTCCTTTTATTTTAATCAGGTTAGCACAGCTTGCTTTAGAAAAGGGGAATTTGAACAAGTGGAGGAGAAAAAAACCCCCAAAACAAATCAGGCCCCAAACTTAAAAATTAGATAAACCTCTCAAAGTCATATCCAATCCAACGTTGGAACTAACCCATAAAAGACCAGACAAAGAACCTGAGGAGATGCTTCAACCTTCAGTTGATTGTTTTTAAAAGGTTTGCAGCTATTGGAACTTTGTAAACAATTTTGCTGATGCTAAAATACAAGCCTTTGTGTATCAAACATAGTAATCTTTGTTATTTATTTACTTATTGTTATTTTATGTATTTCCTACATATTTGACATTAAACGCAAATGGTATGCAAACAACTGAACGGCTTTTAAATTTTTTTTTTTTAAATGCACGTTTACCTGTTAGTTTTCTCATTTAGTAGCTGGAAAATCAAAACGATCAGTACAACTTAAAAGAAAGCCACGTTGAGATTCGGTAATTAGAAGAAAAGGGAGGTCGATTAAAAATAAATCAACTTAAGAAATCAATTAAATAATGAAAGAATCCGAGTTTTTATCTCTTAAAAGCGCCAGGAAACTCAAACATTTTTCCGTACTTTTCTTTTTTATATCCTAATCCAGACTTGGAAAAGAATTGTATACATTTCCAGAGTCTTCATGACAGTGCAGGGAGCCAAGATTTACAGATTAAACTGAAAAGAAAAGCCACCCTCTGAAAATGGTGACAAAAAGTGAAAACCAGCCAAAAGACATCTGAGACTCTTCATAAATCTCACTCAAGACTTGGGTGAACTCAAAACACCTCTCACGTCAAAGTCTATTGCTTGTAGTCCTACACTGTATTTAGTCCCTGTAAGCATAACCTCCCTCTAGTAGGCCTACAAGTTTTTTTTAGAAGTTTCAGATATGAACACCTGTACTTTGAGCTTCATAATATGTAAGAATATTTGAGTTTCTTATTTTGAAATGGGAAGATAAGCAGATCATGTGTTGTAATGTTTTGTTAATGTAATTGATGACTTAAAGAAGACTGGTCAACATGCTGGCTACGTTGCTCGATTAGATTAGCACTGAAAGAGTGATAGACACATTATGAATTATTCTTAAGCACTGTACTATGAAGCTTGAAGAACTTATAAGCACCCTTGGGTAATACGAAGTCGGCACCTTCTTTGCAGCCTCCAATTGCTACTAACCAATAGAGCGACTTTCCTGTTTTAGGAAATGAATTTGATCATTTTTAGATTAAAATCTACAATACCTAGACAGGTCAAACTTAGACGAGATATTTCAAAACTAAACAGGAACTCTTTAAAGCAAATTCTTAGACTTATAAGAAAAAACAACCTTATTTTATCTTTGAAATAATAAAATAGCATTCAGAGCCTTCCTAAATTTAGTCTATCGTGAAAACCATATAATACAGAATGCTTAAATCTGGACAACATTATTTTACACTGATTAGAAATGGTTTGATTTGTGAAACTTATTCTCTCTTTTACTGGAAAATATTATTGTTTAAAAAAAAAAAAAAAAAAAAATATATATATATATATATATATATATATATATATATATATATATATATATATATATATATATATATATATATATATATATATATAAAACCTTGTCTCCTCATGAACCCAATATTGTGAATCGTCTCATGGGCTAGAGATACAATGTAGAGGTATACTATTACACTGCTACTTCAGGGCACTTAAAGATTACAAAAAAATTGTTCAGTAGAGGTTGTCAAATCTAAATAAACATAAAATGAACCTTTTTTCATTCTCTCCAAACTGAGTTACAAATACTTTGCAAAAGCTTTCATATTTTTAATTGTAATTCTAAATTCTGAACTGTTAAATCAAATTATAAAACAATAAAGATTTTACCTCAACATGGTACTGCGACGTCTCTTGCATGATAAAATTGAGTTGGAGTACTTTTCTTTCCGCTGCTCTGTAGGTAACAAAAAGAAAATTATTCTTTGCAGAAAAAAATGACATTGTACAGTAGATCTCTCCATAAAAAAGAAAGACAAACAGCTCTGACCGTAAGTCCACATGTTGTCGTTTCAGTAGTGAGAACAGACGAAAGGAAAAAGTAATGTGTGAGCTTAAAGAGCACCCAGCAAATAAGGAAGTGACAGTTTTTTTCCTTATGACCTCACAGTCAACAACTCTGCTAATGTTTTAGGTCGGTGACACACTTAGTATGGTAATTACTTAGATTGTTTATCTGATCATTTTTTTGTGCTGAATCAAAACAAAATCAAAGGTTAAATTACTCAATTTTTAACTTTTTTGTATAACGAAACTAAAAAGTGTCCAGATCCCAAAAAAAAAAAAAAAAAAAAAAAAAAAAAAAAACATCAGTAAACTGGAACCAAGTTAATCATTTTTTTTAAAAAAAGATTTTTCTGGCACTAGCGGCCTTTATTTGCTGTATGTATGATAATACGGGAAATAGACAGAGAGAGAAGCAGCAAAAGTCCTCAGGGGCTGGAATCAAATCCCAGATGGCTGAACTGAAGACTAATAGCCTCCCTCTACATCATAAGCCACCCTTAAATAAGTTAATTTAAAATCTTATTTTCTAAGATTGGGTGTATCTTGATTTTCCCTCCTACATTTCACAATATGTAGTCAAAGTTGGCACGGAACTCTATGGGATGGACTCACAAGCCCAGATTTATTAAAGGTACAAAGATCAATTACAGCACCAGGCTCAGTTCCTCCTCTCTGGCACTTCACGCACTAGTTAATAAACACTGACCCTAAATGTGAGACCAACTACAATAATGACTCTGCAATGAGTATTATCCTTCACTAGACAAAACATTTAAGAGTATTTTAATATTTTCATTAGAAACAAATTTAACCTGAGGTCAGATGTTGTAACCAACAGAGAACAGATGATAAAAGGGAAATCTCAACTCTGCAGGTCTCATTAACAGAGTAAATTTAAAATGAATTACCTTTTTATTTGTCGAAAAGTCTGAAAAATTGATATAATACCAAGAGTGGCTCCTGGGAAAAAAGGCTTACTATCTATGAAACGTTGCATGTGTTAGTGATTTGTGCTTATTTTGTAAAGGAGCTACAATATATTTGAAATTATATCTTCAATGCAATATCAGTCTGAAGACTATGAAAGACACAAAGACTGCAATATATGGTAGGCTAACATATTCCAATCATATCATTATAAGCGCAACACCGTATTTGGCTAATTCTCACTAACATCAGCAACAATGTTACACACACATCTCTGCCCAAAATTATATAGGTCTATTTTGGAGCAAAAGAAGTCTTTCAAACTTTCTGTAATAATGTACTTTAATGTGAGGCCATTTGTCTTGCAGCTGACGCTTGGACTGAATTGGGTCATTCACATTCAGCAGCAGAACAATTAATTATCTACCAGACTACAATATAATGAATGGGTAAGAGAAGAAAACAATTAAGGTTATCCACTGACCTGAACCTGTTTGGCATGGTCTTATAGGAGTTGCACATAAATAAAAGGACTATAAAACAATGATACCCTAGCATAGAATGGGACTTATTGGGTCCTATGGTTGATAATAAAGTCAGGTGCTAAAGGTGGTTCATCAGGTTGTTGTACAACACCATGAAGAGTTTGTACAACACAGCCTCATTTTAGTTTGCATTTAATAAGTTCTTGTTTTTGTATTCAGGCTCTTTAATGTCTTCCTATGCCTTGCAAAAGTATTCACACACCTTAGACTTCTTAAAACTCAACTTCATTGTATTTTTAAGGTTTTTGTGATAAACTAATGCAAAGTAGTATATAATTGTTAAATAAAAGAAAAAAATATACACAACATAATAAATTAAAAAATACAAATCTTGCTTTTATGTTAAACTTCCATGTCAATACTTTGTAGAACTACTGTTTCTTGCAATTAAACTTGCAGTATGTATCTACAAGCTTTGAGCATTTAGACTGAAATGTCTGGCCATTCTTTGTTGAAAACTCAGTCAGATTTGATAGAGTGTCCAACCATCATTTTTTATATCTTGCTACAGATTGTCAGTAGGATTTAAAACTGGACTTCAACTGGGACGTTCTAACAAAAGCTTTGATCTAATCACTGTGGTTCTGGTTGTTTGGTCAGGGTCGTTGTCCTGCTGGAAGAAGAACTTCCACCCCAGGGTCAAGCAGGTTCTCCTTCGTGATTGTCCTGAATTTAACTTCACAAATCTTCCTGTTAGCTAGGACAAGCGTTCTAGCTAACATGTTTAAAGCATCAGCTTCGCTGATGAAGAAAAGCATGTCATCACCATGTTTCTCTGCAGGGACAATGTGTTGTGGGTAATGTGAAGCCTTAGTTGTCCTCCATAAATAGGGTTTAGCATATAGTCTAAAAAGTTTAGCTTTGGCGTCATCTCACCAGAGAATCTTCTTCCGTGTTTGCTGTGTCCACTACATTAATTGTGGAAAGTTTTAAATTGGACTCTGGATTTCCTTCCAACAATAACTATCTTTATGCAACTCCTCTATTTAGGCCAGATTTATGTACAGCTAACAGTTGTCCAGTAGACAGAATCCCCCACCTGAGCTGTGGCTATCTGCAGCTCATCCAGAGTTATGGGTCTCAAGGATGCTTTTCTGATTAATGCTCTCTTTATTCAGCCTATCAGTTTAGATGGACAGTCAAGTGTGGGTATCTTTGCAGTTGTGTCATACTCATTCCATTTTTAGGTGTGGGATTGAGATGTTTAAAGCTTGAAATACTGTTTTATAACCCAAATCTGCTTTAAACATCTCCCCCTGACCTGTTGTCTGCTTTGTTTCCTAATCCTAATGATGCTGTTTTTTCACTAATGATCTCTAACAAACCTCTGAGACCTCCACAGAACAGTTGTAATTATACAGAAATTAAAATCACTCAGAGGTATACTCCATTTGCTTATTAGACAAAATCTGATGCCAGCTGCACTGGATTTTAGGGGTATCCAAGTAAAGGTGGCTTAATAACACCACACTTTTCATACCTTTATTTAAAAAGAGGCTATGGATCCTTTTGCAAATTAGTGTACGTAAAATACAAATACAAATCAGGATATACTGGTTTTTAAACCATCACAGCACAACCCTTTACAAATGTTTAGTCCTTTTACTTTTTTCATTGTTTTAAAATTGGAACCACTGGATTTTTAAGTCTAAGGTTGGTTTTTAAATTAAAAAACATTTTACAATTTCTCAAAACCAGAGAAAAAAAAAAAAAAAAAAAAACTGGGAAAAATACAATGGCTTGTTTTTAATCTTAGCAGTTATTTATATCCACATGCAAGCACCCGATATACTCATTGTGTGAGCTGCTCAGTGATACCATTCTCTTTAAATTGATTGCTGTTAAATGAGCGCACCAAAGTGCTTGGACCTGTTTAGCAGGTGAATAATATGAAGGTAACAATTATGCTTCAATAAGGACATGTTCCTATAAACTCCAGCAATAGCTCTCATATCACATCTCTCTCCATCTCCATGTCCCACCTAATAGAGTCAACATTCTGAGGTCACACAGGGTTTTGTCATCATACAGCTACATTTCCTATTGTTCACCCTATGCTGACTGCAACACAAAAGCTTTGTTGTTTGCAGAACACTTAAGAAAATGTATGTCAAGGTTCAATGGGTAAATTCCAATATTTACCTTTTTTTACCATAAAGATAAAGAGCTCTTCATAGAGCTCAGGCATAACATTGAATACAGATTTAAAAAGAGGATGATTTTATACCATCCAAATGATGCAACTCACTGTCTTTCCTGTTCCTTCCATTTCCTTCCTGCTTGGCTTTCCACAGGTGAAACAAAAGCATCAGGTGTCACTCTGAAAGCCGAGCTCAACTAATGTCTTATTAATGACAGACATTAATTCCAATCAATTCACAGCCCTGTGACCGAGTGCAATAAGAGCCACTTAGCAGACAGATGGGCCGATCTGCAGAACTCTCCAGAGTCAATGGTCGGTGATAAAACACAGCACCCTGGCAGATTATCAGACTCTTACATGATCCAAATCTATCGGACAATCACTTAAACACCCTGGAGTTTGATATTTCACCTCAAGCAATCCAAACCTTTCAAAAATTGGCACTGCTTTCTCTATGCTAAATGCTTATTTAGTTTGATCTATGAAAATACACTTCCTAAAGAAAAAAAAAAAATCAAAGAGAAAAACCTTGTGATGCAATTAACAAAAATATCTAAATTATATGGCAATCAGAAACTTGATTGGTACAAAATCATAGCCTGCTTTCATTTTGTTCTGCAGGGAACATTTAAGAAGGAATGCACTAATCAGAACTGTTTGGCTGATTTCTAATCTCCGGGTTTGTAAAGCATTGATCTGCCAAATTTCACATTAACAGCATTAGCAATTAATCTTTTTACAACCTTAATAATAATAATAATTATTATTATAGAATAATTATTTATATTAGGAGCGGAGATGATGTCACACAATATGCATGAGAGAGAGAAGTTGCTGTAAAATAGGATTTTGAATATTTTAAAACAAAGAAAGAACTATTGTAGTCATTATAGATGGTTTTTAGCATCTTATGTTAGCGATTAACACAATCAGTGCTGCTAATATTACTAAAACCGCAGTCCCAGTGTGTAACCTCTGGAGAATGTATATATTTACCTTAACTCTGAGATTTTCAAATCCAGCATGTTTCATGGCTGACAAAGGTTGAAAGCTAATAGTAAATAGCTTCTTTTAACTTCTTCTCTGTCTTTTTAACTTAGTAACAGCATCCACACCCAAGAGTGTTGTGGTCATGACAACCCGGTAGCACTTGTGATGGTGCATTCACCAATCAAAAAAAAAAAGGCAAATGTTGAGGTTTCTGACTGGCAAGTCAAGGGCCAAGGTCTGATCAAGATAAAAATTGTTTCCAGTCTCCAGCCTATTTCTTGGTTCCCTTTCTAACTTTAAGATATGGTGTGCCCACAAAGATATCTCACCAGAAAGTGTCACCATCAACATCTAAAAAATGTATAATAAAAGCAAACATAGGAATTAGATCTCACCTGAGAAGCTTCAGAAATTGTCTGAGTGGTTTGGTCCGAAGCAGAGCAATGATTACACTGATGTTCTCTCTTTCTATTTCAGCCTACAGAAGCTGATAACAGATCAGGCAGGAGGACCTGATCTGTATTTGCATCATTCGTCTACTACACTGTTTGAGTTATGGGGGAAGTTTACATATGTGAGATTATTCTGCTGCATGTTTATAAAACACTTTATGCAGGCTTGTTACAGACAGTCAACAATATCATCTGTTCTCTTGTCTCAGAGCAAAGGGGAGGACAGGCAATCCTGTGGAGAGACAGTAGCAGTGACCATCTGTTACTCTGTATGAGCTGAACAAGAAAAAAAAACAACTTATCACACATACAGTGGGGTGTCAAAAAGATCACCAGTGGGTTGTTTGCACCCTGTGGATATATGGAAGACACATTGCTTAATCGTGTTTCAGGCGCACCAAGAAAAAAATCTGAAGACGCTTTGCAGCCTTTCAGCACCATCTCCATCTATTTGAGTCGATTCTAAATTTAGACCAGTGCACTCATGAAAGAGCATTGCCCCATTGCACCTTTGTGTTGGATTCTATTTGAGACAACTCATTGACAGGTTGGAACATTTTTCTCTGTGTAGAAGAAGGTGCCGATAGGGACCAGTGAGCTCATGTCTGAAGCAAAGAAGGGAGGGTCAACAAGTGAAAGAGATGGAGAGCCTGTCTTTTCCTTTCCATTTCTCAATGTGCCTTTTATTCACCTGCCATGCATGGGTATCCCCACCCTGTTCCAGTCGCACATTAAGAACAGGCACACCCTCCCCTTTAGCTCTTACACACACACACACACACACACACACACACACACACACACACACACACACACACACACACACACACACACTCTTTCTATCTCCATAAGGACTTTGCATTGACTTCTATTTATTTTTAATTCATTTCTATAGCCTAAATAAACTCAATTCGCACCCTAGTCCTACACCTAACCCAAAAACAGCACTTCTTATGGGGCCTGGGCTTTGGCCACATAAGGAATGTTCCTAACTACATAGTATTTGTTGGACAAATGGGCCGCAAGATAAGAAATGCTAAAACACACACACGATAAAAAAAACACACCCTATGTATGCAGCGGCAATAGTTAGAAAATACTTTATGATATAACCTTTTTCAACCTTTTGCATCTCTTAAATACCACATGCACACCCATGTATTTAAAGAATGCACAAAGACATCAATGCACCCGTTCACATGAAAAGGTGACTTCGTGCAGACACACGGAAGCTGATGCATCCCATAGCTAATCCTTGTATGTACCACATAGGTAGCTAGAAAGTCCAGTTTCCTTTAAGAATCCTTTCCCTCCCATTACCTTCATTTTCTATCTGGGTGTCACCATACTGGGGAAAAAACAAGCTTGTTCAGCATAACCATTGGTCTTTTTTTTTTTTTTTTAAATCAATGATTATGCACATGTGTGTTTAAGTGGGGAGGGACTGTGATAGTCCAGTAAGGTCGCACAATCCCAGCTACATGTAGCACAGGGAGAACTCTGGGTTTCCTGATGGAGTCATTTGCATAGGAAGTGCAATACTGTTATGCTTTGTGTCCATAACAGAGTGGAACCACACAAACAAAAGGTTGAACCATGAGGATTTAAAAGTGTAAGGAAAATCACATAGATAAGACTTTCTTTTGGCATGAGGAAATGATTTTGAAACCTAACATATCTCTGTCAATTTAATCTTTCAGAGTTGATTTAAATTGCTAGCCTTGGAATATCATCTTTCACAAGTATTTTATTTGGATTCACTCCACATAAGCTTCATCAGGACACCTGCAACCTTTCAGTGAAATCAATGCCTTTTTACACCACTCCTGTTAGCCTTGTAGAATTAATGTCAATCACTTAAAGTGAACAAGACCTAACAGTATGTATACTCCTTGAATTTGACTTGATTGGATTGGACTTTGTTTTGAGATGTCAGAATAAAGGGGGTAAAATACCCTGTTTAGAAATTAACATGTACCAACTGTTTGAAACCATCTACCCCTTTTCCTATTGCTTCACAGTTATCCATTACTTTGTATTGATTTGTCACATAAAGTTATAACTGAATATTATAAAGCTGGTTGTATGTTGTTCCAAAATGTGAAAAGGCCGAAGTAGGAACACTTTTGCATAGGCACTTGAAATTTTAAAGTCATGATTTACTTTGTCTGAAGCAGTACATCTGTGGCATTTAAAATGGGCAAATAAAACACAAAATAAGTAATAACAAATATTACAACAGGACTTAAACCCAAAATGATCACGATTAACATTTAAACCAGGGCAACAAGGAAGCTCTACTTGTTTGGGATGCTTAAGTTTAATGATAACAACTGATGTTAGGATCATGTTTTATCCTTAAAGGCAATGTTTATGCCTGTCTAAATCTGTTAGGTTTACAAATGTCAAAGCATTTTGTAACAATAAGATGTATGTTTGTTTAGGTATAGAAATGGTAAAGGAATAAATAATTTCAAGAAAAAGTTTTTTTTTCTATAACACTATTCTTTTACAGGGAAAATGTGTACAGCCCCCTAAATTACAAGGTGTTAGCAGTCAACAACCTGTTGTGACATCCAGAAGTAAAGGTAAGTATAAATACAGGCTAAGGGTGTGCGAAGGCACATTCTTGAAAAAAAGCCAAGAGTAAAGAAACACCTTTACAAACTTACCATAGAGGGCCTTGGCGCTGAGCTTGCTGTCCGATCTGGCCACTCCACTGCAATGATAAGAGGAGGAGATGGGGTTACGCTGGAAGCCCTTCATCTTCTTTCCCTGAACCCCTAAATATCTGCTTCAGAGACCCACAAATGCTGCCACCTCTGATAAACACAATACTCTGCTAATATATAGAACAAGGAGCAGACTAGGTTGCATTCAAATCGAAGCATATGGGCCGGGGAGAGAAAGAGAGTGGAAACAGGAGAGAGGGAGGAGAAACAGAGGGGGAGCCCAGGCAAAGCAAACAACTCTGAACAGAGCGGCTCTGTGCCCAAAGTCCCTGACCCACGCCACCTTCCACAAACTGGGTTAGTGATTCTCTGCAGCCAACGCAACTCAACCCAGCCTCCACATAGAAAGGTAAATAACCACAGGAAAGCAGCAGGAATGTGTAGAGTGTGTGAAACTCACTTGGCTTGCCTCATCAGAGGTCCTGGGGCACTCATGACTTCAGGCATTCACCTGGGTGAAGAAACAGAGAAGAGAACAATCAGAATTTCTTTCCACCACAATATCTTTGCTTACAATTAAGCAATAATTTTGTAATTTGGCCAAAAAAAAAAAAAAAAAAAAAAAACGCACTGAACAACCTTCAACTTTAAGGAATGCTTGGCATAATTTAGAGATATGGTGAAATAATTTGATATAACTTGAAATAACTTATCAGATTAAAAACACAAGCACAACTTACTTATATACTGACTTCCATTTAAATGAAATGACAGTGACATAAGTCAGGGGCAATACTAAAAAAAATCTGCTGAACAATTGTCACAAAGATCTATTCCATTTCTTCTAATTTGAACAAACCTCTGCAATGGCTAAATTTTTTTTTCCACTTTCACCACCTCTTCTTATTGAGGGCACCATCCTTGTAAACTATTTTGTGTTTTTGACGCTCCTAAATGTTTCAGATCAAACCAATTTTAATACCAGACAAAGATAACCTGAGTAATACAAAATGCAGTTTTCAAATTATGATTTAATTTATTACGGGAGAGAAGCTATCCAAACCAACCGAGTCATATGTGAAAAAAGTAATTACCCCACTTGTTAAATCATGAATTTTGGTTTGACTTTTTGGAAAAACGATTTTACTAGACCCAGATCTAATTACTGCCTGGCATGTAGAATAAGGAAATCATTTAATAGGATCTGTTTGACAACCTGAAGTAGACTTAAAGAGCTCAGAAAGTAACACACCATACCCTGGTTTAGCAAAATTCAAGAACAAATGGAAAACAAAATCAAATACATCCATTAGTCTGGAAAGGCCAGAAAGCCATTAGCTGGGTAAAAACAGCATCCGTGAGACAGTTCAAAGGAGAAAACAAATGCTGACCAAAAAGAAAAAAAGACTTTGCCAAAGAATTGCCCCAAAGACTAAGACAGTATTTCAGATAAAAAGAAAATTATACTGACAGTCAAGCATAGTGGTGGCAGTGTGATGGTGTGGGGCTGCTTGCTGTAACTGATTGAACCCTGAGTTCTGCTCTCACTCAGAAAATCCTGAAGGAGAAGGTCTGGCCATCAATTTGCGATATTAAGGTGAATCACCTCTGAGTTATGCTACAGTCAATGATCCATGCACACATGCAAAGACTCAAATAATAATAATAATAATATTATTACTGAGTTTGTGTTCTGTTGAGATGCTGTGGCATGACCTTAAACAAGTTGGTTGGTTTTCAAGCATGAACAATGTGGCTGAATTAAAACAATTCACCAAAGAAGAGTGTGTCCAAATTCCTCCATAGTGATGTAAAAAAAACTCATTGCCAGTTACTGCAAACCTTTGAAGGCAGTCATTGCTGCCACGGTTGGCACAGGTAAGTTCAGATAGCTTTCTTCCCTTAAAGGGGTGGTATTATGTATTTTCCAAACACATAGTCCCATTTTATAGCACAATCAAGTAACTGGGTTAGCTTCAGTTGTTATAAAAATTCTGTATATACTAAACATAACTTAAAAGAAATTTGAAAAAGTTGATTTTACATAATACCCCCCCTTTAATAAATAAAACTATTATTTAAAAAAATATTCACTAAGGTTATCTATGTCTAATACTTAAACTTGTTTGATTATTTAAATAATTAAAGTGTGTCAAAAAAGCAGTGACAGAACAAATCAATAAGGTGCAAATGCATTTTAACTTATAGTATGTAAAAACTGCACTGACAACACAATCTGAATCTTTGCCCATTTTTACATTTTTGAAGTACTGTACTGCTACACAGCATAATACTGTCTAAAATCTAATGTGAAATAGAGGCCTTTACATAACAGCCGTGATTTTACTTTAAATAATAATGATAATAATAAAACACTCTTTTTCTATTAGGATGACTTCTGGAGTCAGTTCGAGCTGAATCTCAGAGGAAAGGGGGATGAAAACATATCCAGGTCAAATGTCAATTGATTCAACTTTGTGGCTGCATCATGAAGAAAATGTGAAAAAGTTGAATACTTTTGCATGTCACTGTCCTATCACAAGTCTCTAATGTAAAAAGTTAAAGAGCTCAAGGTGTCTTATTAAGTCAGATCTGATATTGAGGTGGGCAGACGGTTCATTCAAGCTCCAAGCTAGGTGTTAGTCCAGCACTTTTGGTATTGGGGGGACAGTTCCAGGACAAAAGCAAACAGCAGGCTGATATGTGCTGTGTAATTAGACCCAGTCCATTGAGGTCTATGTGTGCATAACTAAAAGGACATTATTTAGATGGATTTTTCACACCCAGACACACTAACTCGTTGTTTAGCATTATTAGCGTGACTTCTAAGAAGACAAAGCAATGTGTAACAGAGCCCTGCTCCTGAATCTGAAGGACTAGGAGGAGCAGAAAAGAAGAAAACAAAACCTTCCCACGCCTTTCCGCCTCAGGCCTTTGGCTTAGCTGTGAATCCGTGAACTGACAGGTTACACAATAAAGTGTGTGAGTGAACAGACTAATATTCCTTACCTTTAATCAACTGAACCCAATAATGTGCAACACAGCAAAAGTAGGGCCTATTGGGTCTATGCTTTTATTTCATCATTAAATCCTGATCAGTGTTTGTTAATGAGAAAGGTGAGCAACAGTTAAGACTGGAGATAATAATTGCCTTATGTGACTTTTAAACACCAAAGAGCCACATAATGCTGTAAGGTAACAGCTCTGTTTGTATTATCATTAACAGGTAGCAACAGGTTAAGCCCAGATTCTGAAAGATTTTGGCTATTGGCACCTGGTCTTGTGTTTGACTCTCTACCATTGATCACCCATCAGGTGTGGCAAATCTTATATTTGCTGTACCAAGCAGTTCATTTTGTAGGTGTTGGTAGGACATAAACACTCAGTGTGACAGTTAGAGGTGTGTTTAAACCAGCGTTCTTCATGGAGATCATAAAAAAACGATTAAAGCAGTAATCTTCTCAAATCCTCTGAAAGAAATAAAATGAGAGATCACACCTACACTTCTCACAGCCTGACCCCCTGCAGTGTGACTCCATGGCTTAAAACTACCATGACAAAGAGTATTTACTTTACTGTGAGAGAAATCTGCTACGGACTGTTCTTCCTGCTTTTATCTCTCCGATCATCACCTTTCCATGCTATTGTTCATGGCTCTGGCCTGCTGCCAGCGTTCAGGAGGTGTTTGAGGCCAGAAGAGGACAGGCTCAGTGTCATGTGATATCAACCTCACGGCGCAAGGCCATTTGTGCTCCAGTATCTGCTTTTTGCTGAGCAGTGACAGCTTTATTTTTGAAGGAACAGCGCACTTCAAAAATATCGACACAGACACCAAGATGCCATTCTGTGAAAGAAAGAAATAACACAAAGAAGGAATGACTGAAACAAAGGACGGACACAAGGGAAAAAAGTAAAGACACAAGGAAGAGAGGTGTGTTGGGCACACGGAAGGAAGGCAGCAAGCAAGAAAGCATAGAAGAACAGACACTAAGAATAAACATATCTTGTTTACAGATCTTTACCAGGGTGCCAAGAGGTGTGGAGGGCACTGTGCATACTCAAGAAAAGATGCTTAAGCAAATAGCTCGTTATCCAGATAAGCACTTTACAGTATTTTTAATTTCACTCTTTGTCTTCTCATGGTGACATGAAGAGGTTGAGCTTGCACTATTACGTAATAAGGTTATATAGATGTATGTTACAGTTTTGAAAATGACAAATTATCTGAGCATGCATATATCAACCCGGCATACCCAGTGTCACATTAGACCACCTTTGGTTAATAATCAGACTCAAACACTAATATATATAAGACAACAGGTGTAACTGTTAATATTCATGGAAGTATTTACTTTCAAGTCAGTTGTACAGTTATTTTATTATGATTGCTTATGTTTAGTGGGTTTCTGTGCACTTCCATTTACCTGTCAATTTGCTGTTTATACAAATAAATGCACCAACTAAAGGACAAATAAAGGGCCATTCTATATTGAAGAACATTGTGCTTCAAATCAAACATGGATCTGGAGCACACAAAACATAGTTGTTACAGTGTAAATAAGGATCTGATAGATGTAAATGTATTCAGGAGCCCTGTACAATTTCTGTCTTTCTGGTAATTTTGCATAATATTTTTTTAGCAATCAACAACAGCAGCAGGGTAGGTTGATAGGGGTTCCTATGTTTTCTGCTCTAATTGTCGGATTTAGTCTGGCTCACCATTACTATTAGCCACAGCAGCCTCCAAAGCCTTTACAATTAAATGGAGGAGAAATAGAGGGGGGTAAACTGGTTTGTTCCTTTGCTTCACTATTTCGTGGCCGACTGAGTCATCATCTGGTTAACATTTTCCTGCATTAATTCATTCCGTAGAATAGAGCGCTGCATGGTTCGGAACTTGGCACCTTGGAAGCGTATCTCGACAGGGAAGCTCAGAACGATGGAAAACAGTCATTGAGCTGTCTATACAGCTCATATTTAAAATGGATAGCATTAGCTTATGTCATCTAGGAGGTTTACTACTTCAATGTTGCAGATAAAGGAGCTTTACTAAACTTTTTAGAATCCTCTCAAAAATCAGTGTGGTATGGGTTTTTCCCATCTGCCTTACAGGGAAAGTATCTCCAAATAATGCTTTTTTTGTTTGCCTTGTCAGCTAATGACCGTTGCATATGTTTTTTTTTTTTTCTGATTGTATGCTACTCGCAGTGTTAGCAGAGTTTAAAACTTCCAGCAACAGCTCATGGTTTTGGTCAGGCAAGCGGCTGCAGAGAGGCGAGGAGAGAGTTAGGGCTCGACACAAAAGCCTTAACTACATTAATTTCCGATGGAACTTGCGCGATGACACGACAATCGCTTGCCCTCCTCCAGCCAAGCAACTAGCAACATTTGTGCATTTGAAATTTCGCGCTCATCGATGTGCACACCCAGGCTTGCGACGCAACACAAGAATATTGAAAAATGTTCAACTTTTGTTGCTGTTGTGTCCGATGTGTTGGGTTGGGTGGTGAACACTTTTGCCTATTGCCCGTCGCTCCCTGTTGTCTCGAGTCCATTATTGTAGCACTGCTGCTGGAAGAAGTCCCACAATGTGGGTAAATGTGAATGGATCAGTTTGTATTGATTGTGACACAAATGAGTAGTTTTGAACAATTCATTTTTCTAGTGTCAATTTTATCAAAATGTCAATTATTTTGACAACCCTAATCTACAGGCAGAATTGCAATAACTTAAAGCAACTGGTACTGGGACAAACAAGGTTAGCCAAGGAGCCATTTTTATCTTTCCAATATGCACAGTGACAAGGACGGTAAAGACAGTTAGAAAAAAATCTCCAAAGCTCTTTGATGGAGATTATGTTACTACAATGAAATATGAATGTATTTAAAGGATTGTACAGATCCTTTCCAGGCCAGGGGTGTTAATAAATGTGGCTACATGTAGAAAAAAGATAAAGCAGACTTCAAAAAGCACAACTGCTTGCGTTGAGTCTAGACAAACATTTTAAAATAGTCTACAATACTTACAGTTGAGGCACAAACCTGCAGAGCAAGAGCTTTCGGCTAAAACCACAGTAATAACTCGAGAGCAATAAACTCTTCCTCATAACATGGTTTTCTGTTCTGAGAAACACGCCTTGTACCCCAGCTAAAACTGAATGAATTATTGCAGTGAAAAATAAGTCAGTACTTACAGCATGCATTCTTAAAAAGCTTGTATTTTCTGTTCAAGTTCGTTCAGTCAGCTATCAACAACCTTTAACATACAGCAGAACCAGAAAACACTGCCAGTGATAACTTGTGCAATCTCTACCAAAATCTAATTTTGCTCTTACATGAGCAATCTGGACTTTGCCCTACGGACCCTGAAAAACCATCTGGAAAGAGATAACGCATATCTGATCTGAGGCCATTTAACTGAATCAGCTTAGGCTGTTGTAAATGCAAGAGATGTTTCCATTAAAACCACTATGAATCACACACTGGTGTTGGATAATGTGTCGTAGTTGTATTTACAACCAGTGAGACCACATGACATCACTTTCCTTTGACCACAGAACTAAATGCTGTAATTAAGATCAAATGTGACGCTGAAAATCATGAATGCTAAGAAAGAAAAAAAAAAAAAAGAAAAAAAAAAAAACAGAGCAGACGCCAGATAAAAGGTTTCAGCTCCAAAATAATCGCATATGAGTAAAATAGACATTTTTGAAAGCAAAACATCTATAGCAACAGGGCTTCATATTCTCTATGGAGGTTTAAAACTGTCACAGTTTAATAAAAAAAATACATACATTATTTACATTTTGTTTTAACTTGGAAACATTTGAAACCAACAAAAAATTCCATAATACAGTCAAAAAATTATTAAACTATATTCTGCTAAATAAGTCATAGAAAAAACAGCAGATATAATATTTTCACAGTCAGTCAATTAATTTTATTTCACCTGTCAGAGTCAGTGGGTGGGACTAACACTGCTGTAGTTAAAGATGATTGGTCTGAAAGAGTTTCAGTGCATCTTTACCATTCAGATGGTCTCTTTGATGAACCATGGTAACAGGTCAAACTTTTTCATGGCAACTATTAAATATTTGAATAAATACCAAGATAAATATAAATAAATCACTTTAAAACAAATTAATTCAGATTTTAATCAATGTATTTCACATTCACAATTTTGTCATATGAATTATTTAATAGATCATAACATCTTTACAAAATTATACTTTTTATTATTTTAGAATAGTTATTTGAATGATTATTTTAAATATGACATATCATTTTTTTATTATTATTATTGCATCGCAGAACTTTTAGCAATTCATTTTTAATGAGCTGCCTTTTTGGACTAAAAACAAATCCATCATGGATTATAAACAGTTAAATTTGCCCCCTAAAAAAGCATTTACTTAATGACCACAGACATAGAACAATCAAACTAAGTTCTAAATGGATTTAAATAGTCCACTTAGTCCAAACTTGATTATTAGTCAATTATTTTAATCATCTCTCAGTTATATGTTTGATATGTAGACAGCCATCTGTGTGCATAGGTGAACTATTAAAAGGTAACACACCTTAAGCAAAAGTGAAAATAGAAAAGCAGCTAAACTGTGACATTTCTAAATCATTCAGATAGTTGGTGAAGCTGATCTCAGTTGGAGAGTATTTTATATACATCTGCCCTCCAATTAATTAACTATGGCATAATTCAGACCTTCAGAGTTTATTCACTGTTATTAGCTGTTCAATAACTGCTTTCAGCGTTTTGTGCTGACACAGATTTTCTAAAGAAAGGGTGTGCCTAAAAGTCCTGGAACACCTTATATCAGTCCTTCTTAGACTGTACTAAGAGTCCTACTGATAATACCTCAAGGCTGCCATTAGTGGTACTCAGAGAATATTCTGGTGTCAACTATTTAAAGTACGTATTGTTTTTCCTCACCATTTTAGACATTCAAGAACTGTAGCAACAATAATTAACAGACAATGGGCAGTACTATGAATGGTGAATGACTTAATAAAATACAAAATGACAAAAGTACAAATGAACATCTTAATTATTCCAGCTATGTCTTAAACACATGGTAGCCATGTTGGATTTGGAAGGCCGAGGTTGAAGGGGGTTAATATCCACCTTTGCAATTGGGATTCCTGTTCTTTTTTTCAACCTAAACTAGAAAAATTAGTAAATGAGTTCAACTATAGCCTTTAATCAACCATGCAGTGGAAGGAACATTGGTTTTGTTTTTTTTTAATGACATAACAGGAACAAATCAGACCTTGTACTGTTGTTTTAAAATGTCTCTAATTGTAGTGGCTCTTAAAACTGCCTTAGATTGTTGAATATGTGCACATATCTTTGAATCTTGTTGAAACTGTTTACCCTAAACATTCACCGTATTTTCTAATGATGTAGCATAACACTAACAGATTCCGTATCCTAAAGACTCTGCTTGGCTTATTTAAACCAAAATAAAGTGTTTTGAATAACATTTTAAAGTTAAAAGGCACAGTGAAGTGAATTCATCTGAGAACAAAACCAACACAATGAATGACGTTTACAAAACGACAACTTTCAAGTCTTACATCGGGAGATCAAACAGTGCTTCTGTCACCACCTTAGAAACTTACAGAGCAGTTTTGCAGAGTGGATGTTTAAGTTGACACACGTGGGTTCAGACGGCACACCCGAAGTCAGCCGACCATCCTAAAATCTTCTGAGCAAACCCCTGAAAGAAAGATTACTCCGCGGGAAAACTGTCAAAGTCAAACTGCTTTGCTTTTTTTAAAAAAACAAAACAAAATAAAACAGGTCCGACACTGTGAATAAACCTCCTGTAGTGAGTTGTCACTTCTAAGAAAACAGCAACTGAAGAAGGAGAGGCGGTACAGGTGAGTGATGGTGACTGAGCAGGTAACTCAACTCAACCCAAAGGGGGCGGAGCTAACCTCAGTCCTCACTTTGCTGGTCGGTTAGTGGTTAATTTGTCTCAAAATTTACTGCAGCGATGTTCAGATTTAAAAGTGACATTTTCATACTTTGAAAAGCAAAAACTCCTTCTAAATTATTTTCTGCATGCTGTAATGTCAGCTTACATTGAATTGAGGGCGGTTCCGATTCTTCTTGTCTCACTATTTGATTGGAAGAATCTCCGTTGACACAAAAGGGAGTTTCTCTTTTTATACAAAACAACATACCCTTGTTTTTTTCCCTTTAACTGGAAAAACAAGCATTGTATGTAATGTGAAATAAGCATGTGTTAATATTATTTCATTTTTAGCTGCTTTGTTGCAGTTTCATCTGAAGATGATTAAATGCAACATTTTTTTCAAACATGCCAAACATAAAGGTTATGAAACAGAAAAAACAAGCATAAAATGAAACTACGTCATGCAAGCTTGATAAATGAGGGTATTCAATTTAATAAAGGAAAACAGAAATGAAATTCTACTGTATCCACTTTTAAAAGGAGTTGAAGGAAGCAAAAGCTTAGTAAGCTTACCCCTGTTTAACTCAGTCCACATGTATATCAGATATATTATCAACACTGTCTATAGTGGTATATACCTAAGGCTAATATATCATCCATTACTATTGTGTAACATTCATATTTTCTATTAAAAGGGGCTTTTTTGTATTATATTTTCAAAATATTTATATTAGTGTGTTTTCAGTTAACTGCACAGTAATTCAAGTAAGATAAAATCACTGACACCAGCAGAATGTTGATGCTGTGGAGCAAAAAGTAAGAGAAAAAGATGGAGAACTACTGCTAAAAACAAAAGTGACCAACTTTAATATATCAGCATACAGTATCAAATGAACAAATAAGTAAAATCACTTCAGAAATGTGTTGTATTGTTTTATTATTCAGAGGCCTCTTTTGTACACTAAGTAGTGACTGGTCTAAACTAGCTGGATTCCTCAGGGCGATTGCATGGATCGCTGCCCAGGTTTCAGTATCACTCGGTAACAATGACCTCTCTTTGGTCCCTCCAAAGAAATTCATCAACACAATGACGTTCTTATGCACAGCAAATTACATGAACAAGTAGTTATAGTGTTTAAACTAAAAGCCTGGAGAATAAGGGACCCCTTGGGGTATCAAGGACAGATGTACAGCGTGGCTGACCTACAGTCAGTGTTTATCTGTGCTCACCTGTTGCTTAACCACAAGCACTCTGATATGTGATTTGTTTATAAGATGGTTACTTTGGGAACCTTGTCACTGGGTTTGATCATTAACTTTAGCTGTCAGTACTGAGAAATCGGTTTGAGGAAAATGGAGCCATAAAGAACAAACACTGAAAGTGTAGTAGACATTAAATGCACCCAGGAAGCCATTGTAGAGGACAGAGTGTGAAAACATTTGTGTTATTCTTTGTTATTTCATAATACCAGATCATCTTATGTTGTTTCACAACAGTATTTTGGATTTAAGCTGTTATTACTGTGTGTATGTCCAGAATAGGGCTGAAACATGGTTTTCACATTGACAAAAGAATGTCTAAACCCCATGTACTTAATATTTAAATTCAAACATTAAAAATAGGTACTCTACTTTTATTTATTTCATTAAGAAAGAAAGAAACAGAGGACTAAAAAATCTTTCACTGTTCACATTTTAAAACCATTGTACCCTCTGCTGGACAAAATAGGTAACACGTTGAAACTAAAGGTTCATAACGTTTTATTAGGAGGAAGGGGCAGGGACCAGAATTTCTATAGATTTTTTATTGTATAATAACAAAAAAATTATTGTGACTTATGGCAGATATTTATACAGTGGTCAGGGTGTAAACACTGAGCCTGCAAATCCAGAGATTGGAAAGAAGGACAGAAAGATTGCTGAATGGTTAGATTAATAAATAAACAGAAGATGGACTTAGACATTGGGATAAGAAATAAAATGTGAAAATGCGAATATTTTTCCTACACTCTCATCTTTTTCCACACTTATCCAGGTCCAGGAATGACTCAAATCAAAGTTCCCCCCCCCACCCCTCTCTCTCTCTCTCTCTCTCTCTCTCTCTCTCTCTCTCTCTCTCTATATATATATATATATATATATATATATATATATATATATATATATATATATATATATGTGTGTGTGTGTGTGTGTGTGTGTGTGTGTGTGTGTGTGTGTGTGTGTTATGTAGTACATCTTTTCATGCTTAGCCTGCAAGAATATTACACTCAAGCACTCAAACTGTCCAAATAACAGATTCATTTCATAAATCTTGTATTCTATATGTGAAATGTTAAGTTCTGAGTTCGCTGTAGGACACATGATGATGAAGTAAAGTCTTCTTCATGAATACACACTGGAAAAAGAAAGAAAGAAGATGGCATTAAACCCCCTTATAGCATTGAATTATCCTTTACCTACATACAAAATACAATATCTAAATAAACAATCCACCTTGTACACAACAGACCTATCCACTTGTAAAATGCTAAACTTTCTTCAGCTGTGACTGACTTTTGGATCCATCTCTTAAGTCCCAACATGAATTTAAATTTATTTCAGATGGAAAAAACTAAGAATATGCTGACACTCTAGCAGGTATATGTGTCACCTGGATAAATGATATCCATATCAATAATGCAGACATGTCTTAAAGGCAGCCATTCCTGAACAATACCCTGAGAAACAAAGGAAAGCTCACTGCTGTCAGGTCATTCAAAACAAACATATGAGATGCTAATTACGTCAGGATATCTTGTCAATCAACATAAATGGAGTCCTGGTCTCGTTATCAGCTAAGGAAGTGTTTTGTTTAATGTTTGACACCAGATACTTTAATTTGCCAGACCGGCTCGGCTATCATTTCTGGTAATATGCAACAATGCTGGGAAAAATAACAGAACTTGCACGGTCTTCATCATGTATCCTGATTTCTGAAGTCTACACAGAAAATTTGAAATTGCTGACAGAATAAATCCCAAAGGTTTTAAACTAGACGACAAAAGAGTGACTTGTGTAACCTTAGCATTTTAACTGTAACATCAATATTTAACACATCTCCTATGAGTGTCGAGTGAAATTTTGTCAATGTCTTAAACACATTCTTAAAAGTAAATCTGTCTTATGATTATTTAATTGTCATTCATCTATAAAATAAATGTCTGGAGATCTCTTGGAGATTTTCTTTACCTCCTGTACCATTTTCCTTACACAGCATGGTGGCAGGATACATTGATTCCATGTAGGGTACTCATAAATATATATATATATATATATATATATATATATATATATATATATATATATATATATATATATATATATATATATATATATATATATATATATATGGAGAGAGAGAGAGAGAGAGAGAGAGATGCAGGGGAGTTCCATTATTCCATTGATTCATTGTAATTAGCATAGCTCTTCCTCTGTTGAGGAATCAATGCTGCAAAATAACAAAAGTTAGTGACACTGGAGTCTGCCAAGTAAAAATGTAAAAATTCTATTATTGAAACAAACCTTGCAAATCTGGCCAGGGTGCTTAAAGCCAGGAGTCCATCTGCACCATAGACAGCAACTAAAACGCTGCTGATTATTACATCTGCTCTCATGACATAAGTCTGCCACACCAGAAAGTAGACCGCCAATAAGATAGTTGTTGCCGTCACAATGAGGTTCCCAAAAATATAGCTCTCACTCTCGGTCAGATTTCCTTTCGCACCTGCAGACATTGATGGGTGGTTAGTAATTCCTGTTATTGCTGAGCACTTTTCTCAAGTGATGTTATCACTTAAGAAAATGTGATACACTGATCCAGTTCAAATTCAAAAATACTTCATTTATCCCAAAGGGAAATTAAATATAAACATCTTAGAAAAGAAGCTGGGAGAGACACAACAAAATTGAGTTCCTTATACTTTTCTTCCAAGCTGCCACGCTTTACAGCGATCTTTGCAAGTGATTTTGATTAATAATTCTTCAGGACAAGGTTTTCTAAATGTTTTCTTCTAAAATATACAGCTATTCTCTCAAGATCTTTAACCTGACAACACAAAATCTTAAAGTAATAACCTGCTTTTTCTGTATGACATGCTTCTATCTTCTAGGTAGAATTTCCAATATATGAATGACTTGTGGGTTCAGTAATACTGAGGATCAATGAGGTATAAACTTATATATCATTCTCTTATTTAGTGTATTTAGAAAGAGTTATTAACACGCTGCATTAACAGTATATGCGTCAAAGAGGCTCGGCGTGCAAAGTGTGAGCGTTTTCTCACCACAGTAGAAATGCAGAAACTGTAACGCAGCCAGGAGGAGCAGCAGACCCATATCACAGACCAGCGCATCAGAAGGATACGGCAGCTCCAAGCCTAAAGCAGCACGCACAGTAGAAACATTAAACACATGATGGGGTATACATTTAAAAAGACTACCACATGGCATCACGGACTCTTTTTGATGATTAGACTGAGAGTGAAGAGGAAATAGAAGACGAAGTAGACGCTCGTCAGATTCAGCAGCAGCTGCAGGGTAACAGAGGACAGCTGGAGGCTGAGTTAAGTATCATATATGTTTACCGAAAGTCAGCTTGGACAATGTGTTTTCATTATTTTTCGATGCGTCTCTTTAAACAACTTAAAAAGGATACCAAACACGTAGACCTTCCTGCAGATTAAAAAAGACCCAACAGAGTGAAGCAAAACAGAAACAACAACAACAACTTTTTAAATAAATTATATTCATTTTTTTCAAAGTTTTCAGACGACAGCGGTATATAACCATAGCAACGCGTCCACCTACCTGGTCTTAGGATCGCCATTTTGATCTTCCTCCTCGAACCTTCAAAACAAAAACGCTTCCACCTGCTGGCTGGAAGACGTACTACAACCCAACAAATAAGCTTCAAAGTATGGAGAGCGGTTTCATAATAACATTTTGCAAAGCGCGCATTTGTTGTTGAGGAGACACTTTTGATGATTTTGATGATTTGTTGCATACTTCATTGATGTTTTTTATGATGTGAACACTTTGAACTGCCTTGCTGCTGAAATGTGCTGTACAAATAAACTTAACTTTTTCCTTAAACTTTAAACATGTGTATATACAGTCATATTCATTAAATTAGAATATGCGTTATATGAGCCTCATTTGTCAGATAAACGCACCTTTAGGAAATAACAACCTTGAGGCAGCACTTTTTTTTATTTTGTATTGATTTGATATAGTGTTGTCATAAATGTCATAATTTTTATTTGCTATAAACGAAAAATCATCATCATTAACAGAAATAAAGGCTTGCAAACATCAGTCTAATTAATCTATAATGTGTTTCACATATTCATATTTATTGAAAGTAACGGTCATATAAAACGGCATTGTTGGTTAAAAATATAGCTGTAGATCCGGTTAAGCTTCTTATTTGAGTACTGAAAGCCTTGATGCTGAAAACATTCAAAGTCATTTTACTTTACAGTGTAGAAGAAATTAAACCAACATCACAGCAACAGCAATAATAATAATAATAATAATAACTGACAGCTTCTCTAAAAAACCTTTAAATACATCCACAGCATAAACTTTTAGTGAGTCTGATTGGAAATAACCACTAGTTCAGCTATAATAGTAATTTATTCAAATACAACTCAATATTTCCTCAAGTTTAAAATGTCATTTACATTAAATCTAAAAGGGAGTAAGAACAAATGTTAAAGCCGAGCTAGAATCAATTTATCTTTACTTTATCATGTGAAAGTATTCACATCTGTTTAACTTTGTTACAACCACAAAGTTCAATGTATTTTTGTTTTGCAATACAACATTTTGCTGCAGTTATAGTTACAGCTCTTTGGAGGTATGTCCTTACCAGATTTGAAAATATTTGTATCAACTCTGACCAGCTTCCCTGTCTTTGCTAAAGAAAGACATGTCCACAGCATTATGCTGCCACCATCACGTTTACTCTGTGGATGGTGTGCTTAGGTTGATGTGTAGCATTTTCCACATTGGCCATACAGCTCCATTTTGGTCACATCTGATCACAGCACCATCTTCTACATGTCTGCCGTGTTACCCATGTATGGCTTGTAGCAAACTTCAAATTAGACTTCTTGTGGCTTTTTTCCCCAATTATTGCTGTCTTTTTGTAAGATTTGTGGACGGCACATCTAATAACTGTCCATTTCTGCACAATATTTTGTTTGGTTTAAACTGAACCGTAACAAGATTTATGAAAATGAGAATCGTTTTACACCTTAGAACCACACACATCAGGAGTAACACACAATTTACTTCTGCTCATGGTTACAGTTGCTCATCTCTATGAGATAAGAAATACAGAATAGCAAAATGAACTGCTTTAGAATATCCAGCTGTTTCATTGTCCTCTGCAGCCTCTGTCTGTTTCTCTTTCTCGCTTGTCCTCTGAAACAATCTGCATAGTGTGGCTGGAAGAACGGAGGCGTTGTTTTGGTTGAATGGAGGAAAAGCAGAGGGGTGGAGGGGTGGACAGCGAGATGCTCCAGCTGTGGGGGAACAAGACAACACAACAGCACCTCACATGTGGGTGACGGAGGGGGTGGGTGTCCAGGCTGCGGGGGCTGCACACAGTGCCATTGTTATAAGGGAGTTGGATGTATCAGATAACGTTGAGAGAAATGGATCATTCCCTCAGATTCTCCTGTTAGGAAGCCTTCACACAGAACACCCCTGTTGCCATGTGATTGTTTAAATTAAAGCCACTCAGAACCCCCCCCCCCCCAAAAAAAAGGTGACTTTAAGGTAAAACATACATTTTAGTAAAGATCAAAGTGTCAGAATTAACATAATCAAAACAAAGAGAAATATATTGCCTACAGGATCAACTCGTATGTCCTTAAAATGATCATTTGCAAGGGTGATTGCGAGTTAAAAGGCATTGTCTTCTCTCTTGTGTTTTTGTAATTCATGGAAAAGCCTTGTTAACTTATACAGGAGTAACAGAGATTACTGAAATTCAATGTCCAAAATTTACCTTGGAGATTTCTGAAGGTTGTTCAGGAAATATATGAGATATAAGAGAACATTAAAATAACACGGTGAAGTAAAGATATTATCACAACACATGTGAGGACATAGAGACGTAACAGAAATACAACATACAACCTCAAAGCATGGATTATGATTTCTCCTCCTGACTTGGTTTGTAACCTAAGATTTCTAATTATCTTAGGTATTTCTTACTATTATTTATTACCCAAATTGTATTATTTTGAGCCTCATTTTCATAATTTTACATCTGTATGGTCACAATGCATCACAAGTTAGTGAGATTATATGTCACTATTTGGTCATTTCCCTATCCTTTGTTTTTCTTTCATCACATTTTGAGAGCAAAATCTCTTCTTAGGACCAGATTGCTACAAATGTTATTAATTTTATTTTATATTATTTATTTATTTATTTCACAACTTATTATCTTATTACTATATCTGTTCCCTTTATGTAACAACAGCACAATAAAACTTCCAAAATTACTTTTTGGTGTTGCGCCCCAAGATGACCAGCATTCACCAACTGGCCACCCATTCAAAGCTTTCTGGATTCGCCCCTGTTTGGAACGTCTTCGAGATGTTTAAACTTCAGTTTATGTTTGATTAGCCCTGCAGCTTGCAAACTAAGTCCCCAGGTCACTGTCTAACAATTGCTGTCGCCATTGTTGTGTGGAAAATCGTAGAAGCAGACTCTCTGAACGTGACAAAGCTTATAAAACCATAAAGATTTTTGAATGTGTGCATAAAATAATAGGACATAAGTGACATTCCATAAACTCTGTTAAAAAAATATACCCCTCCCCAGGTATATATATATATATATATATATATATATATATATATATATATATATATATATATATATATATATATATATATATATATATATATATATATATATATATATATATTATTATTATTATTATTATTATTATTATTATTATTTAGCAGTAGCATGCTGTCGAACATCCCTCACCTGTTTCAGCTCCTCTCCTCCGACTCTCCCTGCAGCACACATCCTGTCTGGGAGGGAGAGGCGCAGGAGGAGCACAACAAGCTTCACAGATTCCCGGGATCTACTTTAAACTCATTTTCACGCTTTTGTTTATTAATCTTTTACAGAGTCGAGTTTTATTACTTGTTTTTTAGGAGAAAAACGTTTTTAGAAAGCACGTCACAGTTTGTTACAAAGTTTATGAGAACTGAAGTGAAGTTGCGCTCGTAACTCGACTTTTTTTTTTTTTGACGCTGCCCTTGTGAAGCGCTCTTTATTTTATTTCTTTTTTTTTTTTTTTTTTTTTTTTTTTTTTTTTTTTTTTTTAAGTTTTATCCCGTCACGTAGGCCTATTACAGCGAAGTTTGGAACTTTAAAATTGGCCCTTTAGTTTGGTGCCAAGCTGTTTTACTAAAACAGAAAGAACTTCAGCACAGTTAAGCGGTGAGTTTACGCGAAGAGAAGTTGAATAAAATCGGGATTTCGTGATGTATATGTGAAAGTTCCCCCCAAATCCGAATCGGTGTCATTCGGACAAGGGGAGACTTTGATGGAGGTTTTATGTGGGACCCGCTAGGATGGACGTGGTAGATGAAACAGAGGCTTTACAAAGGTTTTTTGAAGGTAAGATGTTTCTAATCATCATACTGACCCTTTACGCATGAGTCTGTCTAAATGTAGCTTAATGGAGATAACAACACGGTTGCTAATATTTACAGGGGTCCTGACTTCAAAATTATTTGATTTCATGAACGATATATATATATATATATATATATATATATATATATATATATATATATATATATATATATATATATATATATATATATATATATATGCGCGACATAAAACTAAAAGTTTTCAGATAGATAGATAGATAGATAGATAGATAGATAGATAGATAGATAGATAGAAATGAACTAAAAAAAACAACACTTGTGAAAAAAGAAATAAATTTAAGCCTATTCACCTGCTTCATAGAATTTATTGTTTATATAGTTTGGTTTAAGTCTTCTTTAGTACAACATGATCCTAATTTTTTATTCTGTCGCCATTCCTTTATCTTTTCCTTTAAGCAGTTAATGTATTCTGGCTCTGCCAGTGGTTTTGTTGTCAACTCTTTTTAGTGTGAGTTTTACATTAATGGGCAGCAAAACCAGCAAAATAAAAAAAAATTCTAATTTAACAACTGTGTCAGGGGCCAAACAAGTAGTTTTCGTGATCACATATTTTCTGTTACTAGTTTTCAACAGTCATTAAGGTGATCTGATTTATCGTTTTAAAGATTTCTTATTCACTGCTGAAAACTAATATAGGGGAATCCAGAAAGGTTAACTGGTGTGTGGAGCAAAAGTGCTGCTGATGGGTAACAGATCGAGGAAAAAAGTAGGAATCCTGAAGGAGGGGGCAGGGGGAGGGGGGGCTGAAAGGGTGTAGGAATTTAAGTCAAGATAAATGTTGTGTTTTGTAAGTGCTCTGTTGCACCAGAGCCGGGCTGAGAATTTATAGGGCCCTGAGCAGAGTTTGATTTGGGGCCTCAGTTTTAATTGTTATTTATTGCATAAACTACAGAAGTTAAATTGTGCATTTGTCCATTTGATCTGTCAATCAATTCCACAGTGTTGTACCAAAAGAATAGGGAGTTCTTTATCTCAATAGGTGACTTTTCATCGGAGCAGACAGAAGACACATGTGGGGTATGCCAGGGTTCAGTTCAGGGGCCCCTCTTATTTAATATCTACATGCCCTCTCTAGCTCAGATTATAACAAGTGATAAGATTCATTACCATAATTATGCAGATGAGACAGAGTTTAACATTACAATGTCACCAGGTGACTATGAACCCATTCAAGCACTGAGCAGATTCATAGAACAAAATCAATGCATGGATGTGCTAGAGGAACCATCAAGAGCCAGCACACAGCTTCAGCTTTTACAGATAGAAACTACTGATCAGGCTGAAATCTGAGTGTAGTGATGGACTCAGACCTGAACCTTCAGAGACACATAAAGACAGTTACAAAGTCAGCCTTCTATCACCTGAAGAACATTTCCAGGTTTAAAGGACTAATGTCCCAAGATCTCAGGATCTTGTTGGGACATTACATTTAGTGGAATTGATAACTGCAACCGTGTCTTCACAAGTCTGCCAAAAAAAATCAATCAGACAGCTGCAGCTGATCCAGAACCCTGCTGCTCACGTCCTTACTAAAAAAAGAGAAATACATCACATCACCCCAGTTCTGAAGTCCCCACACTGGCTCCCTGTAGTTCAGAGAATGTACTTTAAAATATTTTTGTTAGTTTATAAATCACTCAATGACTTAGCACCAAAATGTATTAAAGATTATATCAACCTTCCTGACCACTCAGGTCTTCTGGTTCAAATCTACTCTGCATACGCCAGAGTCAGAACACGAAGAAGCAGCATTCAGTTTTTATGCTCCATTAATCTGAAACAAATTTCCAGAAAACTGCAAAAATTCCTTAAATTGCCTTGTTGTTGTAATTATGTATTTATTTTTATATAGCACATTTCACAGGTCAGAAACCACAGTTATTTATAATAAAGCACTTTGGAAATGTGGAATATGGCTTGCCTTGCCTTGGGGTTGCCATGCTGGACTGGGAGCCCTAAGCAACAGCACTGTATGCTTAATGGCTTAGGCAGGCTCTTGGTGGCAAAGTGGAAATGTCTTTATTTTAAGTTGAATATCATATTTAAGCTCTTTTATTTTGCCCCAACCCGATATTCTTTTATAAAAGCATAGTTTTGTTGTTTTAAGCTGCAGACTCCGTCATGGTTTCAGTGTGTTTTTAACGTTATGACTTTCTTCCGTCTATTCTTACCTATTCCTACTTTAAACCTCCTGTCAGGCATTTAAAAAGTGATGGCAATCCATAAGACACTATGTGATCAACTGTTCACTTCTGGTTAAACAAACTTTCGAATACCCATTTCACTGATTAATTTTTTTTCTAAAGTTTTTCAGATGTCGGGTGTGCATGAACACAATCACACCACAAGAAAAGATCTGTGAGGAAATTTTGACTCTTTATTATTGTATGCACTAAACACCAACTTAAATATACACAACCATCCATGACTGTCAAATGGTTCCTCACTGTTCTGACAGGAATTTAGTGTGTTTACATTCTTGCTTTGGGAGTAAGAGAAATGTTTTTTCTTTGGCTTTATTTCAGCCATCCTCGCCTGGAATAAAATGTCAACTTGTCCATGAGAGGTACACATTAGATACTTGTTTTCCTCATTTGATTAATGCTGTGTTCAGGACTTCATTGGATTAACCGTGTATGGGTGTCAAAAATTACTTTTTTATAACTTATTAGTTAAAAAAGAGCCTGTTCATCACTCGCTGGAGAGAAAAGCAGTCAGACAGGCAGCGATATGATGGATTTGGGTGCTGGTAAAGTGTGTTTTAAGGGCTTTAGTGAAATATGTATATGTTCACATTAATGTACATTCCTGGCATAGTCCTGGTGGCTGTTAAAACACAATGAGGTGAGACTGGTGTTACTCTTCATGTTTTTAGGCCTCTCGCTCTGGCTCTCTCCGATTCCATTAGAGTGACAGTGAACAGACAGGGTGAGGAGGTGAGATAGTGCAGACTCAGGGTGGAGAGAGGAGCCAACCGCAGATCCCCCTCGAAACTTGACCTTCTCCTCTCTGACTCACTTCGATAGCAACTAGTCCCTCACACAAAGATGGTGTGTGCACCCACAGAGACTGGAGTCACAGCTGTGTGCAAGTCATCATAACTTCACCAAAGATTTGATTTAAAGAGTTGCTGTAATGTTGTCTTAATAATATTCTTAACACTGATATTGAGAATAATTTTCACTTAAACAAAACTGGTGTTATGAAGTGACACGTACAAAAAGCAGAGAGCTAAAAGTAATAAGTTATAAATAAAATACACAAAGAAGAATTCTTTTATCTATCCTTCCTTTGCTTTTTGCTTATTTGAAATATGGTTGTGGTGATAACAGTTTCAGAAGGGACACACAGACATCCCTCCTCCTGGTGACACTCCAGCTCATTGTGGTGGATCCAGATGTGTTCCCTGACGAGAAGGGATACATATTCTCAGTGAGTTCTGAGTCTGTCCCAGGGCTTCCTCTCAATGAGATGTGCCCAAACTACTTTTAAAGGGAGGCGCTCATGAGGTATCCTTATCATATCACTGAGCCTTCTTAATTGACTTCTTTCAATGCAGAGGAGCCTTCCCCTCACTTTACTTCTAAGGTTAGTCATCCTCCTGAGGAATTTCAACTTCTCTTTCTTTTGGTTATGATGTATTTCTCATGCAAATGGACTGGTAAACGAAAGACTTACCTTTTTGGCTTAACTCTACGTTACTCCAGACAAGATCTCAATCCTTCTATCCATCCTTCTTTCACTCATGTGCATGATCCCAATATACCTGAATTTCCTCCATTGAGGCAGAGACTGACCCCCAACCCTGAGGGAGCAATTGCTCTTTTTCTGGTTGAGAACCATATCCTCAGATTCAAACTAGTTGATTTTATTCTTTTAAAAAAATGTTATGTACATTAGTGTGTATACTGGGTGCCATTAAAGTTGTCCTATTACAATATGAAAGAATGTGCAATGTCATTAGGATTAACCACCACAAACACATTAAAACAATATGGTAATCTGTATTTCTTGGATTGTACAGCTGAAGTGACAGCAGTAAATCTTTTCTTGGTGCATATTGTCCATTACTCAGCTGTCACGATCAGAGTAACTTGATTAAAATTCCTGCTGCTCTACTCCCCCAGTAGCTCTGAATAATGGCTGTAAATGCTGCGACCCATCATGGAAATCCTGTAGTAAGGTTGACAAGGTTTAGCTGAGTTCTCTGATTTATGGGTTCAGCAGAAAGTTACTGTTAGAGTGATGCATTGTTTCTGAGCAGCCAGGCTTGCAGTACTAACCAAGGTACCGCAGGCCACCCTGCTCCTTGAGTCCGTGGTTAAACGTTACTTCCGCTGATTAACTGACTTTTGTTTCGATATTAATTTGCAATAATGAAAAATCCTGCCATAAAAACTTGCATGATTTTTTTTTTCATTTTGTTGTATCTTATTAACTAAAAACTGCAGTCATTCGGTACTCTTATCTCACTATACCATTGTTGTGAAACAAGCTAAACTCTGATCTGCACCAGAACATTTTTTCTTCCTGATTTCCTAAATGTTGCTCTACTTTGTGTCTGGTTATGTCTTGTTTTGTTCCTCCTCCTTTTTTCTCAGTATTGAGAAGTGCAGACATTGGAGCTCAGCCTCACATTTCACAGAGTTTCTCTCTGCATCCAGGTCCCAGCCTTATTTCTGCTGTAATCTCACTGAGCCTGGGCCACCGGTGCGGCCAGTGCTTGTATGCGACAAGGGCTGTGTGTGGTAGCCTGGTACAGCCCTTTCCCATGACTGGAAGCTAATCCTCATTAAAACACACCATTTCATACATACACACTATATCTTTAGCACACAAAACTCACACACACACATTTTTTACGCTGTTCTGCAACTCTCGAGTCTTTAGAACAAAGTCTTTGTGCCCGATTGGGGAAACATGTGAAAGATAGACAGGAATTGTTCCTCTCAGCTTCTGTTTCAAGTGTTGTCATCTTAAGAAGGTCATCATGCTTTGGCTACGTCCAGGTACCCTGTGGCGGTCTGTCTGCTCTGCTTCTGTAGATGTGATTTCTTAGTTTCAATGAGTGGCTTTGTGTTTGACTTGTTTATGTGTCAAAGTGATAAGTCTAAGTTTTAGAGTAGCTCTGTCATGTGAAAATATAGAAAACATTAGTATTGGTGATTATTTGGAACATTTTCCATAATTTTTGCATTAGCATGTGTGTACTTGAGAGAATGCTGTAGACACAGTCCTCATTTTTCTAGATTGAGCTGCATTTTCCAGACCAGCTGCAATGGTTGCTTGTGGTCTTATTTGTTTATATTGATTTAGGTCCTTTCTAACAGGTCAGTCTTAAAAGGTGAAAACTAAAAGTGCATGTATATTAATCAGCAAACTTATTTAAGACCTGTTACCTTTAAAACATTTTATTTGTTATTCTCTGAAGTTCTTTCATTTCTGGTTTATGGCTTAATAGGTGCCATGTGAATGTTAGTCATTTAGTTCCTTCCGTCTATTTTATGTATGATAAAGCATGATCATACATAAAATATGATCTTGGGATGGACTTTGCTCCTTATTAGATGATGATAAACAATAACATATGTATTCCTCGTGGTCAGATCCTATTCATTTTTTAAAAATCTACTAACTTGTCTGCAAGTAGAAAAGAGAAATGACATTAAAGTTCTGCATTTGATTTTCTTTTGTCTGTTTATTGGAGTGAAAACAGTTTCTGACAGTAGATTAAGTCTTTTTTGATTTATCCTGGAATACCATGTATGTATATTGTAAAGAGCTTTAAGTAACTGTGCAGCAAACTAAACATTCATTCTATGTGTTTAAAGGGGGGCTGTTATGTAAAATTGACTTTTTTGAGCTTTATATCATGTTATAATGTTATTCCTTCATCAAAAACATACCTAGAGTGTTGTTTTGATTGCATGCATGTTTGAGGAATCCTTGAATCTCCTATGACAGCCATTCAGGGGTGCCTAAATGCTTGCTCATACAAAGTGCCACCTATTTACCCAAAACTCCTCTTTGCAGCTGCAGTCCCTAGCCGAGTTTCTGCCCCACAAAGCACCCCTCCCCCGCTTCTTCCCCACACAACTTCACCAGACTAGCAGCAGCAGCAATTAGAATACACCTGGTGGAACTGCGTGTCTGCTGAACTTATTAGACAAACTACTTTTCAGTCCAATGCTCCTAAAAACAGTTGTAAACGGTATTATGGAGGAATGATAATGATGTAATGATGTGCTGAAGGCGGAGTGTCGGAAAGAGTAGGAGCTCCTTAAAGAGACAGAGCCTCATTTCAAGGCTTCAAATTGCGAAGTCAAATTTCTTTTATGTTATGTTTGATATATACAGAATTTTTATATCAACTGAAGGTAACATAGTTACTTGATTGTGCTATAAATGGCACTCTGTGCCTGGAAAATCCACAATACCCCCCTTTAAGAAAAACAAAATTGCTGACAATTGTATTAGTCCTGGTTAAAGAGAAATTAAACACATACCATTAGTATTGTGTAGATTTAACCACAATAACATCTAGTCATTGAATCAGTTCATGTTCAGTGTATTTACTGAACATTCAAAACTAAATTTGCATACAAAACATGTTTCTTGTTTATCTATCACTTTTATATGCAACAGTTGTCAAAGATACAGTGAATTTTGAAATTATGTGTTAATTAGCTCATTGAATGTGTCATCATGTAAGCTTTGTAATATGTCCGTCACATATGTATATACATCTATTTAATTCTCTTCTGTTCTGATTATTGACTGCATTTAGATTTGTCTGAAATCTTGCAAAAACTGCTGTCATTCTGTGTTTAATTGTCAGAAAGTAGAATGAGCCCAACATTTTTATTGAAAGTTTGCCTGTTAAGATTAAGTTTTTTAATTATGGCCAGTTCTTATATACTACAAGGTCAAATTTCCACTTGAATAAATTCTGAATTTTGTTCAAACATATCAGCTGACAAAATAGCTGCAATTGAAAATCGTCACACAACTGAAAGACAACATCTGTGCTGTTGTTTCTACTATACTTACCTATATATAATTATTGGGAAGAAAAACTAGAAGTGACCGAAAGCATTAGAGAGATTCATTACTGCTAGTCTCTGCTGTATCTGTAAAACACTGCTGGGCTCACTCCCTGCCTACAGCAGACTCTGCACAGTAATACCAGACCAGAGGATACAGCATAAATAAGCATAAACTATTTGTTTAAATGGTTAGGGTGTGTATATAATTAATTTTAGAGAGTGAGAAGGGGCATACATATTATCAATAACAGGTTCTGACAAAGATAGACATTTGTTTGCTAAACAGCCTGAATTACACCAGCTTCTACATATAGCAGTGACAATACTCTTACCATTAAGGGGTATTGTCACAACTCTTTCCTGCAAAAGAAGCTGACGTATTTCTTGAAAGTTTATCAGCTTACAGCATTTGTTTACCACTGATTAGAGCACCATTTAATAATAATAACAGCACTGGTATGTTCAAAGTTCTGCAAAAAAGTTTATGCCACTCATGAATGTGCTCATGTGAAAGCAATTCAAGATGAAAAGTGAAAATGAGAACTCTATGCATTATGTGAAATAGAAATACTACCTTAGGAAACCAAATGGACAATGTTACCCTACACTCTCTACTAAAGTGGACAAGAATATGCTTACTGAAGATAAAACTGCATTTTCCTGAATCATATTCGTCAAATCATCTTTAATCGGAACTCACACACTCGGTCCTCTGTGTGACAACCAAGCCATTGAAATGGTGGCATAACACACACACACACACACACACACACAAAAACAAACAAATATGTGTTCACATAGACACGCGTATGCTCACACAACCCTTAATCTTTCCAAAGGCACGTCTGTATCGAAGTCAGGCTGACAATCATTTCACTGTTCCCCGCTGGACACAGCTGGACAGAGAAAAACTTAGAGGACAGGGAAATCTACACATTCAGTCTGCAGCCAGTAAAGATGATTCAGTAATTTGGAGGTTACACATGGTTGATCTATGTTTCCATCCATCTTCACTCTAAACCAAATAGCGTTGTGTTAGAGAGAGATTAAATAATAGTTCAAAGTTGAGTATGAAAACACTCTTAATTACTATTGTTGATAATACTCAGCATATAAACGGGTACAGAAGAGTCACTTTTTTTTTTTTTTTTTTTTTTTTTTTTTTTGCTTTGGTATGCCTTTATAAAGGACTGCTGTTGTTTGTTGTATTAAAAAGCTACATCAAGACAAAATTAGACAGTAAAATAAACACAATATACCAGTTAAACAGAATTCATATGTTGTAGGTATTTGAGATCATTTCACATTCGGAACTGGACATTTGTTATCTTTTAATCACCTCATTCTTTGCAGTCTAGGAAAGAGCAGTAATCCCCAACAATAACATTTACAACTAGATGAGTTGGACTCAGTATTTTTTTCTATAGTGAGATGATTTCTTCAAAATTTGCGTGGTTTTACAAAAAAGATAGCAGATTTAAATTTCCCTGATGAATGGATTGACTGATAGAAAAAGGCAATGAAGACAATAACTTATTTCTTTGCGCTTTTATCCAAAACCTTGCTGTTTTTAGAGCATTTATATGTCTCCTCACAGTTAATTTAAAATTATTCATACACTGGGCAGATTTAAATAAAAAAAAATAAATAAATAAAATCTTTTTATTTGACCATCAAGTTTCTTCTGACTGGAAGTCATGTAGATGTTTTGGAGTGGCCCAGGTAGTGTCTTGACTTAAATCTACAACACATTTAATTTAACTTCTAAGCTGTTTGCAACATCTTGTTCTTTTAGCAATCATTATTATCATTATGTTAAATAGATGAAATGTCATGATAGTGTTTATTTAAAATAGTATAGATAGTTGTTTTAAATCCTTGTTCATCCTTGTTAAATTGTTGGCTTGTATTTACATAACTGAGATGGAAAATTTGTCTAAAATTGCAGGCTGATATTAGGGACATTTTAGTAATTCTCAGGCATAATACTCCAGCCACACTATTGTGCATTTGCATTTTATTTTCAATATATGAACAAAGATACACAGAGTTCTGTGATACATCTGAACTGATATGTGTCAAATGGGGCCTTTGACACAAACAGGACACGTCATGCTGATTTGTACTGAGACAGAACAGATTACTGGTTTTCAGCTGTGGAGTGTTTTTATTGGAACAATCAATACCTCTGAACAGCAATGGCTCGAAAAGGATCACTGGGTATCACACCTTTGAGCATCTAATCAGGTGCTCAAGATGTTGATGATAATAGGAGCCACTAATGTCTGTTGTTCCTAACTCTCTGTTTTCACTTTCACATGTGATACTGTATGGCTCAAATGTTGCACCAGTGACCAAATAATAACATTATGTAAATTTATGTTATAATGTGCAGATGTTCTCTCTACACTGATGAAGATTCACTCACCTCAGTAAGTCAAATTCTTGAAGTAGCTCTATCAGAATGGTAGTCTGATCTATTTTCTGATTATTTTAGCAAGTAATTGTTTTATTTTTACCAGTTAGGGATACTAATAGATTCTGTATAGAACACTGAATTTTATTTTCCAGATGGTCAGGTGATTGTTACGTGTAGGACAGAAATGAGATGATGCTGGTACAGCAAAAGAAATTTACCCTGTCATGTCATTATTATTTACTATCTTTTTCCCAGTTGACCTCTGCTGAGCGTGCCCCAGTTTGAGATTTTTGCTATATGAAAATCTTGGATAAAAATACCACAATTTCATATTTTTAAAGAATCCCAATATTAACACGAAAATTTAAAACAAAAGCATGATCTAAGTGGGGGGGGGGGTTACGATAAAAGCAACAGTTTCCCCACCACTGCTAAATAATACAACATATTGATTATTACAGTTACAAAAATGTTTCCCATAACATTTTGTTATTGTTTAATTCATAGATTGAGCAAAAATAAAGAAAATAACTTAATAAAATTATTAGCAGTTTATTAAGTTCTTATTGTGCAAAATATTATGTTATTTTGCCAACCTGGTCTTTATAGAGTAAAACCAGTACAACAAGGTGATATTAGCTAGTGAATTTGGTGATCATACCCCTCAAAACTTACTAACTTTAGATTTAAAACAGCTTTTAGACTGATTGTTTTTTTGTTTTTCAGAAACTGTAAATATTCCAAACAGCTGAATTTATCTTTCTTGTAAATGATGGAAAAATGTAGTAGTCTTCATTTAGCTAGCTGACCAGCAGTGCTCAGCAGCAGATGGGGGAAGAGTCCCTTTGCATACCTTAATGCCGTTAATCAGCCAATGCTTGACCTGCCCTATACAAAACGGGTGGCGCATATGAAAGCGCTCCACATACTTCATGTACGTGACAGGACTTAATGTTTTGCAAAATGCACTTTTTTTCTTCACATTTAGACTCACATTTGGTGTTTTTTACACACACACCAACATGGTAAGATAAGAACCAGTGTGACAGAAGCCTAATTTTAAACACACTTTTGAATATACCTATATTTATACATTTGAGAATTAATCATAGTCATTGATTGTATGGATACTTAACTAGTCATCACAATCAAAGACTATAAACATTAGTATTGTGCAATGCCACTCTTGTTTTGAACCTAGAAGATGTCTCTTAGGCACATATATGGTGCTCTTCATTACAGTTCTAAGTCATATTTTCTCCTCGCTTTCCTTTGTATGTAAAGTTTTTCCATCCTTGAACATTGTACCTTTTTTCTCTCTTTTCATGCCCCCAGCCTTCCTCAGGCCCCATCCATCTTCCCTCCTCTTTTCCCATATCTCCCTATTTTCTGTTATCAGGCCTGCCAGCCTAAATTTACTGCCTCTTTGGGTGGGGTGCACATCTGGATCTTATTTAAAAAGAACCATCCTGCCTTTCTCCTTCTTTTTTTACTGCCATGCATCAAGAGACATTTACCAGCTGTTTATTTCCTGAGAAGCAAGATAGTGTTTTTGTCATAAAAATGGCAACATAAGAATTTATAACTTTAAACAGTAAATCTAATTTAATTAGTCTGTGACAAGTACTCAGGTTTGTGGAGTTTTCTGGTTGAAAGATATGAGATGACTATTCTCTGGAAATGTGCTTGGATGTTACCAATTTTCCAGGATGATATAACACATTAGTCACCTTTGTAGCACACAGTAGAACTCAGTGATAAAATTTAATTGGAACTGTGACTCTAGCAGCATGGAGCAACATTTGTGTTGTTTTTTGATGGCAGTCAGATATAGCTGGAGAAAAAGGGAAAAGGTGAAATATTTTCTAATGCTAACACAAAAATTCCTCACATTCCCAAGTTCCTAACTGAGGACCTTCCTAATCTATTAGAGGAGGAGTGAATGAGTGTGTGTGTGTGTGTTTATGGGGGTGGTGTTTGGGCTTTAAAAGAGTGGGGTCTTCCACCCACCCACTTATAGCAAGCCCTTTCTCTCATTTGTTTTGTTTGCAGAATCTGTCGTTTGGGAAAACAGCTTAGAGATTTTTAAAAAATATTTATTTTTCTATTATAAGATTTAAACTGATGGTGATTTTTTTCTATTATAGATATATTCAAAAGCAGGTATTCATTCTACATCTCTGTTTTCAAGACTAAGTGGGGTCATGTGTTTGGGATTTGTGAGGCTTTGCCTATCAAAGGCTGAAAATGACCCTGGGGGAAAGACTGAATTGGATTTTGGAAATACTTGTGTATATTTCAGAATTGTTAGTAACATTTTGTATATATGTATAGGAAAGATACATCAATAGAGAATTAACTAGTTAACGCTTTAACACAATTAATAATAGTCAGAACTGATGCTTGTGGTAATGGTATATCTTAAATTGAGAAATATTTTAAATTGCTCATTTTAATGCTTATGAATAATAAATGCAAGTGATAAGAAACATAATACCCTGGAATACCTCACACCGAACATTAGAGTGGTAAAACTATGCAAGAATGTCATAAAAATCCAGCTGTAGCTGCAATATTTAATTTATTATTATTATATTATATGCAGCTACAAATATTTATTTAAATATTTGTAGCTGCAAATATTTAAAGAATTTCTCTCTGTAGAAGCTAACTGGGACAATGGTGGTGATGGTGTTGGTCAGAGTTCGTCCCGTAATCGGTGGGTTGCCAGTTCAAGCCCACGTTCTGTCTGTCTTTGACATTGTGTCCTTGGGCAAGACAATTCACCCGCCTTGCCTGCTGGTGGTCAGAGGGCCTGGTGTCTTCTGTCAGACTGCCCTAGACTTCCCTAAGGCAGCTGTGACTACAGTGTTGTAGCTTGCCACGATCAGTGAAGCACTTCCAAGTTCTCTGGACTTAATAAAGCACAATGCAAGTACAGGCCCTATACAAGTACAGTGAACCCAAATTTGTATGTAAGCAGACCCTCAGCCACTCATCTAGTAAATCTGACAAGATGGTAACAAGTTAATCAGACAACTCTGAAGAGCACACACACACACACATCCAAGTAAATATTAGCTGCTGGCAGAGTGACCAGAGGTGAAGGACTTAACTTACCTATATTTGTGCTGAAAAATGTTTCTCCTTGTTCCTCTTGTTTTCTCATCCTTCTTTGGCATGTAGATGTCATGAAAATTAATTTTTTTAAGTGAAAAAGTTTATTGATATTGTTTAAAAAATTAACACTGCAGTACAAAAGGATGTTGCAGTTGTGGGCTTGACTAGTCCTAAGGAAAACCACAGAGTCAAACACTTCTGAGACTGAGACAAGACCAAATAACTATCTCGTCAAAACCGAAACAAGACCAAGACTTTGACAATGTAGTGTTAAGACCAGTCTTGAGATTAAGATTGATCTCCAGTACTACCAGCTCCTACAACTTTTGTTTCCAAGAGTGCACTTGAAAATGAACAGTTTTAAGCATAAGAAAGCCATCTGCATTACATCACAAAAATAGTTGAGACATCTCAGCCTTAGGGGTCTTAGGGCTAAGGACTAAGTTTAGGATTAAGACTAAGATGCAAGGAGTAGGATGTTACCCTAAACAGGATTTACTACTTTTAAAAATATTTTACCATATTCTTCCCATACATTTAGCATTATGACCTAAACAAGAAAGTGATGTGCTATACAAAATGTTGCCCTTTTCTTTGCTTGTTAGGGAAGCATCAACAGAAACTCCCCAACCAGAGATCATAAGAAATATATATATATCACTGGATACAATAAGAAAATACTAATTTTATTGACGATACAAACGTCTCAGTTAAGATGCCAATAATGATACTTTTGGAATTCTGGGGTTAATTGAAATTTTAAGATAAACTGCAAAGAAGAAGTCAACATTTACAACATATTGCTTTCTGGGTTTTTTCCAGTAGAGGAAATGCAGCTTCAGGTCAAAACAGAAAAAAAAACAGTTTGTGTAACAATGTTAGAGGTTCTGATTCATCAGTATGTCCAGATCCTTTGACTCTTTGTCACCTCTGAAAGCTCACTCTCTTCATTTCCTGTGAGCCAATTACAACCCTCCCTTTCACAATATCATTGTTAAGTGTTAATGTAATCATTAACACATTTTACACTTTGAAATCAACAAAGTTCTTACAGAAGCATTTGTGGGATAAATCTTTCAGGGAATTGTTGCAACACTTGGACTGTGCCGTTGTGGCACTGTGTGGAGCCGCTGATAGATTCCTGATGCTAATCCCCAGATGCTCTCCATCTCCCCTCACCATGTTCCCAACCCTCCCTTCTCCGCAGGTCATGATATTACCAGTTCTCTGGAGCCAGCCAACATCGACACCAGTATCCTGGAAGAGTACATCAGCAAGGAGGACGATAGCACTGACATGTCAGTAGGGACTCCAGCCTAGGCCAGCAACGTCAAAACAACATGCACCAACCAAAGCAAACCATGTTGTTACAAAGGAATTTGTTTTTTTCTGATAAGGCTAATCCCTTCTTTCTTCTTCTTTTTTCTCCTTCCCAGCTGTTTCTCAGAGGTCCACAGCACCCCAGGACCAAATTTTTCATCTCCTCAGGCAGGAGTGTCCTCCTCCGGAGGATTGGTGTGTGGTGTGAGCCCCCCTATTCCTCTGCGCCAAGGAGCCCCTCCGCCTGGGCCCCCTAGCTGTCAGAACGCCTACCCCCAGGGTCCATCTCTGGGCCTCCGACACAGTTACCCCTGCCTGGGACAGCAGCAGCAGCATCAGCAGCAGCAACAGGCTCACGTCAAGCCAGAGCACAGGGGCCATTACGCTCCAGGGTGAGCACAGTAGTTCAGGAAAAACAGGAAATTTATTATCAATAACAGTTTCCTTACCTGTTGTTGACGGATGTCGTATCACAGTGAGTTTGAAGTAAGGTGGAATTATCAGAGAAGGCCACCAGCCAATCAGATGAACCCCCCTGTTTTTGCTGATTTTAGCAATTTAAAACAAGTTAAACTGAAAACTTTCATGTCCATGGGAATAGAACACTGTATTATTAGATATTAAGGATCTACATGTTTGGACCTTGTTAAGTTAGGTGCTGATATTTCATCTGAATTACCTCTATGCAACCATGCAAACTTTTGTTGTTTGAGGGTGCTCTGTTACATTAGCCACCTGATCAGGTCAAACAGCTGGGCAGCCTCCATCAAACACAGCAACACAGATGTTGGTTGGCTAAGTAAACAGCAACAAATTAGCAAGGGTTTCTTGTGATAGCGCAAATGTTTTAAGATGCCACTTTTTGATGCATTTCTCTTACAGTAGGTTTTTGTCTTAGTTTTTGTTCTTACTGTAAATAATAGCAATTTTAGAAATGCTTTAGTTGTAGCCATCTCCTGACTTCAACACATATCTACCTTTTTTGAATAGCATGTTCTCTTGTCTTTCCCATTTATTAAAAGTGGCCACTTTTTCATCTTATAAGTCAGAGAAATATACGAAATCAAGGATCATGCATTAATCATTTGTTGAAACTCTGAGCAACCTAAAAAAAATTAAAATATAAATTAAAATGTTTAAAATCCCTAAATTGCACTTATTTTATAAAATATGTTGGGAGGGGGGGGTTGTGTATGCAAATTATTATAACTTATATTATAACAAAATTAAATGTGCTCATATTATGCCACTGGAATAAAAGATTTAAAGTTTATTTATTTAGTTTATTTACAAAACTTTATCAGGGTTACTAATAATTGGGAGCTCTATTTAGGTTTATAATATAATAATCTTGCTTACTTTAACATTCTAACCAAAAACCAACTCTTCTACAAGTGCATTATTGAGGTTTTTTGGTAATTTAAAGTGTTAGTCAAGATGAGGCTAAAGAGCCCAGTTATATCCTCAAAAAGAGAAAATCTGACCTTTCTATTTTTGAGAAAGTGCAGAACTAGAAAAAAAGCAGAACTAAGATGAAGTGGAATGTGCCAGGTATTTAAATAGGTTTAATATTTGTAAAGACTAACATACCTCCTTTATAAGTTTAAAATTCATTCCTATTGTTTTTCTTTTCTTCTTTTAATCTTTGCTGTTAGGACTCTTCCTGAGTCCCCACCAGACTCCAGCTCTGAGCCTTATTCCCCTCAACAGGTGAATGGTGAGTAGCTCATGTTTTTGGTTTAGAAAATGGGAATTCAAATGCCAAGCCTAATCTTGCTTTATTTTACTTTTTATTAAACTAGACATAGAATCTGTAGCCAATTAGGTGCTTCACAAATATATTTTATTAATTTATTAATTTATTGTGCACAACAATTAGAGCAAAAAAAAAAAAAATTTAATTTTGGTGTTTTAATGTTGGTTTTGCCTATTAAATAGTGTGCAGTAACATAATGTTATAATGTTAAACTTGCATTCTCAATTTTTTGTTGTAGATCCTCACATGATCAGAACCATGACTCCAGAGAATATGTGCCAGATGACTCCGACACCACCCCTCCCACCACACGGCCACTATCCTGGCATGCATCGAGACATGTACCTAAAACCAGAGCCCATGATCTCGCAGTATCACATTGGCCCGGCAACTAGTGGAAGTGGGGAGATGCAGCAGACACAAATGCTCCATCAGCTGCTGCAGCATCCTCAGGGTCAAGAGTAAGTCAGGGGAGAGGGTTGTCTTCTCTAGCTTGTGTTGAAGCATCAGACACAGTAAGTTCTAATACCTTTTAAATGTGTTTTTGCAGCAGCATCCCTGTTCATCAAGCCAAGAAGAGGAAACACTCTGACTCTCCCAACAGCACCTTGAATTCCCAAATCCTCACAGGTATCATCAAACAAGAACCAGGTAGGCAGGCATCTTTCTTCCCTTCTTCACCTCCTCTACCTCACGCTCACCAGCTCTTACTAACTCTTAACACAGATGTACAGAACAGAACGTGCATTATATTACATTTCAACACTTTAAAGTCAGCTATTTTAAACTTGTTTGTCGCAGGTTTAATGCAGGATGCAGATAACTCCTACCTGGACCCAAACTATCAATGCATCAAATGGCAACCTCACCAGCAGAACAAATGGACACCATTATATGATGCCAACTGCAAAGACCTGTGCGTGGAATTTATTTTTGCTATATTGTTGCAGGTTTTCAGAAGCGAAAGAGATGAATGCATTTTACAGAGTCAAAAATGAACTATGTTTTAATTGGTTACACGTATAATTCAACAAAATGCATGACAGGAGTGGAAAAGTAATGGCTTTCCTCAAAATTCCTCAGCAGTGAGGTATACGTGGGAGTGAACAAGAGCAGGGTTTCAATTTAGACAGACAACGTGAGGAGAGGGTAAAGGGAAAGAAATTGTATTTCACCTACTTGTGCTTTTGCAGTGCCAAAATAGATAGGGAGGGAGGTTGAAATGAACTCCTAAGACCTTTGAGATATGTTATCAAAACCACCTGGTTGACCATTGCAGCTTTGAACACATAATGCTTAAATTAAGTGTACATACATTTTTTTCACAGGAGAGACTTTTTCAAAATTACTCAGTTTAATTTGAAGTGACCTACAATTAGCAGAAGGATAAAAACAAATTTCCATCTTCAATCATGTAAAATGTTGGTACCACTACATAATATAGCCCGTCTTTTTGCAGGATCTATGGATCAGGTTTTTTTTTTAACTTATTGGGAAGCACTGGCCAAGTGCCAGTTCACTTCATAATATGTCTTTCCCCAAAAGTACCTTATTAATTCCAGGCTGTACCCTAAAATTTATGGGAAAGTAACTATGCATTTTGAGTAAACAATCAGTAAGTTCTGGGACAGTAACCTGTACATTCCAGGAAAACAACATTTATGTTCCGAGAAAGAAACCTATATTTCCCCAGACAATATTTAAGCTAAGAGAAAGTAACCTATATATGTATATTTTGGAAAACTAACATATTTGTACAAAATAATTCATAAATTCTTGAAAAGTAACCTTTTATTTTAAAGAAAGTAACATGCAGGCTTCAGAAAAATAGCATGGGCTTATGCATACACACACGTTTATATATATAGGTTGCAGCAGATCTGAGGTCTCTTTCTTTTTTCAGACCATCCCATAATTTTCTTCTTCCATGTTTAGACCGATGCCAACCTACCGTGTTGACGCTGACAAGGGCTTCAACTTCTCCTTGGCTGACGATGCATTTGTATGCCAGAAGAAGAACCATTTCCAGGTCACTGTGTATATTGGGATGCTTGGAGATCCTAAATATATCAAGACGAATGAAGGCCTGCAGCCCATAGATTGCTTTTATCTCAAACTCCATGGAGTGAAGGTGAAGGAAAAATGCTTGACACTCAAAACATGATTTCAGATGTATGTATGGTACCATCTTGACTTGTTGACAACCTTGGTGAGCAACCTGATGTTTATTACTTTCAGTATTCTATGAATTGTAGATGGATGAATGTTTAAAAGAAAAGTGATATTGAAAAATACTCAGACCTCGAATTTGGCACCCATTGTAAGGGTATGTATTTATTTTGTATTAATTTTTGTTCTTTGCCGGCAGGTGGAAGCTATGAATCAGTCAATCAGTGTGGAACAGTCGCAGTCTGACCGCAGTAAGAGGCCGTTCAAGCCAGTGCTGTAAGTCTGTACTCTTTAAATGACTTAGAAAGAATCTGAAGCTCATACAAAGCCTTTTCCATCATGCCATCAATATATTTGTCTCTGTGTGCCAGTGTCACGTTGCCCCCTGAGCAAGTCACCAAAGTTACAGTAGGGCGACTCCACTTCAGCGAGACCACAGCAAATAACATGAGGAAGAAGGGCAAACCTAACCCCGATCAGAGGTGGAAAAAATGTGCTGCATAAACATGTAAAACATTTGGCCACATTTATGACTCTTTGGAGTCTTGTATTTTTGACTGATTAATCTCTGCAGGTATTTCATGCTGGTAGTGGCCCTCCATGCACAGTCCCACAGTCAGAGCTACACTGTGGCTGCACATGTGTCTGAGAGGATCATCGTCAGGGTAACGTCTGGCCATGTCTGTTTCCTTCTTACAGCAATCATATCCCGTGTGAATGTGAAACTTTTCTATTGATCTCCTGCTGGGCCCTTTCTAACCTTATCCTCTCCATTCCTTTAACCCGTATGAATGTTATTACCTTTACATTTTGAAAAACTTCATTCCCCAGAGCTCAAACAATGAAAGTATATATAATGCTGCTATCCTGTAGAAAGACTGTTTGGAGAATATTTATATTTTATGAGGAAATTGTGTTGATGTAGGCCCAGGGTGTGTCCAAATTCAGGGTCTGCATAATTTGAAGGCTGCATTTAAAGGCTGATTACTTCACAGCGACGCAACAAAGGCTGTCTAAAGTCAAAGGCCCTTCCAGCTGCAGTTCAGAAATGCATCCTCCTTTTCACAGATTTGAAGGACTGATCTGGTGTCTCCTTCGCACCCCACCTTATCCTAAAATTCAGTGCTGACTGAACAGGAGATTTTTGCTCTTGTAATAATGTGCTTGTGGAAAAGGAGATGGAGTACAGTTTTAAACAAAGTATATTAAAATCTGTTGGTTACAAAACTTAAAACCTCAAAGCAGTTCTGTCTTCTTAGGCTTTTGTCATTTGTATAGACATACTTAAATGTAATTTTTATAAATAAAAAAGGTTATTTATTTGATTCATTAATATGATTAATTAAAAACATTTAATTCATTTACTTAACTAAAAAGGATTACATAAGTAGTTAAACAATTCAGATTTTGAGCTCCATTTTTACCAGCCTGTGTTGAGCACTATCACAGTGGCTAGGCAACAGGACATACCTTAAGGTAAGGGCAGGAATAAATCTGAAGGCTAGACCCTGCAATTACATAGCCGTCACTTTTGGTCTTCCCAGTTGAAGAAGGACGTTCCTGTTGACTGGGTAGACGGGTCTATCAAAGGAGGCAGGCCCTAAATTTGGACACCCCCTCAGAAGGAATACATTTTTCAGACAATCAGCTGGACAATTTTCAATCCAGGTCAATGTGAGTTTGGAAAGGCAAAGATTGATTGTGATTTGTCCATGAAAAAGAAAATTAGGAGAATTGTAGTTTGGAGACATAACAAACCAGCACCTCAGCAATGGATTTAAAAGCGGTCTGTGGTGAGCTCAGGCCAAATTGCCAAAGTGGCGAATGATAACTCATGACCTCAACTGTAATTTGAAAAACTAGAAAGTCTTGTTGAAGATGTAATTTCTACTCTGGTTCTGATCAGCATTATTTTTTGATGTACATAGACACATTTCTCTGAATAATTGTGAAAACTGTGACTCACAAGATCAAACTACTTTGTATTGTGTAAAACATAATAAGAATGAATACAGCTGCCGAAAGTTCTTTTTCAACACATAATCAGTCAGTGTTTTACTCTTGAGGCTTTTCAGCACTACAATAACGTAGCTGTCAAACAGTTATTCTGAGGAGGCCATCTGTCATGACATTTGAACTTAAGTCCTCCTGGAGTTAGTTTCCCCCACAACACATTCATCTTTGCATTTTAGAGACATGGCTCCAAAGTTTTGGGGGCTTTTGTTTCTAAAAGTGGATTTTGAAATGACCTGCTGTGAAAACAATAGACAGGCCAATTGCAGTTTACAGGTTTCCTGGGTTTAAAGTGTGATAATATTTGGTCTTTAAAACATGAAATCTAAAATTTTCAGATAAACACTTTTTGCTGGACATGTTTCTTGTATTTATCATACAAGTATTTATCATAACTGCATGAGATGAGAAACATAATATGACTTTTTAATGTATTTTTTGCATCAAAACAATTGACCTGTTTTGGATTTTCTGCTTTTATCATTGTGATGTAAAAATAAGATTTTTATGATGCACTGATTGACAAAAAGAAATTATGTGTAGTTGTATAGTTGAAATAAGCAATGTTCATAAAATAAATATAATAATCACAAGTACCATTTTGATTTTTAAAAAGTATGCAGTTTATTTAGGGTTTTGTGGGTTTTGTATGAATCTATAATTTCTGAGCTGTAGGTTTTTTCAATGTTTCTTCTTAGCTTCATCTGTGCTTAATATATAAGTAAATGGTTAAAGCTTTGTATTTGGGTTTCTACATTTAAGGTTAGATTTAAATGTTTTTGGGATTTGGTAAAGGCCAGATTGCTTAAACAATTAAATACAAAATGGATGATGGATGTACATTTTAAGTATGATGTACTGTAAGCATGATTTTCCAAATATGTGCTTTACTTTGAAGTTATACCACATTACTACTTAGTATGTGAATCTGATTCCCAGTGTACCTCTTTCTTTGATTTCTTGCGACAGGCATCCAACCCAGGCCAATTTGAAAGTGATAATGAGGTTCTGTGGCAGCGTGGGCAGCTGCCAGACTCCGTGTACCACCACGGCAGAGTCGGCATTAATACAGACCGTCCAGACGAGGCTCTTGTTGTGCACGGCAACCTGAAAGTCATGGGGTCCCTTGTCCATCCATCAGACATCAGGGCTAAAGAAAATGTCCAGGAGGTCAGGATGGGTGTACCTCTGCATGTGTGTGTGAATCCGTCAGTGCTTTAAAAAGTTTTTCAGATGCCTCCTTGCATTATCGTCAATGTGCCTCTTACTTTGCGCAAGGGGTGCATCGATACATCTATCTTACAAGATGAAACATGATGCTGGGTTCATTACAACAAGATTTAACAAGATTCTATCAGTAGTGTGAGAAAACTAAGAATTCCTGTGGTTTTGTTTTCACAAGTAGAGTAAAGATTTAGTTAGTCATGAACTGTGATTTAAAGATTCTATAATAGGTCTACAATATTCCAGTACAGACTTAACTCATTCTAAATTGGTCCTATGCCAAAGAACTGAAAATGTTCATTTTTTGTGTTTTTAGTATTAGAATATTTGTTACACCCAAAAATCACTTACCCATACTGTGTCCTCCCTCCAGATACTGAGAAAAAAATCATATTTTTAGTGTTTTATGGAAAGCTGCTTCTTCATTTTATGTTGATTTTTATCAACATTCCAGCCTTTTCCAGCCCACTGTAGATTTGATATCAGGATTACAATTCAGAAAAGCTTTGTGTTTCTTGTTGTCTTTGATAGATAACACAGTGAGTTTAGATGCTTGGGTAGAGGGGGGTACTATTAAACATGTTGCTGACTTTTTACCTAGCAAGTTGTGAAACTTTCTACTGTTTTCTTTAGCATTACACAATTTTCCTAGTATTTTTTTAGTTGTTATCTCTACTTTGTTAGATATGCTGGTATCAAGTAAAAAGTGAAAAGGTCACCATTTAGAACATGATATCTGTTTTATATTGTATCATATAGTTGGATTCTGTTTTTTTTCTCCTTTTTTGCATGTCACACTATGTTCTGCAACATACAGTTTGTATTCATCTGCACCGATACTGTTATTCTGTCATTAGGTTAACACCACAGACAATTTAAAACGGATTTCTCAGATGAGACTTGTCCATTACCAATACAAGCCTGAGTTTGCTGCCACCGTGGGCATAGAAAACACTGCAGAGACAGGTAATGGCTTTACGGATCATCTCTTTTTCCGCAAATCTATCTTCTTGGTACTGTGTATAATATGTGCCTGTACATTGTTCATTGATAAATCCTATATATCAGCATGTAGTCACATTTTTTTGCTGCTCTATCTACTTCTACTTCTTTCCATGCAGGTGTCATTGCCCAGGAGGTTCAGCAGATTTTACCTGAGGCTGTTAAGGAAGGAGGTGATGTAGTGTGTGCCAATGGAGAAACTATTCCCAACTTGTTAGTTGTCAATAAAGTAAGGATTGTACAGAGATACATTTTCAAACTTGCAGAACTTCTACAGATTGTTGGCACTGATTGTGTCCTCTGTTTTTGAAGGAGCGTATCTTTATGGAGAATGTCGGAGCTGTGAAGGAGCTCTGCAAGCTGACAGACAACCTGGAGACTCGAATAGATGAGCTCGAGCGCTGGAGCCGCAAACTGGCCAAGCTGCGGCGCCTTGACAGCATGAAGAGCACAGTGAGCGGGAGCACGGTGAGGTGAGAGAAAGAAGCAGAAATCTCTTTTGATTTTGAAGCACAGATCCATCTAAAATTTGCAATGTGCTCTATGAAAACAAATTGTTTCTTGTGTCTTTATAGCCAGTCAGGCAGTTATTTTAGCAGAACAGGAAGTGGCCCACTCAAGAAAAAGACTTTCAAACCTGGGAGCAAGGTGTGTGGCTGAAATGTCGTTTTTAAATAATGCAGTGCTTTGCAAAACTATTCATAACCCTTAAATCTTTTTAATTTTTGTCACAGAACAGCCACAAACGTCAACATATTTTATTAGAATCTTATGTGATAGATCAACTCAAAGTAGTGTATAAATCTGAAGCGTTAATAAAATGATGGTTCTGTTTGAAAAGTGTTTCAAATAAATATCTGAAAATTGTGGTGTGTATTTACATTTAGCCTCACTGAATCAATATATTGTACAACCACCTTGGGCCACAGTTACAGCTCCAGGTCTTTCGGGGTCTGTCTCTACCACCATTGAATATCTAGAGACTGGAATTTCTGCTCTAAACCATTCCATTGTAACTCTGGCTTTTGTTGTCCTGTTAGAAGGTGAATCTAACAGTCTAATGGTTCTTCAGTAACTAACCTGTATTTAGCTGCATTTTTATCAACTCTGACCAATCTCTTGGACCCTTCGAAATAAAACATCCCCACAGCATGATGCTGCCACCACTATGTGTCAAAGTGTGGATGGTGTGTTGATGATGATGTGCAGTGATAGATTCCTGCAACACTCAGTGTTTTGCATGTAGCCCAAGAAGTTCAGTTTTGCTCTCATCTGATCAGATCACATTGTCCTACATGTTTTCTGTTTCCAATTCATGACTTATGGGAAACAAAAAGTGGGACTTCTTATGTCTTTCTTTCAATACTGGTGTAATTATTGCACTTCCAGAAAACCAAAGTTGTAGCACTCACAGATAATAGATATTCTGTCAACAAAAAAAAGCTCCTCCAAAGTTAATGTGAGCTTCTTGGCTGCTTTTCTAATTAATGCTTTTCTTGCTCAATCTGTCAGTGTGGGTGTATGGATATGTTTGGTTAGTTAATAGTGCTGCACAAATTTATTGTTATCACAATATTACTGTATGCAATATTAATATCTTTGGCTGCAATGAACATTTACTATTTATATAAGTAGCAAGCTCTCTATGCCATTAATTTATCCAGTGATTCTTGCTGTTGCATGCAACAGAACATGTTTTAGAATGGCATTAAGAGCTTCTGGTAAAGAAACCAGAAAAAAATAATAATTTTGATTTTTTTATCAGTCGCTTGATAGATTACTCACTATCTGGGGTCAGTGTTTATTTTGAACCCAAAGCAGAAAAATAGTTACACCATTGCGTTTTTTGTTTTGTTTTGTTTTGTTTTTTTATTAATCGCAATTGTGATATTCATCAACATTATGGCATATTACAGGTTTTCCTGATATCATGCAGCTCTAATTTGGAGTTGTGCCATGCTCACTGCATTCTCTGATGGTGGATTGCATAATAGCTCGTGTGATTTTTAAAGCCTGGGATATCGTTACCCTTCTTTAAACATTTCCACAGATTTATCTCTGGCCTGTCTGCTGTGTTTCTTGGTCTTCATGGTTTTATGTTCACTAACATTCTCTAAACCTCTAACGCCTTTATAAAACAGCTGTGTTTGTACAACTGTATTTGAAATTAAATTAAACACAGATGGATCCTATTTACTGATTAAGTAACTTTGCACTGGATTTTATTTAGAAGCTTCAGAGTGAAAAGGGCTCACTACAAATGCACACCAGAGAGTTTTGTTTGTACAAAATTTTAAAAAGCATGTATCATTGTCCTTCCATTTGACAATTGCACAATTCTTTGAGTTGATTGCATAAAATCATGACAAAATAAGACGGTTTTGGGCTGTAATGTGATAAAACATTAAAAGTTCAGTGAGTATGAAGACTTTTGGAAGGCGCTGTAAGTTGATGAACAGATGTCATTGTGTTTAATCTGCCTGTTCCAGAGCTCACCTCTAGATCAGGGCTGCATCAGTCAGAGGTTCGTGCAGGGGATCATCCTGACTCTTCTCATTGTCATGGCCTTCAGGTTCGTACGCATGTTGCAGTCTTGTGCAGTAATGGCGTCCACGTGAAAGTTGCTACGCATACATCTAGTTTGATTATGCCTCACCTGTTTATTTGTTTGCAGTGTCATTTCGATGTCAGTCCTTTACGTGCTCACTCTTCACCATAGAGGAGCCATCACAGAGAAAGATGGGTATGCACTTTTCAGGTTCAGACAAGCTTACCACAAAAACTGTCAACTTATCTTCTCAAAATGATTCTGTAAACTGTCTCTGTTTCCTGTAGCTATGTTTCTTCCTGTGTTGTCTACATCTCTTGGATGCCTATCTTCACTGCTACTGTAACTGTCTGTCCACCTGTCTGCACATGGTACACTGCCAGCTTTCCTACAACTTAAGTTTCCTTGGGCTCTGTCAGTCCTAACTTAAATTGCTCAGTTGATTCTGTTCTGTGTGAAATGGGATTATACACCACATATAAGAACAACATAATTCACGGGATTATGTTTTGACAGTGATGTTTCATCTAATTGGTGTAGGTCAAGAGCTGCACTGGAATCATCTCGCAAGAATCCCTTTACTTCAGTCTCTACCACACCTGCACCAGGTAGTCCTGACTAACCTGAAGGATTATGCTTGATCTTCAAGTTGAGTGTGAAATTATTCAAATAAATTAATTAAACTTAATCAAATTGTTTTTTCCCCTTTATGTTAAGCATCTACAGCTTGCTGTTCAACCACAGCTGTGAACAACCAATCAGCAACCACTCTGACATTGAGTAACAACCAATCCACATCTGGTGAGAAAAGTGAACATAATGTCCTCTTATTACACAGCAAATTTGCTCTCTCTATGGATAAATTATCTGTCTTCTCAAGGTTTGAGCGTCCCAGTTCCCACTCCTGGCACCATCATTAAGAAGGCCAAGTCCAGGCAAATGGACAAAGATGGCCACAACAGGAACCGTCTCAGCCACACATCAGCACCCATGTACTTTGCTAAGTCTAAGAGACCTGTGTCCCCAGATGCAGAAGGAGTGGGAACCACCAACCGGTTGCCTCCAGGTCAACAGCCAGCACCACGGAGACAACGCAGCCTGCATGCTAAAGGTATTTCTTCTCTACACATGAACATGCAGTGTGCAAATATTGTGAAGCATTGTGTTAAATGACCATCAACCAAGATTGCCAACTTAATGTACAAATGTATAAGTCTGACTTAGAGCACATGATAGCTTTTGTTTTTCCATCACAGGAGTAGCGACAGCTCCGTCTCTAAAAAGTGTTCACATTGTGGAGACAAACCAAGAAATCATCTCACAAAGCTGTGAGACAGCGGAGAGCTGCAGGTTTGAAATTAGAAGCACAATAATTCTGGGTTATTGATGGAATTCTGTTTTTGACTATTATGACTTTTAATATTTCATGTTAATGCATGTTTTGTATCCATCTGTAGCTTCACTCTATCACTTCGGGGACAAAAAAATCATTCCATATCACAAATTACGCTGCACATGATGTAAGTATGAATATGAGAACATTGTAACACAAATGATGTGGTCGTATTGAATCATACAGACCTCATAATCTATCACATTTTACAAGGGTTGGCTCTTCCAGAGATCAGAACCACCAGCATGGAAATTGGGTGTAACATATAATCTTCAGAAAATAATATACAATTACTTTTTATAAAATTGTAAGTGAAATATCTGCATTTCTGTAACCATTTGTCTACATAATTCATAAAAACACTGAAGTACCAAGAGAAACAAACTGATAACAATGAACTAGCTTGTTTGCAGGTACAAAATTGAGAGTAAAATCAATCAGTCAAACACAGTGTTTTTATAAAGCACCTTTCATACAGTCAGGTAGAACATAAAGTGCTATGTTAGGTTAAAAATAAGGATTTAAAGATGAAATGACAACAGACAGGTACACAAATTGTCCAGGAGCTAATAGTTTATTTTTACTTTTTTTGTTGTTCCTTTTTTGTTGATTTTGTTTACCTTTTTTTTTAATCTGTGTCTCTTTGGTTAGAATTTACAGTGGGAATGCATGCAGCAGTAATGTTCAGATTCGAAAACCTATAATTACTAAAATATATTGTGGGAAACTCCAGTTGGCAAGGAATATATTAATAAAATAAGAATTTTTTTAGGTCAAGAAATAGTGTGTGGGTGAAACAATGCGGAGCTACCAAAGGACGTTTATGTCTCAACCACACAGAGTCAGAGCTCTATAGTGGACAGAGTACATCAACAAAGGTATATCTGTCTAAGAATGATCAGTATCGCTCACATAAACTGCTTTATTTGTATTTTCACAAAGGTTAATTATTTGCATCTTAGATACAGTTTTTGATTTTTCCTGTTTGCTTTTAAGGGGACTCATCACCTCTGGTCAGTGCCTGTTTCATCTTTCCAGGACATCACCTATCACTTCCGTGTCTCTCACTCTGTGAGTAAACCTGACCTAGAAAATAAGGGGCCCACTCAGATACTAAACTCCCTCGTTTTCCTAAATCAAGTGAGACAATGTTCTGATGAGCTACGAATGTGTTGATCTGAATATTTTTGTTCATTATTTGTTGACAGGGAGAAGTGAGTTGTGCCACAGAAGAAAAAATCCCATTGCACTCTGACTACCATTTTCTCATTCAAAGCAGCTGTGTGTGAAGAGGAAGATGTCTGCCTGTTGCTTCACACTTCATCATGTATTTCCTATTTGTGCTTCTAGATGCAGACTGTTATGATAGGTTGTGATCTTGTCTTATTACTGTGCATTATTTTTTTTAAAGATATTCATAAAGAACAAACTGTAACACTGTTCCAACTGTAATCCCTACCAAATGAATTTTTAATAAGTGCTCCCTAATTCCTGTGATCGCTGGATTACATCGTCCTCCAGAGTTGTTGGCACCCTTCGTTCAAATGTGTAAAAAGCCTGAAAATAAATTCAGTTTTGACTTCATTAGAATAATCTAACTTTGGAGAAAAAATGGTTGTAATGATTCAGATTAAAGAAAACTCATGCCTAGATATATATTTATGGCATTATGTGAACAGTTTACAGAGAGAGAGACCTTTAAGCATTGCTCTTTATATCATCTCTTTACATTGTCTAGACTACGAAGTTTTATCCTATGATCTCTTTTCTTAACATGTTTTCAATCTGATTTAGGTACAGGGACTCAGGATACCTATGTTTTGGATCATTAAACTACTGAACATATCAATGATGATCCATATTCAGTTTTCCCAGAAGCCACCAGATTTTTTTCAAAACATCCTGGAATTTTAAATAATTTATGATATCGTGCACTAGAACAAGGCTCTCAGAGTCTTTGGAAGACAAACAGGCAGACAACAATATAGATCCTCTGTCGCACTGAACAGTGGGCATCGGGTGGCAGGTGTTCATCCTGTAGTACTGGTTTTTGGTTGCTATGGAGAAATTGTGACCTCAAAACATTCTGGATATTTTTTACCCCCACCACCATCCTGCTTACTGCTGGTGGTGGCAAGATAAATGTGTCCTTATCCAGGTTTTTGTTTACAGTTTTATTTGTTTTAATTTTTTTGATTATTCCTCTATATATAGATGATCAACTCGAGGGAGCGATGTTCTCTTGTCTTTCTTATTTTATAAAGTGGGTAAGAGCAATGGCCTTCTGGTTGACATTATGCTTACAGTCTCCACTGATTGTATGATTGGTGATTTTATTAAAAATTATTATTTCATAACATAATTATTTTTTATTAACAGAATAAATGTTCTCAAATGTTTTCAAAATTTTTCAGTGTGAGATTACAGTACTGCAAGAAAGAGTTATATGTTTTGAGGCTTTTTACACTTTTTTTTTTTTTTTTTTTTTTTTTTTTTTTTACCAAGGCTGCCAATAATTATAGAGGCTCCAATATATCACTATAAAATATTGTAGATTATTGCAGTTAGTACTGTAACTGCCATGGTCCAAGCAAAATCCAAAAATATATGGTTATCTTTACATTTGATCAAAATGTCTTCCAGCTATAGTATAAGCCAAAAATATGTATGCCTTCGATACTGAATATACCTCAGTAGAGGATGCTGCAATCCTTTGTCTCTACATTGGAGCTTCATGTTTAGGCTGCTACTGGCATCTACACTGTCCACGACGTCTTCATGCATGAAATAAATGAAACACTGTATGGAGTTATAACACTGAATGACGCATTTTATAAAACAATTATGCAGAGTCAAATCTTTTGCAAAATCACTAGAGGATATTTGAGTAAAATAAAACTGGAAAAGTGAACAAATCACTGGAAACAAATATGATGATACACTGTTGTTTTTTAGGATGTGGCAGAGGAAATGAAGCAAGTCTTTCACTGACAATATTTCCACAAACACTGGAATAGCTTACACTGTACTTTGTTAACTAGACAATACTGATAAGGCGTGAATTGGTATATCTTGTTATATTTCAGGTGCATGTCCAATCATTTCTCTAAAATAACACTTCATGGCTTAGAGGGTAGCTCTCTTCTGGTGTATTTTACCTTTTGGATCATAGAACTGAGTGAATCTGAAAGGGCAATGATAAATTAGAAAATTTTGCACTGGTTTTACTTTTCTGTGTATATCTTTGGATCATTATTAAACATTTCCCCATGCCTAAAACAAACTAAGACTATGCAGTGATAACGTTTTTATTATGACTGTATTGTATGTTTTCTTGCTTTTAATTCTTTTTTATTTCTAATAATTTTGACTTATTTTTTCTGACATATGTGTTGATTAAACACTGCCATTTATTGTGTGTTTATCTATAATCAGGAAAAACAAAAACAAAAAGTAACTCAAAGATAACAGCAATGAACAGGAAGAACAGCCATCAGACAAAGATTATAGAATTTATAATGTAGAATCAGTGTAATGCTTTCACTGTACTCATGTGGGTAGAGGGTACTATTCTAGCTATTTAAAAAGCACCAGTTAGCATAATGAAACCACTGTAGCACTTTTGTCACTGTATATATATACGAACTGCTTTTGCTTCATTCAATGCATGAGCCTGGTGTCAGATACCCAAGGAAGAACTGCATTCCATATTGTTCTATTACGTCATTTTGTACCTCCTTTTTATCTGATGTGCTTTATGATATTTTTTTCAGTTTTTTTATCAGTAATATATTAACTTAGCGTCGGGAATAAAGAAGAGAGAGAAAACATGGACACACATTTACAATTTCAGATTTATTTGAAAAAGAAGAATACCATAAGGCTAAAGTTTATTGCCTGTAATAATATCACTACTTTTAAGAAATTGTCATTATTAAAGCTTTTTTTTTTGTCAAAAATACGCTATAATACTGTGATTGCATGCAGCAAATAAATTGATTATTGCATTGTCTGATTGCGTTTGCCTTTTTCGTTACCTAATGGATCATTGCTCATTCTGTCCACTAGATGGCAGTCAATCATTTAAAATTTCTAGATAGTACACTATGCCCTGAATTTTGTCTCTCGGGTTAAAAGCGTCTTATAAAAACGACTCCTTGATGACTATTTCATTGGGGAATCAATTGGAATTTTTTTTAAATAGCAAATGACGAAGAAAATGTATACAACACTGAGAGATTCGAAAGGCATATTTTCCTTAAAGGCTAACCCGAGGGGGAAAAAGTAATCCAACGTCATAACGTCATCCCTACGTCTGGGGAAAAAAAAAAAACCCAGGAAGAAGTAACCAGTACGTGGCCTTTTTAACTGCAGTAGCTGCGAGGATCTCGCTTCGTTACAAAATGGTAATGAATTGCTCATATTTATTCAATGTATATCATGATATAGTTTTATAAATGCAAGCTTGATACATTTTCATAGCTTCATCTTTACACGCTGTTTTCTCGTCCACTGATAACATTTTCTGAATGTAGTAGCTAGCAAACATGTAAACGTTACTGAGCAAGTCATTAAGATGTCTGTAGTTTATCTGCATCACAAACCGAAACCCAAAAGTGTTTGTATGCTGTGTTACTTGGGTAAACTTCAGTTTTTCTAAGCTGTTTGTGTGTGGGCTTCCTGTTTGCTGTGGCTGCAGGAACTAGAGGCCATGACCAGATACACCAGCCCGGTGAACCCAGCGGTGTTCCCCCATCTCACTGTGGTCCTGTTGGCAATCGGCATGTTCTTCACAGCCTGGTTCTTCGTGTATCCTTCCACTGGCTCTGCAACAGTACTTTTTCCTGTCCGTTGTATAAAGCTTAGAGCGCATGACAAAGAGCAGAAAGGTGGGTTCCTGCAGAATGTCAGTTTTGCTGGTAGCAGCTACTGTTATCTTTTTGAGTATGGAATTGTTTGGAGAGATTCAAAACACTCCTTGAAGGGTGTGAAATGGGTTGTTTTCACAAATTTAAAAAGTCACTACATTTTTTAGACTCGGTTAATAAAATAAGAGACATCGTTTTTTTGTGTTTGTTTGTTTGTTTGTTTGTTTTTTTAATCGTTATTGGAATAATATAAAATCATTGTTTTGTAGTAATACTTTTAGGTCAAGATTATCCTGGGCCATATATGGCAGCTGAAACAGCCTGCACCTAGTAACTTTTGTGTCAAAAACTAATCATTTAATTTGAAAAATCTTTGCAGTCAGTGTCAAAAATATAACTTAACCAGGATCAAAAAATGGTTTCTCACTACAAAATTTAAATTCAGTTGTGCAATCATATTGCTAGTATACAGTATCTGTATATAGTTAAAAACAACAATCCCAATGAGTCAGTCAGTTCCTGTGGTGTGCAAACACAAATGAAATGTTAATTATTATCATGAAATGACTAATTCTAATAATTTTTTAATCAAAAGTAAAGGATATTGTACAATAATTGACCATCCCTACCAACAGACAGTTTTTGGGAAAGACAATCCTGGGAAGATCAAGCGTTTCTCGGTCGTACAACAGGTTTAATGTTGTTAAAGATCTCATTCTGTGATGCATTATGTTTGCTATGCATGTATGGAGTGGAATTATCACATATCTTTGCAGTAAAAAAATAATTATGGACATTTAAAGGAAACTGAAAAATCAAGATAATAAAATTGATGGGTTTGATGCGTTCGTGCTTTGACCAATCCATTTCATGTATATTAGACTGAGAAAGATTGTTTGTTTGTTTTTTTTTTTTTTTATTGTACTTCCGTTCAAGTTTACCTGAACTTTTTAATCAGTTATGAAGTAACATCGACAAAATACACAAGGGACGTCTACAAGGAGCTTCTAATCTCGCTGGTGGCTTCGCTTTTCATGGGCTTTGGTGTGCTTTTCTTACTGCTGTGGGTTGGCATCTACGTATGAAGGTACATTTAACATCTTAGCTTACACATCGCTAATAGATTTTATATTGTAAAAGTACTTTTAACTGTTTTCCTGATGTTTTAGGTGGCTGAGTTAAAAGAACATCACACATTCCAGCGGGAGAAAGGATATCTGTCACAACACTTACAAGATTCTGGATTTTAATTTGATGGCACTGACAATATCATTTGAATGACATGGACTCTGGATTTCATTTCACAAGTAAAGGGGATTTGTACAAGTTATGGTGTCATTCTTTGATCATTAATATAATTTTTTTTCATTGTACAGTGCATCATCAAAGTATTCACACCCACACTTTGTCAGAATAAATCACAAACCAGTGGATTTCATTGAGATTTTATGTGATAGACAAACACATGGAAGAGAGAACTTTTTTTTTTTTTTTTCTAAGTAAAAGTTTGGAAAGTGTGGCCTGTATCATTTACTCTAATATCTCTAAATAATATACAATGAGACTTACTGCCACCAGAAGTCACCTATTTATCAAATAGTCCACCTTTGTGTCATTTAATCCCAGGATAAATACAGTTGTTCTCTGAAGGCCTCAGAGGTTTATGGGAGAACTTTAGTAAAGAAACAGTATCAAGAAGACAAGTAACAAACCAGATGTGTTTGGAATAAAATAGGGTTGGGTTACAAAACCATATCTAAAGCCCCATTAAATCTATAATTTAATGGAAAGAGAATGGCACGATTACAAACCTACTTGAACATGGCTGTCTAAGAGAAGAAAATTAATCATAAAATCATTCAGAGTTCAGGTTTGAAAATCTGTTAAGATAACCTTCAGTCATTCATTCCCCAAATCTGACATGACCAGGTGCACCCAGGGAGACACAAGAAAAACAGCCATGCACAAACACATTCATAACTATGGGCAGTTTAGAGGGACCAGTTTATCTAGCATGCTTGTTTTTGGGCTGTGGAAGGAAGCCAGTGTACCTGTAGAACATGCAAACGCCCTGGCTGGAATTTCAACCTATGACGTTCTTGCTCTAAGGCAACGGTTCTGACACCTTTGCCACCATGGAGCCTTTAATCTCACTTAGTTTCTGTTGTTTTGTTTTTTTTTTGTTTGTTTTTTTTTTTTTGCAAAGAAGGAAAAAATTTCAGTCTTTAGATATGCAAATATCACACAGACATTACTCTAAAGACAATAATCCTGACTGCAGGGAAAAGTTGGTTCTATTAAGTATTAAGTCGTGGCTGCTGAATGCAAATCCACAGCAATCTTCACATTTTTATTTGTAGAAAAATAATGTGAAAACCATGCATTATTTCTTACCCTTTTCACTATTAAGCACTATGTTATGTTATAACTGGACATAGTGGTATAAATACATTTGCAAGGCAGGGGTAACAGTTTTGAAAAAATCTTATTACCTGTCCCGAACAGCCTTGCAGCTTTAACCAGACTGAGAATAGTAAGTTATTTTGACACACTGAAGGCTATTTGTGGTGTGTTTTACTAGTGCCACCTTAAAGCCACAATCCCTGATTAATCTTTGGGTTAAAAATAGGGCACCCTGCTTCACCTTGTCTCCTGGATAATACTGACTAGCCTACTAATGAAGGATTACACCGTAATTAGATGAGGATTATTTAATGATAAAAAACAGTGAACACAATTCAAACAATCCAACTAAAAACAACAGAATTCACTCAGATTGGCTTAGCTCACCTTTACAATGTAAACAGCACATGCTAACATTTTAATAAGGCAAAAAAACCAAAAACATCTGATCTCTTTGTTTGAAGGAAATAAAACATTACCAACTGGACTAGAACGACATCTTCTTAGAGTTGATGGGTACAAAACGGAATAACATGAAGGCAGGCCAAACTTTCACAATTTTTTTCATTTGCAGTAAGTGTGTAGTAGATTGTTTTTAAAAGGCCACAAAGCTTAACAGGCTCAATCCTGATTAATACTATACTACATGTGCCATCCTTGGCTTGCCTGCCAGTGTAAACCATTTAACTGCCTGTCTGCCTCAGTTTGAGAAGCCAGTTAACACGAACCGTGAAACTTTGAGTCATTCACTAACTGTGTGTGAGTTCAATCTCTGCTCAGTGGCAATTTTCTTAAAGTCAAACATATTCCAAGCATGAGATCCAAGGAAATCATTCAGATATCAGTCACTGGTGATCCTGCCAGTCTTGTCAGACAGCAGTTTCCACAAAGAGCCTTTATTGTTTCACCCAACACCCAACACTGTCCCGTTGTCACTGACGAGCTCTGGCAAACTGATCACGCAGCCACATAGAGTCCTCATACAACCTCGGGTCCCCCATGTGCTCTGCTGTGCGTTTGTATAAGTAGTAGTATAACACAGCCGCTGTTAACAGACACAAGCTGTTAGTAAAACCAGTAGTAACCGTGGTTGTGTCTGCTACAGAATGGTTTTACCTTCAAATTAATTACCTGTTCTTTGGAAAACAAAAAGAGCCAGAAGACCATCCGTCCACACAAAACGGTTTGACTCGAGCCATCTTAGGTTCTAGGAGCAAAAGGACAAAACACTTAAAATGCAAAGCAAATACACAGGGCTGTGAAAATGTATTTGCCCCCTTATATATTTCTCTGAGATTTTTCAATGATGATTTAATTTAATGAGGAAGGAAAAAGGAATCCAAACCTACTTGATCGTAAACTTGTTACCTGGCTATGCCATCCTTGGCGACAACAGCTGCCACCATGAGTCTTTTAAATAGCTGTGGAGGCATTCTGGCTACAGAATACTTTACCAAAGACCAAACTGGAACGCTTCCTTGGATGCCATCTTTGTTTTTGAATCATAAACACAGACCTTAGTGTTTTACATGTTGTTTTGGATTCTTTTATGGTGAGTTAAGGATGTGAGAGTAATGAGGCACTCATTGGAAACTTTGTCACTGTTTGCTGGAGTCCCATGTTGGGGATCCCATCAGGGATGATGTGTTGCTTTTTGAGATCTTTTAAATGGTAAAGGTAAATGGATTGCACTTGTACAGCACTTTATCAAGTCAGAGGACTCCAAAGCACTTTAGACTGCAATCAGTCATTCACCCATTCATGCAGACATTCATGGTGACAGCCACTAGCCACTGCGGCAGATTGACAGAAGGGAGGCTGCCACTCAATCAGCACCATTGGGCCCTCTCACCAAGGACGCAATGGCAAAGTGACGGACAGAAAGGGGGTTCGAACCCACAGCAACCCACAGGTTACAAGATGAACCCCTTCCTCCTGAGCTACAGACTACTACATGTTTTCACACAGGTTTCTGTTTGAGTAATTTCTTGATTCCACAGTTCGGGCAGTAATTAGGCCCAGATGTGGCTAGAGAAACTGAACCCAGCTTTCCTGGAAAATGTGGGTAGCCAATGGTTGAGTTGGCTCCATCCCTTAATAAATGAAATCATCATTTCAAAACTGCACTTTGTATTTAATCAGATAATCTTTGTCTAATATTAAGGTTTATTTGGTTTGAAAAATGTGAGAAAAAGCAAAAAAACGGGGAATCTGTAGAAGGGCAAATACGTTTTCACAGCACTGTACTCTGACAGAGCGTAGTAGCAATGATTTGGAGTTTGCACACAACTGTCTGTGAAGGCGTGAGCATACCAACACCCAGCAGTGGAAGCAGATGCTGAGGGTCAGGTAGAGAGCGGAGAAAACGAGCAGAGCCCTGAATCTGCCCAGCAGCACAGACACGAGGCCGACCTGGAACACGTAGGTGTTGAACATCATCAGGAGGATGATGATAATGTTGAACAAGATGGCGATGTCCTGGATGCTGCAAACACAGTTTTTGTTGGTTTATTTGGAGTGCTGACTCTGTTATGGTGACAAGAAGAAAGAATAATCTGCCGCTTTGCTGTCCTGCTCTTTATATAGTAACACAACAATAAGCTGATGTTAGTCAGGCTTTCTGTTTGGATAGAGCCTTCAGTCTTATTAAGAACGATGGGTGGTGCTCCTTTAATCTTTACACCATCACTGTCTGTGTTTTTCCAAGTATTTCTAAACAGCAGAATTTGTTTTTCTCGTGAGCGAAGGTGATAGTGTTGCATCCTTATTTCAGCCAATTGACCTGCAGCACGCAGCAACAGGTGGAGGAGGGGCAGGGCTGCATTACTCCACATTGTAATACTAATTTTGGCACATACTAATTTTAAAACCTTGGTATACCTAGAATTTGGTCTCAGGTCCATGCTTAGTGTAGAATTAGATATTACGAAATCAGATTTGTGTCTTAAATTACGCAACACCACATTTCCTAATTGAAACAAGGGGGTACTACTGATTTAAGTAATCATATTTAGAATTTACAAGCTGCTGGTGCAGATTTCTAATCATCCACGACATGACAATCCTAAGTGCTTCAGTAGAAAATAACTGGCCTTCTCATCTAACAGGCCTCGTCAGTTCCTGAAGTGACATCTAAAGCTTCCTCAGTGAGCAGAAGAAGTTCAATTACCTCCAACTGAAGCACCAGGAATTTACAAGCCAGTAATAAATTAATGTCAATAGAAAAAGAAAAAAAAAAAACTAAAAATGTATGACAGAGGTATGAATTTCTGACCTATTTCTGGAATGCCTAAAATGATCAGGAATTACCAATCAGGGAAACGTTGAACTGTTGAGTTGTTTTCACACATCAGACAATATTTTTCTCATGTGTAGAGTTAAATCTGTATCACTCTCAAACAAATAATCAGTTTCAAGTACATTTACAGCTTGAGATGCAACAGTCAATTGGCCACGTATCGGAATCTGCCAAATTTCCCTTGACTGACTAATCTGTATTCGCAGGTGAAATCCTGAAAAATCACTCTATCAACCAACAGCTTTTACTTTTGAATAAAAGTCTGTATCTTATATTTTGTGACTTACATGAAAAGCACAAGTTGGATGACAGGAGCTCCTCTCAGAAGTTCACTAAAGGAATTAACAAAGAGGTCATAGGCCAACAGAACCAGTTGGATCAGCAGGACCAGTGAGTAGTTTCCAGTCTGAAGCATCTTTGACCTGATCTTCACTGTCCTCTTTTCCTTCGGCTGATTTCTTTCACACTTCTGGGAACTCGATCTGTTCTCTCAGCATCAACAGTGTACATTCTTCAATACAAACACATGGTCCATGTGGATATACTCAGTCAAAATTAGTCCATTCACATAATTCGTTTTGTTGCTTTTTTTTTTAAATAAATGTTCTTAAATATGTTTTGGCAGTAATGAAAAAAAATCGGAGGACACAGGTCTGTCCAAACTATCAGCGAAATCCTGGTCCTTGAACATGCTTTATCCTGTATGATGGCATCCTTCATATAGAAAATCCCCTTGAATGCATCACCTATAAGGAAAAAAACAGAGGCTGTAAAACAACAGGAACGTTGCAGAGTAATGCAAAACTTCCAGCAGAACATAACATCCTGGGCTGTGGAAATCTCCGCCGCTACGAGGAGTTGATGTAAGAGCTCCTCTGCCTCAGACAGCTAAATTAGAAGTAAACCCATCCATGTAAGGTCAGCATGCTGTTACACAGGCAGGCATGTGGAAAGGTCGCTGCTGGGATTATAGCTCTGAGCGAACTAAATTTACGCGGGCACCACGACAATCTCTTGTTTTGTTGTTGTTCTTCCATCTGCTTTTATTCCCCTAATGACGAGTGTCTGGTGCTGTTTTGTTCCGGTAGGGGATAATCTCGGAGACGGATAAGTGTGGGATTTCCACAAAATCTACACACCTTTACTACTACAGCAGCTGTTATACAAGCAGAGTTTAAGAAAATGGTCATTGGCTACTCACCTGGAGTAAAAGTAGCCCTTCATTTCACGTCTTTATACTCCCCCCACCCCAAAAATACGCTGATCGCTTCACGCATCCCCCAGCCCTTTTCAGCAGTAACGCATGTATTTCCGTAATTCCATGGTAACGCTTCATTTTTACCGTAATGGCAGGAAAGGGAGCGCAAGTTCATTTGTGTTACACCATACACGATAAACATGGTAATTGAAAATGCTTTACAGAGAAAATAAAGCAACAGAATTTAATAAAATTAAATCAAAGACAAGAATTACATCAAAGGAATAAAAATTTAAGCATTATTAAGCAATAATACTTAATGCATTATTATTAAGCATTATTATTATTATTATTATTATTATTATTATTATTGCTTACAATAATGTTTTCCGTCCTGATTTAAAGGAGCTAATCATTTCTGCACATCTCCCATTTTTATGAAGTTTGTTGCCAAGCTGAAGAGCATGCAAACGAAACAAAATGCTGCCTCACCTTTTTTTTTAGAACTGGTCCTTTAGACACTGAGTAAGCCTGATGACTTGAGGAGTCCACATGGTTCATTCCTTATGGTCATGAAGGTTCCAAGACTGATTTTTAATAAAAATTTAAAAATCATGGCTGACCGTGAGACTTTCATAAAACAACAGTGTCTTTAGTCAGAGGCTTATTGCAATACGCTGCAATACAGACAGCTACAGGAGATCCTTCCTGCCCACAGCCATCAGCAGATACAGCAGTGTTTCTCAATTCCAGTCCTCAGGGATCACTGCCCTGCATATTTTAGATGTGTCTCTGTTCAAGAACACCTGATTCAAATGACTGCATGACCTCCTCTGCACGCCACAAAGTGCTGCAGACGCTTGTTAATCACCCACTTATTTAAGTCAGGTGTGTGGCAGAGGGGAAACACATAAAACATGCAGGGCAGTGGTCCCTGGGGACCGGAATTGAGAAACACTGATCTACAACAGCTCTTTGAAGAACCTTGAATAATATACGTGACAAGGTAAAATGGGTTCCGGAACGTCAGAGGCCTCAGGGGTGCCTCCTCCTCCAGACTCCTCAGTACATAAAACAACGAGAGAAAAAGGTGGAGATGATTGTGTTGAATGTGCCTTAATTTGGGAAGTTTGAGAATAAATCAGTGAAATAAAGTAAGTGGCTCATTGATCAATATTTTTGAACTATATTTGCTTGAAGATGTTTGCTTGATAATCCCTATGATTTTGATGCATTGATATTTTCCTGATGATTTTGATGATTTTCATGTGTATTTGCTTTATGATTTTGCTGTACACTTGATTAATGTTTTTATGATGTGAAGCACTTTGAACTGCCTTGCTGCTGAAATGTGCTATACAAATAAACTTAATTTAACAACAACATTTAATTTCCCTTTGGGATCAGTAAAGTATGTTTTAATTGAAATTGAACTGAAATGAATTCCTGACAAGCAGCTGAAATGTATTAGGTCCCAAGACCATTCAATACCATATGAACACATATTTTAAAACATACTAGGCCTTTTACAACACTATAAATTACTTGAAAGACTGATGTGATGTGATCCAATTTCCTGATCTTGGGCGAACCTCTGGCAGCAGGATTTTGTATGAGCTGATGAAATTTTCCGGAGATCAGGAGATATACAATTGCAATAATCCAACCTTCTGAAAATAAATTTGTTCAACAGTTTGTTGTGTCCAGGGAACCCATTATTCTGATGACTTAAAAACTGTAATAGACTGATTTAGTAACTGATTTTATGTGGTTGTTAACATTTAGGTTTGACCTGAGTAGAACAACATATCAAGACTCCCTTTCACCCAATGTAGCACAAGCACAACCAAATGTACACAGTTAGCTACCAATGTGTTTATTTATTTATATTTTTATTAGAATGTAAAAAAAAAACTAACTTGAGATTAAATGCAGTAAAATGCTACATCATGACAATGAAAGATTCCTAGGTTGTTTTTTTTCCCCTACTTTTAGAGGCATGTGTAAGAATTCCCTCACTATCAAAATTTTTATATATATTGTGCTCTTTTGCAAATATAAATAATTTTGGTAATCATAACTTACCTAAACTGGAATTTTAGTCAGATTTAATGGAAATATGACATTTATAATACTAATGCGTGTTTTATTATGGATATGCCAACGTCTGTTTATAACTGTATACATGCATGAAATATGCTGGTAAAACTAGAAAATTATATGCATACTGAGATACACAAATACATAATTGGATAAATATGATAAACTATCTTTCTCTACTGCTTTCACACCCACAAAAGAAGGAGTTGTAGTATAGAATTTCTTTTCCACTGGTTTGTGGGGGAAAAAATAATCCCATTTTCTAGGCTACAGTAAATATTACGGTAAAGATATAAAACATGCACTCGCCCCCTAGTGGCTGAGGTAAGAAGTTGAGTGAGGAACTGGGGATGAGCAAAGGTAGCATACAGCAGTGAAGCGGCTGCCGCAGGTAAGTAATCAAACTTTTTCCAACTCCGCTCAGCTTACATACAACTAGGCAACGTGTTCCTTAAAAATGCAAACTCTGGCTCTCTTCTTGCTTCGCTAGATCACAGTAAGTTGTCATCTTTTTGGAGGGGTTTCTGCTTTAATTAATCTTTAATGCCCCATTGTGACGGGTTTAGTTTCCACAGCTTGAAACGCTGCCCAAAATTTGAACCTTTTCATTTCTCTTAGAGCATTAAACGTGTCCAAACTGCGTTTAAAAACTATGTATGCGATTTCAAACACATATGCACTTTGTAACCGTTTTGTTTGCTCAACCTGTTGCTTTATCTCAAGTGCTCTGGCATTTTTGGGAACATATGTTTGAAGTTGACGCACATAGTTAAGCTGAACAACTTTTGACACTTTTTTTTTTCCATCACTTTTTTTAATGAATGTAAAACGAATAGAGTCTGTCAGCGTTTATGAACTTTGGTGTGGCTTCTGGTTTGTTTGGAATTCAGCTGACACACTAAATCTTCAAAACACACTGTTTGCATAAGTCTCTTATCTGGTGTACTATATCCTTTTAGTTTTGAAGACTTCCCAGACCACCAGCTAGATAATTTACTACTATTATCAGCGCTTTGTTTTATGTCTTCACAGATATCAGAGCACAAGATACAGTAGAAAGGTCAAGGCATGTTTTACTGAGCCTTTCTTCAATCCAGCGTGTTCATCTCTCCATCATAAAATCCCAAATTATTTGTGGTAGTTTATAATAAATGTGTGACTTGTGTGAATTCAGGCTAATGGGGGGGGGGATCTAGCTGATTGGCTTTAATAGAAAGATCCAAATATTGATGTAGCTTGTAAGGTTGTTTCCCCATAGCTCTTTAGAGTCAAATCTGCTTGGAATTGTGGCAGCTTTGACAATGCAAACAACTGCAAATGTTTAATTTGCATCTCCTTCCCCCTTTCTGTCTGCCCTCCCCTGCAAGAATGCATAATTTTTCTCATGTGACACCATCCTGTTTTTAATCACCTATACATCCTGCTGCTCTTCTAGGGAGAACAGCTTGTCGTGCTCTGCAGAGCTATATATGATCCTGACACACCTTGGATTGATAATTTGGCAATAAATATGAAGGAATAATACCTTCAACTATAGTGGCGCGATAAAAGATATCTAAAACTCTTATACGATGTTGCGTAGAGCAGACTGATAGCCTGTAGCTCTGTCATGTGCTCAGAGTTTACTCTGCACGGTGTTTAACAAGGGAGTAGTCTCACGCACACACTTTCTTACTAATTTAAGGCAGCATTTTAGATAATCATTCCAAGAAGACACTGGTTCCAGTTCATCAGGAAAGTTAAAGACGTGTTCTGTGGATCAGAGACGGACAAGACACGACTGACTCATTCATTCCTCTTTTTTTTTTTTTCTTTTTTTTTTTTTTTTTTGTCTCTTTAGAAATGTCTATGTGGCTAAATGATGGTGAAGTACTGGTGGGCCAAGGCAGTGGTGGGACAGTCCCACTGAGCCCCAGACTGCGGAGCCTACCCTCGGGGAGCCCCAGGGTGAGTCAGAGACGAAGCCCACTGGCTTCACCACGTGCCAGAGAGCCAGCGCCGCTGAGCCCACAGGCAGAGACCATGGGCAAAGCCAAAGAGCTGTTTGTCCTGTGTGACAAAGAGGGGAAAGGGTTCATCACAAAACGAGACATGCAGGTAGGGTGGCTGGTTTGGTAGAACAGCAACATTCAGGCTAATTTTAAAGTGTTGAGCTTTTATGTTTTTTTTTGTTTGTTTGTTTTTTTTTTGTTTTTTTTTTTGTTGTTGTTGTCTGGTCAGAGGTTAGAAGGCGAGCTGCCTCTCTCCCCTGAACAGCTGGAAACTGTGTTTGAAAGTTTGGACCGAGAGAACAATGGATTTCTCACTCCTGTTGAATTCAAAACAGGACTTGGTGAGTGTGCTGTGAAATGAAGGAAAGCTGGTTTTGTGAGATGCAGTGCTTAGCAGAAATATCGACACCCCTTGAGGTTTTTTCACATTTTTGCCTCAGTAAAACCATGTTTGGTACCTAGTGTGGAAAAAAACAAAACACAGTAGTCATAATTGTGAGGTGGAAGGAAGATGATACATTACTTTAATTCAGTTTTATTTTCTTGTACAAATAAAAATCTGACAAGTGTTGGTGCATTTGTATTCAGCCCTCTGGGTCAGTACTTTGTAGAACCACCTTTCGACTGCAACACCAGCAGTAGGTCTTTTTGGTTATGTCTCTACTAGCTTTTAGGACTGCTGACCCTTTTTTGCTAAATGACTTAGGCTCAGTCAGACTGAGACACTGATTTTCAGATACTTCTACAGATTCCTGAACTAAATTTCGGTCTGGACTTTGACTGGCTCGTTCTTTCACATGAATATGCTCGGATCTAATCCACTGTATCTCTGGATGTGTGTTTTGTCCCAGATGTCCCTGTATTTGGCTCCATCTGTCGTTCCATCAACTCTGACCAATATTTTTTTTTTTATTTTTTTTTTTTTCCATCGCTGCTGAAGAAAAGCATCCACACAGCATGATGCTGCCACCTCCATGTTTTACAATGGAGATGGTTCACTCAGGGTGATATGCAGTGTTGGTTTTCTGCCAAACATTTCATTTTGCAAATAGGCCAAGAGTTCAATTGTAGTTTCATCAAACCAGACCACCTGTTCTTCATGTTTGGAAGAAGGAGCTAGAACTATATAAGCAATGCATTGATTCTTCCCACTATTCCAGAAATGCCAACTTTGTGGACGACAGGACTTAAAATTGCAACATTAAAAAAAAAATTCTCCCACACTAGTTGTGGATCTCTGCAGCTCCTCCAGAGTTAGCAAGAGCCTCCTGGCTGGTTCTCTAATTAATGCTCTGCTTTGCTGGGATGCCAGTTCAGGTTAAAGGCCATTTCTTGTTAGGTTTATAGTTCTGCCATAATCTTGCCATGTTCTGATGATGGACTGAACATTTCGGTGAGATGTTTTAAACTTCTGCATGACTTGCTTCCTGACCTGTCTGCTTTGTTTTCTGGTCTTCATGATGCTGTTTGCTCACTAACAAACCTCTCAGGACTTCACAGAAAAGTTGGATATATATATATATATATATATATATATATATATATATCCATCCTCTGGTAGAGGACCCGAGCTCAGAGGTTGAGAAAGACCACCCGTGGAGGGTGAGAAGGGAATTATATATATAATTTTTTTTTTTTTTTTTTTTTTTTTTACTGAGACACAGCTGAACTATATTTACTAATTAACAGTCTCAGTAAAATGGTACAAATGTATTCCACACTTTTAAGATTTTGTCTTTGTTTGCATCGTTTTCCTTCCACTTGAAAATCATAGTATACTTTGTGTTGTTCTATCTCCTATAATACATTAAAGTTGGTGACTGTAACACAAACACAAACGGTGGAAAACGTCAAGGGGTGTGAATATTTATGCAAGACACTCATGATAAAACATGCCATCTTGTTTCTTGGCTCAGGTGAACTGATGGGTGTGGATGAAACAAGTGAGCGGAGCCCAGATGGAGCAGAGGCAGAGAGGGACGAAGTCGATTGGTCCCAAGACCCCACCGCCGCCAGATTTGTCAACATACTAATGGAGCTTGGCGCTGACAAGATGTTCAAAGAGTAAGACTTTTTACTTGCAGAACGTTGGCAAAAATGTGCCCTTGTGAAAAAGGTCACTACTACTAGATGCGTATAAGCTCTGAGAAAGGAGGGCGTGGCATTTTGCTGGATGACAGTGCCTCCATACGCCGAGCACCAGAAGTCATAGAACACTAATGAGTATGAAAATGATGTGAATCATGTGTCGTGCCGTTTCTGTGGTTCTGCATTTTCAAACCATCTAGGAAAATAGAAGGATTTTCAATATATTTGTTGGATTATTGCACAAACAAACTGATACTTTTTTTTTTTTTTTTTTTTTTCTTGTCTAAAGATCAGTAAGTTAGTTTATTTCTGTTGGAGTTTTTTGTCTCCCCTCTATAGATTACAGAGTTGTTTTTTTTTTTTTTTTTTTTGCTGTGTTTGCTGACACTAGACTGTAGATGGACCACAGGAATATGTATTTATTAGATTTAATTTGCTGAATTTGTTTTGCAGTCATATTAAGCGTGTGGTTCTTTATTTTCAAATAGCCAGCAGGAGCTTTTCTCCCTGTGGTGTGAGCTCCAGAGAGACAGCCCAGAGCTGCTCAGTGCACTGGAGGCTCTCTTGGTCCATGCTGTGTCCAATCTGCAGGACGCCATCAGAGAAAGAGACACTCTGGAACAAGCTCTTCGCAGGTCGCTCCTTCCCCCTGCTGCTTAAATGCTCTGCAGTTTATATGAAAATCATTGAAATAAGTTCTTCTTTTAAACTTGTTCTGTTTCAGAAGGGAGAGCGAACATGACAAGATGGTCCGATCCATATATGAAGAAATGGAAAGCCAGATCAGGGAGGAAAAAGAGAAATGGGCTGCTCAGGTACAGGTATAGAATACTCTTAAGTACTGGCATTCTGGGTAAAGATGTGTTCAAAAGTCTTACAAAATGGTTGCTATGGAGATTTAGTGACCCGAGAAAGGTTTTTTTTTTTTTTTTTTTTTTTTTTTTTTTTTTTTTTTTTTTCTTTCTGCAGTTCTAAAGCAGTAAATTTAGTAGATCTTCTTACCATCCTGCACATGCAATTGTATGTTGTCTTTCCCATTTTGAAGAGTGGCTATGGAAAACTGACCTTTTTCTCTTCATATTTATATCCCAGGGAAATTAGAATATTTGGTCATTCATTTTTTTTTTTTTTTTTTTTTTTTTTTTTTTTTTTTTTTTTTTTTTTTTTTTTTTTTTTTTTTTTTTTTTTTTTTCAAATCCTCACACTGAATAAATGCACTGAAATTTAAGGTTTTTCTCCAGTTTTCTGTTTTTCTTTTGTTTTTTTTATTTTAAGGCTTTTTTCCACATTTGTTACTAGAAGTAGAAATAAATGTGGAGGATACAGTATGTTGAGTGATTTAACCATTGCACTGTTCAGCAAAAAGGCATAACTTTTTTTTAAGCATTTTTATCATTACTCTATTTTAAAATGAAGGACAGCTTTAAGGAAAAGCAGAGAGGCCAACAGCTGGAGGAGGAGCTGCGGGTACGGGAACAGGAGTTGGAGAACATAATGAACAAACAGAAAGAGGTGGGTATCCCAGCGGTGGTAAACTTATCTGTCTAAAGTCTTCGTGTTCACGGGGCTCTACCTTCACTTTCAGCTCGAGACCAGAATCCGAACGCTGAGTTGTGAGCGAGCCAACATCAGGGAGCAGAACCGGCAGCTGTGGAGCCTCAACAGCCAGTTGCAGGAGCAGGTGGAGAGCAGCAGAGAGAGGCTCCAGTCCGCCCTGCGTCAGCTCAGCCTGCTGCAGGCCAGCGCCGCTCAGGAGCAGGAGGCTCGGCAGAGGTCAGCAGCAAAACATATTACATTTAGTCTGACGAAAGTGATTTAGGTTCAGGTGTAAACTCTCATTTGGCTCAGTCATGTGACTAAAATTTTCATGATACATAAACATGCAATGGAGAGATAACGTCAAGTTTATCAGTTAATAATTGGCAGATTGGTTATTTATTAGCACCATTTTCTTATGTGTCACTGTAGAAATGTAATGAGAGTATCAAGGAACATCAAAAAGGAAAAGGAAAGTCTCCTGAGACAACTTGAGATATTAAGGTAAGTTTAATCAAGTTATCCCAACAGATTCTAAAGATAAAAGCTGTACTTCAGTGTGTGGGTAAAAAAAAAAGTATGTGGAAATGATCCCACTTTATCATGTGATTAACTTTGTTTGACTTGTGACTGTGCAAAAGTCAAAGGGTTTAATCTTTCAAATAAACATTAAAAATGTTTCTTTTCTCCTCAGAAATCAGATGTATTAAATCCCAACAATGTGAGATTTTACCAGCTAACCGACAATTTACCCCATGAGCCGTTTGCTGTATCTGACTGAATTTAAATGAGCATCTATGAAAAAGCTGTCAGGATTTTGCAGCTAATCCCAGACAGCAAAGTACTGCAGAGTTCACAAAAAGGTTTTAAGACTGACAGAAATGTTAATCCCACTAACTCTGACATAATTTTTAAAGCATATAAATGCTTCTATATCTTCTTTACAGCCAGCAATACACTTAAAAATGACTGTATATGACTCTAAATATCAGCAGTTTTGATGATTATGGCTCACAGCTAATGAAAACCCAGAATTTAAAGCATTTTTAACAGAATTGTCAGCCTACTAAAAAGTGTCTATTTCCTGTATAGTATGAGCATTCAGTAGTTGAACAGATGTTTTTGGATGAATTACTGCATCAGACAGATTTGCTGGTCAATCAAGCACATTGATACCATGGTTAATAAATCAGGTATTGGTATATTTGACAGTGTAAGAATGTACACCTTCTGCTGGAAAATGAAATCAGCATCTCCGTAAAGCTTGTCAGCAGAGGGAACCATGAAGTTCTGTGCTAAGTTTGGACTTTATAAGACACAGCGCACAGACACCAGCAGCACGTGCTTGGGTACTGTTTTTCTGCAAGTCATTTTCCTCCCACTCAACTTTCCATTAATATGCTTGGATACAGAACTTGGTGACTAGCCTGCTTATTTAGCAAATGCCATTTGTGACCTACCCTCTTTGTAAAATGTCAAAGATGGTCTGCTTGACAACTGTCAGGTCAGCAATCTCCTCCATAACTACACCATAACATGATAGTTGTGTATTATTTTGTCAAAACACCATTTTATTGGTCGTCTTCAATATTTTATTTGTCTGAGAAACAGAATTGGAGGTTTTATTAGCTGTAAGCTAGAATATCTCGCTTGAAATGTTATTCTGTTTTCAATGAATCTATAAGTTTAATTCATTGAAGTATGCCTTTTATTATTTTTGTGCTACCAATTATTTATTGGTATAGATTTATTAGATGTTAAAATTTTATTCACATTAATTTAAGTGATCTGTGGCAGAACTTGAAAGATCTGTTTTGGGTTTTTTTTTTTTGTTTGTTTTTTATATATATATATATATATATATATATATATATATATATATATATATATATATATATATATATATATATATATATAATTTTTTTTTTTTTTGGTGGGGAAAGACATTAAACTGATACTTGATGAAAATGGATTACTGGCATTGTTATGACTTCACTGTAGGGAAGACATTTCCCTCGATCATTTTGATCATTTCTTTTCATATTAGGTGTGTCTTTACAAATTTCAGGGTTTCTTTCTTTTTCTTAGGGATATGAACAGGAGGCTGAGAGATGAGAAAGATGCCCAGCAATCACTCAAGATGGTTAGTCACAGACACTTTGTCCTTTCCCCCTCGCCATTCCCTTATCTCTTCAGCGAAGACCCTTGTCCCCCTTGGACGCAGCAGGTTTACCCAACCTAAGCCAAGTCTTGGAAAAGTGCTATGCGTTCCTCCATCCTCTGGCCAGTCATTACTCAAACAGGCAGCTGCTACTAATAATTTAATGATCTTCTAAGTTTTCTGTGGAAGTGGTCAGTGAAGCGAAGGATTGTGCTTAGTAGCCATTTACTGTACCGTGTCAATGTGAAGAGAAAATGGTTTTGTGTTACCATATAGAACCCAGCAAATAAACTAAACTGGCTTAATGTTTGTCACATCATTCCAAATGTTCAGTGTAATGAAGTTGATGATTAGTAAATTCTCATTTGTCTCCAAGTAAATTGCATACATGGTTTAATTTTCACTCAAGGAACTGTCTTGAGGACATGCTAGATGTGTTGTATTTTTCCATAACTTATCATTTATTAAAAAAGTGTATTGTTGAAAAAACATTGTTAAATTATTTTGCAGCAGAATAAAGTCTTTTTGACTCCATTTCCTCTTTTTAAATGTGCAAAGCAATGTTTCACTGCAGAGAAGACACTCATGTTGTCTACATAATCTTTTAGAATCCAAACATCACCAAGTCTCTGCAGAAGAGAGGGTCTGTTTTAGCCAACTACTTACTGCAAGACAAATCAGTGGGAAGGTTTGTATGATTGACAGCTTACATTTATTTATTTATTTTATTTTATTATTATTATTATTATTTTTTTTTTACTGTAATGAGGCAGACAAGATTCAGTTCTTTTTTGTGTGTGTTGATTCTAAAGACAGCTGAGCTCTTCTGAAGAGTTGGAGTTGACCAATACGAAAGAGGTCACAGATTCATCCAAGACACGTCTGCCGTCATGTAAAGTCCTAGGTGAAAATGTTGAGCAGATGCAAGCTGAGGTGGGGAGAAGCTTAAATATTCCCTCTTAAAAGCATAAGACTGGACCAAGAAAACTTTCAAGTTTGGTACCTTTTACTTTGATTTTAGAGCAGACTTGTCAATCCACATCGAGTGTTCAAGGTGGTATTTCTGGGTAACTCGGGGGTGGGTAAGACCTCCTTCATCCAGCACTACTGCACAGGACACTGCTACAGTAAAATGAGTTCCACCGTGGGTAAGCAAATCTTCAATTTTACCACTAGTATATATCTTTGACTATTTGACACAACAGCTTTAATCTCTTGTATTGGGTAATTACAACACCCTCTACACTTATGGGCACATATTTATTAAATAGGGGAAAGAATTCCCACATTATAAATCCATCTATTGTCTATACCCACTTAAACCTTGCAGGGTTGAGAAGCACCAGTCTATCACAGGGCAATATAGGTGTTTATATATAACAAGATAATTGTTGCCACACTTATTTGTATAATTACTATAAATGGAGGGGGGGTTTACTGAACATAATTTTCAAAGCTTGCTGCTGAACTACATTATCTGGGTATTACTGGTTATCATGGCTGTTCTGTTCTATAGAAATATCAACATGTAAAGTTTGCTAAACTTTGAGACTGGCGCTGTAAGGGTTCCTAATTCCCATCTTTTCCAGCTCTATATCAGAAAACTGTGGGAACAAGTTTATATTTCCAGACTTTAGTTGCCGTCTCATTGTCCAAAAGTTGTTACTGCCTTCATGCTCATGGACTTACTTCCCTCTTGGCTCCTACCTTCTTCTCTATCTCTCTCTGGTTTATCTATTATTCCTTGTGCTCTTACTTCTTCCACGCCTTGTGTCTTTTTGTCTTTCCATCTTACTGTGTTACTGTTCATTTTTGTCTTTCCTTTTTTGCATCTTTCTTTCCCCTTCCCCTCCTTGCATCATATCTACCATCCTTCCTTCTATCCTTCCTTCATTGTATTCTACTGCTCTTCCTTGGCTTTCTTTTGGTCATTCATTCCTGCTGTTTCCATGCTTTCCTTCCTCATGTCCTCCATCACTTCCATCCTTGTTCTCCAAGTTCCTTTCTTTCTTGTGTCCTTCATCCCTGTTTTGTTTTGTTTCTCTCTTCCTTCTGTCAGTTGTTCCTTCCTTCCTTTCTTCCCTCCCTCCCTCCCTCCCTTCCTGTGTCTGGTCTCTGAAAATTTGAGTCAGGAAAATCCAAAGCAAACTTTTGTGTGTTGGAACAACACATTTACCATCTTACCAATTATTGAATAAGTTACTTTGGGACTTTGGTTAAGTAGTGTGATTATATTTTTAAATATATTGAATTTTTAGTATTAATCCCAACAATATTTTAGTTTTCAAACATTAAGTATAGTTTGTTGTTGTCTTGAGAAATATAATCCTTCTATTATACATTTTCCCATCCCTTGTAGGGACCATAAACTATGTACTTCAGATAAGACTAAAATTGAAAACAAAAAAACAGTATATGGGAAAGCAGTTCATGCCTGCTGTTGGTTATGGTGGAGGATCTGTGACACAGCATGATTGTTTTTCTTCCAAGGCCCTGGGAGCCAAGTCTGCCCTGCATCAAGTCTTTCAATTACCAGAACATTTTAAATAAAAATGTGGAGACATCTTTTAGAAAATTGAAACTGGGATGTCCTAGGATTTTTGATAAGATGGAGAAAAATCTAGAATCTCAGTCACCAGACCTAGACTCTACAGAAAAAATATGAGGTAAAGAGGAGAGGAACCACGACTCTGGAGGATCTGGAGAGTTTGTGCAAAGTGGAGTTATCAAAAATCCATCTGCAGGCTCCACAATAAGTTTGGCACAGTTGGTTTTGATAAAAACAATTATTTCTTGTTCAATGTCTTGTTTTTTTTTCTCACCACTAAATAATTTCTAAATTTTCAGTGTGAGAACACATTACTACAATATAGACACATTTATTTTACCTCTTTTTTCTTTTTTTTTCTTTTTTTTTTTTTTTTTTTTACCAGGAATACGAGTAAGTGTGGGGAGTCTTGTCCTTGACTGATTATGTATCTATACATATAACTGCAACACCCTTCCCTAATACAAATGCATCTGGAACTTTTATGCTAATCATATGCACTGAAATCAATCAAGAAATGGAAAAACATCCATTCTTGAGATTTTGAAAAATATAAATTTCAAAGTGACAAAATGTCTTCTTAAGACATACAACCTTTGCAGTTGGTTCTAAGACATTTTATATGAATAAAACTATTATTACTAAGAATACCAGAGATTTTAACGCCTATTACTTCAATACTAAAGTTTAAAATAGAGAGAAAAACAGAGGGACGCTTCTCAAGGACCAATATCATCAGTTTAGAACGGACCTGAACCATGGAGCATGCGATTACAAGGCGGCCTCTATGGTTACAAAGTTTTTCAGTGGGTCTACTCTGTGTGACAGACGTCACACCATTTCTCAACTGCCAGCTGAACTTAATGACCCACCGCCAAGAGTGTCTGAATCAACATTAAGTTTCATGCTTCATGGAACTTAACCACCCGTCTTGGGCTGAGGAGATTTTGTTTCTGCATGGACCAGTTGAGGTTAAAGAGGTTTGGGTAAAACTATGCTCATTTACGTTCAACCTCAAGCAGATAAAAGCTTAATTGCTTGGTGCCTTATCGTTCTGCATAAACTTAGAAGGGTTTGACTACATCCTTGATCTTATTTGAATAATGATAATAAAATGTGTTTTAAGCAACACTAATATTAATTCATCATGCAGATTAATGCTACATCCTTAAATGCACTTTTAACCAGTCTGTTCTCGAAAGGACAAACACCCTGCTCTGTAAACAATCACATGGAAAGGCACTCTGTCATGTCTACCTGACAGAAATACACACCTAGTATTTACACTTAGTCACATGTCTGGTGCTGCTTGACATCAGAGAGGAGGGATTAGGAAAAAAGTGTGCCTCACTTTTAACATATTGTCACCTTCTAGTCCAAAACTTCAAAGTACGTTATTGGAATTGTATGTGTGAGACCAACACAAAGTTGTGCAGAACTGTGTTGAAGAAAAATTACACAAGGGTTTTCACATTTTGAACAATAAAAATCTGAAAAGTGTGGCCCACATTTGTATTCAGCCCCCCAGAGTCAATACCTTTTCGAACCATCTTTCAATATAATTACAGTTGGAGACTTTAGGGTATGTCTCTGCCAGCTTGGCTACATCTGGAGACATAAATCTCTCCCTTATGTTCTTCACTAAAAAGCTCAAGCCCAGTCAGATTGGGTAGAGAACATCTGAGAGCATCTATTTTAATTATTGCCACAGATTTTCAATGGGATTTAGGTCTGGACTTTGACTGGGACATCATAGCACATAGTTAATCTTTGATCTAAGCTATATCAATATAGTGTAAGGTTCCTTTTTTCGTTTAGAGTCGTCATCCTGCTGAAAGGCAAACCTCTCCCGCAGTTTCATGTCTTTTACAGCCTCTATTAAATTTATTTCAGTTTAGCCTTGTATTTAGCTTCACCCATCTTTCCATAAACTCAGCTTTCCTGTTCCTACTGCAGCATGATCCTACTCACTTTCCTCAACACTTTTCAGACTTGTGTTTGTAAAAAAAAAAAAAAAAAAACTTATTAGAAAAATAATATATGCTTTTCCTTTAACTTCCCAATCATGAATTGTTGTGTGCCGGTCTGTCGCATGAAATCCCGGTCAAATACAGTGAAGTTTGTGGTTGTAACAAGACAAAGTGTGGAAAATTTCAAGAGTTATACATACATTTGAAATGCACTGTCCAACCTGGACAGGAGGTTCTCTCAAATCTACAAGTAATCTGGGAATATCTTTAAAATGCACAAGGGAAAGAGTGTGTCAAGCCACACAGAAGAACTCTGCATGGCTACTGTCTGAGGAGCTGTGATTACATCTAAAACTGGCTACTTATAACATTTAAATGTCCAAAATCTGTAGCAACTATTTTCTAAATTAGAACTTCAAAAAAAGGAATGTTAAAACAAAACTGTGCTGTGAAACAGAATAGGTTTTGGATGTTTTTAGACCGTTGGAGGGTGTTGTGATGAAGTTTTGTTATTTCTAGGTATAGATTTCCAGATGAAGACTCTAATTCTGAACTCCACCACTATCACATTGCAGCTGTGGGACACTGCAGGCCAGGAGAGGTCAGATGCAGGACTTTAAGCTGCAGAATCTTTGACCAATCTGTTATCAGAGTTATCAGTGAACTATCTGGTTATAATTTAAATGTTATGTTTCCAGATATCGCAGCATCACTGAACAATATTACCGAAAGGCAGACGGCATTCTTGCTATGTATGACGTAACTCACACCGCCTCCTTCAGTGCAGTAAGAGGATGGATGGATTCTGTGAAGGTAAGTGGGTGGACCTGTTCTGAGTAATGCAAATCAGTCATTTGAATCCAAACACAGGTTATTGAGGAAAATGAGCACTCAGAATCTCAGTGCCATAACAATGATATTTGTGTTTGAAACAAGAACTCGTGTGGGAACCCTTTATTTATTTTACACTTGAGCAGACCAAGTTATTCAGTGTGGTGTGTTTTCCCTCCAGGACAAGATGTGTGAAGGGACTGTGCTGATGCTGCTTGGAAACAAGCTGGACTTAGCAGACAAAAACAACAGAGAAGTCATGAGACCAGAGGGCGAGAGGCTGGCAGAGGTCAGCTGCATTTGAATATTCAAAGAACTTTCTGCACTGATTCACACAAATTTGCTACCAAGATGAAATAAGCTATATTAAAATATCAAAATAAATACAAGGTTTGTCTTTTTTTTTTTTCTGTTGGCCTCCACAGCATTACCAGGCTTTGTTCTATGAGTGCAGTGCCAAGACTGGATATAACATGGATGAGCTGATGGTTCACCTGGCTGAGTATGACACAGCAGAATGTTTCTCTTCCACTTACAGTGTCTTGGAAAAGCATTCCCAACCCTTGTGCATTTTCACATTTTATCATGTTACAACCACAGAATTCAATGCATCTTATTGGGATTTAATGTGACTGACCAAAATACAGGGCAATCCTGGAAGAAAACCTGTTTGAGGCTGCAAAAGACTTGATTCTCATAATGCAGATTCGTCTTCCATCTGTCTAAAGATACAGGCAGAATTGAGATGGAATGGTTTAAATCAAAGCATACTTATGCGTTAGAATGGCTTGGTCAAAGTCCAGATCTAAATCCACCTGATAATCCCTGACAAACTCGAAAAATCTCTGCTTGCAGGCAATCTCCATCCAGCGTGACTAAGTTTGAGCCATTTCACAAAGAAGAAGAAAATTCAGACTCTAAATGGGCAAACCTGGTAGAAACATGCCCCAAAAGTATAGTGTTGTTGTTGCAAAAGGACATTCTAAAAAGTATTCACTGAGGAGGGCTGAATACAAAAATCTGTCACACTTTTTGGATATTTATTAGTAAAAAAAATGGTCACAGTTAATTTTTGTTTAGCTTCAAAGCTATGCAGTATCTTGCACTGATTTAAAATCTTGAAGATATTGAAATTTGTTGTTGCTTTGCAAAAAAATGTGAAAAAGTTCTAGTGGTGTGAATACTTCAGCGAATCATTGTTAAAAAATGAAACAAAAAAACCCCTCAAAATGAATAAATATTCAACCAGAATGAAATCTTGGTTTCACTAAGGTTATTTTTGGTAGCTTTAATACAGTTGTTGCCTAAACCATATGATCAATTTAGAAGTTGCAGTTTTAAACACTTCATCACTTCTTAAGAAAAATGTAGCACAGTTTCTGGATCTCAGGCCACGTCTTTAAATACATGTATGAATAAATTAACATCTGAAGAAAACCAGAACAAGTTCCTCAGTCTTGTGTGCAGTAAATGGAAAAAAGCTTTTAGATCAGCAATTAACCTTCCAAACTGCTCAGAATCAAATTTATGTCGGCAGAGTAAGAAAAAGCAATTAATTCAATGATTAGAAAATGTTCCCTTTAAATTTAAATTTTTACTTCTTATTTGGACATTGTAGGTGTATATGTTAAATTATTGCATAGACTGTACTTCCTCTCAGACAAACTGGCAATCAGGGGAGTAAAACAGAAACTTTTTGCTTAATTAAATTTGTGGTTTATTTATTTATGTGTTAATTTTTTATTTATTTTTTTTTTTTTTAAATAAATTCTCTCTATTTTAGGATGCTGGTGACCAAGGATGATCGGCAGTGTGATGATGCTTTTTTACTGACAGAAAACACTGCTCAGAGAAGTTGCTGCACCCTCAGTAAAAAGTAGATTTGTTGCTTTTGGAGAACTTTGTTTCTGGAAAACCCCCAAGATTTTCAGTTCGGTGTCTCTCACCAACAAGGACTGTCCAAAGTCACTTCATTACACAAGAAATTGTAGCACTTTTCTGTAAAGTTCTTTGAACAACTAATGTAATTTTTTTCATACTTTGTATTGTCATGTCTTTATTATAAAATATTTGGTTTTATGATTTTTTTTCCAGTGCTTTTTTTTTTTTTTTTTTAAATCACCTCACTTAAGAGTTTTGCTGCATTATAAAGCCCGTGTGAATATGTAGCCAGATGGGGGCAGACAAGTCCTCTGTGTGGATTGTGGAGGCGGCGAGGTGTCTGTGAGGCCAAAAGAGGAGGACAGACGCTCATATAGGAGACTGTGAGGGTCAATTGAAAACTTACACTGTTGCAGTTCTGCTCCAGCAACAGTATCGTAGTCACAGCAGGGTTAGTGGGATCTGCTCAGTTACCCTGAGAGTCATCATCCCTCTGGGCCACATCGTCTAAATTCAGGTAGGACTGTTTTCTTTCAACAACAACAACAAAAGAGAGCAGCTTTTTCCATTACACAGTGGGTTAAAAATAACTCAATGCAATCAAGGTTGTCTCATATTTAAGTTAAGGTTGGACAAGTTTACTGCTAACTGAAATGTATACATTTTCTAATATCCACTGTCCCGTTCTTCTGTTTTGATCTTATGTTTAGAACAAATTTATATTGTAAATCCAAAGTTTTTAAGCTCGAAGCTTATGATAGTTCAGTTAAAAAAAAAACAAAAAAACATTTCATTGTAAAGTGAAAAGTTAAACATACCAGGTGTAGAGTCAGGGGGTCAGCTTAAGTTACTGAGATGGAGACCATACGACCGTGTGCTGGCTGACATGTGACACAAGTTGTTAAGTATGTTTTCCCCACAACATATTTGATTTCATCTCTGAGCTCTTTCCATGCCCCCTTCCATCCCCCTCACCTTGTATAAATTTGGTGCCAGCATTTTAGTCAGTTTATGGTTTAGTCAAAGGAAGGAAACTGTGTGCATGTTGTCAGATAAATTCATTAAAGCTACAGCTGGGTTTGAACTCATCTCAGTACATCTCCTTTTCACACCAAAGGTGGAAGTAAAGCCAACTAAAAGAAGAAATTACTGAAATGCATTTAGGCCACAGCTAGCTAGTTTTAATCAGACACAGAGCTTGTGGTGTTTAGGCTTTACCCTGACACCATGCAAGTTTTACTGATAATCTTATCCAGTACAAGAGCAAGATTTGAGGTGTGACCTAAATTCAGAGCCTCTTAACTCTCTGTGCTGTCAGGATCTTTTGTATTTGGAAAAAATTACTTTGCTGATGATGTTTGCAGACATTTAACATATTGTTTTTCAGAATGGAAGCTCGTTATAAGAAGAAAAACACATGTGGGATAATTTGCCTGAAATATCTGCTTTTTCTCTTCAACATTTGTTTCTGGGTAAGTTTGAGAATAAGAGGCTATCATATAAATAAAAAAGAAATCTATGCATAGCTACGTGTTTGTTTAAAGTCCATCCATCCATCCATCCATCCATCCATTAATTTTAGCTGACTCATTTTGATGCCAAGGAGCAGTGGCTCTGTTACCTGTTCCCACATGGATGATGGAGCTCCTAACCCTACAGCTCTAAGACTGACCCAGGCTCATTTCAGCCCCTTGTATCCTGGATCTTGGTTTCTTGGTCATAATCCATGTCTTATGATCATACGTGAGAGCTAGAACATTAACAGGCTGGTTCATCAAGAGCTTTGCTTCTTGTTTTTTTTTCTTCACCACAACAACAACGCCGACATAACTGCAGAGAAGGCTCAAATCCATCTGTCCTTCACCTAATCTATGCTACCACTTATGAACAAGACACCAGGTTACTTGAACCTCTCCGCTTGAGGCAGAGGCTGACGTCTGAACTGGAGACCCGGAAGGAGCAATCCACCTTTTTCCAGTTAAGGGCAATGGTCTCTGGCTGCCTTTCATACCCTTGGTGCCCCTCCACAGAAAAATCACCTGCAAAGTTAACATGAAGGAGTTGTATGATGCTTTAACCCTGGGTTTATCATGGCTTTAGAGGAAAGATCAGACTAAGTGAGATTCAAACCGCTCAATTGTAGATGATGGCTGAAATAGGCAAACTTCACTTGGTATGGAAGGACTGGGGCGCTGTACTTGAGCCAGGCCTGACGCAGTGGAGCTTGCTGCAGAGCGCCTGCTGGTCAAAGACTGGCTTCTGTAACTGAGATGGGTCATTGTTCGATAGGTCTTTATGTTCTGGGACATATGTGAGAATAAGTTATTGTTCAGCAGTCTGATGGCCAGGGGATAGAAACTGTTTGCCATCCTGGTAGTGGAGGCTCGAATGCTCCGAAACCTTCCTCCAGAGTGCAAGAGGGAGAAGAGTATCTGTGAGGGGTGAAAGTGTTCATCCATAATGTGGGTTGCTTTGCAGATACAGCATGTGCTGAAGATAACCTAGACAGAGGGCAAAGACCCTGATGATCCTTTCCACTGTTCTTACTACCCACTGTAGGGATTTGTGATCTAAAGTAATGGAGGATTTGTACCAGGAATTTACCTGTGACCTTGCGAGGGCCCTCTTGTGGGTACTTGTGAGATAACTTACTATTTCATTGTGGTTTTATGCAAATGATCATACTTCAGTCATGCTATCAGTGGATTTGTTGATAACAGAGGATTCCTCTGAGTTTTGCTTTTCACTAGAGCCCTCATTGATGACTGTATGTCAAAGCATAGAGGAATTACAGTCATTTGAAGTATGCAGGTCAGGTGTATCCAGTGTTCTATATATGGAGATTGCAAATGGGTCAATGTGGACAATGCTTGGACATCAACACACAAAAAGCTGTCCAGAAAAGTCTTTTTTGTGTTTTTTTTTTAATCAAATTTGAAATACAAGTAGACAAGACTTTTTCTACAGTTTTATTTTATTTTCCAGTCTATACCTTCAACACTCCATATGTAATTACATAAAAACAAACAAGAAAAATCCAGGCAAGGCAAACAAAGTTTTTTGTTTGTGTTACAAACTTAATAGCTGCATACTAATTACAGATATATGTCTGACTGAAAATGTGAAAAATTTAGATTTTTATCTTCTCAAAGAAATTAAGCTTTTGCATGTACTCCAAAAGGTTCAAGAACGGCAGCTGATTTAATTTAGGTATGCTTTTTTAGGTGTTTTTGGTGATTTTTCTGCCACCAATTAAAAGTGCAGTAAGATGGTGGACTTAGCCTTTTTTCCAAGACAATTTCAACTTCCAGTATGCAGCAGTCAGCCACTATATTTTTTGACTGTGTCATAACAGTTCATATATAATTCAGATTTTCTTTCCAAACTGAATGAATGTACTCAAATTAAAATTAGGATTTGGAGATTATGCTAGTTCAATAAAGCATGAATTTATTTTTAAGGTTCTTTTTAAACATCTGGTTGGTAGAGTCTTCAGATATCATCTAAATTGTTATTGTTTTGGTTTTTTTGTATTAAGTAATTTTCATTTTCTTTTTGGTTAAAGGACAGAAATTTCTGTTTCAACACATCCACAAATCTACACTTACAATCATGCTCAATAACTTACAATATTGTTGAAAAGTTAATTTTTTCAATAACTCAATTCATAAAGTAAAGCCCATTAGACAGATTAATTACACAAAGACAGATGTTTCAAGTCTTTATTTCTGTTAATTATGATGATTTTCCACTCACAGCCAATGAAAACATGACATTTAAGTTAAGAATACTATATCAGTATAGTATTCTTTTCATACTATATCAATGAAAAATATAAAACTGAAATGTAGGGCTTAAAGAAAGGTATGTTTAACACCTGCCAAACAAAAGGTTGTTATTTTTAAAAGGTACTTTTAATCTAACAAACGAGCTTCATCAGAACGTATATTCTAATTCACTGATTATGACTGTAGGGAGTTTACAGTGAGTAAATGAGGTGTTGTGTGGTTTGCATAAGTGAAGTACCATCTGCTTAAAGTTATGAGGTACATTCTTGACATCTGGCATGTTGTGTCTCAGCTGGCTGGGGGAGCCGTGTTGGCGGTGGGAGTGTGGACCCTGGTGGATAAGAGCGACTACATCAGTTTATTGAACTCCAACTTCTACTCAGCCTCTGCTTACGTCCTGATAGCTGCCGGAGCCATTGTGATTGTGACTGGAATAATAGGATGCTGCGCCACTCTGAAGGAGATGAGGAGCCTGCTGATTGTGGTAAGGTAGTAGGTCTCACAAAACACTGAAAAAATACAACACCTTACATTGGTTACGTTTTTTTAAGGATAATATATTAGGTAATATTGTGCCTGACATTCTTGCACAATATTACAACACGAGTCTGAGAAGAGTGTGTTGAAAAGTAATCCTTGGTGACCTTCTGTCTGGTCTGCATCCATTCAGGGCAGCCTGATATGAGAGGCATGCCTGTCAGATATAATAGATAAAGTCATGCAGAGTGTGCCTTTAAGAGAGTTTAGATTTAGAGCTCAGCTCATGCCAGAGGAATGAGGAGCATCACAAGCGGCTGCTCGGGCCACAGAATGAGAGAGAGAGAGGCAGACAGTCGCAGTGAGAGGATACAATTCAAAAGCAAACCTGCACAAACAGTGTTACGTTATGTCTATTTTTATATCTCCTTGAACCGTTGCCTTTTTAAAGTCTCTCCTTCTCTTCATTCTATTGATTCATTTGATAGCATTGTTATTTTTGATTCTTTCCACTTTACTTTCAACCTTAATATCTAAACCTTCCATTAAATCCCATTTACCCCTTAAACCTATTGAACTAACATAAGGATAAAGATATTAAAGTTTGAATTGTTTTAACTCATGTAACCTATTTCATGTCTGTTCTGTAGTATTTGGTGTTACTGCTGTGTATCTTCCTGCTGGAAATCACTGCTGGAGTCCTGGCTTATATTAACTACCAGGAGGTAAGGTATTGTGTCTTTAGTTTAGCACACAGACTGACTTAAAATCAGTTACTAACATAATTTTCAGCTTACATGCAGTGCTGTGAAAAACTATTTGCCCCTTTGTAGATTTATTCTGTATTGTCAGACCTTAATGTTTCAGATCAAAAAATACCAGACAAAGATAACATTAGTAAATACAAAACGGAGTTTTCAAGTGTGGATTTCCGTTATTTAAGGTTGAAAAGGTTTCCAAACCAACCTGGAACCTCTAAATATAAGAACTGATTTCGCCATCTTTGCAGATTTTAGAACCACACTTATTCATGGATTTTTTTTCACGGTCACATTGGAGGGTTTTTGTGCATGAAGGAGCTGTTTCTAGCTTTCCTTATTTTTGATCCTGCGATAGACGAGATGCTTTTGTTCTTCAGATCATTGTTCAACTGCCCAACCCAAGTGCCTTTAAGATTAAGGTCATGAATTGATGGTTTGTGGTGGTCCACGCATTCTTCTTTAGGATTTTCTGGTGGAGAACAGATGGATCCAGGCAGCCCCTGACATCACACTAACACCAACATATTTGACTGTCGGTGTTATGTTCTTTTTCTGAAATGCTGTTAGTTTTGCAAGACACCTTTCAGAACATACCACTTTTCAGTCCACAGGATACTTTGCTAAAGTCTCAGCGGATCACTGAGATGTTTTTTTGGCAAATGTCAGGTTGGCTTTTGTGTTCTTTTTGGTCACCAGTGGATCTCGCATTGGACCTCTTCCACAGATGCCATTTTTGCCTGGTCTCATTCTTGTTGAATCAATACTGACCTTAACTGAGGCAAGTGATGTCTGCAGTGCTGTAGATGGCCTTCTGGGTTCTTTTGTGATCTTCTGGATGAGTCATTGTTGTGTACTTGGTGTAAATCTGATAGGATGACAACTCCTCGGAATGTCCACTACTGTTCCATGTTTTCTCCATTTTTGGATAATTATTCTCCCGGGAGTCCCAAAATTCTTACATTTCTGTTCTTAAATTTCTTTAGATCAGGGTATATTTTATATGTTTAATTTCTACCCTGCTTCATATTGTCAGATTGGTTCTGCTTAAGGGATTTCTTGATTCTACATGTCTGGCAGTAATCAGATTACATTTGGCTAGTTTTTTTTCCCCACACCTTTATTTATGCAGGTAAATCTCATTGCGACATGAAGTCGCATTTTCAAGAGCGACCTGTTTTACATATACATACTACACATACAAAATGACATGTTAAAACATACTAAGTCAGTAAAATCCATATAATTATCTTGACAAGATAGAACTAGAATAAAATAAAAGACAATACCAATAAAACATTAAAAACAGGAACAACCATCCAATGATTCTTTCTCTATTGACCTTAGGGGGCACAGCTTCAGATCCTGTTGTAATTTGTTCCAAGTATGGAGAGCACTGTAAGAAAATGCCTTTTTCCCAAGTTGTGTGTGTACTGAAGGAACAAAGAATGTAATAAAATCTTGTGGGAGGAGGCTGTAGTTACTGTTTAAGCTGGTCTTAGGTCAGTCACTGTTTTATTAATGAAAGTATACCAATGTATTAGTTTGTGTTTAGATAGTGAAGGCCAGTTAACCAGAGAGTACAATGCACAAAGGTGGGTAAGAGCTTTACATCCTGTGATGAATCTTAGTGCTTCATGATAAATTGCATCCAACAGGAGCTAACAGGAGTGTTAAATAATGTCACCATCATCAATGTGAGGTAACAAGGTAACTGCTACAAGTCATTTTTTCACAATAAATGAAAAACATTATTTATTTTTAAAGAACAACCCTAATTTTGATCTGAGCTTTTTTGATTATATCAATATGTGATTTAAAAGAACAATTTTCATCTATTAAAATACCTAGACATTTATAACAAGACACACATTCAGTTTGGGTTCCTTGTGTAGACGTAATAGCCGGATAGCAGCAGGGCTTTTCTTTTTGTTCGAAAACGAGTATTAAGTACTAGTTTTAGATAGAACAAATGTGACTGAATAATGTCAAATGCACCCTGCAGATGATCAAAAACTAGCAGAATGGAGTTTGCATGACAGTAAACAACTGTGTCATCAGCATAGAGATGGAGAGATGTATCAGATGCATTATGCCCCAAGTTATTTCTATAATTTGCAAAGAGTGTAGGACCCAATACAGAACCTTGAGGCGCATCTTTTGTGACATCAAGATGATAAAAGGAACAATAGTGGAATTTAACACACTGCTTGTGACCAGAAAGATAGCTTGAAAACCAGCCAATAGTTTGGTCTGAGCAGCCAATATCAAACGGTCTGTGACATAGCAGGTTATGATCTACAGTGTCAAATGTTTTTGACAAATCTATAAAAAGTGAAGATAGAACAAAGTAAAATTTGGCTAGTCAAACTGAACCAAAAACATGTGGTTAATCACAATGATTTTATGATTTAACCAAAGAAATTAAGACTCTGTAAGGGGCCAATATCTTTTTACAGCACTGTATATATCCTAGAATAAGTTAATTCATTGGTTTGAAAATGTTAGCAAATGTATATTTTGTTTTGCATGTATTTAAATCACTTCACCTTGCAAAATTAGCTTTTTGTTGTTAAAACCTAACACTGACTGAACTGCTGCACTCTGTAGAGATTTGCGCTGCATGCCATTCTCGGCATGTTCTTCATTGGGTTTCTCTTGTTTTTTCTATTCTTCTCACACCTCTCTTTCTTCCCCCCATTTCGTCACTACAGTGTTTCCCTTTCTGCCACCAGGTAATCTATTGATGTGTTTTTCTGTTTCACATCTTTTTCTTCCACAAGTTCATATAGGCCTATATTTCTAGTAAAAAGCTGAAACACACTTCTAATGGGCGTGAATGTCATTATTTTGGGGCTTAATGAGGAATTTGAAGTATTTCCTTTTTCACTGTGAAATGAGCATTTAAAAAAAAATACCTTCAATTCACTTTAAAGCAGTGGCTAAGTTTAATTTGAGACTTTCTCAAATTAAGGACAAGGTCAAAATTGCACATACAGGCTATATAGTTTCTGTTTTCTTAATTGTGGTTGCATTTTTGTATAAAGTTAATTTAAATTGGTTGGTTTTCATAGTACAAATTTTAAATGGGGCTGAGGTTGGTGTTTTTAGAAGGCCTTTCCAGAAACCTAATGTGTGGTGGCTTTTTCCATCATCACCCGATTGTGTCCGTGTCCCAACCGTCTAGTTGATGGTTTGAGGTGAAGTTGGTGGCAGTCTTCCATCTTTGTTATTCCAGCCACTCACAATGCAACAGTACATGAAGCAGCAAAGCAATCCCACAACATTATGCTTCCTCCACCATGCTTGACAGAAGGTACAATGTTCTTACGTTTTAAAGCTCACTTTGATTTCTCCAAACATGCTTCTTGTCATTGTGGCCAGTTTGCTCAATATTTGCCCTTTCTTTTCCAGTTTATGATAGGCATAAGACTTGTTGGTTCCTTGTTTTTTCCTGAACATCATAATTATTTTTCCTCATCTGAGGTTGACTGTTGTGGTCAGATGGTTCAAATTTAGATACAAGTAGGTGTTCAAGCTGGACAATCATCCAAAATACACACAAAAACTAGTTTATAAATGGATGAAGCAGGCAACCTCAGCCCTATTCCAAATTTGTGGGTTATACTTAAAACCCTGGACCATGGCATGAACTCTACTAATTCTGAAGAACGTGGTAAAATATTTAGCCTAAATTATGTTATTAGGAGCTTGTTTATTTCCACCAAAAAAGGTGGTTGAAGTGCAACTTGATAAAAGGCATTCAAACAAATATTCATGGCTCTGTATCCTGTATGTATATATTTGACCCTGTGTGTGGGATTCTGACAATGTGCAGATTTCCTGAAATCCAATAATGGTCATAAATTCAAACCTGACTACCAAATACTCGTCCCAAAAATTCTTGCAGTAAGGTTGAAAAGATCCAAAATTGATTTGACATTCATGTGCATGATAATGTGTATATGTAAACTTCTGACCAGAACCGTAAACTATTTTGTCTCTGCATTTTGTGAAGCAAAAGAATGCTTTAACCCAACAAATTAATTTAAATATCCTTCAGGAATTTAGGGAATCTGTGGGTATCTCTGAGTTATGTGTGGGCATTGCCAAGGTTGACTGGAATGCTAAAAGGGAGGAAAGAAACCTGACTACAGACTATTTTTATTAAAAGGAGGAGCATCTGATTTTTTTTTTTCCCTTCACTAAAGTGTTTCTTCTGTCTCACAGCTGGATAATGAGCTCAGACAGAACCTAAAGTTAACCATGCAGGAGAAATACCAGCAGCCAGGCCAGGAGAGCATCACACTATCTGTTGATAAGCTACAACAAGAGGTGTGAACATTTCTTTCTTTTATGGTGACAAGAATCGTCTCAAGACAAATCTGTATGAGAGGAGCAAAACTAACTATCCTTATCATTAAAAGAATGAAAACAATTTTAGTCAGAATTTTATCTTTGTTTGTTCCTCCCACTCAGTTTAAGTGTTGTGGAAGTCAGAACTTCTCCGACTGGACAGAAAGTCAGTGGATCCAGAGGGCAAAAAATCAACAGCTTGTTCCTGACAGCTGCTGTAAAACTCCCAGTGCACTCTGTGGTCGGAGAGATCATCCATCCAACATCTACAGGTTGGAGGTATAGTGCCTTGCAAAATAGTCATATCCCTTCACCATTTCCATTTTTTTAAACATGTTCAAACAACAAATTTAAGGTATTTTTGGGGGATGTTATGTGATAGAGCAACACAAAGTAGCACTTGTAAATATGAAATGGAAGCCAAATGATACGTTTTTGACAGAACTTTAGAAAAAAAATGGGGGGCTTTAGGGGTTGCATGATGTCACAGTTGGTAGAACTAGGCCCTGGGTTTGAATCCTGGCCTCTTTCTGCATGGAGCTTGCATGTTTTCCCTGTGCCTGCGTGGTTTCTTTCCAGTTACTCTGGCTTCCTCTCACAATCCAAAACATGACTGTTAGATGTGAGTGTGTGCATGGTTGTCTGTCCTATGGATCTCTCTGTTGCTCTGTGATGGACTGGCGACATCTCCAGGATGCATCGCGTCTGTTACCCAATAACTGCTGGAGAAAGGCACCAGCTCCTCCGCGACCAGTCATGGAAAAACATGTATAGAAAACAGACGGATAGATTTGTCTCCAGCTCCCTCTCGGTCAATAATCTGCAGAGCTGCTTTTCATTGCCGTTACAGCTGCAAGTCTTTTAGGGTGTCCCTTTACCACCTTTTTACATATAGAGACCAACATTTTTGCCCAGTCTTCTTAGCAAAAAAGCTCAAGCTCAGTCAGATTGGATGGAGAGTGTCTTTAAACACGGATTTTTCATGTATCCTTTTCTTTCCAGTTATAGACCTCTCTACAATTGCTCTATCACATTGATTCCTTTTAAATTGCACTGAAGTTTGAGGCTGTAACATGACAAAATGGGAAAAAGTTCAAGGGGCAAAAATCCTTTTACAAATTGTTCACTTCTCCTTCATAACTAAATGTTCCAGAACATTTTACATTTTTATTTCATTCTGTTTCATTCCCACCCAGGGAGGATGCATTGAGAAACTAGAGGATTTCATCCAAAGCCAGTTGTATATTCTTGGGGCGGTGGGTATTGGGATTGCATTTCTACAGGTAAAATGAGGAAGATACAGGAGAGTATTCACAACCTGTGAAATGTGTAAGAGGAACTAACAAGTTCCGTACTTCTGTTTCTTTCCAGCTTGTAGGGATAATGTTCACCTGCTGCCTTTGTCGAAATCTGAAGGAAGATCTGTACTGATGTTGGAACCCCTTTAATATAGCATTCTTGACTGTGTACCCTTTGTTTGAATGATATAAACCCAACATCACCCACAATATTGCTGTAAAGTTGGGAGCGGAAATTTTGACAACAGTGTTTTTAAATTACAAACACCACTGATGTTATAAAGCTGCTGGACAGCACCAATCTCTTCTTTTTCCCTAAGAGTAAATTCTACTTATCTCACATTTTATGATGAAGTATGAGGTGCAAATAAACTTCTACACAAAAGAAAAAACGCAACAGAACAGAAATATATCAATGCTGTTGATATTTAAGCAGAGGTGTGTTTATGTACCACAAGGGATTTAGTAAAGGCTGTGGAAGCCATCTCCTCCACGTGCTAAAAAATGTGTTTTATAATTATGACTTTGCCAGCTCATATAACTTTGTATCTCATCAGCCTTAGCTGATTCATAATGATGAGATACTCTTTCATTATGTTTTAGTATCTCATAATGCTATTATGTAATAATTATACAGTGTCATATTATTGAGGACGCCACAACTACATTATTGTCAGAATTCTAATGCATTTTTATTTTTTTAAAAAAAAGAGTAAGGTAGATATCTTTAAACCTGTTTTGTTGCTATGCGAATGATTGAATAAAATTTGATTTATTCCAAAAATATTGACGGCTTTTATTTTGAAATCATTTTGCGGATGTTGTTGTCAGCTGACCTTATTTCCGCCTTCGATCGTTTTTCACACTTCTGCATTTAATTCATTCTTGGCAAAAAAAAAAAAAAAACAACAAAAAAAAATAAATAAATAAAATGTCTGCGAAACCAACCTGTTTAATTGTGGCCAGCGCTTCATCTCAAGGTGAGTCCACTGCAGCTCTCACAGCTTAGTTTTAGAACAGAGCCGTCATTTATGCAGCCTGTTAGCTGTAATCCAACACTATTATCTATGGTTCACTTAAACTACAGCTGAATGTGCTGTTGTAGAGCATTATTGTCTCTTTAAGTGTTAAACAGATGTGTTTTATTCGTTCAGGAGTCTCAGCCAAATCCTTTCTGCAGTGCTTCAGTCTTTGCAGCACAGCTTTCAATCTGCAGACCGCCACACCTGGGGTAAGGAGCTTGCAGATGAATGAATGAATGCCTAAAAAGCTAGTGCAAACGCCGAACAACGTCCTGAATGTCGTGGTGACATCCTGGAATCAATGTAGCAAACTAATCTCATCCCGTCAATTCAAAGTTGCATTCTGCAAAAATACAGTCGTGAAAAATTTTGTTTTTTTTTAAAGTATGCTTTAATAGCTAATTGGGGAAAATCTTTAAATTCCTTAATGTTCTGTTGGATCCAAAACTACTCAAATATAAAAAAAATAAATAAAAAAAAAAATAAAATCCGCAGCACGTCATTTACTTTTGTGTGCTTTTGTCCTAAGGAGAAAATAAGCTGAAACCAGCAAGTGAGAACAGGAAATCACTACTGACCAGTTAATTTTTAGAAAAATGTTTACATATTTGTTAAAACTGTCACCACGTTGTGACAGTGTGTTATGAGACAGATAATCTGTGAAAAGATCGATGTCTTCCACCTCCTCCCGAGCCTCTTGCCATTTGAAAAAAATGCACCGCTCCTGACCAAAACCAACCAATCAGAGCCAGGATGCGTGTCTTACCGCTGTCAGTCAATCTCATTTACGTGTTACTAAATGTGCTAATGGCAGAGAAACAACTTACCGTTCCAGGAAGGCCGAAGTAGCATGGCCACCGATTACGACGGATAACATCGTAATCGGTGGCCATGCTAACTAGCTTAGCCTCTGCGAACTGCAGTGGAGCACAGAGGGAAAGGGGAGGGGGGAGGGTTGATCAGCGCCACAGGCACTGTGATTGGTAGCCTAAAACCCGCTGATTGGTTGTTTCTAGATAGCACTTGGAAGAATACAGAGGAGCTTGATTTTTTTTTTTTTTTTTTTTTTTTTTCAGATTATCTGTCTCATACCAAACTGTCCAAACATAGTGACAGTTTAAACAAATATTTGGAGAAAAAAAAATTATATATATATATATATATATATATATATATATATATATATATATATATATATATATATATATATATATAAAGTTACATATTGCAGCTTTAAAACTTTATCAGTGCATCCCTGCCTTAAACGCTCCTTGTTATAGGAAGTTGATTTGAATCTATAAGAAAATGATTAGACTACAAGATAATCCCTAGCAATGCATCAAGCCATATGTCCCCTATCTTATTCAGATTTTTGGTAAACTAAGAGCAAATTGTGTCAAAATTTGCACTGTGTTGATGATGTGTTTAAAGACCAAATAAATGTAGTTTTTTTTCTGTTTTGATGCATTTATTGAATGAGGAAATAAATCAGATTTCTCAGTATTTCACCTGCTGATCAGAGACGGTAAAGATAGAATTTGCGGATGTGAAGTAAAATGTTTACTGAGGTAGACTACAGACATCTGAGAAGGTTCATGCAAACGAACTTTAAGATTCTTTTGCCACTAACAGTTTACGGCATGCTGTTCATCTCAGTTGCCACAGTTTGACGTCAGTACTTTATAATCTGTTCTATGGTTGCGTTTTTTGTAAATACAGGGGAAGACAATAGATTTTGTGGGAGTTGATGAAAGCACAGCTAGATGGGTGCAGGACTTCAATGTGAAGTCCTATGCAACTCCAGCCAAACTGGAGTCTATAGATGGTGAGAAGAATTCATTTCACAATCTATCTGCTATTTTTATGTCTGCAGCTAATATTGGTTGGACTCTGCTCAGTTATGATCCGCTTATCCTTTCCAAGGTGCCAGATACCAGGCGCTGCTCATCCCTGACTGCCCCGGAGCACCGAATGACCTGGCACACAGCGGCTCCATGCACCGAATTCTCACACAATTCATCTCCCAACAAAGTGAGTTCCAGACTTGTGTTAATGTCTTCTCTAACAGCCTCAGTCCTGGCTGCATTTATGTTTTCTCCGCCTTGTGCAGAGCCCGTGTGCGCTGTTGGACAGGGAGTGTCAGCACTGTGCTGTGCCACCGAGGGGCAGAGGTGGCTCTTCAGTGGCTACAGCTTAACAGGGGTTAGTGTTCTCTTACAGGGGGAGTATTTACTCAGGCTGATGGCTTGTGTACAAGCTACCTAATAATCGATGTTTTCTTCAAAGCCGTCTGTGTTTGAACTGGTGCGTCAGCCAGACTTTGCCAACCTTCCCCTTATTGTGGAGGATTTTGTGAAAGACAGCGGAGGATCTTACACAGGTGAGCGACTGCGCTGCACAGAGACACAAAACGAATACTTGATTGTTTCTTAAACCGCATTGCGCTCAACTCTTTTTTTCCCCAGCAAGTCAAGAAGACGCCGTGCACGTGGTTGTGGACAGACACCTAATAACTGGACAGAATCTGCAGTCGACGTTGCTGGCAGTGAATAATCTCATCCTCCTTTGTAATGCCAAATAAAGGTTTCTCTTTGTCTGGATCTGTGTCAGTAAACAAGCATTTATCTTGAACAAATCACTGAAGATGCAGGGATCAGCTGCAAATACAGACAAGTACTTGTCAGACGTCTAGGCAAAAAGTCACAGACCTTAGCCTTGCTACAATGCAACCAGAAAGTATTCACACGCTTCAATTTTTTCCACATTAGGCTTGAATATTCTGTTTAATGATCTGCACCCAGTAAACGATGACAGGGCAGAACAGCTTTTTTATTGACAAAAGCATTCCTTAAGTATCCACACCCATACCTTGATATTTTGTTGAAGCACCTTTGGCTGTAATCAACCTCAAGTCTTGGACTAATCTCGACAAGCTCAACACCTGTGTTGGTTTCCATCCTCTACAGGAAAAAACTGCAGCAAGGAGTTCTGTTCAGTCTGACAGTTTGAATGTCAGACAGCCATGTTGAGATCTCTCCAGAGATGTTTAATGGAATTTAAGTCCAGGTTCTGGATGGGCCCGTACCCCTTCTTTCTTATCTTGGTTGTGTATTTTGTCAGTCTAGTCTGACGTCCAGAACTTTCTGGAGCAGGTTTTCCTGAAGTATCTATGTTTTGCTGCTGTCTTTATACCTTCAATGCAGATTACTCACTATGTTTGCATCACAAAATATCAACTCTCTGGCATGATGCTGCCACCACTGTGCTTCACAGAAGATATGGCCTTAGCAGTACCCGAATGAAGGTTAAAGCTCAGATTAAAACAGTCAGTTTTGAGAATTTTGTCTCTCCTGGTCTGTAAAATCTCTGCTGTTCTTTTTAATAACGAGGAGCTTCAGTCTGGACACTCTAGCATAAAGCCTGCTTGGTGTACTGGGTGGACAATGGTTCTATCCACAAAGGAACACTTAATCCTTGCCTTCGTCACTTCTGACAGAGGGCCTTCTTTTCCCTATTATTCAGTTTGGTCAGCCGTTCCTAGCGGTTCCTCCCATATTCCGTTTCTGAAAAATGGAGAGCTTTTCAGGATGTTTAATGTTTGAAAACATGTTTTTCACTGAGTCATTACGTGCCATTTTGTAAAGGAAAAAAAAACAAAACATTAAAATCTAATTTACAATAAGTCAGTAACAAAATGTAAAAATGTGAAGGGGTGTGAAACCTTTTCCAGGAAACTGTAGGTGTTAAAGTCCTGATCACCATGCTTTCTGAACTGTACAAATCACAAATATGAAGTACCAATGTTTGCTTTAAGTGCTTTTTTTTTTTTTTTTTAAATAATTTGTCCACATTTTCATGACCCTCAAACCAGCTGATTATTTTCCAGACTTTGATTTTCTTTCTGTGCTGTTTTTTTTTTTTTTTCTTCCTTGTCCAGTTCAAAGAGGCAAAAAAAAAAAAAAAAAAGATGAAAAATGCCAGTTCAACATTTCCTTTATCAAAAAGTCCAATGCTTATAGGAGATCGTAGAAATAATCGAGTCCTTGTCCCATTTCCCATAAAGAAATTCCTGTTCCCAGTTCGGTAGCCAAAGAAATCCTCATGTGGATTGACTGCAAAAAAAAAAAACAAAACAAAAAAAACCCCCAGAAAAATATTTTACCTTTCTTTACTGTTGTCAGTATACTTTACACTGTAATAAAAAGGTTTACCTTCAGTGAAGGATAGTACACCACATGCTTTACAGCACTGCTTCTGGGGAGAAAAGGAAGAAAATGTATTTAAATATGCTTTTCAGAGTTGAAACTTTAACTATGTTGTTCTGATTTAATAATCAGTACCTTTTGTAACTGAAGTGATGCTCAGCAGAGTATTCATCCCAGAGAATCTTTGGCCTTTGTTCTCGCAAAATCTCAATGTACCTACAGAGATCAGCCAGGAAATAGAAACTGTTAGAGCTCCTAAAGGTTTCTCCTCATACTCATGCTGCATTAGATTTGTCTCAGGCAGCAGTTGAAACTTTGACCTGAGAACGGCTTTATGCCTGACAATGATCTGGTGGTAGATCTTAAAATCCATGACATTTTGCATATTACTGAAGCTAGAAAGCTGAGTCTAAACTCATCAATGGACTGAAATGAGGAGGCCTGTTGACAAGTAATGTCCTCACCATCTGAGAGAACTTTTGCAAGATAGAGTGAGCAAATGTTGTCAAGTCACGACATGGAAGGATGAAAGACTCCTACCAAAGACGAATGAATGCGACACTTATGTTCTACTGAGTTGTCTGCAACGAGATTTTGCATCATATTTCAATTTTATACAGTTTCCCCTTTACCAGTATTGTATTTAAAAAAAAAATTACAAGGATGGGACACAGTAAGAGATGGAAAAGTTTTGAAGTGGTTCATGTTCTTCACAAAATACCTTCCATTCCAGGAGGGGTTTGTAGACGTTACATGGACTGTATTTGACCAAAACCTTGTTCACAAACACAATCTGGATAGTAAGGTGTACGACTGGTTTAGCCAACCGAATAAGTTTGTTTTTAGAACATCTAACTGATTTTGATTTATGGTATGCTTTTAATATTCTGTTTTACACAAATTGAATCAAGCTGCAATTTAAGCAACTTGGAAAAAAAGTTCACTGATGTTCATAAAGTACTACAATTTCTAAAATAAAATAATAATAATAATAATAATAATAAGTCAGACAATCTTTTTTGTCATAATTTTTGCTCCTGAAGCACCAATTCCAGCCATAGTCCATGCCTTGTAAACTTTATCCAATCCTTTAAAACCTGTTCCTATCCTTGTTTCTTGGGCACATTTTCCTTCCACTCAACTTTCCATTAATACACTTGGATATAGCCCACTTCTTTAATGGTTATTGTTTGTGGTTTACTCTCGCTATGAAGGGTATTACTGACCCTCTGCTGGTCAAGTATTGAGTGTGTTATACCATACAGTATATGGTTGTCCACCTCAGCAAACAGACATTTCTATAATAAAATTTCTGTACTGGGCTTATAAAATATTCTTATAATCTGATAATTAAATTTGGTGGTGTCATTAACTGTATTCCACAATTAATCTTAAGAGACATAAAAGCCTGAAATACTGTGTGTAAAGACTCCATACAATACTTGACAATCCAAAAAACTACCACTAAGCATTTCTACACAAGAAATGATGCTAAAAAAATAATCTCTCTGGTTTTGGAGCATTAACTAAACCCTGAAGGCAAACTCAATAACGACTGAAACAAGCTAATTTAAAACTAGTAGAGAACAGTGCAGTATTCCACCAGCAGTTCTGTCTCACCTCCCACCCAGGACTGGTTCCGTCCCATGGCTCGAAAAATCAAGGCCATACAAATTCATTCCAAGCAGGATCTTTTGTCTCCACTGAGTGTTTGGTGCAAGCTGCAGAACACAGTCTCTGATCCAGGACAGGGGTGAGCTTGGACCTGCTCTGTTAGAACAATAAAAGGGAATTTCACAAAAAGAATAGAAAAAGGTTCATTTTCTTGATGTTCTCTGTCAACTTTAAGAAACACCCTCTCATCTATGGACTCACCTGGGTCCACTGGAGTAGTCGTAGGTCATGAGGCTGAATCCATCAACAACCGGGGCCAACTCCTCAAACTCCTCCCTGCCAAACATCCCTGGGGTCCCTGCACTGATAATTACGCCACATTTTTTTCCCCTTTAGTTCGAAACAGTTTACACTTTTGTTGTTTTGCACAAAAGGTAGTGCTGGATATAAAATAATTATAGTCACCTTGTCACAGCTGGTGGAATAACTAATATGCAGTCTAACTTCTTAGCATTTAAAGTCTCACATATGTGTTTCACCAAGTGAATAAGTTCCCTGTTAACAAAAGACATTACCAAAAGTTTGATTTTTGATTAATCTCAAAGTCAAAATATTAGAGTTTTCTATATCCCTTTTCAAAAGAATAACTTACTTTCTTTTGTTCCCGCCCAGCTGACTCCAAAGCTCCAGGGTAAATCCATCGAAACCCTCTGTCTGAAAGGCCACAGAATGACACTGAGCAAACAACAAAATCTCATGAGAGTTAAAGATAAACCTAATACACTTATTACCTTTGCAACATCAACTAGTTCACCTGACAGCTCCTCGATTTCATCCTCACTCCCAAACACGCTCATGTAATCCTGGTAGGACCAGCCGTCAAACAAAACTCGAGGCACTGGAAATAAACAGAGTTGGAAAACCCCAAGTCAAACCACATCCACTGACCCACAATAACAGATCACAGCACAGATGACATCTACTCACCCATCCTGACTTTTTTGTTTGACTTGCGTACAGCTTTGACCCAACCTAGAGAGACAAAACCACGTTATTTCACTCTATACCAATGAGCAGAGATTTCAAACTTAGCTGTCACTGAAGTGGATTATCGACCAGCGTCGTGATCGTGGAGTCCTGTAACGTCAAACGTCCCAGGAGCTCGTCGGCGAAGCTGAAGCCAAACTGGAGAAACTGACGACAGCTTGGAGCCAAACTGCTTGGCAATATCATAGCCATGGGCATTCCACTGCAGGACAGGGACAAATACAAAACAAAGAGATGACTGGTCAGATGAAAAATCAATCAATTCTTCTCCACTGGTTTGTCATTATTAATACGTAAACCCACAGAACCCACTGTTCTTCTTGACACCAGAACAGTGTTGATTACCCTGCGCCTCACTGAGAGAAGAAACTCCAGGCCCTGGGACATCTTTCCAAAGAGGACTTCGTGATTTGGTAATGTGCGTTGCCTCTGAAGCCCTTCAATTCATAGTAATGACAGCAGCACATGCTTACTTGGTTGAAAAATGAAGCATGATTTCAAGCACTCCACCCTTTTTAAAGAAGTCATTCTGATCTTGTAATCTAATCAGGATAACGTATGATTTAAACTGATTAACCCTGAGATGATCATTGAAATACTGACAGAATGACTAAAATAATGCAAAGGAGGATTTTCTTATTAAGTCATCTTTCATTAACTTTGCAATTAATTGCATTTCAACTAATAAGTTCTCATAAAACCTCAAACCTAAGGCAAACTTCCTCAAGTAAGTTTCAAAACATGCCAAGATTTTTATTTCCAGGCATTTCTTTAACTGTATAGAGAAGCGTGATTTCCAAAGACTGATAAGCACCATAATTGTCATTGATAATTTGAGAGTCCCAAATAATACCCATTTCTCAAGGTTGTATGTGTAGACAGCAATCTGGTTATTTGGCCGCAGTAACGACCAATCAACATCTGAACAACACCAACTAAGAATGCAGACACACTTTTTAGATGCAGACTTACAGGTGTGATATATCCCAGCACTGGTCCTTCAAATGTCTTCTTGATATGAGCACAGTATCTCCTTTCTTCCTTCACAATGTCCTTCCACTGCACATCTGCCACAACAAGGCCTCTGTCCAGCACAGACAATTCAGCTGGAGAGCTCTAAAAGGCGAAATAAAGGAAGGAAAACGTTTGAGTGCAAAAGTATTGAGTGTTTGCACTTGCATAAAAATAAGCAGTCCTAATGCACAGGTAGAGAGCAGCTATTACTTACCTGGGCTTCAACTTTCTGCAACTTCTTTGCATCTGTTTTCGACAGAGTCGCGCCGACCTGCCAACAGACAGAGCTGGCGTACAGCAGAAATATTAACATAGACTTCATTTTTGAAATGTCAATTAATAACTATCGGGCTCAGGTTTGTCAGTATAAGTGCTTCCTTCCTTCCTTCCTTCTTACATGCCACAGATGGAGCAGATTGAAAACCATGTCCTGATGAGTGACGTCACGAGACAGCGACCGTAAACGGTCCGGTCAATATTCACCCCTATGAAAAGGAACAATAAACGCGTTTGTATGATTTAAAACAGACTGCCACCGATAGAAAACTTAGCTCAACGTGTTGGTGAAGCGTCACCAAAGCTAGGTAACGTCCGCGTTTGGTAGTTTTCAAAATAAAGGTTCTGACCAATCGCAAAATATGTCCTCCTATCCGGTAGGTGGCGGTGTGGTGGATTTGAAAACCGGATGACAGAAGACAGAAGTAAACAGACGCAGAGGTATTTATGGTGCAATGCAACATTAGACGTTTGACGGATATTTAAACAACTACTGTACATATTTATCATCTTTGACTCCAAACTGAACTGTGAGTTACTTTTTAAAAATTTCTAGCCAAATGTTTCCGGGTCAACATTAACCATTAATTTTTCTGTTAACATCAATGAACTTCATTACACAGGTCAAGATCTAGAAATATAAGATCCAGCATCTCAAATCTGAACAGTCAAATACATTTTTGATTGATAAGTCATTGTTTCTTAGAGCCGACTATGCTTTATTTATTTATTTTTTGGTGTATTTAAGATTTACTGAGCAATGGCAGTGGAGAAGTTTGTGTTCAAGACGCTGGAGCTTCTACAGGAGGAGCGGGAGGCTGAAATAGAGGAAACCAAGTATGAGATGTTTTATGTTTTTTTTTTAATTTATTATTTATTATTAACAAAAAACAGCCATAGACTATCTCTCTAGGAGGACGTTAACAAAAGTATTAGTATTGCATGATTTCGTGTTTCTCCATGGTACAAGTGTGACATTAACATAAGAAATCCATTTCATTTAGCATCTGGCTTTTAGGGTGCACAAGTTTGTTTGCCAATAGACAGTGTGTAGGATAGTGAGGGGGTGTAAAATAGTAATAAAATTAAAAAATATATATTAAAATAGTAATAAAATAAAAACTCTAAAGCTCACTGTTGGAAAGAGTGCCATCATGGGATCACAAAGTCTAAATAACCACCATAAGATGCTATCTACAGGTCAGCCTTCTTTTTACAAATGTAAGCATAAAATTCCCAAACTCTACTAGTATTGAGTGTTTAGTAAGACTGCACTCCACCTGGGTCTGGCTTGTATCTATCTAAGAAAGGTCACTAGTGCCCACTGGTTAAGCAATCATCATTATGACAACTAAGATCACCTAATGATAAACTCTACATGATAATGTTGGCCATCTGCTTTAATGTGGGGTTACTTTTTTCCTGTTACTACAATATTTTTCCTGTTGGTCGTAGTCCATATTTTCCAAAGTACTAATTGTACTTGTGAAGTTCAAGGTTGCATGTTGTCATAGATTAATAATCCTTTTTAATCATTATAACCTTATGATGAAAACTGGTAGATTTACCCTTTTCATGATAACCTTTGACATATATTGTGAATAAGGAGGGTCATCAGTTTGACCTAAATTGTGTCTTCAAATTATCCTTTAAAAATCATTTTTGCTCTATCATAGTTGTGTTTGTAAAAAGACAGAGTCATGTTTTATCCTCAGGATATGGCAGGAGAACATTTCTTTGAAGGATCTTCAGAATAAAGGAGTTTGCCTGCTGAAGCTTCAGATAGGAAGTCAGTCCACAGGCCTGTATGGTCGCACAGTCGTCGTTCTAGAGCCCAGAAAGCATCTTGGTTTCTCCTCGCTTCCGAGCAACAGCTTTGGACCAGGTGACAAAGATGACTAACAGTATTACTATTGCTTTGCTTTTTGTTTTTTATTTTTTCTCAGCGTGAAATGCTTATCTTTTTTTTTTTCAGGCGATATCGTTGGCTTGTATGACACTTCTGGATGCAGTGCAGCCTCACAGATATGCACAGGGATAGTAACAAGGATCAGCCAAGCTTCTATCAGTGTGGCCTTCGACGACCTGAAGGAAGGAACCAGTTTTGATGGAGACGGTTTTTACAATCTTTTGAAGCTGGCTAATGATGTTACCTACAAACGGATGAAACGGTGAGTAACATCCGGAGGGAAAAATATCATGGAAATATCAGCATTGATCCATCTTATGTTTATAATGTGTTTTATCTCTACAGGGCCTTAAATGCATTAAATGGGTACAGAAACGGACCAGCTGCCAGTTTGATACATGTTCTCTTTGGAGACACGCAACCATCTTCTCACTCACAGTTAAGTAAGTGAAGCTTGCCACAAAACAAGTTTAAAGATCACAATATCCAGATTAAATGTGTGTATTTTACTCTTTTGTTTTATCAGGCGAGTTTGAGTTCTTTAATTCAGAATTAGACGATTCCCAGAGAGAAGCTGTATCCTTCGCTCTTTCACAGAGAGAGCTGGCTGTGATTCACGGACCTCCAGGCACTGGAAAAACAACCACAGTGGTGGAGATCATCCTGCAAGCCGTGAAACAAGGCCAGAAGGTAGAAAGAGTTTCAATTTAGTTTAGTTAAAACAAAAAACGTTCTGCATCTTAAATAATCAGATTGATACTGCATCAATGGTATAACTGGGCTCCTGTGCATGTTCAGGTCCTGTGCTGTGCCCCCTCAAATGTTGCCGTTGATAATTTAGTGGAAAGGCTTGCTCGCTGTAAAGCCAAGGTCCTGAGGCTGGGTCACCCTGCTAGACTGCTGGAATCCATTCAGAAACACTCACTGGACGCCGTCCTTGCTCAGAGCGACAATGCAAACATCATCGCTGACATCCGGAATGATATTGACAAAGCATTGGTCAGCATTGGAGCTTGTATTCTTACTAGGATGAAGATTTGGTACTCTCTTAACAAAAAAAAAAAATTATTAAGGAACTTTGTCTTTTTTTTTTTTTTTTTTTCAGGTGGGGATAAAGAAGAAAAGTGAAAAAGGAGAGCGAGGAAACTTTAAACGTGAAATAGGGGAGCTGAGGAAAGAGCTGAAAAACAGAGAGACAGCAGCCATTGCTCAGATCCTGAAGAGTGCTGATGTTGTGTTGTCCACCAACACCGGTCTGTGGAGTGAAATGGTCCTCCATCCTCCTCCTTCAGCTTTAGTAATGAAAATAATGGAGGAAGTATTTGTGTCCGCAGGTGCATGCGACGATGGTCCTCTGAAGTTCCTGCCGGCGGAGCATTTTGATTGGGTGGTGATTGATGAGTGCGCTCAGGCCCTGGAGAGCAGCTGCTGGATCGCTTTACTCAGAGCACGCAAGTGCATCGTGGCAGGAGACTACAAGCAGTTACCCCCAACCATCAAATCACAAACGTAACAAAACAAGTTTTGTTTTTATCTTCATTAACTGTGAAGAACTCACATATGACTTTTAAATGAGCAATAAGTGATCCATTCTTTTTAAGATACACTCACCGTCCACTTTATTATGCACACATTTTCAGCATGGTTAATTTAAAGGGGGGGTATTATGTAAAATTGACTTTTTTGAGCTTTATATCATGTTGTTATAATGTCATTCCGATATCAAAGGCATTCCTGGAGTGTTGCTCAGCTTTCATGCATGTTGGGAATCTTTGAATCTCCAGTGGTAGCCATTGAGGGGTGCCTAAATGCTTGCTTTCGCAAAGCACCGCCTCTGTCCACGGAGCTCCTCCTTGGAGCTGGAGTCTCCAGCCAAGCTTCCACCTCACAGAACACCCCCCCCACACACACACAGCTCCATTAGACTAGCAGCAGCAGCAATTAGCAAACACCTGGTGGAACTGCGCATCTACTGAGCTCATTATATGAACTACGTCTCAGTCCAACACTCCAAAGAACAGTTGTAAACGACATAATGGAGGCGTTTTGTTGTTTTGATATGCTGAAGGTAGAGTATCGGAAAGGGTAGGAGTTTCTTAAACAGACAGAGGCCGATTTCAAGGCGTAAAATTGTGAAGTCAAATTTATTTTAAATTGTGTTTGCTATGTACAGCATTTTTATAACAACTGAAAGTAACATAGTTACTTGACTGTGCTATAAAATGGCACTAAGGTCCTTTTCATACCGCAGAGAGTGGTCCAAAAAGGACAAATCCAAACGTGCCTTGGTGGTGTCAAAGGTTAAAGCAGAGTGGACACATTTGTTCTGGATGATTGTTAATGGAAAGGCAACAGTAGCTCAGCCAACCATTTTTTACAACTAAAATATCCAGAATACCATCTCTGAATGTACAAGATGTCGAATCTTGAAATATACGAGCGACAGCAGCAGACGACCACACCAGATGTCATTTCTGTCAGCTAAGAACAATATTTTGGGGACAATTCCCACTGACTCAACAAAATTGGGCAACAGATTGGAAAACCATTTCTACTGCTCCATTCAGATACTAGGGTCAGAATTTGGAGTAAAACAACATGACAGCTTGGATCTATCCTGCCTTAAACTGTTCAAGCTGCTGGTGGTGGTAGTGGTGTCATGGTGTGGAAGATGTTTTGTTGACACACTTGGTAGCGACTGAGCATAATTTAATTAAGCAAGTAGTTCTGCTGATCACATCCATCCATTTAGCTACTCCCAGCTGGATAAAGTTTAAATGATCCCAAACTGGTTTCTTTAACTTGGGAATGAGGACATTGTGTTACAATCCTCTCATCAGTATCCAGATCTCAGTCCAATAGACCGCCTTTGGGATATGGTTAAACAGAGGACTCACAGAAAAATCTGCTGCAACTTTGGAAAGTTATCAAGTTAAAATGGACCAAGATTATTTCTGACAACTCGTTGAAGCTGTCGCTTTAAGAATTAAGTACTAGCAAGGTGTACCTAATAAAGTAGCCACTCAGTGTATCTGGGTTGTAACAAACAAAAATCAGGGTTAAATTGCACTTTTATGTATGTGTTGTGAAAATAAACTCCTCAACACATTTATCAAACTCATTAACCCATCCTGTTGTCATGTGGTTCTGTTTTTTTTTTTACAGAGCTGCAGCCAAAGGCCTGTCTCTGAGTCTCATGGAAAGACTTATTCAAATGTATGGGGACTCAGTGGTCCGTATGTTAACAGTTCAGTACCGCATGAACAGCGCTATCATGGAATGGGCCTCCAAGGAGATGTACCATGGACGATTAACCGCTCACTGCTCAGTGGAGGGACATTTATTGAAGTAAGTTTCCACCCACTCATGGAGAATATTTCATCTTCCCAAGGCAACAAAGGCTGACTCTGAAAACCAAAAATAAAATCCTGTCTCCAACAGAGATCTACCAGGTGTTTCCTGCGTCGAAGAGACCAGCACTCCACTCCTTCTGATTGACACCGCAGGGTGTGGCCTGAGTGAAATGGAGATCGCAGATGAGCAGTCCAAAGGCAACCAAGGTAAACACATTTTTCCTGGAAGACTGTAAAAAAAGCTCAGTGGGTTTATGGATGTTCTATTGTAAAAATTTTACTTTTACGATACCGTTAGGTGAGGTCGACATTGTTGCACTGCACATAAAGAGTTTGACTCAAGCTGGACTTAAGGCTAAAGACATCGCTGTTATTGCTCCATATAATCTACAAGTAAGTCTCACATTTGAGAAGAGCTGCAGGCAACTCTGGCTGCAGCTTCTAGTTCCAAAAGATGAAACTGAACACAGCAAACAAAGCAAGATTTTTTTTACAATACAGAAAATCTGATAAGTTATTGATGTACTTCAAACCAGAGCATTGGAAAGAAAATGTTCTGAAAAATAGCCCTAAACAATTTTCATTTTATTTATTCACAAGCCAAATAAGGAGCATTGTTGTTTGTTTTTCAAAATTACTTGATCGCAGCGGAACAAACTATTTTAAGATAAAACCAAATAGACACATGGACAAAATTGTTGGTACCCCTATAATGAATGAAAATCCCACAGTGGTCACTGGAATAGTTTGAAACTGACAAAAGTAATAATAAATAAAAATGGTCTAAAATCAACCACTGAAAATCAGACATTGCTTTTGAAATGTGGTTCAACAACTAATGAAACAGGCCTGGACAAAAATCATGGTACCTGTAACTTAATATTTTATTGCACAATCTTTTGAGGCAATCAGTGCAATCAAACGATTTCTGTAACTGTCAGTGACACTTGGGCACCTGTCCACAGGTATTCATGCCCACTCCTCGTGGGCAAACCGCTCCAGTTGTGTCAGGTTTGAAGGGTGCCTTGTCCAGACAGCATGTTTCAGCTCCTTCCACTGATGTTCAGTAGGATTTTGATCAGGACTTATAGAAGGCCAGTTCAGAATAGACCAATGTTTTGGTTTTAGCCATTCTTGATTGTTTTTAACTGTTTTGGGTCATTATCCTGTTGGAAGACCCATAACCTGTGACTGAGACCAAGATTCAGGACGACCTGTTCCAGATGCAGCACAGCAGCTCCAGAACAGAACCGAACCTCCTCCATGTTTCACAGTAGGGACAGCGTTCTTTTCTTGGTATGCTTCATTTTTGCGTCTGTCCACATGGAGCTAATGTGCCTCGCCAAAAAGCTCCAGTTTTGTTTCATCTGTCCAAAGGACTTTTTTTCCAGAAGCTTTGCAGCTTGTTAATATGCATTGTTGCAAATTCCAGTCTCGCTTTTATTATGCTTTGCTTTCCTCCTTGGTCGTGAAGTCCAGTTTGGCTCAAACAACGATGGATGCTGCAGTCTGATATGATGTACCTTGAGCTTGGAGTTCACCTTTACTGTATTTTCTTTGGAGGTTGATCTGGGCTCTTTGGCTACCATTCTTCTAATCCTTCTCTTCAATTTGTTGTCAATTTTCCAGGCCATGGACTGTAGCCAACCTCCATGTCAGGGAGGTTGGCTACAGTCCCGTGGACCATAAATTTCTGAATAATTTGTGCAACTGTTGTCACAGAAGCATCAAGCTGCTTGGAGATGGTCTTATATCCTTTACTTTCAACATGCTTGTCTATAATTTTCTTTCTAATATCCTGCAACAACTCTCTCTTTCGCTTCCGGTGGTCCATGTTCAAGGTGGTACAGACGATGTCTTCAAACAGCACAGCGACGACTTGTCACCCCTTATATTGGCATACTGACTGATCACAAGCTCGAAGACACCTGCAAGGCTCATTAGAGGACACACCTTAGTTTAACATGTTCCTATAGTCCAATTACTTTCTATCTTTTCTAGAGGTATCATTTTTTTTCCAGGCCTGTGTCATTAGTCTGTTTTTTAAAAATGATTCTGTTGAACTGAATTTCAAAAGCAATGTCTGATTTCCAGTGGTTAATTTTCAGTAAGTTTTTAGTTATTATTACTTTTGTCAGTTTCAAGTTACTTCAGGAACCATTGTGAGTTGTTTAGTCATTAACAGGGGTACCGACAATGTTGTCCACGTGTCTAAGTGAGCTGGAAAGACGGATGGATATGAGATCAGTGGACGGGTAGCTGTGGAATATTTAGAAACTAAATATTATTAACATGTAAACTTTTTGTGAAACATAAGAAACTGGGCAATAACCATTAAAATGCTTTATTTTCTCTTAAATCTTAGCATTTCTGTAGAAACAATTGTACTATTCCTTTAAGTAATCACACTTCATCTGATTTGGTATATAATACAATAATGTTTACATGTTATATGATGCATCATAATATATACTATTAACAACATTTCAAAATTTCAGTCATTAAAAGTCCAGCATCGAGCTTTTTTTTTTAAAGCGATTAAATGTTTGTTGTTTTTTAAATAATTTTTCTTCTAAAGGTTGATCTTCTGCGTCAGAATCTTTCTGCACGTCACCCAGAGCTGGAAATAAAGTCTGTGGACGGATTTCAGGGCAGAGAGAAAGAAGCTGTCGTGCTGTCGTTAGTTCGCTCCAACAGAAAAGGTTGTTTTCTAATATGAATTTCTGCTGGTTTTTACTAAATCATGAACATAAGCTGTTTTGAATTGTTTATAAACTATTTTATCTACTCTTTAGGTGAGGTGGGTTTTCTTGCAGAGGACAGACGGATAAATGTGGCCGTTACACGCGCAAGACGTCACATCGCCGTAGTGTGCGACACGCAGACAATTAGGAATCACGCTTTCCTTAAATCTCTGGTCGATCACATGACTGAGTTCGGTGAGGTCAGAACTGCATTTGAGTACCTACAAGATATCGTGCCGCAAAACTACACCCGTGAGCATAAAGACACAAAGACCACGACTTCCTCCACATCTAGCAAACAGAAGAGCAGAGATCAGGCTTCAGTTAAAGCAAAAGAAGGCCAGAAGACGACCGGCAGCACTAAGGGTAATACAGCTGGTTCACAGAACCACACAAAGTCCCACACATCAGCACAGAAAGACCAAAAAGAGAACAAGAGCAGATACACTGAGATCAGAGTGCAGGTGGAGAATTTTATGAAGGATGTAAATATGAAGAATTTACAGTTTCCATCATCCTTCAACTCCCACGATCGCCTGCTGGTCCACCGGATCGCTGAGGAGCTGGGCCTCGTTCATGAGAGCAGAGGAGAGGGTGGCGACAGGTGCATCACCGTCTCCAGGCCGGTGATGTCAGAACCTGCTGAGGAGCCAACACAGGAGGAAACCCAAGAGGAAGAAACTGCTCCTGCTCTGCAGAGTGAGCAATCATCCCAACCTTTATTAGATCTTAAAACACTACATTTGGAGAGGATGAAGAGGGAGCAGCAGAAGAGGGAAGAAAACGCACAGCAAAAAAAGCAGCAGAACTGCAGTCCTGCAGCTCAGGGAACAAAGAAGTCTAAAGGTTTGTCTCAAACCATCTGACAGTGTTTTAACTGCACATCTGCTCACAGTATAACTCTGCATTATTTTCTCTCAGGAAAGAGCAAAACAAAGGCAGGGGCCTCAGACATCGCTGCTGCTGCCGTTCCAGATGATGACTTTGATGCTCTCATCAGCGCGGTTGTGAAGGCAGACAGTGTTTGCAGTTTTGTTACGTGTAAAGCATCTGTGTTGACCCTCGGTCAGCTTTGCTTCTTCTGCAACAGGCAGTACTGTCTCAGTCATCACATACCAGAGGTAAGAAGCACTGTGTGTGCTTTCTGACTACTCTTTGGCTCAGTGCTTGTACTACAGCTCCATCTTAGTACAATAAAATGTTATGGAAAAGTTAATTTATTTCAGTCGTTTATTTTCCTTTCTGAAGAGGCTGGCTGTTCACAGCATTATAATGGAAAATTGAGTGGAAGGAAAATAAGTGGTAGAAATAGGTGTGACAAAGGTGATTAAAGAGTTTGGAAGAAACACAAACTGCAGACTGTAGCTGTAGTCCGCACGAACAGACTTATCCAGGACCTGGTCTACAACTGTCACATTCCTTGTTTTAAGCCACTCCTGAACTGAAGACATCATAAGCCTCTTACCTGACCTATACGACACTCCATACTGTATAGTACATTAATATAATTTTAGTTTGGCAGACAATTTAGTATTAAAAATACTATTGTAATATCCTAATATTCTGATGAACTTCATTTTGAGGTTTTATTAACTGTAAGCCATAATTATCAAAATGCACAAAATAAATGCTGACATCATTGCATGTAATGAATCGAAACAATCCAGGAGTTTCACTTTTTGAATTAAATTCCTGCAATAATCAACTTTTCAGCAATATTCTAATTTATTACTGTTTTCTAAGTGTCGTTTTGTTTTGATGTTTTAGGTTCACGGCTGTGGAGATAAGGCAAAGTCTCATGCTCGGATGAGAATAAGCAAAGAGGGGATTCTTTATGCCGGGAGTGGGAAGAAAGACAAATCGCTGGACCCTAACAAGAAAGTGTATCTGCAAAGAAAGCTGGACTCTAAGCTGAAAGATATGGCATCACAAAGGAAACCAAAGAACAAGGAGGACACGTAATCTCGTAAAATAAGCTCTATAGTTTATTGAATGTGAAGACTTTGTTTTGACTAAATAAAACAGCTCAGATATACAACCCAAGAAACTCTAATTAGCTTTATTTGAAACAAAATTATGCTTAGTTTTAATTTCATGTCAAAATAATTACATTTACTTTTGCTTTGTCACTTCAAGACCTGAACGCCAGTCCAACTTCACTTTAAGGCAGCTTGTCCTTTCTAGACTTTCTCTGGAACCACTTTCATTGTCTCCGGGCAGACTGTGAGTGGGCTCGAGTTTTTCCAGTCCTCACACAATCCAACAGAGAAGTAAGGAAATATTTTCTCAGTGAATTTGTCTCTGAATGTGTACATCACGGCCGAGTCGGCAGCGTTGAGAAAGGCTACCTTTCCTTTGTCGCAGTCCAGCTGCACGGTAAGCCTCTCAGGCATCTGCTTCACCGAGACCCTGGTGAGAGGCGAGGTCTGTGCCCAGAGCGATTCTTTGCTGCACTGACCAATCACCCAGAAACCCTCGTCGGGGCTCAGGAAGGTGGTGCTTTTCCTTTTGATGGACTCACGGGCCACCCCGATGTACCAGTCTTTGCTGTGGCCCACCTCTACGGTCCAGCTGTGCTTCCCAGACGTAAAACCGGTGGCTCCCAGCACACACATGCGGCTGGTGCAGCGTTCGGGGTTATCTGGTACGAGCTGCTTTTTGCTGTACTGCACACTGGTCAGCTCTTGGGACAACTTCAGATTGGAATGGGCCGTGTTCGGGTCCAGAACGACTGAAGCTGCAAAACATGAAGTTCAGTTAATCGACGGTATTTTAAGCCCCACAGTAAAAGTGAACTCACCTACCATATTTGACATTTTTCAACATCTTCTTGCAAACTGTAAACTTGAGGATTCCCAGATGCTTGGCAGAATTAATCAAAATGTCCCTGATGCTCTCAGGTTCCTGGATGTTGCGTTTGACGCTGAAACATGATAAAATCATTCCAACATTGGCTTACAGGAACAATTACTATTGATTTATGCAGATACGGGCTTGTGCATACCTTTGCTTTGTTTGCTTGTATTCCTGAATATGAAGTGAAGAAAAACACATTTGAGACACATTATTTCTCATTAGCAAAAAGACTACATGGATTCTGGATGCAGAGTAATTGGAAAAATACCCAAAGAGTGCCCATTGTTGGGGAAATGCAGGCATATATTTCCTTTCAGAGGAATTCCAACCTCACTACCTGCACCTCGCATCGGAACTTTGATATGGAGAAATAAGAGAACACACAGATGGAGTCACAGACCAGAGGTCATAATATCAAACAAACATTTATTAAGCATTCGGCTGAACGGAAACAAGCAACTCACCACAGAAGTGATTACAGGCAAAGCCCCGCGTTGTGTCTGAACTCTAAAAGTGGGTGCACTAGTTTTTATGTTCTGTTTACCACTCCCAGCTGACATAGTTTGCACGTGGACAGTCGCAATACACTCACATACATTTCAGATCACTTCCTAACACCCGCAAGCTGTTCTAAACCCTTCTACACTTCCTTGATAACCAATTAGGGGTAGAACTCTGCCTTCATGATATAGCTGTGATTTTTGCTTCAAGAACTTTACATATCCTGACCTTTAGAGCTTTCTGATACGAGAAGTTCAGAAAAAGTTCAGTACATTTTCCGTCTCGCACTGGGGTGAGCTGTTTATAACACCTCATGTATCTACCTTCCGGAACAACAAGTTCTCCAACTAATTTTGATCATGCAAGCAAGCAAATATGATCATCTGTTTACTGGCAGTTCATGCACTTAGCAGTTACTCATTAATATTCTCACAATTCCCCCCTTTTGACGTCATTTAAGATGACGTCACCATGCATGCAAACACCAATTAGACCTCCACTGACAGGTATTCTGCACATGGCAATGACAGGAGCCATATTCCAAACACTTGAAAAGAGCAGGTATACAGATAAGAAAGGTTCTTTATTTACATGGACTCTGGTTCAGTCTGAATATGATTTTACTCTAGCCATATCATGAGTTGCATAAATGTTGCCACATTTATGGTTTTATTTATGGTTAAGCTTAAGGTTTTAAAGAGCCCAAGCAGCATTTCTGACTTCCTCCTGTCAGCCTCACACTGTCACTGTATTTTGTACAACCCATAATAGGATGGGCAGCCTTCCATATCAGTTAATTAATTAATTAAAAACATTACATCTTTATACAGGCACTTGCAAAAAAATCATATGCCTTTTAACTTGTGTTTACTGGGATTTTATATGAAAGACCACCATAGAACTCCAGATTGTTAGGAAAGTAATACATGGTTTTCTAATTGTTTTACAAAAACAAATCTGAAAACTGAACTGTGCCCCTTTTAAATCTGACACCTGTAAAGCAGCGGTCTCAATCAGTGGTCCACATGTTACATCTTAATGAAAATAATACAGTTTCCTACATTTTGGGAGTTGATTTTCTGTTTTCTTGGTCTAGAATTTTGTTTTGTCTGTTTTTCAGCAACATAAGCAGGATATGGGTCACTGTTTCTGTGACAACGCCTGCTGTTCATGTACTGAATGGTTGCGCTGTATCTGATTTTGAGTAAAAGGCGCTGGTCCCATTTATGATTAGATTTAAAATGAAAGCAAAAAGTGTGGTTAATAAAACAGAAATGCATTGTGTTGTACCCAATATTTTTCTCGTTAAGAATATTTGGTTAAAGTCTCACTCTAAAACAATTTTTATAAAAGCTTCGGCATCAAGTTGCAGTGCTGATTGTCCAAATTGGTACAATTCTCAAACCTATTCTTAAACCCTTGGTGCTTGTTTTCTACCATTCTCTCTCTGCCCCATTACTGTCAATAAAGGCCACTAATGCCACAAAATCTTAATCTTGGTTGTGATGTGACAAAATGTAAAAATACTAGAAGGGACAGGAATACTTCTGCAAACCAGCGACGTATATGGGTACAACTCAGATTTAAAACTGAGAAGTTTTGGTTCTCTGGGTAACTTCTAACCATTTATGGTAATCAGTGAAATATAGATTTGTTTGCTTCCCCCTCAGTGATCAGGATTTTCTAATTTTCCATCTGTGATATTAACATTGTTCACTTAATAGCAAACAACTTCCTGGAGTTTACAGGCGGCAAAGCTGACCTTGGGAATAAGTTTTTACTGAATTAACAGGATTAAAGTATTTTTCCCTTTCTAGTGTTAGTTTAAAACGATCCTCGTCTTGCTTTTTTGAATATTTAAGAGACTAGTGTCATTTCCTTTTCGCTTGTATCTACTCGTTCAGCTAATTTTCATTTTGTTAATGCATAAATGTATATCTTCTGAACAGAGCGGGTATTTTAATGTAACAGAATATGCAACTGTTGACTTGGAATTTAATTTGACTTAATCTTGACAATTTTAAAACAAAGAAATAAGTCCATGATAATTAGTATGTACCTGTAAAAATGGCAAATCCTTTGCTCTGAGCACTATGTCCAGTTTGCTGATGGTGGAGTTGAGGGCCTTTATCTCCTCTTCTATGTTTTCAATCTTGCTACACATGACCTGGATTTTTATTTCTTCTTCCTGTTTGAGCACCCTCAGCCTCATGTCTTCTTCATCCTTGAGGAACTGGTGAAGCTGCAGAAATTCCTCCTTTATTGCCATCTCGATTTGATGACCTTGAGTCTGTAATGTTATTCTGGTTAGTGTTTGCTAAGGAGGGACTTTTCCATCCCTCCGGAAAAAAGATAACTTAAAGGCTCAACATTGGGATTAAAACAGTAGACTTGATGAATATATCCAAGATAAAAAAAAATCTCAAAAGCTTTTACCTTTAAATAGGTTTTTGTCTCCTCCCACTGGTGTCTTGTTTTACTCATTGTTCTCACTTTTTTTCTTAAGGACTCAAGGGAAGCAAGAATTTCAGCCTAAAATGAGAACATTTTTTTAAAAAACTTTCAAAAAGCACTAATTTCCAATATTTTTAAAATTTCATTCATATAGCGAACTAAGATATAGTGGATATTCTGGATTGTTGTTTGTCATTTTCTGATACTTTACACACAAAGAAAAAAAGCTCCCTATTCTCAACCAGAGGACACAATACTTGTCTTTCTTATGCTGTTCTCCTACCATGATTCTTCCTTGTTTTTATTCTTACTGTACCTTTTTCTGTTGAGCCGCTTCCTCAACTGGGCAGCACTTGTGCATTTTATGGTCCCTTGATATTTGGCAGATGAGACAGATGGGCACCTCATCATTGTCACAGAAAACTTTCAGCTTCTTGTTATGAAGCGGACAAGACTCCTGAGCCATGGCCCTTCTGTTTTGAAACTGATCCACGGTTAACTTCAGATCCAGGTTAATAGGAGGCATCCTAGTGGAAGACTCAGCGCCGCACACGGGGCATTCTTGACACTTTTCCCATTCCCAGAAGTTGTGCAGACAAACTTTGCAAATGTTGTGTCCACATAGTAAATGAACAGGATACGAATAAATGTTGGAGCACTGAGGACAAGAGATCTCCTCCTCATACACAGGTTTCTTTGCTGATAACATGTTGATGTCCGCCGACAGAGTGACAAGGCAAGAAAATGTCCTTGCTGCTTGGAGGAGGTACAACTTCCGCAACATTGGCTGATTCCAGCAAATGCTGCCCAGCTGGTCGAGCAGGTTAAAAATCCCAGCATGTTCAAGGTTACACGTAATGACATATTTCAGACTTCACTCTAAAACTTGGTGTCTGTGTGAAGCGTAAAGAAAGCTTAAAGGAAAGACACATTCACTGTAACTGCCCTTTATTTTCAAAATTGAAACACTTCCATATGAGACACAGTAACATAGTTTGATCAATATTTCAACTATGCAATTGAATACCCCATTATGACTAGAAAAACCTATCAGAAACAGAGGTTTTGACATTGCTACTCTTGTTTTCAAAGACTGGAGGCAAAAACAGAGGTAGTTTATATTGTTAAAGAAACTGGCAGGATAATCTCTATTTTCTGGAACCAATTGGTTACCTTGAATATACTGTCTTAGCAGGTACACTCACAATGAATCATCTTTTTTTTTTCAGACAGCAAACAAGAACCAGTTGGCTTTCAGAGGTGAAGTCAGCTTCCTGAAATCAGAGATACACATTTTTGTGCAATTATTGTGATGTAGTTGGTGATAAAAGAAAAACATTCCACTGATTTTCCCTTCGTCATACTGTAAAGTTTGTAAAACAAAGACAACAAAAGTTCCTACACAGTTATTTTTATGTGAAAATTCCAGACTTAATTTCCCAGAGTTCTCAGTCCTTTACACTGATTTTCAACTATGAAATACTAAAATGAGTGATCCATGAATTTATATTAAATATTTCTACGGTGGGAAGGTTTATATACAGAACCAAGAAAATGATAGTGGAAGGAAGCACACAAGGGAGAAAGAGGACAGGGGGAAAAAAGGCAGACAGAAAGGAAAGAAGGACAAAGAGAATGGAGGAAAGACTTGAAGAAGGGAGGTAGGATGCAAGAAGGAAGGAAGGAAAAATGAGATGACACAACTTTTAAGCAATGGAACAGGAATAAAGAGTGTAAAGACACACACTTTTTCTATTTTTTTTTTTTCATATTCTATTTTCCAATTTATCCAGATCTTGGACATATTGAATTCAAATTTGACTGTTTTTCATTCTTTTCTGGACTTTTCCAGAATGCATAGGAAATCTATCATTTAAAATTAAAGTTCTGAGTGTAAATAGCTGCACTGGCAGATTACCTCCTAATTTCAGTGCACAGTCTCTAAAATATCTGAAACCTGGCTGCAAAAAAAACATTATTTAAGCTAAAGATGATTTTCCCCCTAGATATAACAATAAAGCTAAAAATAAATCATTTACATGGAATATCAATAGTAAATCTCAAAGACTATTAAGAAATACTCTAATAAACAGTAAAATAAATAAATAAATTGGTTTCTAATCTCATATTGTTGATTAGTTACTCTTATCACTGGTTTAAAAAGCCCAGATTTGTTTGCTCTTTGATTTTATCCATCAAAAAAGGCCAATCCCTTCAATGCCTTTGCAAGTAAAATACAACCAGTGATATAAAAATACTCACAATACATTAAACTGAAACGTTACTCCTCCCCCAAGAAGCCGAGTACCTACATGACTAATCAAAAGGTCCATTTTTTTTTAGCTCTATAAATAAAGAAAATAATAATAACAATAATACAGCTGCATTAACCTGTTTTGTAAAGACATACTAGTTTTTCAAAAGTTAAGAGATTTTAGTTAGTTTTACAAAAAAAAAAATAACAACAATACATTAAATTAATCAAATGTTTACCAGAAAATGACATGGGAACATTATATACATGAAAAAAAAAACAATATTAAAACTGTTAAATTCAGGAGTGGCAGTGCTGTTGCGAGAAAAACATTTACTACAAAAAGATTGAGGTGAGTTTTGACAATATGCATTGATTTTAGATATCAAAGACTTATTCTTCCAAAAATGAGTTCATCTCATTGTTTTTAAATGGTTCTTACACATCCAATAGCCAGCACACGAATAAGTTGATGTTGACGGTCCTTATCCTGTGTATATGTTGCAACAGGCGTCTAGTCCGTCTGATTTTTCAGCTTACCTCACAATTTAACACCGTTAATTAAACAGTATCTGCTCTGATGGATCGAGACTGATGTCTCAATGAGACCGAGGCCTTCATCTGTGCTTGTGAGCCACAGACTCAGGACGCTCTTGGTTTAGAGCAGCCGTCCTGTGTGCAGAGGAGCAAACTTTTGTGCCTTTGTGAAATTTAGCACATCCTAAGGCTGCCTGCTGCCTTCACGTCAGTCCAGAGCCTTTAAGGCATCATGTCTGCAGAATCAACATGCAAACTAAAGATGGCAGTCACACAAATCCAGGCTTGATTGAGGATTTGAAACATTTCGGGCAACCCTTCGTCCCGTTTGTTTGCAGACACCTGGAGACATAAAATGAAATAAAGCCATTTACTCTTTATTTTTACATCCCTGTTCGACCAACACAAGGCTGCACATAGTTGTGAAATGTAAAGAAATCATACATAGTTTTAAAAATGTTTTACAAATGAAAACTTGGAGGCTTGGATTTGTATTCATCCCCCTTTACTTTGATATCAATAATAATTTAAAAAAAAAAAAAAAAATAGTCCAGAGCAACCAATTCCCCTTATAAACTCACCGTTTGCACTCCACAAATTTGGCTTTAATTAACAGAGGCATAAGGAAATCCATTGTTTAAAGAAAGTAATAGGAAATCACCTTTGCAATTTGACACAAATCATGCAGGGGACATAGCAAAAATGTGGACCGTGTTCTGGTCAAATGAGACCCAAAATTCAGCATTATGGGATACATACAGAATGCTAAGAGAGGAAGAGAATTAACACCATCACAGTGAAACATGGAGGGGGGAGTATCATGTGCTACTTTTCTTTAGCAGGGATACCAAAGCTGGTCAGAGCGAATAGAGATGAATACAGGGGACTCCTGGAGGAAGTTTAAGCTTGTGAAAGACTTGAGACTGAGAGAAATGTTTACCTTCTAGCATGACATTTTATTAAACTATGCAGCCAGAGCTACAGTGGAACAGTTTATAATCACATTATGTTCATTTGTTAAAATGGCCCAGTCAAAGTTTATGAATCCAAATGAGAATCTGAGGCAAGAGTTGGTGTTCGCAGATGCTCTCCATCTTGTCCGTCTGACCTTGAACTGTTTTCCAAAGAATAATGGACATAGAGACGTGCAGCTACAGTAAAGGCTATAAGAGAGGTGGTTCTCAGGGGGCTTGTATACATATGCATGCCACATTACTTTACCACTTTAAGTCTTTAAGTCTTTGAATCAGTAATACATAGATCAAGCTTAAAGCTGGTAAAAGTGCCTGTGTTCATTCTTTGACTTTGAAAGGTGTGGGGAAAAATAAAGTCTATCCAGAGGGGCTAGGAGGATGCAACCATCGATGCTTTGCAAGAGGATGCCCAGCTGAAACCTAAGCTAAGGAATATCAGACTGTGTGAACTATTCTGAGCATTGGCTGAGCTCTCCAGAAGTGCAAAGAAACATACCACAAAAGACTGCTGTTCAAATCTATTGCAGGTTCTGCAAAGCTTTGAGTCAGGAGAGCTCAAAACAAATGCATGCCGTACTTTTCAGGTTTTTATTTGTAAAAAAAAAAAAAAAAAAAAAAAAAAAAAAAGTTAACAATGTTTGAGGGGTATAAATACATTAAAACGCACAGCAAGCTACCAAATGGATGAATAAACTGCAAATATATATATTTTTTTTATTTGAAAAAAAAAAGCATGTTAACTTAGAAGGAAAGAATTGGCAGAGAGTAAACACCTACTTGAGATGGAAAATGTGGGAGCAGGGCAACGCTTGCAGCTTTTGGTCCCTGTCCCCGATGGACTCCCCACACATGCCGCAGTAGAGCTCCAGCTCCTCGACGCACTGCAGGAACTTCACCACCTGCTCTCGGAGCTCCTCCTGCTGCTTGTTGTTGCGGTAGATGCCCTCACGCAGGGAGTGAACCTTCAGGGTGCACAGCTTAAGTACAAAACAAACATGATCAACATTTACACTGTTAAAGACTTTAAAGATAGTACGCATTGCTGCAGTTTATGTATAACTTTACTGATTTTTAAGAAATTTCAGTTACCTTGTTTCCCATTCCATCTGCCAGTTCCTGTGCTCGCTCCAAAGAATCAAGAGCCTGAAGAGGAGGAGGAGGCACAGGACATTTACAGCAGAACTTGTAAAACAAATACGTCTGGTTTGGGAAATAGAGTTCAGGTATACATCTAACTGTACAAACCTTGTCAAATTCTTTCTGTAGAAGCCAACATTTCGCAACACCCAGGTAGACGTGCGCTTGTCCAAGACGGTTTCCAATCTCGGTCATAATACCCAGTGCAGACTCATAACGAGGGAATGCTTTCTAAATGATTTGAAAGATGTATTAGAATGAGTCAGAGTAAAAAAAAGAAGAAAAAAAAAATTAGGATGAACCACATCAACTCGACTGGACACACTAACACGGATGAATTAATGTCACCTTACATTAACATCATGCCTGCAGCGGTGTATATCTGCAAAGTTCAGTAAGCACAGAGCTTGCAGGGGCCGGTCGCCATGCTGCAGAGCAATCTTCATGGATTCCTGTGGAAGCACAAAACAAATGATATTTAGAAAGTTTCTCCATCTCCAGCTTAGGTTACCAACATACACCTCTTGACGTTATGATGACACAAATTTCTTCAGTTATTTCTATTTTCAGTTTTTCATGTCTGCAAATGTTCAGAGGAAGAAGGGTTAGGATGAGGATGCTCTGCTATCCGAAATATCTCAGGTTGTGTAATCTGTTTGGCCAAATGTAATAAATCTGAAATGTCTCCTGCTCTCTTGTTACTATACATTTACACTCCAAAGCAATGACATCGAGTTATTTTTCACCCTCCGTACGTAATTAGAACAGGGCGAGGACTTAAGCCGCCCTTTTCATTAACACTTTAAACCAGAGCCTCTGTGAGCATATTTTTGTAGAAGTCTGAAGTCTCGAACAGCAGAGCAACTGGTGCTCGCACCTGTCAGCAGTACAACATCTATAACAGCACCTGGTGAGCAAACCTAAATTAGGAGATTCTTCAAGTCCATGAGGACTAAATGATGTGTCTGTCTTTAAAACAATACCTCGCAGCACTCCATGGCGTCGGCCAGACGCTCCAGCTTTCTGTAGGCCACAGACATGTGGAACTGGCTCATGGCGCGATACTTGAGGCTCCAGCTTTTGCCGTAGTCGTTGACGAGCTCAGCTGCCTTGCAGGGGAAGAACAGGGCTTTCTCATAGTCCTGTTGTCAGATATGAAGAATTACAGTTCTTCAGCTTGCAACTGTTTCAAATAAATAGCATAATGTGCCACTTACGCACTAGTATTAGAATTCATATTTGGCTTTGTCTGCTTTCTTTTGACAACCCAACTCATACCAAAAAGATTGCCAGAGTGACCTGAGCTTTTTTCAGCTGTATTTGAGCAAAAGAATAACACTGCAGTATCACTGTCCCTCCCCAACTTGTTTCTGTTCACAGCCAGTCAGCTCGCTCTACACTTGTTTCTCTTTTACAAAACAGGCAAATTCATCTGTTCAGAAATATTTCTGCTTGTGGAAAACACACATATTCACAACGTGGAAAGTAAAGAAGCATCACCTATCACTTTTAATAAATAACTGTTATGAGCAGCAAGTTTGTTGATCTATCTAACAAGTGCTTTGCCCTGGTAGCTCAACTAATTACCTACCTAATATAACTTGTCTGTGAAAGAGCAGAATATAAATTAGCTTCTTAAAAAGCACTTGAAAACGACTTTTGTTTATTTTTTATAGTAATCAATAAATTGTGTTATTTTAGCTGCAGTAGTAGGAATAATTGTTGCTTCTCTGTTTAAATACAAGCATTTAGATCATCTTGTACATGTTTGCTTTAACTTTTTGTCTAAATAGCATATCACCATGATAAGGTTATAGTTAGAGAATCTCATACCAGCCCATGTCTAGACCATGTATTCATTTTAGGCATTTAATATTCAGCTTTTTTATCGCAGTGTCATCAACGTCTTAATCTAATCCTCTCAGGGAAACCAGAGGATTGCAGTTAAAAGAGTCCCAGTGTTAAGGGGAACCACATAAACCCCAACCAGCCTGCTCATCCACTCGGTCATTGTATAATTACAAAAATGACAAAAAAGACCAAAAACTTTGAGCAAAAGTAAGCTGGCATCAGGATATTTACACTAATATTTTATATAAAATCTATAAAATACATTAACCACTTGTACTTAAAACTAAAAAGCAGCTATTGTTCCTGTTGGAGCTAAAATAATGACATATTGATTATTACAGCTATATATTTTTTTAATCCAAATCGTATGTTTGTTATTTTAATTTTTTAATTTTAATAAGTTTAGATTTAGAATCTTATAGAATGAGTGAAGTTTAGCAAGTTGATATGAGCTGGTAAATCAGTTGGGCTCGCTGCTCTGGTAGCCAGCCTGCGCTTTGCTGCTGTAAAGAAATGCTGCTCTTAGCTCACCGACTGCAACAGTGTTACCTAAACAAGAGAGATGGGTGCTGCTCTTATCCTTTCCACACCATGACTGTCTGGTTTTTCTTGACCGGAATATTTTCAAACTTCTGATTTTTTTTTTTTTTTCTTAAATTTTCTTTTGTATCACTAATGGGTTTTATTCAGAGGTATAACACAGAAAATGGGCAAAGAGAGAAAAGGGGAGGATACATTTAACCAAGATCCCAAGCTCGGGATTCAAACTCTGGTCAGCTGCACCAAGGACAAATTTTACGCTCTACTATAACCTCTTGAATCTGTATTTCTTGAAAGCTAGGGAAAAGTGTTGTATTTTTCTTGCAGTCAGGTGTCCAGGAATGCACAGCAATCCATTGAGGAGGGTGGAACTGCATTACTGTTTGCTCTGTACAAGCAAAGAAAACTTTGCTTACTCTGCCACTTTCACTGGCATCTCATTAAAAGGAATCCAGATCGTAGGGAAAGTATGATGAACATTTTTCAGAGGATGTTGATCCTCAGAATTTTTGGACTTTCTTTAAAAACGTAGGGAGTAATTAAAGCTGGTTAGCAGCAGGTTGAAATAAAACATTCTGCAGTGCAAATCATTTTTCCATCACCAGCAGTATTTAGAACACCTTTAGATGAACATAGATGTTTCCCAGACTGCAGCAGACTCTGCACTCCAGCATCTTGTCATCGTTGTTGTGTGCATAGCGCAAGGCCTTCTCGTAGCTCTCCAGGGCCTTCTGGAAGACGCTGAGGCCCAGGTAGGCGTTTCCCATGCTCAGACACACTTGGCCATTAAGCTGCAGGCTCACAGTGGTACCCTGCATGTTTAAGCAGGTCTTGCAGTAGGACACCGTCTTCTGGAAGTCGCACAGCTTCTCATTGCTACGTGCCAAGTTCAGGTAGCCTTCAGTTAGGTAGTCTGGGTCCTCCATTTCTCGAGCTGTGTCAATCTGTTCTAGGGCATACTGCAGAGGAACATGTTGGTAAAGAGAAACAGGTAATATGGAAAAATCTAATTTAAAATGCAGAGCTTCAAAACTAATTTGCCCCCTTACAAATTTATTTTGTTTTTGCTTTTTGGCCATGCTTAGAAGTTTTTGATCATCAAACTAATTTTAAAGATTATCTGAGTAAGCACAAAAAGCAATTTTCAAATGGTGATTTTATTTAAGAGAAAAAAATCTACCCAAAACAATCTGGTCCTATGTGAAAAAGCCGTTGCCCCCAAAACCTAAAAACTGGTTGAGCCACCCTGGGCAGCAACAATTGCCATCGTTGCTAGCAATAACTGGCGATGAGTCTTTTACATCTCTGTGAAGGAATTTTGACCTGCTCTTCTTTACAGAATTGTTTTAATTCAGTCACATTGAAGCGTTCAGAGTATGAACGGCAAGTTTAAGGTCATGTCACATCTCAATCAGATTTATGTCCTAGACTATTGAGTAGGCCATTCCAAAGCCTTCATGTTGTTTTGCTTTTTTGAACCAACTAGAAATTAACTTGCCCCTGCACTTCAGATCCTTGTCCTGCTGTGTAACCCAAGTACACTGGAGCTTAAGGTAACAAGCTGAAAGCCAGACATTCTCCGTCAGGATTTTCTTGTAGAAACTAGAATTTATGGTTCCATCAACTTTGGCAAATCACCCATGTCCTTAACCAGCAATGCAACCCCAAATAATCACACTACCACCATCATATTTGACAGTTGGTATGATGTTGTTTTTCTAAAATGATATGTTAGTTTATGCCAGATGTAATGGGACTCACACCTCCTAAAATGTTCCCCTTTTGTTTCTTCAGTCCACAGAACATTCTCCCCAAAATCTTGAATATCACCGTGATCTTGTTTAACAAATCTGAAAAAGGCCTTTGTGTTAGTTTTAGTCAGCAGTGGTTTTTATCATGAAACTCTCCAATGGATGCCAGATTTGCTGAGTGTCTTTCTTATTGTTGTATCATGGGCACTGATGTTACCTGAGGCAACTGAGGCCTGCAGTGCTGTTGATATTATTCTGGGTTTTTGGAGTAAATTTGACTGGCAGGTTTATCACTGTTCCATGTTTTCTGTTTTTGCTGATAATGGCTTTGTAGCATTTTCCATACTTTTTCATCTCCTCTTGAAGTTCTTTAGGTCAGGCCATGATTTGCTGCTTTTGAGCAGTTTTCACCAACTTTGTCTTGTCAGACAGGTTCTATTTGAGAGATTTTGTGATTCTCCAGGTCTGACAGTAATTAGACCTAGGTGTGGAGGGTGATACTGAAAACAGCTTTCCAAAACATGTGGCTAATCACAGTTATTTCAGTATTTCAGAAGGGTGACTGCTTTTTCACATAGGCCCAGTCTGATTTGGATAGCTGAAATCATCATTTCAAAACTGTATTTTTTATTGATACAGAAAATCTTTGTCTCGTATTACAATATAATGATCAGAAACATTCAAAATTGAGAACAACACAAAGCTGAAGAACTGTGTGAGTTGGCAGATTTTCACAGCATTGAGTGGTTTTGGTCGTCAGATCTCTTCTTTTTGAAGCCTGCATTAAAACTGCGTTACTGAGACTGGGTCCTGTCGGGCACAGATGATTATATCAACAAGACACCCTACACTGACTCTAAGGTTGCAGGACACTTATTTACTCTGCATCGCTTGGAAGCCCACAAATGAATTCATGTTTCTCAGGGTGGCTGTTAATGGAAGGTGGTTACCTTCAAACTCCTTAATGGAAATATTTAAATGCTACAGCAGCAGAAGTGAGCTGACATGTTGACATATGAGGTGATGGGACACTGTTAACATTCACTCTCTGGATTTACAACCACTTACTAGTTACAGAGTTCAGCTAGAACAGGATTTATATAAACGGTCATTTGTCTGTTTAGAGAAAAATGCCTTTATAAAGCATAACCTAAAATGACTGATATCATTTTACAGAATGTACCTTGAAAGAAATACCAAAGAATATTCATCAGCAAACACTGAGTTCAAGGTATCAGGTTGCTTACCTTAAGCATATCTTTGTATTTTCCCATTTCTGAGTGGGCTGTGATGAGGCACCCAAGAACTCGAAACTTCCCTCCAGGATCTGAGGTTTTTTCCAGCACTTTTGTCCACACATGCAGGGCTTTATCTGTCTGATTGGACTGATACAACTTCAGGCCCTTCTCTATCTGCTGCTTGGTTTGGTCCTGGCCCATTTCTGGTGCAATGCGCAACGTAAAAATATTCATTCGCTTAGGCCATGCAGTTTCAGCAAGGCAGGAAGAAAGCAGATCCTTCCTGCACAACTCCAAAGAAGACTCCTTGAAGATGATCCCTTCGGAAAGATCGGTACCAGATCCCGCGCTATCAGCTCTGGCCGAGCTGAGACGGAGAGGAAACTGGATCCAGCGAGGAAGAGTGGTGGCACAAGAACATTATCACAAAACGCCTTGCAAAGAGCCGGAAAACTGATCCAGTCTCACCTCAGGAGTACAGAAAATTCTCCTTTTAAATTCCCTTGGAAAAAACATAAAAGAAACAAGTATCCCAGCTGAGTGCTGGCAAAGGTTTCCCAGAATATCTGCTCCCTCCACACCCCAGCAAAAGGAATTCTTAGCACCCCCTTCGACCAACCACCCCACTCCACCTTCCTCCTGCTGCTGCTCCAGCAGATGGCCTTGTCACTCCAGACCATGTGTCCCTTCAGGAATTAATGTTCTGCCCTCAGCAAACTGTTCCAAGGTCACTGCAGCTCCTAGCAATCTACCTTTACATGAACCAAACATGACTGAGAGATAAACACTGGAGAGAACGGAAACGTCTGGAGCCATAAAAGCAAAAGTCCCAGAGACTCATGCAAGAGGTTAACGACTGTAACACGAAACAAGATGCTGTTGTTACAGGTGTCTCTGTTTAGTCTGCTTTTTAAACATTTTTGGTAAAAGAACTGCATTTCAGACTGTGTTCGTAGTGGCCATGAGTTCTTATTGGTCGTTCTTGTGTAGGCGCATGTGAACCCCAACACCCACCCCTCATCCCGCCGTCAGCAGCCGATGCTCAGAATAGTTCGCACAGTCTGACATGTTCCTGAGCTTAGGTTTCAGCTGCACAGACTCCTGCAGAACATCAATGGGATCACACTGTTGGCCTCTTTGTAGTAACTGTATCTCTTCCTCAACTTTTTCACTCCCAAAAATCAATACAGAGACCTTTATCAGCGTTAAGCATGGGTTCTACCGATTCAGAGACAAGGATGATGTACATTTACATTCAGCCAGCCCCTTTGAATCAGTACTTTGTAGAGTCCCCTTTTGCTGAAATTAAAGCTATATTTTCTATATCTCGAAGAGTTTGGCACACTCTGGGATGGGGCGTTCATGATGTGCAGTTTTTGTTTTCTGCCACACATATCATTCTGACTGGAGGCTTAAAAGCACAACTTTGATCTCATCTGACCAGATTACCTTCTTCCACATGTTTGCATTAACTTGTTGCAAACAGAACATCTTGTGGCTTTCTTCAACATGGGTTGTCTTTGCGCCAGTCTTCCCTAGACGCCAGATTTGTGGAGTGTACAACTAATAGCTGTGCTTTTCACAGATTCTCCCACCTGAGCTCTGGATCTCTGCAGCTGCTCCAGGGTTCCCACAGCAAGGCTGGTTGCGTCTCTGATTAATGGCCTCCTTCTATTCTCTGATGACGGATTTAGCAGTGCTCTATTAGATGTTCAAGGTTTGGGATATTGCTTCGCAACCTAACCCAACTTCTCCACAACTTTCTCCCTGACGTGTCAGTTGTGTTCCTTAGACTTTGTGATGTTGTTTGTTTACCAAACTTTTGAGGACATCATAGAACAGCTGGGTGGAAATTTATACACAGATGGCTCTGAAGACAATTGATTACACTGGATTTTTTTAGGGGTATCAAAACCAAATGTACACACTTTTTTAGATTTTTATATGTTAACAGTTTTAACAAACACGTATCATGTTCCTTATTTACCTGCTACTTTAGTTGAAGTTGAATTGGACTACAGACCAGTTTAAAAATCCCTCCTGTGATTAAGCCCAATGGTCCTACTAATCTGAAGTCTCTCTACCATTTTTAAATACAGCAGGAAACCAAATACTAACTCTCTGTGTTGGTCTATCACATGAAATCTCTATAAAATACACTGTTCATAGTTCAACAAGTATTAATAATTTTACAAGGCACTGTATTTTTTTTTAATTATGTACTTTTTGAAGGATTTTAAAATGGATCCACCATTACTTGAAGACAAAAATGAAAACTAAAAGTGACTCTATGCAGGTTTATGTTTTACCACGAATCATAACACATAAACTCGAACCAGTACTCCACACATAAATGGTAAATGGCCTGTATTTATATAGCGCTTTATCAAGTCCAGCGCTTTACACTACATTCAGTCATTCGCCCATTCACATGCTGATGGGGAGCCACTGGATTGTAGCCACAGCTGCCCTGGGGCACACTGGCAGCGGCGAGGCTGCCATGCACCGGCGCCACTGGGCCCCTCAGCATATAAATGGGTGAAAAAGTTCAAGGACACAGCGAAGAAGACGGACGGAGCAAGGCGCGAACCAGCAACCCAAACAAACTCCTACCACCGTCGCCCACAGACATTTCACATAAAAGATGTAAAAGTTGAAAAGCTCCAAAACATTCTGATATTATGTTTACAGACTTAAAATTTGTGAATGTTTAGCCAGTTTCAGCAGTTTGATGATTAAGGAGTTTTTACTGAACACTAAAGCACTTCATGCATGTTAATATACGAGGAGTGCACAGGAGACGACAGCTTTGTTCATCACTGGTCACAGTGTTCCCACAGATCCACTCAGCTAAGAGATCCACAGCAGCACGCTGTAACAGAAGCTTCTCACAGACACGGCTGAGATTTTGGTTTTCACTATGCTGGAATGGCAAACACAGCTGAGTGGATATCTATCGCAGATCTGAAGTCAGTGTAAGTCACACCAGTGTCTGTTACCTGATTCATTGTGATGACTGTGGACCATAGATTGGAAATCCTCCGGACATCTTAGGCCAGTACAAACTGCCAGTTCGTTAGGAGGATCTTTATACCTTTGATGACTGAGACCACAGATGTGGCTGGGTTGAACTTTAACGTGTTAGCGTCACCTTTCTTACACTTGTCTCTAAAGACATATATGCAGCCGTTACAGCTGGCCACCTTCCACAATGAAGGGATGCAGCTCCACACCTCCGGGAAACGCAGCCGTGTGAAGCTCTCCAGAAGAGGGTTGTAGCACACCAACGAATCCCCTTCACCCACGATGAAGATCACGTCCATGTGGACGGTGGCGTGCATGCAGCCTGCGAACGGCAGCATGTAAGGTTTGATCTGGCACTTCTGGGAGGAGGTGTCAAAGCACTGAATGAGACGGGACGGCTTTGTGAAAAAGTCCATGTCGTTCTCCTCGCCTCCAAGCAGGTAAATGGTTCCTCCCAGGTTGACGCCAGCCGCCCCGGACACAGCCGTGTCCAACTGGCTGGTCTCTGTCCACATGTTGTCCTTCACTGTGTAGTAAATGATGGCGTTCGACAGAGTGTCCTGCAGCGTCTTGCCTCCCAGGGAGTAGATGGCGTCTTCAGAGGCCACAGACACCATGGTGTGGTGGAGGCGGTCTCTGGGCAACGGTGCACAACGCTCCCAGTCCATGGTGTGCATGTTGCACTTCCACATGCGGCGGGGGATGGACCCCCCCACCACGTACAGGTCCCCGCCGTGTTTGCAGGCGGCAGTGATCTGATGGCACAGACTGTTTTGGCCGCTCACGCTGATCGCATCGTCCTCATCACAATGCAGTGACACGGCGAGGGAGTGAGTCCTGGTTTCCTCTTTGCCGATCAGGTAGATGTGGACGTTCTCCCCGATTTCCTGAAATGGACCCAGAAAGAGATTTCAGTGACAGAAATAAGTATGTAGGGGGGAAAAAAAATTACTTTATTGTTATTACTATTGTTAAAGACTGCTAAACATTAAAAAGTCCTATTTACTAGATTCATTTTGATAACATGTTTTTGTCCTTTCCATGTTCCCAGTGTAAATTTGACTGACTGTAGTCATTTTAATTCTTAATTATTAACACATGCACTGAAAAATAAAACAATGTGTACAGAGAAACTTTTTTTCTTTGTATACATCAGCTTGACTAGAAACCTACCAACTGACTGGGATGTTGTTCGATTCACTTTGTTTGCGTTTAGTAAAAATCAGACGGTTCAGGATGATTTTGTATTTAATTTATTTTCTGTTTTGTTCAAAATTATTGGCTCCATGTTGGAACCTGTAAGCCCCTTTCTTTCCTTCAGGATGTTGACACATTTAAATGTTGAATTATGATTAATTTATATATATTTTTAAACCCTTGAAAAGAAAACTGTAATTGTCAAGCAAGACGTGAAAAAAAACTGAAAATTGGGGAATGGCCAATAAAAACTTTTACCTTCAGATTCTCCTGGAGAAGGCAGGAGAACTCCTCCCTCTCAACCTTGTTATGGTTTATCCACGACTCGATGGCCATCATTGGATTCTGGGAGCTGGGGACACCATCTAAACACAAAGATGGAGCCTTTTGAACAATGCTGATCAACAGAAGTTAGGATTTTTAAGAGCAATTTACCTGTATGGTTTAAAATGACATTTCAGAAGCAAAGTCAAAACATTCACTATAAAGGATTGCTGATTGGTTTGCTGGAAATTTGCCAGACTTCTACTTCTTTTGAATAACAAAAACTGTAAAATGTGGATAGAATTACATAAATGTTGTCCTAAAGGATTCCTGAATAGGCTTTTAAGTCTATCTAGCTCCAATACCCTTGATGATGTCCAGCAGCAGGCACAGGGGCAGATTGAGATATTCTTCTGTCTGATGGAGCTGAGCGAGGTGGATTTTAGCACACTGCTTGGCTGCAGTATAAAGCTCCTGGTCGCTGTGTCTGTCTGCAAGCCACATCACCTAGACAAAGAAACAGAAAAAGATTTAGCATAAATGTTCTAAAACAGCATGGCCTGTTACGCCAGTGAAAATCAATAAATCACCTGTAAGCAATTCTTGACCTCCACCGTCCGCGAGAGGAAGCGGGAACATTCCTCAAACAGAGCAGTCAGCTGGTACATATCCGCCATCTCATAGGTGTCCTGCAGCTCCTCCACCCGCAGCTTAATGGTGCCATGGTAGATGTAGTCGATGAGCAGCTGGAAGACGGAGGCACTTACGTCCTTTAGCTCGATGGAGCGATTATGGGACTCTTTGAGGTTGGAGGTGAACATGGAGCGGAAGAAGCTGCTCTGCGCTGATAGTACCAGCCGGTGCAGATGAAACTGCCTGTCATCCACGGTGATGGTGACATCTGCAAACAGACCGTCCTCCAGGCAGAGGTCCATGATGCTCTTCACCACGCGGCTGGAATGAGAGCGGTCGGTGAAGGTGTATCCAAGGAAGTAATTCTCCTCTCCCACAGTGCCGCCGACACTGACGCCACCCTCCTCACTGGACTCCATCTTTGCTGCCTCCCATGTTAAAAAAAACAAACAAATGTTTACACTCAGATTCCAGGTTATTGGGGAAAAATAAACTGTGGATTAGATGTAAAAAAAATAGTTCTCTCTGGCTTTACAGCAGCTGTAAATATCTAAGTTTTTTCTTGTACATAATAGAGCATGCAAGAACAGAATACTAAATGTATTAGAGCAAGCATAAAACAGATGGCTTAAACTGATCTGTTGCTCCGCATGTATCTCCGTTTTTACTTTTTCTCTGGGAGATGTTATTGCAACATAGTATTTTTTTATTTGTTCTTAATATAAAAACAAATGAGATTTTCTTTAAACAAAAAAAAAAACAAAACAAAACAAAAAAAAAACACTGATGCAACAGGTTTTAAATGCTCCCTTTTTACGATCAGCAGGTCTGAAAATTAAAATGCTTTCTTTTATAAGATGTTTTATTTGATCATTTATTAACCCATAGCTTGAGTAGGATAGTGCAAACGTTAATTCTGCCTTCATATCGTCTGCTGTTAAAAAAGAGTGGAGGCTGTGGGTTTTACTTTTGTTTATAAAGCTGTGTAAAAAAAGGTAGCGTTCACTCACTGAGTACAATTTCCTAATTTGGACGATAAAGTATATACTCTAACTTTTAGTGTTTTGTAATAAATAAGCAGATACTCACTCTAAAGCTCATTAGTCTATTGCATTAACTCAAATGTTTTTTTTTTTTTGTTTGTTTGTTTTTTTTAATATAATGAATTAAATCGTTCGGTTTGTTTTCTAATAAACGGTCTTTAGCATGTCAGCAGGAACTAAAACAAGTGACTACTGACGCTGATTGGCTAAGCTAAGGCTATCGCTAGCTGTGTTGTGTTTATCTGCCGTTAGCGCCCACAGCAGAAAGCTGCCTGTTTGTTCTATTAAAAAGTCTACCACGATATTCTGAGGAAAACTTCGAACTAAGGACATATCGCCTAAATGTGACAACCATGCAGTTACGCTACCTTTATTTACACTGCTACAGCATTCAGAGGCAGCTAATCTGGTTACCGGAAGTTACCCGCTGTTTCAGGAGATTAAACGAGCACCAAAAGCTTACCGCCCTCATGTGGCAGAATTACTAGTTTCATTCAATTCAGTTTCTTCTCACACACATACAGGACTGTGCAAAAGTTTTAGGCAGATGTGGCAGATGTGAATTATGTAAACAAAGGATGCTTTCAAAAATGGAAGTGCTAATCATTTATTTTCAAAAGAGGAATCTATATCAAAATTTGCTGTGACCACCCTTTGCCTTCAAAACTGCATCAATTATTCTGGGTACACTCGCACACAGTTTTTGAAGGAACTCAGCTGGTGGGGGTTGTTCCAAACATCTTGGAGAATGAACCACGGATTTTCTGTGGATGGAGGCATTCTCACATCTTTCTATCTCTTCATGTAATCCCAGACAAAGTCGATGTTGAGATCAGGGTTCTGTGGGTGCCATACCATCACTTCCAGTACTTCTTGTTCTTCTTTACATTGAAGATTCATAATGACTTTGGCTGTGTGTTTGGGGTCGTTGTCCTGCTGCAGAATAAATTTGACCCCAGTCTGCTTTGAAATCTTTGTCTGGGAGATACCTTGCTGATGCAGTAGAACTACCTTGTGCCTTGTTGCTGTGCTCAATCTTGCCACAACATGAAACTGTCTTGGTAGCCAAATTTGGCTGTTCTTCACCCGGTTTTGAGCCTCCTACACAACTGTTTCTGTTTCAGTTCATAACTGTGTTTCAACCTACATGTGACATTGATGATCATTAGCACCTGTTTGGTATAACTGGTTGATCTTACACTTGACTATAATTCTACAAAAATCCCTGACTTTGTGCAAGTGTACCTATAATTGATGCTGGCTTGAAGGCAAAAGGTAGTAACACCAAACATTGATTTGATTTAGATTTTTCTTTTGTTTGCTCACTTTGCATTTTGTAAATTAATAAAAAAACAAACAAACAACAAAAAAAAACAATCATTTATGTTTCTAAAAGTGTTCTTTGTTCACATTTTTTTACACCTGCCTAAAACTTTTGCACAGTACTATATATATGTGTGTGTGTGTAATGTAATGTAATTTGATATATAATATCAAATCATATATATATAAATATATATATTATATTTTATCTATATTATATACTGAGTTATTTATTCATTTTATATTTATGTCATATTTAAATTGCTTGCTTTTTATAATTTTAGATCACTCATGGTTATATTGTATTTACTAATATTTAACACTTTGGATGGAGTAGCTTGTGAACAAATAAGCTCCTCTGGGAATGCTTCCTTCACTCCTTTTTCCATGTGATGTGGGTTTTTTTTTTTTTTTTTTTCAAAATCTAAGAATGAGAAGTAAAAGAAGAATTCAGATTTTCCTAGCTGAGCTGTGACTGGTATTGACATAAAATATTTAAGTGAAACTTTTCAGTTTTGCTTCGGTTTTTAACATTTTCTTGTGATACTACTGAGGCCATGGATTGAAGAAAGGGAAAAGAAACTGTGCAACATTGTTTTTATGTATTTCTTTTATTGTGTTTTACAAGATGAAAAGTCAAAATTAGAAAAATTTCCACAACTTTGACTCTGCAGAGGAGCCATCTGGTTTCTGCTGCCTTTTTTCCAAGCTGGAAAAATGTGTGGTATTCAGTGGACATTTTCCTCTTTCCAAGAGTGGAGAGGTAGGACAGATGTTGCTTTTCCTCTTTTTGTTTTAATCTAGAGAAACATGAATGCACAACTAAAACTCTGGGTCCCAATTATTCTATGGCTCTCGCTTGGTCAAGTCCTGCAAGGTAAGTAAATACGGACATTCTGGTAGTTTATGTTGCGACACGAGGGTAGATCATGTGCTGTTCAGTATGCACTGGAGATACTGAAGTAATAGCAGTTATAATGGCAGATCGGCTCAATTTTCAGCAGTAGCAAATAAAAAAACTTATAATTACATTTTTTCCTCTTCAGATGTGGCAGCAGGCTCACGTCCAAATGCTGCTACAGCTGCCTCATCTCTCTCTGATGCAAACCTGATGTTTGAGGTAGCATTATTTCTGACTTCAACAAACCTCCAGATACCTAAAGCATTTATGCCATTTCCCCTCCATGTTGAAAGACTTTTTCATGCTTTTCACAGATTTTGCTGGGTGGGGTTGAGCTAAACAATGACAGCACCATCTTCCTGCTGGACGAGGAGCTGGCATCGATGAGGAAAGGGAGGGATTTCTTGTTTCAGATCAATCACAACACTCCAAAAAGTCTGAGCTCAGTAGAGTTCATGATGGAGATACGGAAGGCTGGTCGGGAGACTCCTCTGAGTCTGTTCAGGTTTGAGAACCTGGTTCTGAGCATGGTGTACTCTGCTCTGCAGGTCCGAGTCCAGAGGAGCAAGGAGGAGCGAGAGGCCTGGGGTAGAGTGCTCGTCCAGCTGGCAAACGTCACCCACCTATCAATTACGGGGAAGTTTTCTCCATCAATTATACTTAAGGAAACCATAAAGATGTGTGGATCCATTTTACAAGCTTGGAGTCTTAAAATTATACATGCAAAGATTTTCTAAAGAAATAACCACAATGTATGAATGAAAATATTTATTATTTTACAGTAGAAAAACATGCAGGAAAAATGTACATCAGCCCTGCAAATACAAATGGTTCATATAAAAAGACGTCAATACATTTTAAAACACGCAAACAACCCCTGATATAGAAATCGCAAACAGTAATAAAGAAATGTACAAAATCAACTTTTAAATATTTTTTTTATCTCTCTGACAGTTTCCTCTTCTGAGTTCGTTTTTTGTTTGGGGCTCTCAGCTTTGGTTTTGGTCTCAGTTTCTCCAGAGAAGCTAGCTTCTTCTTCAGCTTCGCATCCCCAGCCAGACCCCTCCGGTCTCTGCTGGAGCGCTGCTGACCCCTCCGCTGACCTCTTAACCCGTCCGCTGAAACTGACGTTTCCTCGAGCGGTTTGTGTCGGCTGCTGACCAACGACTCGTCGTGGTCCCAGATCAGTAGTGTCACACCTGAGAGCAATTATAATACAGTTTTACTGTTCAAAGCAGTATTTATTCCACCTTAAACTTTTCACATTATTTATGCTACACTTCACAAGCGGGAATGTGTTAAGTGGGATTCTATGTGACATAAAAACACAAAGTAGTATATAACCGTGAAATGATTTTCAAAATTTTCACAAATATAAATCTGAAAAGTGTGGTTTTTGTCATCCATCCATTAATCTAATATCCCTAAATAAAATCCAGAGCAACCAAAAGTCACCTAAGGGATGATCTACAGCTCTGGTGGGAAAATCTGTTGTTGTCCAACAGATTTTCCCAGATTTTTCTGGCCTTCAAAAAAAAAAACAAACAAAAAAAAAAAAACCTTCAAGCAGGACAACAACCCTCAAGATACAAAAAGAGTGACAATGGAACGATTTAGATTAAATCATATTCATGTGTTAGAATGACCCAGTCAAAGTCCAGACCCAAACACGAAACACAGATCGTATGTTGCAAAAACGAATGGGCAAAACATTAAGTTTCTACATGTGCAACATGAATGCAGACATACCCCCAAAAACCATGTATCATTTTTCCTTCAGTTATGCACTGCTTTGTGTTGGTGTGTCACATAAAATATCCCAATGAAATCCACTGAAGTTTTGTAGCTGTAATGTGACAAAATGTGAAAAAGCTCAAGGAGCATACGAGCTTTAACAAGGCTCTCTAACTGATCTGACTCAGGTTCAACAGGTGTAACTATGAATGGGCCGCTTTTAAAGAACTCACCCATTCCAGATCCGATTACGTCACCCATCGGACTGAACTTGTTGATCTGTAAAAACAGAATCCCTTGGTTTAAAAAGTGTGTTATTGGAGTTCATTTTAACTTGCGTTTTTTTTTTTAAAATTAAATGATATTTACAGATTTGATCCCTGAGGCAGTGGAATCATACATCTGAAACACCAGCTCGCCACTGTTGGAGTCAAAGAGGTCAATGGTCCTTTGATCTCCAGGACAGATGCGGTCATCAGGGTAGCGCCCTGCCACAATCAGGTCATACAGGGGATGCCATGTAGCCTACAGAACAAGCCAAGAAGTATTTTGTTGTCACAAATAAATGAATAAAAAAAGGGCTTCTTTCTACGTCGATGGTGCTGAAAATAAGATTTTCAGTCATAAAACCAGATGTAGTTTTGATCAAATAGTCATGAGGACAGATATGTTGTATGCTGCTTTTATTCGCATTTAAAAAAAAAAAAAAAAAAAAAAAAAAAAAAAAAAAAAAAAAAAAAAAAAAAAAAAAAAACCTGAATAGAAACAACAAACCTTGATGGGCGTGAGGTGTTGAAACTGCCTGTGTGGGTGGCTGGGATGATGTGCTGAGGCTTCGACCAGTCAGAGGAGGAGTACACGCGGATCTGGTCGTGTTGGTCTGTTGTGAGCAGCTTGGAGCAGTCCAAAGGGTTGAAATAGGCTGCAGAGAGCCATCAAACAGAAGATTAACAGAAGGGGTCAATGACTGTTTCCTTTTACTCCAAAAACAAACAGCGGATGTTCTTCTTGGTTTTTATCTCCTCGTAAAGTCCTAACTCCCATTTCTTTCAACTATCCGCTCTCATTTGCTATATTAGATCATGCTGGTGAGATGATGTGATCATTGTTCGTAGCCCTTTATTGTGAGAAAATTGTGGGGGTTTTTTTGTTTTGTTTTTTTTAAGGGATTTAAGATATCTGCTATAAAGTAAGCTGGAATCCAGATATTTACCTCCACTGTATGAAAATACACCAACTAACAATAAATTAGACAAACTGTGTCCTGTTTTAGGTCAGTTAGGATACCAAAAGTGTTGTTATTTTCTAAATGCTTGAATAATGGAGAATTTCTATTTTTAAGAAACAATCTAAGAAAATTACTTTAGGGGTCAGAGTTCACCATTTTTTTTTTTTTTTTTTTTTTGCATTCTGGGCTATGTTGTTTTCTAGCGTTGAAAGCAGCAACACCCTGGAAGTAGAAGTGACCCTCTTAGTGTCAGCAGACACAAAATGACAGCTAGAGTAACACAGAAACCTCTGGAAAATGACGTTCCTGAGGCAAAACACCCGAGGTCACATGTGTTGGAGACCTTTCGCTTGGCCCATCTTTATCAAATAAGCAGAATTATAACTTCGCTGATTCGATGTTTCAGAATGTTTTGAAATATGATAAATAGGACAGTGGTCAAACTACTGGGTGAAGGTGTTTTTTTGTCATTTAAAATGTCTGTATCAGTCTGAAACTTTGCTTTTTTTCCTCTGTCATCTGCTTTTTGGTAGAATAAAACCTCTCACTGCATCAAATGGCATTAAACTGTCTGAGGTTTTTTTCTCTGTGTTTTACTTTTGAATTTAGGTTTGTTCTGCTTTGACTTGTAAGTCCTTAATGAAAATGTTCTGAAGCCTGAAGAATTTTAATCAATCTAAAGACAAATTATCCTCCCACGTCTGACACCATAGAGGTTTCACCGTTTCAATGTGACAAAAAAAAAAAAAGGTTTAACAAAGAAACAAAATTCCAACCTGAGTTGACAGCTCTCTCGTGAGGCATTTCATAGAGGAAGCTCTTCTTGTCCTTGATGTTCCTCAGGTCCCAGAGCTTCACCGTGTGATCAACCGAGGCTGTCGCCAGCAACCAGTCGCATCGGGAGTTAAACTCTGCATGCGTCACCTTGGCTCTGTGCAACTTATTGCTGAAAATCTAACAATTAAACAGAGCAATACCCATTTTTTTCCAACTCTTCAAAACATAAATCAGTCATTTACAGTAGTTTACAGAAGGAAAGAAAAAAAAAAAAAAAAATCAAACCTGTAAGTATAATCTTGTCTCTGTACTTTATAGTTTAAGTATAGTTGTGAGAAATAAGATCAGGCTTTAATATTTTTATCTGTTTAAGAATTAAACTTATCAGTTCCAAGATCTTTCTGTTTGCATAACTAAAATGAACACTTAAAGGAATTGTTTTCAATACTTTTATACATATAAAAACTACTCATCTCAGTTTCCATTCAGCAGTTACTCACTTTCACATAATATACAACCAAGTTAATCTTGGTCTCTTCGTTTTTTGCTCATTAAAGTTACTAAATGTTAGTAGTGCTTTGAATCTTGAGGTAAACCCTTATAAAGATTCTCTTGGCTGCAGACTTTTTGGGAAGCCAAGGGCTAAGACCAAAATTATTCATATCCTGATAGATTTAAGTTTAAAGTATGTTTTTAATATAATCATGTTTTTTTCTGACTAGAAGTAATATTAACTGTGATTTCACCAGGTTTCTTCCCTCTTTCCAAGCATGAACAATATTATTAAACTAGCCTCTACCAACTGCAGACCTTTTACACCTTCAATCTTTTTGCCTTAAATAAATCTCCAACTCAGATTCATTTAGAGAATATAAAAATAAAACTATTTTTAGAAGATAGCTGTTAAATGGCTGAAAGAAAAGACCCTTGTCTCCTAATTGATGCACCTTTTTCCCGTCCAGACCCAGAAGAATGAGCTCTCCCACGTTGTCCCCAGTCACAAGCATCTGCCGACTCACAGACACGTCGACACAACAGTACCAAAAACTGGGGGGAAAAAAAATAACATCCATTTAGAAATAATCAGCAAGGTGGTGTAACTTGTGACATTTGTGATATGTAATCGGTAAAAACATTACAGCCATTTAGAAAGTTACAAAATTCAAAAAGTCTACTCAAAATTCAACCCCCAACCAACTTTTTTATTCTTTAGTGCTTAATCAAATTTACAACCAAACAAAATAAAAGAAATGAACTAATTTGATCTGAGGTTAAATGATGACTTAAAGAAACAAAAAGGATTATAACAAACTGACTTAGGATAGCTTTAACACAAAAAAATGGATCAAAACATGTAAAACTAGAAAAACAAAAACGGTGTGCACTGTGCCTCATAAATGTAACATCACAACTCTTTAACATTTTGTCATATTACCACCTCAAACCTTTTATATACACAAACAAAAAGTAGCATGTAGTTACAAAGTGGAAGGAAAATTACAGCCAGTTTAATTTGTTTTCCAAAAAAACATGTAAAAAGTGCAGCATTTGTGTTCTACTACCTTGAGTCAATCTTGTTGGAAGCACCTCTGCTGCAGTTACAGCTGTAAATCTTTCGGGCTATGTCTCTTGAACAGTAGAGAATGAAATTTTTGCTCATTCTTCTTTGCACAATGGCTCAAACCCAGTCAGAATGAATGGATATGCGACTTCTGTCGGTCAGTTTTAGCACTGGATTTTATTTATGGGTATCAGAGTAAAAGGGCTGAACACAAATATAAATAAAAATAGAGCAGTTCACAAAATAATGTTTGCAATAATGTTTGAAAAAAAAAAAAAAAAAGTCAATTTGAACACAACTGGTTTATTGCATTAAACTGACCCCCCAAAACACCAAGGTCTGTGGTTGCAATATGACAAAATGGAAACAGTTCAAGGCCTATAAATACTTTTGTAAGGCACTATGACTAAAGATGTTTTTGTCACCATCAAGCATCAGTCTTCTTTCCAGTTTTCTCACCAAACATTGTGATGATCATGACCGCAGTCTTGAGTTCTGGACAGTAGGGTGGGGGTGTGGCCCTCAAAGCTCTGCAGGGTCAATGTCCCCTCGCCAGAAGCCGCATAAACTCTGGAGAAGTCTGTGGGGCAAAACTTCATCCCTCCAATGAAGTCTCCCGCTCCATTCTGCACACACAAATACAAATGCAGGCCAATAATGCAGTCGCACTGCATGCAAAGGCTTAAATCAGTTGGGGCCACCTGATAAGAAGACTGATGCTGGACTGAGTGAGCCAACAACCCTGATGGAGAAAAAGGGCTGTTATTCTTACTTCAGGGTGTCTGTGTTGGCAAACACTGTTAGGGTTGTCCCACTGAAATCTCGAAGAGCTGTCGTACCCCCCATAGACGAGGTGAACAGCTGAGTGGGATTTAACAGGTTAAACTTCATGTCTGTAACTGAGTCTCCGGGCCCCATCTAAGCAGAGAATCAAAAAAACTTTGTCGAAAGGCACGTCTAAAATACACACTTCTACAAATCAACCTCCAAATGTAACTTCCTTTAGCCACAAAAGGATTGTAGATTACTATACAGATCAGCAGGACCCCTCCATACTCCTGTCAGATGCAGCAACTCACCCCTCGAATAAAGCTTTTCGTTTCAGACTTCTTGAAGTCCCACAGAAAAATGTCGCCCCCTTTCGAGGCTGCAGCCACAGTGGTGGGATGAGTGGGGTGCCACTCCAAACAGGTGATTCTGCGATCAAACGGACTGCTGGCGCCATGAAAATGATAGGACGACAGAGATCGAACAAATGGCTCCTGCAGGCACTGCGGAAGACAGAGAACAAGTTTTTCCTCTTTCTTTTAGACAAATTTCCTGTGGAATAAGACGTTCAGTATGCTTTATCACGCTGCAAAAACAATCCAAGCCAGGCCTAAAAATGGCTGTTATTAGAGCTCCTCTCATACTCAACTGGATTAATCTCTGACCATCTCTGTCGGGAATAATTTTATACCTGAATCTAAAAACCTAAAAAAGTTCAAATGACAGGATTTTTTTTTTTTCCAGGACTATTTTTCGTAGTCCGGCACAATGTCAAATTCCACTGTTATGCAGATTTCTTTATGGTAAAGGCCAGGATACAGTAAACAACATTCTCTCTTTGAATGCATCTCTACAATCAGACAGTGGCTAAGCCAGAACTTTGTTATAATGAAAACAAAAAAACACAATGAATTTTATTTGGCGACAAAGCTACCGCTGACTCTGGAGATCTGACCACTAAATTCAGCAACTGTGTGAAAAACTAAGGAGTCACATTCAGCAAGGATTTAAAAGTTGACAAACAAATCGTGTCTGTAGTTTGGTGTAGTTTTTAATCATAATTGACTATTGTCAGTATCCTCCAGTCATCCCTGAGTCACCTCCAACTTGTTCAGAACGCAGAAGCTCGCCTTTCCACTCACACACTCAGACAGGAACACATTACCTTGGTTTTATTTTCACCCCATTGGCTTCCTATCCATTTTATAGTAAATTTTAAACTTTTATGTGTTTTTAAACCTCTTAATGCCCTTGATCTCCTTTATTGATCTGGGTTGTTGCTGCAAATTAGCTCACGCTATAAGTATCATGATACAGGCATAGGGCTGCTGCTCCACTGAAATTATGCCTCTGTTCCCATCAAGAAAATTTGAAACAAACAAACAAAATACTTTAGTTGCACCAGGTCCTTGAGGTCAGACAGTCAACAATCAGTTACTGTTCCATGGACAAAGCTCGTCAGTCTATAACTGAACTTGGCTTTTAAAATCAGAGCTCAAGACTTTTCTGTTCAGGTAGGCTTTTAATACCCTAAAAATGTGGTGGCACTTCTGGTTTTATCTACGTTGTTTTAAACCCACTTTTTATGTTTTTCTTTCTACATTTTATTTTGTTAACCGTTTGATCAGCGATATTGTTGATGTGTAAAAAGCTATATAAAGAAATGACTGACTGACTGCCACTAAAGAGAAACTAGGGCTTATTTCACCCTTCACTCTGCCATTCTTGATCCTGAGCTAAGCAGAGATGTTTACCTGTCTCATCTGAGAGCGCAGACTCTGGCCCAGAGAACTCTTGTATATATAGTGCAGGATGCTTCCATGGCCATTCTTCCTCTGGACCCCTGCAGAACTGTAAGAAGGCCCTGCGAGACGAAGAGACCCATTCAGCAACCAAAACTAAAACAATAATGCCACAATAAGTCAGGGAAGCCGTCCAATGAATGCACCACACCGGCTTTAGATGTTTCTCCATCTATCTTGTCTCGCAGTTTTTTACTCAGCGACGTGTACTCTGCAGCTCCTTTCTTCACTTTACTTTTTGATCCAGTTGCCTGCGACTTGGCGGGCTTGCTTTTCATTTCTCAGCCTGTTAAATCGACAACGCAACACCAGGGGAATGATTTGACTCGACAACAATAAATCTGCCTTCATACATAATGTCCGAAGCCGCTTACCTGTGATGGTCAGCTGGGAGAGCTGGATGAGCTGCAAATCAACATAGAGAACGTCTGTGTTTGTGTAACCCCACTACACGTGACTTCAATGACTGCAGGCTTGTGTTTTGTAACCTGTGCGTTATGGAGTCGGAGCACGGCAGGGGGCGCTGTTGATCAAAGAACAACTTCACTGGATGTGTTCGGTTAAGACTGCAAAAGTGACATAGCGATTTATTTACTTCCTGTTAATTTAAAAAAGAAGCAAAAATAAAAATCGGAAGCGTTATCTAAATAAAGTAATACAAAGGCTGTTCAAATTTTCACTCAAAGTAATGTATTTATTAACATTCATCTAAACTGCATATGGATTTCGATGTTTTAACTTTTATAAAACTATGAAGAAGTGAATCTGAATAAACAAAGGAAAATGTCTTCATAAAGGCAGCAAATATAGAAAAAAGTAGGGTTTGAAATGTGTCAGTATGCATAATTGCACAAATAAAGATGATATTTAAACTTGAATACAATGACTAGTAAAGGTTTACAAATGTCTTGAAGTTTTTCATATTTATTAGGATTTTATGTGATAGAATAACACAGAGTAGCACATATTTGTAAAATGGAAGAAAAATTATAAAAGTTTTTAAACTTTCTTTTTTTCACAAAGAAGCATCTGAAAAGTGCGATGTGCATTTATACCCACCTCAATATGTCAACACTTTTAGAAACACTCTCAGCCGCAGTTACGTCTGGGATACGTCTGCCAGATTTGCATACCAAAAATTATGAAATTATTGCCCTTTTTTTCATGAAAAAGCTCAAGCTCTGCCAGACTGGATGGATAATGCCTAAAATGGGATGGATTGTTTTTAAAATAAAAATCAAGTCCTGGTAAAGGTTCTCAGTCAGATTTAGGTTTGGACATACACGCATTAATCTAAACCATAAGGTGTTTGAACTGCTGGAAAATGATCCAAGTAAAATTGAGTTTAACACATGATCATGGCAACACTTGTCAATTTGTCTATGTATATTCCGTTGATATTTTATAATGATTCAGTTATTCTATAAGCTATCATCAGTCACAACTTGATGTGCAATGAATACAAGTCTAAAAGATTTAAAATTAAAAGAAAGACAAAATTCAGTCATGGGAGCTATCTATCAGTTGATTGTTTATTATAAGAGATAGTTTACAGGTTTTTTATGCAGTTCAATATTGTTTAGTTTCGCATTTTCTACTGTTTTTTGGTGATAAAATAATATTAGGTCTATAATAGAGGGGTTGTCAAAGCTTTACTGTGTAGTATATTTTCCCAAGCTTGTAAAGAGCTATATCTGAGATAAATAGTCTGAAATCCTTCCGGGTAAACATACAAACATTTTATTTTAAAGTCACATAACCTCTTCAATAATACATAAGAGGACTCGCTGATAGTTCCACAATTCTCTCCCAGGTGCTGTTTATCAGTTGCTAGGTTAGCCAGCTTGCTCCATTTGCTGCGTCAACGTACACACTGATGTTTCATATTATTTTTAAATGCGGACTTCACATATTTTACCTTTTTGTCTGGTGTGTGTTTGTCAACATAGACACGGAAGTACTGGCGGAAACACGTATTTCTCGTTCTGGGATCTTATTGGCTCCTGTCAGCTTCTTTTGAAAAAGGGCTGTCTGATGTTAAGGCGGAGGGAAGATTCAAATTTAGATCAACAGAAACGGTCAAACTAAAACAGATTACTCTTCACAATGAACCGACAAGCGTAAGTATTGTTTATTTTTCTCCACACATTGCCTTTAGAGTTCGTTTCTCATATATTCCGTGTTATCTCTAAATGCCAAACTATTGATTTTACGGAGTTGTCGAGGCTTTAGCTACTAGCTTAGCTGTGGGATAGATAGCAGAGTAGCCAATCAATACCGTTTACAGTTAAGAAACAGTAAAGCTGGCTATGATGGTTTGAAATCTAATGGTTCTTCTCCTTCACTATCAGGAAATGTAAAACACCTCGGAGACCTCCTCCTAAAAAGCCCCCAAACAGTCAGAGAGACCCAGTTGGGGTAAGTATCCCGGGTTGATAAATGAGCATTTCAACATGGCGAACTACCAGAATAATGTTTCTGTTCTCTGTGACCTCATTGGCGTCTTCAGCGAGTAATCTCGCTGTATTGTGTAAGAAAAAAACAAACAAACGAACAAACAAGCTTTTCTTTTCATGTATCTCAGGTGTATCTACGCGTGCGGCCTCTGATTGCGGAGGACGAGGAGTGCTGCATTGAGGTGATCAGCAGCACCACCGTCCAGCTGCATGCTCCCGAGGGCTTCAAAGTAAACCGCAATGGGGAATATAAAGAGGTAACCAATCCAGTCATGCAGGTGTACTTTTAGATTACAGTTGGACAATTTGAGGATATTATGTAGTTATGAATTAGAACAGCTTGATCAGCCAAAGAAGAGAAATCTTGAAAACACCTAAAAGGCACATTGTTCTCATTGCTGTTTTTAAACAGACTGACCAGTTTTATTTCCTCCTTTAGCTTCATAAGCTAGGTGTTATGTAGCAAGAGTGCACTTTACCAAAGTTGTTCTCTCTGCCTTCTTTATCTCTAAGAGTTTGGGATGAAGCGTTCTTTAATTTTGAATATATAAATGCCAATTTTGGATGACTCAAGTCAGCAAAATCTGTTTAAAATCTCTTTAGAAATGTTCTTTGGTCCAAGTTCTGTGCATGTTTTTCTTCAAGAGTTGTGTCTTGTCATATTCAAATATTTTTACCAACTTCAAACTGCGAGATTAAAGGATTTGTTTGAGGTCTACCAAAAATTTCTGTTTGATTCTCAGGTCTATGAAGAGTGCATAGAAATTGGATGGCTATTCAGATGTTTTATTTGAATTGTTTTAAAAACTATTCGTGTCATGCTTTTTGCATAACAAATTGTACTTTTGTTTTTGTTTCATGTTAATGAATCTGTTTTGCTTTTCAGACTCAATACTCCTTCAAAAAAGTCTTTGGAGTTTCTGTATCGCAGATGGAGCTCTTTGAGCACGTGGCCAGACCTCTTGTTGTTGACCTCATTCATGGGAAAAACGGTAAGCGCATAGAGCAACCCCAGAAACAAGACAGTATATTTTAATATGCAGTAATTGGGAGCTGTCTACGGAAGCACTGAGCTGCCACCGAGGCTAAAGAAAATTAGAGCTATATCATGTTACAGCATGAAAACTTTACTGTTCTAACAATATACTTTTCATGTTTGTATAGTGTATCACATTATAACAATAAACTTATTTATCAAATAATAACAATCCCTTCAAAAATCTTACAAAATAAATGTGATACTAATGTAAGAATCCATTGTACAAACATGAAAACTATATTGTTAGAAAGCTTTCATGCTAAAACTTTTTTTTTTTTCTTTTTTTTCCTAACTTCATATTTTTACCTTATAACACTGGGAAGTCAATAATGGTGGTTGTATTTCATGCTTGGATTTAACCACTGAGATTTTGTTGTTATTGAGCAGCTTGGACAACTTTGTGAATAAATTTAAGTAAGCGGCATTGGGCTGTACAGGAGGAATTCAGGCTGGTTGAGTTGTCATGCAGAGTACCCTGAGACATATGAAATGCGTTGACCCACACAGGGTTGAGTAAAGACCACACTGGCGAATGTGAAATGTTCAATATTCTAATATCTTTATTAATATTTGCATAATCACACAATTTAAATGTATTGCAAGAACACAAGATTTGTTATAAATGTGTCATAATAGGTTATTTTACAAGCATGGAAAATATATTGTTTGGATTTTGTAGCTATGTTATAATATGGCTCAGATTGTAGCTCGATGTGTCCACAGTTGTCCAGCTGTTCCTGCATTATAATGGCTTCAGATATTTTCAGGGTTTTTTTTTTTTTTTTTTTTTTTTTTTTTTTAAGTTCAGTGTTGGCTGATGATGTACTCTGTTTGTTGCAGGTCTACTCTTCACATACGGTGTGACAGGAAGTGGGAAGACTTTCACCATGACTGGCTCTCCAGGACAGGGCGGATTGCTGCCACGTTCCCTTGATATGATTTTCAACAGTATCGGCCCCTTTCAGGCCAAAAGATATGTAAGAGAGCAGCGCACAATGATATTCTCTTTTGAGTCCACGTAACTTGCCGCTGTATTTTCTAAGCTTTATGTTTATTGGAATCTGCTCTGCTCAGGTTTTTAAGACGGATGAAAAAAACGGTGTGGAAGTTCAGTGTGAAGTTGATGCTTTGTTGGAGCGTCAGAGACGGGAAAATAATTTGACAGTTCTTAAGACTCCCAGGTAAAATCATGTGGCGGTGGAAAAACAATACAAGCTGTACATCAGTGCCGGATAACTAAATATCAGCGTTGCATATAATTTCCTACTTTTAGACAGAAGATTGATCCTGAAATTGGTGACATGCTCAAACCAGAGGAGGGCTGTAAAGCAGACGGTGTGGACGAAGACAGCAGCTACAGTGTCTTTGTCTCCTACATTGAAATCTATAACAACTACATCTATGACCTCTTGGAGGAAACGCAGGAAGACGCAATCAAGCCAAAGTAAGTTTCTAAAATAAAAAGATGTATACATGTGCTTAAAATGTAAGCTTGCGTTGCATCATGTCTGTATAGAGTCTTCATGATTGTGTTTAATAGTTTCATGTCAGAGTAGCTGGAAGAAAAAAACTGTTCTTTTCTTTTTGCTAGGTGGAATGGTGGAGGCACACCTGTGCGCCAGAACACTGAGTTCATGTATGTGGCTAGTGATTACTAATCCAGTAGACATCAGAGTAGCATATATGCATGCATGTGCAATTATTTTGGGTTTTGGCCTACATTCACATTATTAAAGTGACTCTATTACTCTTTAATTCTAGAAAACAATGTATCCATAACACTAGAGGAATATTAAGTTGCCATTAACAAGAAATTTTCCCTGAAACCTCTTTTGTTGAATCATCCCTTTAAAATAACAAATATGTATTTATTTGTATATTGGATATTATGTAAAAATTAAGTCAGTAAAATTTGCTGTATAGTGTACTTCAACAATCTCTGAGGATGAAAAAAAAATTCTAGATTGAAATTACAAAGTATATTAAAATGTAAATAATAAAATTAATTTAAAGATGGATTCAAAAGGAATAAAAAATATTTTCACAACTAATAATAGAAAATGCCAAGCAAAGAGGCAGAGGCATCATTTCAGAGACAAAATAAGGGTGTGTTTTCAAAGGGGAATATTCCAAAATATTTTAATAAAGTTGGGGTGTTATTGACAATTGGTTTGGGGCAGAAATTGAACAATACATTTTATTGCAAATCCCTAATAATAAGTGTACCACCAATATGAACTTTAAGAAAAAAAAGCTTATATACATCAGGGCTCCTATGAAGTCTTAAAGTGTCATTCTCTTTTTTTTTATTATCCATGTCTGGATAGGGTTGGGGAAACAAATTCTTTTTTTTTTTTTCTTTTAAAAAATGTTAGAATTTCCAAACTTTATTCTTTGTTTGAAAATCTAGATAAAATATTAAACGTGTTGCTTTTTTTATCTTGATTTCTATTTCAACGCAACATTTTTATTTGGTCTGTCATGGTGAAAATGTATTTTCTGAAACAAGCTGTGATTTAAAGAACTTGCACTTTGTGCCATATGTTACAGTCCAGATTTGACACATCTGCTAGTTATTGATATTTTTAATAAAGTTGAGCTGCATTAGTCTAGGTGGGGAAAAAAGGAAAGCAGGCAAACAGTGAAATAGCAGTTTAAGGGAATAGCGAATGAGATGCCAACTTCAGCATTGTGCTGTTTCATACAGATGACAAAACCTAAATTGGCGTTTTGTCGAAAATGTCCAGAATGCTTTTAAAAATCTGGAAAACTTTAAAAAAAAATTTAGTCTTAACAAGTATGAAATTGTAAACTGGAACATGTGCCAGAACCCTGATTATGTAAATCTAAGATGCTAGTAAACAATGACTCACAATTTGAGGACTGGGTTGATTCTTAAAGTTTTGTCCATGTTTAGTTTCATCAAGTTCTATAAATCTCTCTTACATGACTCGCTTTCTGCTTGCAGTCTTTGCTTTGTGTCTATAAACTCGTGCTTCTTGCTGCTCTATCATTATTTGTGTTTGAGACTCTCCTGACGCCTACCTGCATGTAGTCCTTTGTTCTCTGTATCGGTTGCATGAAAGACTGCTCCTCTTCAGTGAATAACAATTTATCTAACTAACTTATTTTTATTGCCATAGACCACCTCAATCTAAAATCCTTAGAGAGGATCAGAATCACAACATGTATGTGGCTGGCTGTATGGAGGTCGAAGTGAAATCTGCTGAGGAAGCATTTCAAGTGTTCTGGAGAGGTGAGTGTTTCTGATCCACAGAAGAGGGAGACAAATGTACTTTTAAATACAGACGCTGCAGTGATGATTTCTAGATGTGACTGACCTGGAATTGCTGGTCTCCGGGTCAGCTCTGTTCAGGAAATGACTTTGGTTAATCTTCTCTCTGAGCGGTTTAAGATCAGTTGGAAGGGTTCATTTTGTGCAATGAATTATTGGGATGAATTTAACTTGAACATCAAAATTCTGTATTTCCTTGACTTAAAAAGAAAAAAAAATAAATAAATAAATCAAACCCCCCCCCCCTTTTTTTTTTTTTTTTTTGCAGGTCAAAAGAGGAGGAAGGTTGCAAACACTCGGCTGAACAGAGAGTCGAGCCGATCGCACAGTGTGTTTATTATCAAACTGGCTCAGGCTCCGCTGGATGCAGATGGTGACAACATTCTCCAGGTTAGCTGCTACGAATCTTCTCTCTGAGTTCAGTCCACATCTTAAAACCCACCTGGTATTAAGGTAAAATCTACACAATGGATTTGCATTTTTTTTTTTTTTTTTTTTTTTTTTTTTTTTTTTTTTTTTTTTTCTCCTTTCAATTGTCAGGATAAGAACCAGGTGAGTGTCAGTCAGCTGTGCCTGGTTGACTTGGCAGGAAGCGAGCGCACTGGTAGGACGGGAGCTGAAGGCACGCGGATACGTGAAGCAGGTTTGTTAAACATGAAGATTAGATTAGACACCTAGAAATATTTTGCTCAGTCTAACATGTTTTTCTACACAGGAAACATTAATCAATCACTCCTGAATCTGCGGACATGCCTTGAAATACTTCGGGAGAACCAAATATGCGGCACCAACAAGGTAAGTGTTGCCAGACTAAAACTAAGCATCATTTACATTTACGCCATGCATGTAATATAGAATTTTTGTTACAGATGGTACCTTACAGAGACTCCAAAGTTTCCCATCTGTTTAAAAACTACTTTGACGGAGAAGGAAAAGTCCGAATGGTTGTCTGCGTCAACCCCAAGGCGGATGATTATGAGGAAACGCTGGCAAGTTGATCCCATAGATTCACTGCGTCCTTCTGCTGGGGGGGGGGAGTGTTTTTTTTTTTTTTTTTTTTTTTTCCTTCTTCTTTTTCCTCTCTCCCTAACAAGCTTGCTGTCTGTGCAGCTGGTGATGCGGTTTGCAGAGATGACCCAGGAGGTGGAGGTGGCTCGTCCAGTAGACAGGCCCATCTGTGGCTTTACTCCAGGACGCCGCCATCGAAACCAGGCTTTTAAGGAGGAGATGTCTCACAGGTTGGAGGACCGTGGTGGTCCAATAGACAAAGGTAAGAATGCTACACACCCTATAAGCCTAATGGGTTAAGCCTCAGCTGTCATGTGGAACAAAGGAACTCTTAATTCATACCAAGAGCTTTTGGACAATTTCATTTTATGGCAACACTTTGGAGATGATTCTTTCCTGTTCCAACGTGACGGTGCACAAAGCAAGTTCCATAAAGATATGGCTGAGTGAGTATGGTGGGGAAGACCTTTACTCATCTGCACAGAGTTTTGATCTCAAGCTGATAGAAAATGTTTGGAATGAATTAGAGCAGAGCCTGTATCCCCCAGTTTACACTGCTTGCGTCTCCACTCCATCCAGAACGGAACAGACTGCAGTAAAAACGCACCCATTATAGTCAATGAAAGCGTTAACACAGCCTCTGCACGGCTGCGCATGGCAGCTCCATCCTGTTTTTACCAGACGCCTGAACAAATGCGGAGTCAATCTTTTAAAGATCACACCTCTCCGACAGGAAAATGCACGAGCACAACGTCCGTATTTTCAAAATAATTCACCAAGACTGTATTTGCCTGAAATATTAGCTATATTAATGAAAATATGGGCATATTTATACATATATGCTGTCAGCATGCATCATTTATGGCTATGCAGACACACAAAACGTAAATTTAATTCTGAAACCTATTAAGTCAAATTCTCTCGCTCAAGTGGCAGTAGGAGCATCAGTCAAGTCAGATGAAGTGAGAGCGCAATAGAGGGGGGAAAAAAATATAAATTTTGGAAGCTGAGAACTACAGTATTTTATATGATACCACTTATCTTTTTTATGACTGGGTTTATGGCACAATCTCTCATTTTCCCCACATACTTCTCGGGGCAGTTCTGGCGCTTGCAACGCAGCGGCTCCATTCCTCCAGCGAACTGCGGAGCAGAGACGCATGTAGTGTAAGACAGGCGGTCTTTTCCAGCGTCAGTGTCTCACCTCACAAATGCTTTTCTGGAGAATGGTGGCAAAATTCTCATAAACCTCCATTGAAAATCTACACAAAAGTTGAAGTTGGCATATCTGCAATTAGGAATTAAGAATGCATATGATCCCTGGTGCTATTAGTTTTCCATGCGTTTAACCAAATACAACATGGTGTTGACTTGGCCCTCTTCCTTTAGATGGGATCTCTGTTCTAAATGGCGTGGTGCTGAGCCTACCGCCTCTGCCCTCATCTGAACTGACTGACCCGAATGATGAGCTCACCCTGCCCCGGCTGATTGAAGCTCTGCAGAACAGACAGAGGATCCGGCAGATGATGATCGAAGAATACAACAGAGCAGGTGCCTCCTCACAGCTTGTCTCTCACAGGCCATCTGTTTTTTTTTTTTTTTGGCTCACGTTCTAGACCTTCTCATTTTAGCCAGCAGGATGAAGTGTATGCTTCAAGAACTGGACTCCAACCTCCTTTCCAAAGAGAATTTGATTCATGAACAAAATGGCAGACTTGCAGAGAAAGACAAAGTGATCCAGAGCAACAAGAATGAGATCGAACGTTTGGAGAAGAAGAGCAAAATGCAAGAACACAAGGTTGTTTTTGAACTCATTTACCACTACTGCTTTGTAGACGTTTTCTAAAGGTCTCTCACGACTCTGTTCCAGATTGACATCTTGCAGAAAACGGCTAAAATCTATGAGGATGACAAGCGTTCCCTGCAGCAGGAGCTGGAAACCAGGGGGCAGAGGCTGCAGAGAGAGCTTTCTGAGAAGAGGCGCATGGAGCAGCGGATGCATGGCATGGTCTCAGACACGCAGCATAAGTGGGAGAAAGAATGTGTAAGTTGGAGCAAATGTGTCGTCACTTGAGTGTTGCTTTTGGAGAATTATTAGACTTTGCAGTGACATCATTTGTGACTTTAACATTGCTGCTGTTGTGCAGGACAGACGTGTACATGCCATGCAGCTTGAGATGCAGAACAAGCTGTGGGTGAAAGACGAAAAGCTGAAACAACTCAAGGCTATAGTAACGGAGAGCAAGACTCCTGGTCGCCCTGATCCTCCGCCTCGTCAGCCTCAGCGGCCCTCCAGGGAGGAGCGTCCCTCCAGGGAGGAGCGTCCCTCCAGGGAGGAGCGTCCCTCCAGGGAGGAGCGGGCCTCCAGGGAGGAGCGGGCCTCCAGGGAGGAGCGGCCCCCGACAAAGAGATCAGCATCACCGTCGCCTCTTCCTGTACGTTGTCTTGTTGGTACTTTGCCTCCAGTCTTTTTTTATTGAAAATAGTTTTAATGTTTACAAATAGGGCTGCTACTTGCAACTATTTTAGCAATCAGTTATTCTGTTGATTATTCTGACAGTTAATTGGATAAAAAAATTGGAACATTCTGCAGATTTTTAATTTAACCTCTTAGGCCTTTTTAATACAATATTAGAAATGCATTAAAAGCAGGAAAATAAACAAATCATTAAATTCCTTTTTTAAATAGGAAAATAAACATTTTATTGCCCAAAATGCAAAAATGTATTTTTCCTTTAGTGAATTTGAACCAGGTGAAGCTAAAACTGCCACTTGAAGAGTTTTGGTGAGAACATATTTATAGATGTGTGGGTTTTTTATTTATTTATTTTTATCTTAAATGCAAAATGTATATCTTTTGTACAGTTTTGGCTTGATTACAGCTGTAGGTGTGTGTGTGGTTGTTGTTGGTGTTTGTTTGTTTGTTTGTTTTATTTATTTCCCAGCAATTGCCCAACCCCCTGAGTCTGTATACTGCAGTTAATGATTAATTGATTATTAAATTAGTTGATGATTATTTCAGTCATCGATTTATCACGATTAATCTGTGCAGCCCTATTTACAAATATCACTAACTTTTCTGATGCTCTGTTGTGAGACTGTTGTGTGCAGGTGTCCATTTGTTCCAGTTCATATTGCATGCATTCATCTGTTCTTCTGATCATCTCTTATTGTTAGTTTCCACTTTGCTCCTCCAGAGTCTTGATGAGTCTCCTCAGGTCAGTCCAGAGCCAGGGTCACCTGCAGTCAGAGCCATTAGAGTTGAGGAGGTTGAAATGAACCCAAGGCCCACATGCCCCCTTCCCAGCAGCAGTTGTGACCTTTCATTGGCAAGTTCTGTCTGCTCATTGGAGCAGCAGGCGGCTCCGGAGAACAGACAGGTTTTACAGGCCCCTGGTACCCCCAAGAGAACCCCGTCTCCGGCCGGCTCTTCAGCCCGCCGAACCAAGAGAAGAGGAGAGTGCTGTAGTAGACAGGAGAGGGCCTGTCTCCCTTCCCCTATTTTTGTCCTTGATCTGATAGAAGAGAGAAACAAAAGGGTCAGTGAGAGAGTTTCAGCAGCATCAGCTTGAAGAATTAAAACGGAATTCTCTGTACTTTTTTGTAGTTTCTCAGGTTTCAGTTTGTTCATTTTAAAGAGTTTTTGAATGGTTTCACCTGTTATCCGAGCAGACGACAACACCGGTGCGGCCTCTCCACCGTCGCTCCCGGTCCGCTGGCGGAGAGAAATGGGTGGACCACAAGCCGTCCTCTTGCCTCGACTTGGGGACTGTCCTGCAGCCCGTCATCCCCAACGCCATCCAGGTTTCCACGCCCAGTGAGAAGGCCCTGTCCAAGTGCGACAGATACGTGTTAACGCACCAGGAGGTCGCCTCTGACGGCGAGATACAGACCAAACTTATTAAGGTCAAGTAAAATGTAGCAGGAACTTAGAGATTTTCTTATGTTTACCTTTTCATTCAGGTTGACGTCAGTTTTCTGTTTGAGAGAAGCGTTTACTTTCACTATTGTAATTTTAAAGAGTGATTACTGCAATAAAATAAAGAATAAATCTTTAAAAGAAGGAGAAAATAAGTCAAAAAAAATACAAATAAATGTGGAAATGTTGAAAGAAATTAATTTATTGGTATTTGTTTCTGATTGCATTTGTTCATTTATTGTTTCAATCATGTGCTACTTTTTGTATTGGAAAAGCAGTCAGTTGGCTCCGTCATGTTGCTTGACAAATGTTTCACATTGGTCAGTTTTCCTATAGGACTGACAAGTGTTGATTTAAAAACTATAGCTCTGTTGGGGTGAATATTCATCACCAAATGTGGGGATAAAATTAAAGCTTTCTTTCACTTTTTTTTTTTTTTTTTTTTTTAAATTACAACCTATATTTCCACATTTCTTATTGATGTTGCAAATAATTATTGGAAGTCTAAATGTGTAAACCTTTACTGGCAGCTGGAGTTTACCAAATGGATTTGTGTTTTCTACAGATGATTTTTATGACTCATCCAGGATAATCTTAAGATATAGAAAATATGTTTCCAGTTATTGAGCTACAGGAACTTATGGGCAAATTACAACTAGGGATGCACGCTATATCTGCATGAACATCGGTATTGGCTGACGTTTGTGTTTTTTACATTTCGATCTCAGTAAAATTTGGCCGATTATTGACAACCGATGCTTACTTCCATCTTGTTGCTGTTTGTGTTTCTTGAGTGGATGGGGGTTGGCCATGTGCTGTTTGTTTGGTCATGTGACCCGGATGCAGCACAGGATTATGGTGTGTTTAACTGAAGTAGAGAGGCATTGTAGGCGATGTGACTTTTTTTTACATGGTGTGGAAAGCGTAGGGAAATGTATATAGGTTTTCAACCATAACATCAGTATTAATATTGGATATCAGTATAGGCCCAGTCAGTATATCTGTGCATTCTTATTTACAACTTGTTCTTCTATCTAATTTAAGGTCTGATTACGAAAGTTACACCAGTGTGTTGAAATTTAGTTTCAGGAGGAAATTGTGTACAACTAGAGGGAGATTAATGAAGAGCGTGTGTTTTTGCTGAGACATGGCAGCAGTTATTTGGGTGAAAACAGACTTGTTGTAATCAGCTGAAATCTTTAGAACTCCATGAATTCTAGGAAAGCAAATTTAAGTTTGACCTTTTTTTATCGTGCTGCGCAATTCCTTTCAACAAATAAAGTAATCTCCTACCCGGTTAACTGATTGTCTTTCACTTGGGATATCTTTTTTTTTTTTTTTTTTTTTTTTTTTTTTTTTTTTTTTTTTTTTTTTTTTTTTTTTAACTTTCATAATTAACTGACTTTCTGTTGCTAATTGAAGTTGGTTGTAACCTTTTGCTCCTGTCATTTCAGGGGGAGGTCATTAAAACCAGAGGGGGAGGCCAGGCTGTTCAGTTCACCGACATCGAGACGCTTAAACAGGAGCTCACAACCGTCCCATGGTAAAAAAAAGAAAGGAAGGACCATTTTGTTGCTTTTGGGGGGACATCTATACTTTCTTCAATAACTTTTAGACTGGACCTGAATGTTTTTAAAACTGGGTCTAGTTTCAGCATCAACCAAAGGATTTAAACTCTTTACTTTTCCAACCATAGGAAGGGTATAAAACATTTTCAATCATCTGTATTTATCGTAGGCTAAATGTTCTGATTTGATAAATCAAAGTGTTATAGATTTAAGTAGAGCTGATTCAACTCTCCCTAAACTAATAGTAAACCAGTGCACTTCAGCAGACTGTTGGATAGGAAGCCCACCTCAACATTGCGTTTCATGATTTTATAAAAAGAAAAAGAGCGATAATACAACCCACCCAGGTAGATTTTCTTTGTACTCAAATGCCTGAAAAATCTTTCAGAATTGAGCCTGAAAGAGTCTAGAAAGGTTGTTGATTCATGCTTGGTAAGCCAACGACCAGCGCAACCAGTGGCAGTGATCTACATTTCTTTAAGATTAGGATGAGATTGTTTTTAAAAAAATAAAAAAATTTGTGTGAAAGTAATTTGGCCAAATTGTACTTAAAAAAAATCTACTGATTAAACATATTTTTGTAAAAATGAAAGCATTTTCACTGAAAAATTGTAACTAAACAAATTTGTCACTTTTTTTTTTTTTTTTTTTTTTTTTTTCCTGTGAAGCCGAAAAAGGAAATCTTCAGAAGGCGCCGCTGCAAGTGGAGATCAAACAGATGGTGCTTGGACTGATGTAGAGACACGGGTACATTCAAAATCTTAATGTTTGTCTTTATTAAATCGTTCAGTTTTGATCAAGGTTAAAGATAGTTTTTAAATGAACAGAAAGTAGTGAGCAACAGCTGCTGCTGCATTGTTCCTGTGTCTGTGCTCATATGTGGCAAATTTTTGTGAAATAGGAGTGTTTTAACCTCACTGATGGTGCAGTAATAAAGTTCAGAATATCAACAATGCTTCTCTGTAAACTGCCGTTTGAGCTCATCTCAGCTGGTGTCTTCCTAAAATTTAAATTAAAGACTTACGTTTAATTTTTAATCCATTTTTTTTCTCTCTTCTTTCCAGTGCTCTGTGGCTTTGGAGATGAAGGCCGGCTCAAACATGGGACCTGGATTTGAGCATCACGTGATCACAAAGTAAGCTGCCAGCATTCAAGATCAATAACAGATGCGTTTTAGTCACCTTGTAGGAAATTTCTGATTTACTCTTTTCTGTTGAAGGCGCAGAAAACCGTGAAAGCTTCTGCTGGCTGCAACAGTATCTCCCCTCTCCTGTCCTCACCTGGCTGCTGTGCAATATTCTGAACTTGTTTTTATATTTGGCTCTTGTCCTAATTTTTTTTTTTTTTTTTTTTTTTTTTTTTTAATATGCAAAGGATTTCTAGCCATAGGTCACCAAAGTGTTCATAAAATATGTTTTTGTTCTGGAATATGTCATTTTTAGTGACAAATGTTGACTTTTTGCGGTGATATTAATCTGTTACTCTTTGTCTAAATAATGTCTTTTCTTAAGCTTCAAGAAGAGTTTAAAAAGACTTATTTCATTCTGCATCGACTTTAGAATAAAATTCCTTCAGAAGCATGCGTGTAAAATATACATATGGAGATATCTAGTGAGGTAAAACATACAGTGGAGGCTTCATGAAATGGGACAGTAAAAAGTTAATTTTCCCAAATCAGTTCAGTTTATCAAAACTACAATATCACATAAGACCAATTTAAAATAACAATGTGTTGACTGAAGTTAAAGTTGAATCTTCAAGAGCCTCCAAACAAGGGCTACAACTGAGTTTCCTTGTTAAGCCACTTCTGAACAGAAGACTTGGAAGCATGTAACTTGGGCTCAGGAAAAAAAAAAACAACCTTGAATTGTTGCTTGCATGAAAGTTCAATTTTGCATTTTATTTGGACAAGTGTCCAACATCAGTTGTCAAGGGCTTGTGTCCTGGGTGTTTGTGATAGTTCTCTGGCTTGGCACACTATAATCAAATGAATGAGTTCTTGGAGTACAGGGGCTGGTCTGTGGAAAAGAATTTCCCCCTTGGGACAATAATGGTGAATGGCCTGTACATGTAAAGCTCCTTATCAAGTCCAGAGGACCCCAAAGCATTTCACACTACATTCATTCACACCCTTATGGTGGCAAGCTCCTGTATTGCAGCCACAGCTGCCCTGGGGCAAGGCTGCCATGCACCAGCGTGACCAAGCCCTCTAACCACCACCACCAGCAGGCAAGACAGGTGAAGTGTCTTGGCCAAAGACGGAGCTGGATAGAACGACGGGATCAAACTGACAACCCACTGATTATAGCACAAACTCCTACACTCCCAACCATGGTCTTATCAGGCTTCACATGTCATGCTGAGGAGCTGTTTCAGCCATTTGAATGAATTTTGATGTGCCAGGGAAGCATCTTAAACATGTAGGACTGGAGTTGGGCACCCATTTCTTTCAAGATCTTTGTCTGGAGGAAGACTGGAGAGGTACAGACTCCAAACTGCTTGAGATCCAGTGTGAAGTTTACACAGTCAGTAATGATTGGGGCAATGGTGTAGTTCCTGTAATCGGCAGGTTGCTGGTTCGAGCCCCACTCTGTCCGTCTCCATCGTTGTGTCCTTGTGCAAAACACTTCACCAACCTTGCCTGCTGGTGGTGGTCAGAAGGCCTGGTCGCACCTGTGCATGGCAGCCTCGCCTCTGTCAGTGTGCCCTAAGGCAACTGTGGCTACAATCCAGTGGCTTACCATCATTAGCGTGTGAATGCCTGAATGTCGTGTAAAGCCATGTGGGATCCTCTGGACTAGATAAAGTGCTATGTAAGTCCAGGCCATTTACCATGATTTGAGGAGTCGTCATCTGCTGGTGTTGGTCCACTGTTTTAGCAAATCCAAAAATCAATCTGTAACCTATCTGTAAGGAAATTTGGAAGAATGCTTTTGCTGACCAGTTTTATGGAGATACTGACTTCATTTTCCAGTATATTTTGTATCCAATATGTTATTGTACTAAAAGCTGGTTCACTGACCATGGTATTACTGTGCTTGATTAACCAGCAAACTGTGCTATCCCGAACCCCATAGAGAATCTATGGAGTATTGTAAAGAGAAGGATTAGAGACAATGCAGATAAGCTGTTGGCTGCTTTTAAAGCAATCTAGGCTTTGTGTACTCCTAAGCAGAATCACAGACTGATCACCCCCATGCCACGTTGCACTGATGCAGTAACTCATGCAAAAGGAACCCCAACCAAGTACAAAGTACCTATAGTGTACAGTATGTGGACATACTTTTTCATCTTGCCAACATTAATGTATTAAAAATCCTTTTCTTAAACAATTTTATGCAATCTAATTTAGTGAGAAACTGAATTTTTGGTTTTTATTAGCTGTAATCCACTGTATATTGTATAGAATGAATTTATAATATGAATTTTATTTTTTGAATTGAACTTTTGATATTTTTGAGGATTTTCAGATTTAATGATATGCACCCATGTAAAGCTGAACACAAATGCCATCTATATAATTATTCACCACTAGATGGCAGCCCAAGACAGCAGGAATGTTGAAGACCGGCTGTGATCCATCTTTATGCTGAACTATTCTGTTGGCAAAGAGACACAAGCTTCAACAAAATGCAGATTTTTTTTCCCCCTTAAATTATCACCAGTAATTTTTTTTTTAAATCAGTGAACTATTGCTTACTTGCTTTTTTTTTTTTTTTTTTTTTTTTTTTTTTTTTTTTTTTTTTTTTTTTTTTTTTTTTTTTTTTTTTTTAGTGGTGCTGAAAGTGGAATAACATTTTGTTATGAAAGTAATTTGTTGGAAATGGGTTTGAGGAACTTTCATTAAAGTCCTTCATTTATTAATCTAAGAAGGTGTGAATATATAGACACCCAAACAGGTTTGTTACCTCAGTGTCCAGAAGTAAAAAAAAAAAAAAAGTGTACGGAAACAAGATAATCCTTCTCAGCATCCAATTTAGCCATCTGTTATTGACTGAACATTGCAGGTGTTCTGATCAGCTCGTGTGAATGGGTACAGTCATCCAGGCTTTGAGTAGATGGTTGAAAACTCATCTACTGCCAGTCTGGCTTGGTTTCAATTGGAAAGCACTGGAGAGTGACTAACACGGAGCCTCTCAGAGAGGGTCAAGAGCCCAGAGCAACCAACGGCCATTAAATTCACCTCTATGAGATATTGAGTGCTTTGCTTTTTGACCAGGCTCTGTTTGATGTGCTGCACTACGTCATAGACAGCTCCTCACCACAGGGCCCTCCACAGCCAAGTGGTGTGAGCTTTATGAAGATGTTATCAAACTCCTGATGAGCCTCTGATCAGTGCTTTCAAAAGAGACACTTGAGGGGAACTACATCAAAAGGCCTGAAATACACAAAAACCACATATTAAAGACAACGCCACTCATCCGACTGTATGCTCAGAATACATCATTCTGCCTTTCGAGGCTTATAGCTTAGTATGTTTATGAATTAGGCTTTTTATCAGTGTTGATAAACTTGCTGGAGGGAATTCTGCTCTTCTACTTGAGTACACAGTCAATTAGACTGCCTCAGATTTTTAAAAGAGCGGGCCTAATTGCAGTGTTTTATTGACTCTTTGCTTGAATGACTCTGATGAAGAGGTCTTAAGCAGCCTTTGGCACAGTTGGGATAAAATCATTTTTGCATCAATCTATAATGCAAATGAGGGCCGTTAATAATTCAGTGATTCAAAATTGTGTTGTCCAATCTTTTGCCTTTCATATTTTTATTTTTTTTCCGATTACAGTCTGATTAAATCTACACATATAAACCAGATGACCACACACAGAAATTCGGTTCATGATGTTCAACAGCCTGTAACAACAAACAGTTTAAGGCTGATATATTGGTGCACAGCAAACAGTCGGTTCTTGTAAATCATGAATTACAGGCAGACAAAATTAGCAGGTGTGAACACTTTGACAGGGACCACAGTGGCCTAGTCCATCGTCCAAGTTATGACCGATGCGTGATGTCTTTTAATTGCAGTTCACAGGACTATAAGGTTTTTTAGATTAAATATGAGTGCCAAAATGCTACTGGAAAGCTATTGCTGTGTCTATGTCTTGAAAAATCTGACCTGTTTCTGAAGCTTTCACATTACATCAAAATATATATCAAGGCAAGCTGTTTATGTCGTCTTCTTTTTGTCAGAACCTGAGATGTTTGTTGTTGTTTTGGGGTTCATTCTTTATGTTCTAGTTTTGATTGTTGTTATCCTGTGTTCCTCAGTTTCTTATTTTGATTAGGTCACTCTTGTTTCTGTTTAACTTTAGTTCAGTCCTTTCTTAATTATTCTAGTTTAATTATTTTTATTTATTCCTTGTGTGTAGGTAATCTTTGCTACAGTTAGATTATTTTCCTAGTGCCCCTGTTTACTGTCCCTCATCCCTGACAGCCATTCTCTGTCCCTCTCTCCTCAGTCTACCTTCTGTTCTCTTCTCACACCTGCAACCCATTTCTAATCAGCCATCTGTTTTACTTGTTCAGTAATCAAGCTCTCCTAGTATTTATACAACCCTTTTTCAGTAGTTCCTCCTGTTACCTTACCTGTTATTTTCTTGTTATGGTGCTGTTAAACTCTGCAGGATGCAGAAATTTGTTCTTCTGCGTTTTCATTCTTTTCTGTATGAGCCTAATAACTGACCATGACAATATATTGCAGTTGTGCACTTAAATATGGGGAAAATGAACAAGCGGAAGACAAGCAAAGAATGTCTTGCTTTAAAACTATCTACAGCAGTATCTTAAAGTCCTGTCTTTAAAAAAATTTGAGCAAAGTCCTGATAGCTGATCCACTTCTGAATGCCAAGGTTTCCAGGTAAAATCTCTGTATGATTGACCTTGTTTGTCCTAAAATACTATTTGTGATGTCTTATTTTTTACTACTGTTCTTGCAGCAATAAAAAAGTGGAAAAACTAAAACTGAGCTATCCAGTCCAAGTTTCTTTGTTTTGTATGATCTGTGCACAATTATATTATAAATAAAAAGCTCACAGGGGGCTCATTCTACCTTGTGTTAAAATACTATTTGTGATACCTTGTTTTTTGTTTTTTTTTTCCAACTGCAGTCTTTGCAGCAATAAAAAATGGAAAAACTAAAACTGAGGTATCCAGTCCAAGTTTTTTTGTTTTGAATGACCTGTGCACAATTATATCATATAAATAAAAAGCTAATGGAGGGGTGTGCTTGTTCTACCCTCATAATGAACTTGTCATTTTCATTTTCAGGAACTTTCTAAGTCTTCAGGGAGATTTTACAGCTATAAGACACATTTATGGAAGACATGTTTGGCAGCAATTAAAAACACATTCAATTCATTGAGTTAATTATAGGAGCTGGTTTCTGTCCTTCAGTCTCCTGTCTGTTTATACAGGAAAAAAGAGACTAAACTAAGAATGTTCCTCCTGCACTCCTTGTGCTTTACTTGTGTAAACAATCATTTCAAAAGGTTATTGATTACTTAAACACATACCAATAAAACCTTTTTCTTAGGTGTTATAAAGCCAGAGCAACTTTCTCCCCTTGGTTCTGGTCTCTCTTGATCTCACTCAGCATTGAATGTTTACCACAGAGAAGCTACCCAGTGATGTCCTCATGCACTAATCAACCCCCACCAGGGCAGTTTAGGTGTTTTATTTGTGTTGTCTTTTATCTAAACACTCTACAGCTCATGGCTTTCAGTCCCAAACCTAGAATCTTCTGGTTGTTCTACATACTCAGTTAAAAACTAAGGGAGATTTCAGTCAGTGGCTCCATAACTCTGGAACAGTTTGCCCCTGCAGCTTCATTTTGCTGACTCAGTGGAGGTTTTTAGAAAAGCAACCAAAACTCTTTTGTTTTCCCAGGCTTTTGTGTCATGATTTTATTGAGCTTCTTATATCTGTTTTTATACTTTGTATAATGTAATTGTGATTTATGTTGTACAATGCTTTGTGACTTTTATGTCTATAAAAAGCGCTTTATAAATAAACTTTACTTACTTATGTGCTGACTTACTAGGAGATCCTTTCTCCCCACAGCCATCGGCATCTACAATAACTGAAGAAAATTGTGAGTTACAACATTTCATTTCCCTCTGGGATTAATAAAGTTTTTTAAAAATTGAATTGAAGAAGAAAACTTTAAAAATGCTACAGATTATCAACTGGATTTAGTGCCTGGAATTTGACTAGGCCATTCTAACACATGGATTAGCTTGGATATAAACCATTCCATCTTATCTTGAGCTTAATATTTAAAGTCGTCCTGATTTGAAGATGGATCTCACCACAGTCTTAAATTTTTTGCTGCCTCTAATAGATTTTTTTTTCATGACTGACCTGTATGAGGCTCAAAACCTCTTCTCATTAACTCTGACCTGCTTCCTTGTCCCTGATGAAAAGGAACATTCCCACAGTATGATGCTTCCACAACCATGTCTTACTGAAGGAATGGTGTGTTCAGGGGGATTTGAAGTTTTAGTCTTCTGTCACATTTGTTGAGTTTGGAATGGAGGGGAAAAAAAAATAAAACTTTGGTCTCATCTGACCAGAATACTATAGTTAAAAAAAAAAAAAAGGAGTCTACTTTTTCATTTTATTTCAACAATTATGATCTTTTTGTCACTCTTTGGTAGATATCAGATTTGTGAAGTGCATGGCTAATATCTGTACTGTCAATCAATTCTCTCACTTGAGCTTTTAATCTCTGCATCCCCTCCAAAGTTACCAGGGATCTCTTGGCTGCATCTCTGATTATTGCTGTCCTTGCCCAGCCTGCCAGTTTAGATAAATGGCTATGTCTTGTTAGGTTTACAGTTGTACAATACTGCGTCAGTTAACATAGTCGGAAAAGTTGGGATTCCAATATTACCATACCGAAGTAGCCACTGTTCGCAGTACCGCTTACAAACATTGTTTTTAGGCTGTAATTTCCACGTGTAAAGACCACTTTTAATTTGTTCAATTTAGAGATGCAGGCGCTACATGTAACATTGACTTTAGATGCACTCTTACAAGAGTGTCTTGTAAAATAAACATGTTTCCACCACAGCTTATTATTGTTGATGTGAGGAGCTGCCATATTGAATCTTGAAGTCAGCGTAAGAAAAATTCTCAGACTTCCCGAGTGGGAAATCTGCTTTTGGTAGGGGGCGCTCCAGTTGACTTTTCCAACTTGGAAGTTGGAATTTCAGAATTCCGATGACAAATGGAATGCAACATAACTACAGCAATAAGTAAAACTGAATAACAAATAAAGAAGCACAGGGGGTTATCGACTTCTGAGAGCCCAAAATGAAAGACTGTGAAGACAGAATTTTGAATTCCAATATCCCACTCTGAGAGGGAAAAGTTGGGAAGGGATCTTCAGTAAATTTAGTTGGTATTGCAGGACTGCAACACCATCAGCAAAGATGAGAGTTTGTTTTATTGAAATCTATTGTCCTATAGGCCTTTTGAAGTGGCTTACAAAATGACAGTTCATTTAAATTTATATTTGATGTATCTGTGTGCTTTGGAACACAAGCAGCAAGTACTTTATTTGTCCTTTCATATTCATTAAAAATATATAAGGAAATGCAATTATGTTTCTCTTGTTCGAAGGATGTTGACAAGATCAAGCAGCACCTGCGAGGGGAGCAGCACCTGTCACATTTCTTGATGCCCAAGCAACATAGGGATTCCATGGTAGCCAACTGCTGAACTAGGCGATAGTGCTACCACTTTTGGATTTTAGATCACGTACATCATTGTACGTAGCACATGTGTGAATGCAGTTATAAATTATCTATCCTGTTATATAAAGGACAAACATTTGTGGGAAAAGCAGTGGCGTAGTTCTTGAATGCAGTTTAACTCTAAGATGCACTTAGCTGATGTCTTCCCCAACTCAGAACTCATCTCCAAGCACAGCACATTTTGTGCACTCTCACTCAATCAGTTGGCTGCCTCCACAGCAGTTAGCCAAGAAATCAGGAAGAAAAAAAGTTTATTTTCTTTAGACATCAATCAAAAAACAGAAACAAACAAACAAAAAAACATAGATTGTAATCATTTGCATGGAGCCAAAAGTACACATGATTTCCCTGGAGAGAAAACTTTAAATGTAGTGCAAGTTTGGAAAAGCCACTCCAAACTTGAACCAAATATCCATCATCCATGTTAAGCTGGAAGAAATGCACGTTGGAACAAATCCCTCTCCAGATTTTTTAAGCCTCTATTTAGTTCAAAGTGATATTGTCCTTAGCATACTGTTGGTTGATAACAGTTCCCCAGAATCCCACCTCATTAAAATCAAAACTTTCTTTTTAAGGAAAATTCATGAATGAAAAAGCAGTAAAGCCTGGTGAGTCTTGAATGGCTGAGTGATGGGCCAGATGACAAGTCCTTGGCTGTCAGCACTGATTTGTGTTTGCGTAGTTTTCTGGCCCAACACACTGAGCTGGCTGCCAGCCACAGCCGTGACATATGAAGATGTAGTGTTGACCCCGATCAGAGCTTTGGTTTTTCAAAAGCTATACTCTCATGCAGTATTTATGGACGCTTCCCACTAACTGACTTTAATTGTCAGGGACTGTTGTGCTTGCCACTAAAAGAGAGCAGAAAGCCATGTAATAGGTTGTGGTTTAAAGGACAGCTGCGGCTGTGATTAAGTCACTTGTTTTAACTTGCCCCTCAGATCTGCAATTATTCAGCTGATGTGATACAGATTTGGAGGTGGATGGAAACCATCATACCTCTGTTGCCTGTTACAGTCCAAGTATGGTGCACAGCTGGATAGGGTTACACTCTATCACATCTATTTAAACCTATGCTCACTTTTCACTGCCTGCTTCAGAACAGTGTGTTAATCATGTAAGCAGAAAAAGGTCACGTACCTGCAGCTCAGTTTAAATTTCACTACACAAAACAGTGAACATGTGCTGTGAAACAATTCGAAGACAATCTTGTAAATTAGTAATAGATCAAATGGCTACAATGCCTTTTGAAGTATGTCACCACCAGCTTTGCACATCTAGAGATGGAAATATTTGCTTGTTGTTCCTCACAGATTGTCTTAAATTTCTTCAGATTGTATTGAGAACATCTGTGAACATAAATTTTCAATTCCTGAGAAAGATTCACTGCTGATTCTGGTAATTCAGCTGTTTTAGTTTTGCTTGATCTTACTGCTGCATTTGACACAGTAGGTCATGAAATTTTAATATCAAGGCTGGAGGAGTCATTTGGTATTAAAAGCATAGCCTTAAGATGGTTTAGGTCCTACTTGTGCAACAGAAGCTTCTCCGTCCAGTTGGGATAGTTTTGATCTTCAGCTGCTCCTGTCAAATATGGTGTACCACAAGGTTCCATTTCAGGTCCTCTCTGATTCTCTTTGTACCTTTTTTTATGCACATGACATTCAGGTCTATCTTCCCATTAAATCCTGTGGATTTAATGGGAAGATAGATAAATCTAGATAAATAAAAAGACGGAAGTTATTTTATTTGGTAAATCTAACCTGCTGACAGGATGCAGCAGTGCTGTTGGATTATTGAACTTGTGTGGTTGTCCATCCATTAGGAATCTTGGAGTGATCTTTGATTCAGATTTTAAATTTAACATACAGGTCACTGCAGTAGTTCAGTATAGCATTTATCATCTGAGGTAATTAATAAAATCAAAGATTATCTTCCTCATAATGCCTTTGAGATGGGTATTCATGCTTTTATTACGCCTAGGTTGGTGTACTGCAACTTCCTCTGCACTGGGATTGACCAGTCTTTTCTTCACTGACTTTAGCTTATCCAAATTTCACCTGGCCATCTCCCATCCCCAAATGGGGATGAGATAAACTGAACATATGACCTCAATTTTGTATTCCTTCCACTGGCTGGCAGTTTAGAATTGATTTTAAGATCTGTTTTTAGTTTTTGAAATGTCCAAATGGTCTGACAAATCTTTTTCTTGCCGAGCTTTTACATCCACATATCCCCAGTAGAACAGCAGATCCCAAGAACAGAATCTCTTAGATGTTCCCAGAACTCAGCTTGTTACCAGGGGAGACAAAGCCTTTTCAGTCACAGATCCCAGGTTGTGGAACAGTTTCTCATTGTATGTGAGGTCTGCTGGAGCTAAATCTTTGTTAAAGATTCACCTTTTCAAACTGGGTTTTAAGTGAAGAGAGCTTGACTTTGAGGCCAGTCCTTGTTTCTTTTATATCTTTTATTGGTGATTTTATTGTTTATTTTTTTTTATTTTGTATTTTCTTATTGACCTGTACAACCCTTTGGCTTCTTCTGGTTTCCAAAGCACTTTATAAATAAAATTACATTAATTTATTTATTAAATAAATAAATGAATGTAATTCTCAATGACATTTAGGTTTGGACTTTGACTGAGATACTGTAGCTATGAATTGAATGTAACCATTCCAATGTAGCTCTGATTGTATGTTTAGGGTTGTTGTTCTGCTGGAAGGTGGACCTCTGCCCCAGTCTCCATACTTTTGCAGCCTCAAACAGGTTTTCTTTTAGGATTGCCCTATGTTCAGCTTCATTCATCTTGTCATAAACTATAACCAGCTTTCCTGTCACTGCTAATAAGGAGAATCCCAATGGGACAATGTTGCCACCTCTATTTTTCCATTATAAGGATGGTGTTTCAGGCAGTGTTTTCTGTGATACCATCAAGCAGTGGAATTATGAATGGAGAGCAGCGGGGGAAAAGGGGGGTGTCCTGAGTTTTTATAAGGGGGTCCAAAAAAGTTTTGATGCAACAAATAATACTGTTATAGATACGGTGGATTTTCTGTTCCCATACTATAATGGCTAAGTATTGTGAAACGCATGTTATTGGAAGACATTATTGACAATACTTAAACACAACTATAGAGTCTTAAAAAAAAGCAAACACAAAAAAATAATAATACAAATTGCATACATTTTTTGCACTTCAGTTAAATCCTAATTAAGTAATCAGCTATTAGCTTTGTCTTAAAACAAGCTATGTACAGCCCTAAATTATATTCTGCTCAAGGCCCCAAAAAATATTGAGCCAGCCCTTGGCCACATTTAAAAGTAAAATCGATTTTAAAAACTATTACCTAAAAAATTGACAATGATAAGTATCCATCTGCTGAGCTACATATTGGGTACAAAATTCAAGTGTTTCTTGTATTCAGGCCTGTGTTTATTCATAACTGCTGCTTAGTGCAGTATTTTCGATTTTCTGGTTGTGATTGGTTGTTATTTATCTAAGCCAATGCAGGATTTGCAAGAAATACTCTAGATTAAAAACACATGTTGGTAATTGACTGCTGGTGTGGTTCATTTACATTCACTTAATCAAGTTGCAGCGCAGACACAGAGTCATGTGTTGCCAGAACACGTATTGAGTGAGCGTGTGAGACCCTGTATGCCCCCCTCCCGCCGTCACCGCCATCAAGTGAACACATCTTGTGTCGTTTTCTACGCTCTACGTGTTGTTCTATTGAAACAACTGGACACAGAATATGTGTTAAACAATCAACCAATCCTGTCCGTTTTCGGACGCCTGGAGTTCTGGAACTTTCTACAGGAAAAATAGTCAACTGAACCGACAGCCTCTGTAGGACCTCTGTGCTGTCGGAAGTAAAAAGATAAAATAATGTTTTATTGGATAAACTGTTAATAAAGAATAGGTAGAATTCCTTAATAAGGATATTGATTTGTGCTTTTCAGTTACTAGGTTGGTCTGTCGTGACTCATCCTGCCTTGACATCGGTCAGTGACTGTTAGCTTAGCTTACACCTACATTTTTGTGGCTAGAAATGTGTTTAAAGACTTGCTTGTCACCTGCAAATTCCTAATTAATCGTGATTAATACACAGCAGAAGGAGCTAATGCACCTGGCTGCTATTTTGATAAAAAGGGTAGCCAAAAATATACATTTATTGTTAGTTATTCCTATAGCAGGAGCGGGGCGAGAGCGCAGCATTACTATATTGTCCCGGCAGTGTGCTGCTCCTATATAACATCTGCATATTTTTTTTCCAGCCATTAAATGTTTGCACCCTGAAAAAAATGAACCTGCGTTTATTTACATGTAGCAGAAAACTTGACAAAGGACAAATTTTGAATTGGATCTTTGGACATTTTTTTTATATGTTGACATCCCTTTACTTAAATTTTTATTTAACGAAAGGCATTCCACCCCTTTGGCTTTTATGAAGAAGAAGGTCAATGCAGTATGAAACAAACCGTTTAGGAGTCAAAAAGAAAACTATAGGAAGACAAGACTGAAGTTTTTGGCTAACATGCAGAATTCTGAGCCCAGAGCCCAAATCCAACAATCCCCCTAAACACACTATCTAGACAGTGACCAAAGTGATTGCAGGAGGATGCTGTGGAGAAGCTGTTCTCAGCAGGGACAGAGAAACTAGTCAGACTGGATGGGAAGATGAAAGAAGATAAATATAGGGCAACTCTTGAAGAAAACCTGTTGAAGGCTGCAAATCTTTTTGCAGAGGTTCACCTTCTAGTACAGGGATCCCCCACTAAAATAGCAAAAGGTCCACTCCCTCCATCATCCAAACAATCGGTTTGAACATTTTTAATCAATTGTCAAAACATATTTTCATATGTAATTTTTATTTAACATTTATTTAACAGTAAAGCTTTGATCTTAAAATGGTGATGGAAACCTCTGAAGGCATTTAAACAGATTACACATACCTGACCACTTGGTGCAGATGCGCAGAGATTTTCAACTTTACGCACAGAGTACATCGCGGTGGTAACTGAGGTCAATTGATTTGAAAAGTTCCCATCTGAGTATCATCTCTGACCTGGACACTGAACTCAATGCATCTCACTATCTGGGAGCTGAGCACATTGAAGAGTTATGGAGGCTTTGGAGTGCATCTGCTGCAACTGTACCTCTGCAGGAGTCTTCTCCCGCTGAGTGTTTGCGGGATCAGGTAGCCCCTCATTCAGAGAGTCTTGGCGACTTCTGATCACTTCACTTTGAGAAACGTTCCCTGATTTCAAAACTTGTCACTGCAAAGAAAAAGTTAAATTTATTCACCTGCTTGATGTGTGATGACATAATGTGGATTCTCGGGTCAGCTTGCTGAATATTAAGTAAACCAAACGAAATTACATGCAACTGAATATGTTATTATTTAAAAAATTTACAGTAAATATAGCTTATGATGGGATTTTTTGACCCCATCAGTCAAAATGATGAAAAACGAAAAAGTCTAGCGCAACCTGTGCACCCAGAGGTAAAATGAATGCTTCTGTACATTTATCTTTAAATGTGCAATTTTCGTAGTCCACTTTACATATTTTTGACGAAGCCATCTTCTTTTACTCACTCATCTGTGCACCATGAAATCAGACCCGCTTTAAAGGACCCCCAGGTCCTAACCCGCATAGCTTCTGGTTGCGCCTGTTCAAAAATCAGACACCGCTGCCAGCAGGAATAAAATGTCTAAATACAACTATATAGTAAATTAGAAAATGCTTTGCAGTCCGGACAAAACCCTCTCGGGGTCTTGGATTGGGGGTTGGGGACCCCTGTTCTAGCAGGACAATGGCCCAAAGCATACAGTCAGAGCTACAATGGATTGGGTTAGATCGAAGCATCTGCAAATGTTGTTCTGCAGGAATAGTTGTATAATATAATACAAAAGAATGCTGAGGGATATGAATATTTTGCACATGTTTATGTGATGTGCTTTTGTATTTTGTGAAGCACTTTGTAATTTTATTTGTAAAAGGTGCTATACAAATATATTTTTAGTTACTTAATGCTGGTTTTTATGCATGCAACACTAACAACATGTTAAATTATAAAGGTGAGTGAAAAACTGATTAAAAGACAGAAGTGGAACAAACTAAAACAATATTTCAGGGAACAAGAAAACACTGGTAAAAAGATCTAGACCTATACCCACTGTCTTCCTTCATTACTTCAAATCCTGAATAGGAGCAAAGTGTGGGAAGATGTAAATACAGGTGTGTGAATTAGTTATGCTCCTAGTTTACTAGATCAATTGGAGCACAACTGTAAATGTAGATTTTTTTTATTTTTTGGATGCGTGACCGAAACAATACAACCGGTATGCTTGTACTTAAGAATTTGAAGAGGTGTAACTGTTGTTTTTGTATTTGTGAAAGACTGAATAAATGTACAATTATACAACTCCTACAGGATTTCAAGTTCACAGTTAAAATGCACAAATAATTTTGCACCAAAAATACCTTCATTCTATACCGACTGCTGATGAAGAAGTTTAAAAAGCACTACCTCTGAAAAATGCATAAGGTCCAGAGATAAAAGACGTAAAAGCTCCCGTGCTCTTTTATCTGCTTTGCCGAATAGATGGGTCAAAGAAGCTACAATCTTACAGACTCTTGGAGGTTAAGTCTGGTTTTTAAGCTGTTCGAAGCAGATTGTAGTAGAATTTCCCTAACTCCATGAGTGCATGTGTTAGATGGTACAAAACACATCTGCTGCCTCCACCTCAAGCTCTGATTTTTTTTTTTTTTTTAGCCTTTCATGTCACAGAGCTGCTCCATTCAGACTTTCATAGTCTAAATCGCTAACGTTTTTTTAGTTCATGCACTTGACTGCTGATCCAAAGATGAGCCCAACACACGTTAGATTGAACACTGTCCATTTTATATCCTTGAGCTATCATCAGTCGTTGGATTAATCTATTTGTCCTCATGCGTGTTGTGGTTACGTTTTAGCACCGAAAAAAACTGACCACTGACAGCCGCATTTCAAGACATGACTGATTTCTTTTTGAAAATACTGGGAGCTGCTGTTGTGTAGCCTTACATTGCCAAATTGGGCTGAAGAGTTTTCCCTCCCCCTCTTTGTTCTTGGCGGCTGACTAAGTGCTTGCAGCTGTCGCTTGAGTGTATTCTCCTTGCCCAGTATATGTGGCTTGGCTGCACTTTTAGCTGGCTGTGTCTTCACTGTGGTGACAGTGTGCCATGACTGATTTCCGTCGACTCACTTTCATTGTAACCACAATGTGTCCTTCACAGAAAAATCTGAGTGTTTCTTTTTTTTTTTTTTTTTTTTTTTTTACAAGTGCTAGATCTCATCTAGTTAACGCTGCAGCGTAACCCGGGGTTTGCGTGCAGTTGGCTGATTATTTAAGGAGCGCTGCAAGCAATTTGCTGATGAAAAGAAAGAAGAAGAGATGCCAGAAATCGTTGTGCTGACAATGGTGCAATGGAAAATGATGTATGAGGCTTAAATGGTGTTTGAATATGGTACAGATTGATTTATCTTTCTCTCGATTAAGATGGAAAAAATGTAAGTTTGTTTAAAATAGCTTTTAACCAAGTCCTGATATCTGTGTGTTTGCTGCAGGAAGGAGAATGGTATTTCAAACCTTTGTCTTGCCAATGCTATCATGCAAATTACTCACAGTAGAGACAGCTTATCTGTGAACAATCATAGGTGGCAGTTGGAGGAGGGTGAAATTGCACCACATGATTTTCATATCTGCATAAAGCTCAGTCAGTCAGGTTCCTCCACATGAACACCTACGCAAACGCAAACACAAAGGCCTCTTTGAAAACACACACACACACACACACACACACACACACACACACACACACACACACACACACACACACACACATCAGAAGTTTTATATCAAAATAGCCTGGCCCTTTTTCTCCAGAAGCTTGCATGCTGCCCTTGCTGAGTGGTAGGTAATTACAGGTTCATGTCAAGATTTTTTTTTTTGGAATAATTTCAAAGTTTCTAATGAAGCAATATTTTTTATTTATTTATTTATTTTTTTAATCAGACAGTAGCAGGAAAATGTCTAAAAGGTGGGTTTGCTTAGCTTCCACAAGAAAATGATTCACAAAACTGTTACATTGCTTTGCAAAAGTATTTGTATGGCTTGACCTTTTTCACATTTTGTCACGTTACAATTGCAAACTTCAATATGTTTTATAGGGATTTTATGTGACAAACCAACAAAAAGTAGTGCATAGCTAGGAAGTGAAAGAGAAATAATACATGTTTTATTTAGAATAAAAATCTAAAAAGTGTTGCATTCATGCTGTAAGTGTTCAGTCCTCTGATTTAACAGTTTGTGTTCCAGTCCATATATCAAAGTGACTCAAAGGACACACAATAAATCATGTGTCAAAGGCTTGAACTCGTGTTTAATGAAAATTATCCCAAAACAAATTAAAGCTTCTGTCATAATAAACAAAAAGATGAAGAGATTTTGAACCTGCCAAGCAGTTGAACGTGAGCTCTGGGCCACTTCCCTGACTAACCAAATACTAAAACCAAAAGGCAGGACTACTAATGACTGGCAGCTCAACAAAAGATGGATTTTAAAGATCCTGGTTCTTAGAAGAAGGTGGAAGCGGAGTTTAGATTGTACCTTTGGGCTTTCTTTTCTTGCCCAGTGAATCAATGTCTGAAATGAAAGGTGAGGTTAATTCCAGCCTATTCTCAAAAAATATTTTTTACTTGAGGTTCACAAGAGTTTGTAAGAACCACCTTTTGCAACAATTATAGCTTCTTTTGTTTTTTGAGGAATGTCTTACAGTTTGTTGGGTAGTCTTTTAGGACTGCCCTGCATTTAGCTTCATTCATCACTCAACAATTCTGACCTCCCTGTTCTTGTTTGAAGAATAACACTCCACGCCATGGTACAGCCACCACTGTGTTTGAGAGGGTGTGTTCAGGGTGTTAGTTTTACATTACACATAGCGTTTTGTGTTTAGGCCAAAAAAATTCTTTTTAACTGTCATCTGAGTAGAGCACCTTCTTTCACATGTTTGCAGATTTATGGCATACTGCACAATTCTACATCACTTTGTTTTGCCTTATCACAAAAAAAAAATACATTAGTTTGATGGTGTAACATCCCAAAATGTTAAATGGGTTTGAAAACTTTTGAAAGACTCTGTTTGCCAAAAAGCATTAACACAGAATGATCTTAACTTAATATGCTTTACAGAGCATGCAGTTCATTGAAATGATTAAAAATCACTGATCTTTTGCATAAGAACATTACCTGAGATGCACATTTGCACCGGCCTTACCAGACTCTAATGATTCAGTGCATGCCTAATAAACTGAGGTGAGAATTCAAATGAGGCCCAAACTGCCTGCGAGGCTCGCTAAAGCAAACACCAGGACAGCTGGCAGAGAAATCATTGTGACTAATGGTCTCAGTGTGAGACAGGAGCACGGCTGTGGGTGGTTGTTTTAGCACGCTAAGAGGAACAGACTTTGTTTGCTTTCCTATAGCATAAAGCGTGACTGTGTGATTGTGGAAGTGTTAGCTTTGTTTGCTTTGCTTTCGCTGCCATCGCAGCGTGACACCAGACCCATCAAAAATATTTGTGGCATTCTGCTTTTTTTTTTGTCTCATGAAGGAGAGACATTGTAAAGTTTGAAAATATTAGGTCACATCGCTCTCAACTGGTGGGTTAGCTTTATTTCAATTCTGCTGCAGTTCCTAGACGTAATGCACAGTGGCCTGTCGTCAGGGTGGATGTCCTGATTTGCTCTTACCTTGTCTTTGACTTCTAACTGAATCTGTCTCAAAGCTGGAAACCGGCTGTGCTGCTGTCATAACTGAAGCAAGGCTCAACGTGATGGGGGAGCATGTTTTTGCTTTATCTGTCCCATCTGATCCAGAACTGAATACTAAACCTCCACTGCATCCCTGTTTTCTCACAGACCACCGCGTGATCAATAACCACATCAAAGGCTCTGCGGAGATAGCAGGATTCTTTGAAGCATGTTTGTGGAGCTGAATTTGCTGAGCTAACACGGTCCACCCAGAACCCCCTTGAATAAGCTTGTTTGGGTAGCATCCTCTCTGTTTGCTGGAGAACTGAGTGGATTCTAATGGATAACACACAAGGCCCCTCTTTCTTGTCTTTTTCCTCCTTTTGAGCAGCTAAATGCATCCTTTGTGCCAGTGTTTTCTTTTTTTTTTTTTTTGTTTTTGCTCATCTGACATATGTTTTGTTGGGTGCCAGCTCAAATATTTATCTAATATCAGACTTGCTGTCGTCTTTTGGAAGACATGCCACAAAATAACTTGCGTCATGTTCCAAAGTGCCAAGTGCAAAAATGCCTGTTAATAATAAATCTGAAAACAGATGGCTTGCAGACAAAAAAAGCAATGTTATGTATTAGTGCATACCTTGCAATGGTATGCACTCATGCACTCTTTGCACTTTCCCACAGTTTGTCTTTCACAAAATTCAGAATGTGTAACTGTGATAAAAATGTGATGGATCAAGTGCATAATTGTCAACTGGAAGAAAAAGATTACATGTGCACAGTGTTAAACTATGTTGAGGTAGAAGTCCTATAAGCAGTTTTCCATAAGTCATGTAGAGGGTTACAGTGAACATGCAGAAGAAAATGTTCTGGTAAAATGAGACCAAATGTAATTTTTTTTTTTTGGCCTCCATGTAGAATGGCCCAGTCAAAGTTCAGACACAAAGTCTTTTGTGAATCTGTGGCAAGACTTGAGAACTGATGGTCACAGACGATTCCCATCCAATCTGACTGAATTTGATCTATTTTGCAAAGAAAATGGGAGAAACTTTCAGTCTCTAGATGTGCAAAGCTGGTAAAGAAATACCCCCCTATCCTTACAGCTATAATTTCAGCAAAGGTGGTTCTACAAAGTATTGACAGGGGTTCACACAACTATGCACTACATATCCCATTCAAATACATTAAAGTTTGAAGTTGTTAAGTGACAACATTACATGACAAGGTTACAGGGATATAAACAGATTAACATGATTAACAAATCACTATAAAATCTGATATTTGTAGATTAAAAACACAACTTGAACTCAAGAAAATCCACCACATATTAACTAAAGTCACCCCTTGACTCCTGAAGGTGAAATCTGTGCATGGATGTTTTAAGGATAAAAATAACAAGTGGATAAAACCAAGAACTCAACATTCACCATGATTTACTTTTTAGATTCACAAGCTGCTGCATCTTTTTGTATGCACTTGAACTATCTGGTATAAATGCAGAGGGAAAGGTTTGACTCTCCAATCAGCTTTGGCTCATTTGAAAGTGAAATGTGTGGAAATGCTGACATCTCTTTCTTTTCCCTCCCTAACACCAGGGGCACCGCTAGATTTACATCCCCATCTCTCTCTCAATCTCTTTTTCTTTTCTCATTTACATTATGGATGGTTCATTTAGCTTACATGACTGAGTGAATACATAACCCAGGGCAATTCAAAATATCGTCGGGGCCTGTAGGAATAAAATGAAACCACATAAGCAGAGAGGATTGCTGCAGTGCCTTCTGTTGGAGCTTGTAGCTCTTCCCCTTGCTCACACAGTTATAAAACATGGCCACAGCTGACCCAGATGAATGAGCTAAACTGTGTATTGGTAGTGTACAGAAAGACCTGCAAGAACATGATTTACTGTTGAACCTTGTTTGAACAGTGGTTGTGTAATCATGCGCAAAACTTGCTCTGTGCATGACAGTTTACCTTTCACAGAGCACCAGGGGCGAGAATCACATTCACTAAAGTCACCAAATCTCACCTTCATTAAAAACATCTTAGAGATCTTGACGAACAGGTCAGGATGTTGCTGTGTTGTTACAATACGAAGTAAAGCAATGTGTTTTCTGATGGGCTTTCACTCTAAAAGTAATATTTTGAAAAACCGTCACACCTTATGTCCACATATAAATGTTTTTGGTGAAGGAAAAACGTAAATTTTTAAGAATTTTGAGAACTAAAATGTGTTTTTTGCACATCTTTGTAGCTTTGACATGACCCTGTCTTCATTAAATTTCGAAGGTTTAGCTGTTGAAGTTAAAGATTGAGAGAAAAGGGCAAATTATAATCTTTACAGTGCATTTTGTTTGTAGTTGGACTTTATGAGTTACCAGCTGGAAATACAACAAAATGTTGAAATTCTGATTGGGAAAGTTAGAGGTTACAGTGCAGCCCTGGGTTCGGTTCCCAACACAGCTGCTGCACATACGAAACTCTGTAAATGTTGCCCAACTACAAATATCATATTAAGAAATATATTTGTAGTAGTGTACTAAAGACAAAAGGATGATGCTATAAACTCAAGTTGCACAGGGTTTCCTTCACTGTGCTTCTGGGCCTCATTCACTCCCCTACTTTACGTTGGTGGATTTTACTCATTCAGAATCCCTTTTAAGATCTTCCCTCCGCCTGCCAAGCTCCTGTCATAACCATTTGATCTTTTTTCCAGCCTTGTTGTCGAATCAAACACTGGAAGATTAGTCGTTTTGCAAACAGAGAGATGAGTTTGATTTCGGCCCCAACCCCCCTTTAAATACACATGTTGATGTACTGTTCTTGGGCAAGGCCCTTAATCTTAAGTTCCTACCTATCTGCATATCTGTTTTGTAGGAGTAAAAAAAGTGACTATCTGTACAAGTTAACTATTGTACAGGTCCACATTATATTATATTTGTTAGCCAAATTTCTCTCTGTGTTTTTTTTTCACTTTAAAGTGTCGTTTTATGCTACAACTGTTAGGGTAAATAATGGGAACTCACTTGAAATCCTTCTGTTTGTGCATGTGCTTCTGCATTTTGATTTTTGTAAATTGTTTGATGGGGGTTCACCCTCTTTCCCCCTCCTGCACCACCAAGTTCCTTTCTCTCCAGTTCCGAGACCCAACCAATAAAACCAGCAAAGAATTTACCTTGTGAAATAATGAGAAATGGTTAAGTATAAAATCAAGATGTAAAGCCTAAATGATCAGTGTACATAGTATACAAATGAACAGGTACAGAGTGACATTCACCTTCGATACCGGGCTCCTCTCAACCCATCTTAAGGATGAACCGAGAGGAGCAAAGAATGGAGCGTGAGCCCTGCTTTTATCTATGCCTCACTCTTAAAGGGTGTCATCCTCTTGTATCAGTTTATCCTTGACTATATGTTGCGTTTTATGTGATATCAGCGGTTATGTTTGTGTAAGCTGTAGCAGTGAGTGGTGTGGCAAATAAGCATTTAAGTAGGGCAGATATATTTACTTAGAGCAGCAAAGAGATGATTTGAAAAAGCCCCAAAATCATACATCCATAACAAAATGGTGACTCAAGATGGGGTATTACTGTTTTTAGTTGAATGATGTTTATTTACTCTGAGCTAAGCTAATGTTTTTAAGTGTTAGGGTCATTTTCCTATACTGATGTCCAAGGAATTATCAGGTGATAAAACATTTGGTTCACACAGGCATTGTAAGAGATATGTGGCTTTGTACCATCAAGTTACAAAGGACTGTGTTAAAGGAACACTATGCACCTGTTGCTGACATCAAGTGGTCAAGCTGGGGATAGCAGTAATGCATTTTGTTGTGGATGTTTTATCTTAGTGAATTTTGGCACAAAAATAGAATACTTCATTAGCTTTTATAGGTGATGAACTATATTTACTCTCATTTTGATGCATCATTGTCTGTCCTAACATTATGTGGTGGGGTCCCTGTCCTAAAAGATGGACGTAATTTTTGCAAACTTTGAATCAGTTAAGCTCTAAAGCACCTTCTAAATGTTGTTGCTGATATTCTTGTTTATTATTTGTTTTTTCTTCTACACAAACACCCATATTATGAGGCTGTTTGCAGAAAAGACATGTTTGCAGAAGAACATCAGGACATAACATGAAAGGAATTCATGGACTTAAGGTGAATGATAAAGCATAGATATGGTGGACTGTTTAGTAAGAGATTTCAGACACAGTCTGGGAAATGTCTACGTGAGAGATGGAGATAAAAAGCTACCAAGCAGGTGAGTAGGCCTGCATGTGAGGAATAATCAAGTAGGCTTTTCTTATCTGGATGGTTTTTTTTGTCTGCGTGTGCGTGTGTGCTTTACGGTTGGGCAGAGCTGTTAACATTATAGCTGCAATGTGTAACCAATGATAAGAGTTTAATACCTGCATTCAGATTAAAAGCATGCTTTGGCACTGAATGCAAGCTTTTATTCCTGCTGCCAAAAGGTTTGACAGCATTGTTTTCATCACGGAGATGCAAACTACACAATAATCTGGGTGACAAGCCAGTTTTACAACCCCAAGGCTTCAATGAGGTTAATGACAGAAAAGGCACACAAATAAACACAGCTCTGCTCACACAGGAACAACAAAGCTGTTGGATTTCACAGAGCAACACTTCACAAGTGCTTGCTGTTGTGCACTGGTGAGAAAAAACAGTACAAATGCATTTATCCTGGTTGGGAAGTTCACCTCTGCACCCTCACCTCCATCATCAGCTGCGGCTCTCCTTCTCCTGCTCTGCCTCACGTTAGCACCGCCGCTCCAGCCTGGACAGGTCCGTGGCTGTTATCTCAATGATGTTCTAATTCTAGTCAAACAGTTCTGTGTTTGACTCAATAGAGGCAGTGTTAGTCAGGAGAGTCAATATTAGCAGAGCACACAGAGCAGGGCTGGTGTTAGGAGAGACAGGAGTTGTGTGTGTGTGTGGGGGGGATGTGTGTGTGTGTGTGTGACAGCATACACTGTTAAGTGTGCTCTGTTAGTGAACCTTGACTGCCCATTGCAGTAATAATAATAAAGATAATAAGAAAACGGAAGAAGGCAAACTTCTGCTTACCTTTTTTTTTTTTTGTCCTCTGTGGTTTCCATGTTTAACAAGAATGACATGTCTTTTATCACCTGCCTCTTACGTGGATGTTATTGTTAGATGTCAGAGAGTCAGCCTCTCTTATTGCACACAGTGCGGGCTGAGGGTGCTCTGCAGTCGAGCCTGAACCTGCTGACGGGCCTGTGAGTAGCATGTCGAGAAGGACATTCATTTTCTTTTAGTCACTATCAAACAGCAGTGTCCCTTGTCAAAGTCCTGTTAATAACTGCGTCACTGAAAGGTTGCAGACTTCTCTATAGAGTTGATGCAGACTTAGTGAGTAAGCTCAAAGTGGAAAAACACCTAAAGGCAATCATTTCACCACATAAAACATGTGGTGGCATGAACAATATTTATGCCTGAATGAAGTTTTAATTACACATAGCAGCTAAAAAATGTGTCTGCTCTGCCTCATTTGTAATCATGAAGTCATAGGAAATTATATATCAATCAGCCTACAGCAACTCCTGTTTGTTCATGGTTCAACCATCTTTCTTATTTCCACAGCAGATGTGAGACTGGGTTAAAAAAAAAGCTTTCGCATCTGTTTCGTACTCTTTGTTTATTTAAAAAAACTTTTATCCAAACCTGAAAACATTGGCAGGTTATCATTTTTCATTTTTTGTTGGTTTTTGGACCATTGAGACCTCTACAATAAAACATGCAATATGAATCATGATGTTATTTATTAAAACAAAACTGACTTGTCCATTTAGAGATACAAAATGTCATGAGCTGGTGAGCAAACGCGTTTGATTTTCACGCTGAAAATAAGATCTTTTTTCCAATTAACACAACATGCTGAATTGCAACCAGGTTATTTAACAACATTCTTCTGTTTGGATGATGTTACTGAAAGAATAGTGAGGTGTTTATGACAAATGCAGAGGAACCAGAGCAGTAAAAGGCTTTTAAAAGTACCGTAATTTACAGACTATAAGCCACTACCTTTTTGACACGCTTTAAACACTGCGATCCAACTTTTTACCAACAGGTTTCGAAAAGCTGGACTGCTGCATGATGAAGAGGACAGCACAAGCTCAAGGGCATATTTTTTTTTTTTTTTTTTTTTTTTTTTTTTTTTTTTTAAATCAATCATGTTGCACTGTTTGGAAAAAGCATACGCATTTCATTACAAGTAAAAAAAAAAATCTCTGTGTAAATACTGTGGACACCTGTAGCTTATAGACAAGTGCGGTTTATATATGTACAACTTATTTACTTCCTTTATAAAGAAAGTGTGTGCAACTTATATTCAGGTGCACTGAATAGCCCAGAAATTACGGTATTTATAAGACACGTCGAGACTTCTGCAGTTCATTCAACTTGCAAGAGAGCAAGACTTTTAGCAGATAGCAGCAAGGCTGAATGGGAAGCAGAAAAGGTGCTCTTTTTTTTTTTTTTTTTTTCTCCCCTTTTGAGTTTTCAACCCCTGGCTGTTAAGGAACATGCTGCATTTTGAAATGTTAGCAGATCTTTGGAATCTGAGTTAAGGTAAAGGTCTAGGTTAATACATTCTGACAATTTTTTTAGCTAATTACTAATATAAGACGCTAAAGTCAGTTTCAAATCTCAGCTCTGTAATAAAATCAGAATTCACTAAAACTAATAGCAGCACAAAGCTGTAAAAAATGGACTTATGAAGTTGGCCACAATTATAGCTCTGGTTGGCTGGTTAAGTTTTGGCACCCCAACTTATAGAGGTGAACAGCAGTTCTCGTAAATTGTCATTATTTTTTTCACATAAATATTTGGTTCAGTTTAATGGTTGACCTTTAAAATCAGGGGTGCAAATAGAGAATCCTTTCAATGCAGCTGGTGAAGAGCCAAAATTTTGGACATGGTGTATCACTTTCAAAGATTTGTTGATCAGTGGGTCACAATGAAATCATTGTCATGACCAGAAACACAAATAAGAACCATTTTCTGAATTTTGCGACCAACTGCATTGTGTGACAAAAGCAATAGGGAGAGAGTAATGTGGCAGATTAAACATGTCATGGCACTGCAGTGGTGTGGCCATAGCAACCTGCTTTACTGGCATTTCAAAACAGCCTGGGACCAATTTATAGGGTTGATCCTGCAGCTCACATGTAACATAATCTCAGAGAGGATCCTGGGAATCTACTGATTTTACTTTTTAGTTTTCATTTATCTACAGTTCAGATGTTTAACCAAGCTATTAGCCACTGAAATACCATAAAATGAGAAATATCGTACAAGAACTTGGATTTTTGTTTCCCAAGTATCACATGTCGTACTAAGTAGTGCCAGTCAGAAGCAATCTTCCACTTATCATCTACAGCATGAGTGGGATCCTACTTTTGGGTTTTGATTGATGCATTTGAACCATTCTTTTTTGGGATGGTATGATTGTGCAATATATAACTACAATGAATTTTAAAAGGAAGAATGTGGATTTTTTAAATTTATTGTGGGTTTCATATAATCCAAACAGAAATTATACATACAGTCTCAAACATATATACACATCCCCACTTATAGTTGGTTAAATCCAGGGATGGAGTCAAGACCGGTTCTTCCGAAACCAAGACCAAACCTTCCGAGACCAAGACTGGTTTGACCAAGACTGAGGTCGAATGTTTAGAATGTCAACAAAAATTTCAGGACGTTTCTTGTTCAACACCACAATGCACAAATTAATGGAAAAACGGTTAATCACTGAACCAAAACCACTTCTTGGTATTAAATTAATAACGGTCATAATAAATTAATACTTATGTTATTGAATGCAGCCATACATTGATACACATTCTCTAAACTGAAATAATCAGCTTGCATTGCACAATAGTTGTATGATTAAAAACTGTGAGAAATTAGGCTGATAAAGATTTGTCATATTTAGAAAAAAAATCTTAATTCTTATGATCATCTGAATAAAAGCAATTCATCAAAGTATCAGATGTTAAAAAACACATATGCTGGACATATTAATAAATTATTAGGCATTTTATTATAATTATTAGTTCATGCCGGCAAGCAAATTGCCTCACAGGGAATTCCAAAACAATCAGAGCCAAAAATCACAACCCGCAGGGATGACGCAGTGACAACAAATTACAGGACCCAAGTGGAAATATTTTCTCTAATATGGATTATTAAAACATGAAAGGTAAGACTAAATTTATGTTTTTGGCATGATGAGCCTTATTTTTTCTCTTCATCTGCTCAAAACTAACTTAAGTGAGTTTTGCACGTAGAGCGGTGATGCAGGTTTAGTGTCTATTTATGTTTCTATTATTATTTAGCTGCTTAGTGTTGAAACTGGTTAGTGTTGTGCATATTTTTTTTGCATTACTACTTTTCCTTGTGTCTGCTGTAGATGTCTAGTAAACCTATACTATACTGTTATTCCATAATTTTTTAATGGGGTCAAGGTTGGGTCCATTCCAGAGGCTAAATTTCAACTTGTTTCATATTTTCCAAAAACAGGATTTGATATTTGTTTGACATTATTGTTTTCCTGAAACATCAAATTTTTGCCAAAATTTCACTCATCTGACAGTGGATAAAATGAAACTGTTAGGATGTTCATGGGACAACCAAGGCTAAGTCCTTTATTGAATTGGAACCTGGAACACCAGTGTCACTTTCCAGAGTTAAGTGAGTTAAAGATCATCATGAACTGATTGGCTGCTGATCAAGAAAAAAAAAAAAAAAAAAAAAAAAAAAAAAGAAAACACTGCTAAAAGTTACAAGTGTCCACCGGAGAAGCCAAAAGACTTCCAGAGAAAAGCCTTATGGTCAGATAAGACAGAAATTGAGCGATGTGGCCACAATGTCAAGGATATGTATGGAGGAGTCAAGGTGAAGCTTTCAAACCTGAATATATGATGCTGTAAAACATGGTGGTGGCACCATCATGAAGAGGGTCTCTTTTGCTGCAAGTAGATCTGAAGAGTATCAAATAATGAACAGGGAAGACTAATTCTATGCTTTTCAACTTCACCATTTGCTAGTTAAAGCTGAGAGATAGTTGTGTGCTCCAACAAAAAAGCAATGCCAATTAACATCAAACTTGTTCTTGAACGGATCAAAGCAGGCTACCATTCAACTCCTGGAATGGAAGAAAGTGCAGTAGTAAAAATGTTGAGTTGCTGTGCCATGTGCTACTTAAGCATTGGATGATTCAGAGTTCATGTCTTCCAAAATTAACAAATTTTATTCAGAGAGACTATTCTTCACCTATACTCAGCACATTTTAAATGAGCTCCATAGAAGGCATACTTTGTAGTGCTTGATGTCATTATTTTCCTTTGGATGTTTGAATGCAATGACAGTACTGCTTTCTAGAAATGTCACTGAGCCTACACAATATTTTTTCCCCATTTAAGTTTTCATTACGGTTTCATTCAAAACTCCGAGGAACTGAAGATCATGATACTTGAAAGTTAGTTTTCTTATTTATCCCCTTTATAGAAATATCAGTAGTGCTTAAACTGTTCTATATAATATACTGTAGCACTGTTTTTGCAATGTTAAATTAAGCATGGTCATTCTAAAATTGTTGAAAAACTTGACCCCGCAAACCACTCCAGCTTTACTTGGAAAAGATTCAGCCTTGCTAAGATGTTCTTTTTAATACCCAGTTTGTTATAAGCACACTAAAGATGGTTGACTATTTGGAAATGTTGGATTTTGCACACCAGAATGTATTTTTCTTTTTTTTGTCACAAAACCTTTGGATGTGCTGCCTGAAAAACTCTGAAATTTCTAAATGGACTGTAATTACAGCAGAAAGCATCTTTTTCTGTCAAAGCAGCAGCACAAACTCATGATAATGATGTAGTTGCCACCACACAGATGAAATAACTCTGTAGCTAAGCTTCCTGCAGCAGCTGTGATGGTTGCAAACAGTCAGTCATGTCTGACTGAGCCTGTGGCCTTGTTAGCAGTAATAACTAGAGTAAACAAACAGCAGCGGTGTATTTTAAGGTCATCACAGGCATTAACCAAAACCTCCCAGTCAGCACAAAGCAGTGACTGGGATGTTGCAGCGCACTTCTCCTTTATAAATCTGCTGACGTGAAAAAAAAAGCAACATTAGCTAATGCACTACTTAAAGACCATAATTGCTCTTTCCCCTACTGTTAATGAATGCTAATTAGAAGTCTGGAGCAGTTTTGTGGCGTGTGCTGGCTGCTCCTCTAATGTGCCGTATTGTTCCTCTCCTCGCTCCAGCTCAGCACTAATGCTGCTGTGCCAGCTATTAAAGTCAGATAAGCTATCCATCTTTAGCACTGCCAGCCAAAAAGCCACTAATAGCTTAGCCACAAAATTGTTAATTTCCACGGTTTTCCCTCTCCCTGTTTCCTTGTTTGAGCGTCGGCTCTCAGTGTACAACAGATACACTGAGGCAGATATTCCACTTTGGCTCAATGGTATTATTTCCTTTTTTCAACCCACATTTAGCAGTTTCATTATCGCCAAATACTCTTTCATGGGAAGCAGGCTGCTGTGCGGGTTCCTCCTCACTATACCCCTCTTTATTCAACATGACACTCTATCTTGGATGCTGTTGTGAAAGTCCATCAACATCATAAAGCCCTCTTTGCTAAATGCGTGACTGTGTTACGGGACTCCACCTTGTGGGTTGCAATAACACAATTTAATCCATAAAACACCTCCACTGTAATAAGGGCAATCACAACCAAGCTTTTAACGAGGATTAGGAGACATATTAGCATGCCATGTTATCCTCATTCTCGATTGCTGATAATTTTACAGCCGGTTTTAGGGTCTGGCAGACATCCATTCACCAGTTTTGGCAACATGATCCTCTGAAGGTTTGAACAAAAAAAAAAAAAATTGTATGCACGCCTACGCTTGTACAGAGTCAGAAAGAATGGGCACACTATCAAGACAGAACATTTTGTTTGGCAAACCTAATGTTTGCTGTCAACAACTTGATTAAATAATTTTTATATTTGGATTCCAGAGTGAAAACTTAGATGTCTATTTTAAAGCTTCCTTTAAAATATGTTTTCTTTTTTGGTTAATTTTTCATCTCATTTTGAGAAATCATTTTGTATGTTTGGGTATCCACATTATTTTATGACTGTTATGGATTTTTCCATTATCTCATAATCAGCAGCAGCCAGAGTCTTTCACCTTTAAACAAAATTCAGCTTCAATTTTCAGCCATCATTATTCTTACAGCTAGTTTATAAGTTTTGGGAAAGGTTCTGGAGTTTCTGTCAGAATCTGACATGATGATTATTTATCCTTATACCTTCTTAGAAATCTGATGTGTCCTTTTTGACACCCCACGTATTACATCATGTGAAGGGTGGGAATGATTAAGTGAGTCAGTAAATACGTCAGGGATAAACATTAAGCTCTGAATGAATGACGACAGCGACTGTATGTCACAATGCCAGATTTGTACTCTGCACAAATATGAAATAATCATCATGTCAGACAATAAAGAGGCCAGGAAGTGACTGGTTTATAGTGGGTGGGAGAGTTATAGTCTTGTGGTTTTTCAGTCATGCCCTTGTTCTGTTGCTGTCAATGTGGTACAAGCAAACCTTTCAAGTTGTGAGATAGTGTAATGTTGTTTGACATGCAAAAAAAAAAAAAAAAAAAAAAAAAAAAGTGAGCTTTAACCATTTTCTCCTGACAGTCTGGGCTGAGATTTACAAAGTCTGAGAGCTCTAGTTTATAAGAAATTGGACAGTTATGTGAGTGTGACCAATTTAATTAAGATACAAATAGTCACAATTGCAAATAAACAGATCTTTACTGCAGCTATAACTACATTTTATATAAAGCCAGGTTGGATCATGAAGCTCAAAGTTTAAAGTTTTGTATTGGTTCTTCAAATTTAGGAAGCATTCCGTTTAATTTTTCTGACTTGCTGAGTTTCAGTTACGATCTGTCTTCTGATAAGAACAGTTAAGATAACGCTGTATTTTCGTTGTACAACACATTTTCCAAAACCAGTCTTGCATAGTGGATCAAAGCCACATAAAAAGCTTGTAAAAGCAGTAAGTACAAGAAAGAACATATGAAAAAAAAACAGGACATATCATAAAAGGAATAGTCATTACAATAAAATCACTTGTGTGAAGTGCCCTAAAGTGCCATGTCTGTGTATTATTATAAGGAATGTGCATTTAGTGTCCTTAAAGCTCACAGAAACAGGCTGTTCCCCTGTCTGTTTGTTCTGGTGTTGATGATCCTTAACTTCTTAGTGGAAGGCAATATACTGAACTGGTGTTGTCGGGTTAAATTCCCTTAATCAGCTATTTTATTTGTTTTATTAACTAGACCACAATTTCAGAATTGTTGACCTACACGTTTTTTCATAAATTTGATGAATTGGCTTTAATTGGCCTCTATGGCGTAGTCATTAAACTACAGCTGGTGTAACAAGAGCATGTTTGCATGCAAGCTGTATTAAGTGGCACCCCTAATAAAGATGGTTAAAAAAATAATACAAATAAAGTAATCATTTATTGAGGCAGCATAATAAGAAACTGAAAAATTGTAGAAAAATTAATCTTTAATTTGAGTACATTTATTCATATTTATTCCATGTTGAGAAATAATTATTTTAACAAAATCACCAGTCCAATCATAATTGTTTGTGCCCATAAAAATTCCTTTAAAATAATTGTACTGAACCACTTTTTTTGGTTTCCCTTGTTATAAATGTGACTTTGACATCTATTTCTTTTAACTACAGGCCACTTGGCTGGAAGAAGACCCATATTTGTCTTGCGAACACACATTGTGAGAAAGATAATAATGGTGTTGCATTCACTAAGTTTCCATAACAACCATGAGACGCCCTTTACACCAGTTGTGAGTAATCCCAGAAGAAAAGCCCATTCTGTCCTACCGTCACAAATGTAAACATATAGAGATTCTTTAACTCTGCTGGGATTCAGGCTGAAACTGTGATTTGAGCTTTATTTGCAACAAAACCTCCATGTGAATTTTTGGATAAAGCATGGGAAAAATATGTGGAAAAGGACCTCATGCCTATCTTAGAGTATGGTGGAAGATATGTGATATTGTGGGCCTGTTCCAAAAGCTGTTGCATTTTTATTAGTGCACTGCATCATGAACATCATTTAAATAAAGATCTGGTGGCTTTTGCCAGAAAACTGAAAATGGGTTGTCACTGGGTCTTTCAGCAGGTTAGTGATCTAGAACTTATTGTCAAATTAATACAAAAATGGCTTACCAGACACGAACTCAACTGTTTTCTTTGACCATCTCCATCCTCAGATATATATCTTCAAGAAAACCTATGGGGTGAGCTGAAGAGAGGAGAGCATAAGAGACGACTTGGAGGTTCCAATGATCCACAGAGATTGTGTAAAGAAGAAACGAAAGGCCAAAGGTCTCTCCCTCTTCAGCCTTTTGACATGTTATAGGTTATAGGATTAACAGCAGGGTTAATAGTAGATAGTAGAGGTGCCTGGAGCAATTCGATTAAAAAAACATTTTTAAATAGTCTTTTTTTTTGTCTGCTTACTGAATAGATGCTCCAACTTAAAGTTAGATTTTTTTCAAATTTTTTTCAATCTGTATTTTATTATGCCCATTATCTAAACCCACAGTTGCTCATTTTATTTCCCAGATCTTGCTGTAAATTGTCTTCTTGTACTCTCCAGATGAGTTAGACCAAACCGAAGATTCAGCCAGATACAACATGCCTTAAAATATTATCCCAATCCTGTTGGCCGTAAATCACATAACGCTTGAAGAAATGTTCGCTCCTCCTCTTGGAGAAATCGTATCCACCGCATCCTGTAATTGTCAGCAGTTTCCCTGTGATATGCCTGCAGGGTAGGGTGGTAATAGTGAGCGGATTGTCAGGTGGTTGAGTGGTTAGTGATACATCACATGACTCTTCTCTTAGTTCCAGATCAGTGGAGCTGTTGACTCACACACGTATCCATTTCTCCTCCCTCCACTGCACAACACAACCGCTAACAAACAACTTGACACTGTGGAATGCTGCTCTGCACCGAAACAGAGGCACAACAGGTCTAGATGACCAACACACAGCTGCAGGACTCCAGGGTGCCATGAAAAAGTTGCTGTTATAATTGTTAATATTTTCATTTCTTCTCCAGCTTAATCTTAGCAGTGATCTGTACAAGCACAGGGTGTGTCCTGTTGGATTCCTGCAAGTGATGTCACATTGGATTGAAGTGCTATGCCGCAGAAGGTGTGAGCACTCCTTTGCAGACCAAGGAGGGATGGAAAGATTGCTGTGTGAATGAGGGTAGGAAACCAGTTTAAGATTGTTGAGATAAGGATTACTGGGAAAGCAAAGGTCATACAAACAATGAAACAAACAGCAATCTCACACAATCTCATCTCTATCCAATTTATCCTTCTGTAACAACTTACAAACAGCACATTCTCTTCTTTGATATAACCACTGACAATGATAATCCAGGACCTTGTAAAACCCACTTCAAACCTAATTGCTACCTGTCACAACTCTGAAATCTTTCTTTTTCTTCTTTTTACAGGGCCCATAATGGCTGAGAAAACAAATCTTCTTTGCGGTGTAACTCATCAACGTTATAGGGTGGATAAGTAACCCAACGGATAAAGAGATAAGAGGGAAATTATGTAAGTCAATTCAACCATGTTGCTTTTGTTAATGTTCTAGGTTGCACTGTACAAAACTGTTGTGCCCAAAGCCAAAAGAACCAAAGCTAAGGCAACAATGAAGCCGACAAAAGGTTGTCAACACCAATCTTGCTGTCTTGTTGCAACAGGACGAAAACTCTATCCTAGTAATTTGGTTTTGAAATTGCTAAAAAAAAAAAAAAATCTCCAGTTATATTTTTGTGACGAAGGTAACTGGCTTCTTCTTTGAATGAATTGTATATGAGAGCATTGTTTTATAAAGACCATCATTGCCTGCTCTTAAATAGCTGCAGTTTGACAGCAGGTATGTAATGCAAATAAATATGTCTACATATCTACAGTTGTGGATAGGATATATCCCAGATACAGTGTCTTTTGTAATTATTGGTACCCTGTGTTTAGATGTACAAAAAAAGTAAAAAAAATAAATTGTATAAAAATGTAGTGATCCAAAGATGTCCCTCTTTGCAGTTCATTGATTATGACTTGTGGAGATTTTTTTTTTTTTTTTTACCTCTGTTACCTCCCTCCTCCATCTGTATGGCAGAAAGATAAACCTGAATCACAGTTCAGTCATAGTTGTTTTAAACATTTTAATGATTGCTCTGACTGTACATGAGGGCAAGTTTTAGCAAGTACCTATTAACTCCCTGAAGTACCTGACTTATGAGGACCAGCATACATCTTCTTTACTTGAATAGCATGTTTTTCTGTTTCCATTTTCAACAAGAAATAAGCTTCGTGGAATAAAATAAATAAAATGCTTCACCTACAATTGCTTCATAGTAACTGTTAGATGTTCTAATCATAGTATCAAGGAATTAGTTAAGAAACAATTGCGTTAATATTGGATTTTCGCCCTTTCTAAATTAAAGGTTGTAATTTTTAAACATTTTCAGTGTCATATTATGCAGCCGCAATAAAAAATGTATCTATTTTACAAAGTTTTATACATCTTTATAATGGATGCCAGTAAATGTATATGACAATTCATGTCTCTCACAAACTAAAATAGGAAATCCAGGAAGTACTGCTTGAGTGGCCTCAGCAGAAAATCTACATCATTATAACTTTTTTGTGGATCAAAAGACTTTAAGCATGGGCCGGCTATACTAAGGTGTAATAAGTTTTTTTTTAAAAGTTACTGATATGTCGTTAACATTTTGATTCATACCTTTTCTACAGTTAAAAGTACTTTTAATAAGATGACAGAAAAAGTCATAAAGTCATCAAAGTTTGGAGCACAGAATAAAACACCTCTCTTCATCACTCAGCTTTTACTGCTCATTGCCAGTCAACCCAGAAAAATATCAAGCAGCAGATGGTTTCAGCATGCACAGACTATACTGATATTTAGATTAGTCAGTCACACATAGAATAATGTAATGCAGTTACACAAGTTAAACAAGAGGCCTAAATTGAATTTGTTTTCTCTGAAAAGTACCAGGGAACCTTAAAACTGGATAATGAGACTGAAAATGATCATTTGTGATTATTTAAATTAGTTTATCAACATTTATGAACTCTAATAACAGGTTCATTTAACATGTGTACTGCAGAAAATTTCTTAATGTCATAATTTCTAAGAGAAACTGTAATTTGAAAGCAATATTTTGTCCCCAGTGTCAGTTTGTCCACACTGAATGGTTTCTGTGTGCTATCACATAGTGGTGGTGAGGGGTAGGGTGGAGGCTCATTGCAACATTTCAAAGGTGAGTGATTTATATGGCAGCTGTTCCCCAGTGTGCCGTTCTGAATGCCCGTGCCCCATGTTTAACAGCTGACAAACACAAGCTTTTTCTGTCACGTCACATTTATTGCCCCACACACAATTCTATTAGCGCAACTGCAGCCATACAAGGGTATAAAAAAGTTTTTATGGGGTAGTTATCTCATTCAATCAAACAAAGTGAGTTCTATAGGAATGCACACATTATCACAGTGACCCAGGTTTGAGTAGCAGTGATTTTTAAAGGAAACGGACAGCAGCTGTGTGGCTTTCAAGGACAAAACCCCAAACCGCGTGCTTTAAAGCTTTTCTTTTTTTTTTTTTTTTCTTTTTTTCACATGAGACATGTGCTTCTTAAATAAGAGAAGGCTGAGAAGTACTTTTTAAAGCTGTTTGATATCTGAGATCTCTCCATTACAACCACAGCAGCGCACTGGGAAGAGTGTAACCTTATTTCACGCTGGATCTCAAATAGTGCTGAGAATTTGTGAGGCAGTTAGTGGCCGTCATTAATAACAGCCTCGGCTAGTCTGACAGCTGCTGATTGGAATGAAGAGCTGTGCAACGGCAGACAGCTACAAATTTCACTGACAGCCAGGTCTCCATTACTGAGCGTCAGCTGCCAAAACAGCAGTAATCAGAGAAGGAGAATAGAGAGAAAAATCCGCTCTCTTTCCACGCTATGCTATTCGTCTACTGTTGGAAAACATTTAAAGTTGTACATGGATATGCAGAATATTTTCTTGCACCACATACCTCGAACTGACTTACAAACTTTTGATAGATTATCCATTTGTGGGGTGATCAAGGGAAAGTGTTGTCCTCTTGTCACCACTTGTGATGAGAGGGAAGTACCATTTGGACATTTTTGAGTGATTCAGCCACTAGATTTCCAACAGCTTTTGTAGTCTGAGCAAGCTTTAAGTTTCAACTTGTAACAAAAGAGTAAAAAATATAAAAGGCTGATTGTTAAGAAAGCACCTAGATAAAGCCTATATCTTACGCATGAAAGATTAATCTTCATCAGCACAGATAGAGTATTTGCATGGTGTATCATGATATTAGTACTGCTGTTATGTGTTAGTTCTGTGATATTTGAATAACAGTTACAGCAGTGGTGCACACGTATGGTATTCATGACATCTCAGAGCTGTAGCACACAAGCTGAGGAATTTTTCAACATGACCAAATATAGCAGCATGGGTTATTGTTAAATGGATAGGAAAGCAATACTGGAGTGGTGATTACCAAAAAAGCATATATTCCTCCCCTATTGAAATGCAAATCATGCACAATATTGTGATGGGAGTATTAAACAAAAACAAGTTAATTTCAGCAAGTTACAGTTTAATCTAGTTCATTTGTGTTTTAGCTATCGGTAGATATATAGCAATCCGGAATGTTTTCCCCTCTTGGTGTTGCACTCTGTCTCCGTTTGGGAAAGAGGACCCCTCTGTGTCATGTATTGTGTAGTTAAGCATAATGGAAGGAACAGAGCAAAAAACAAAGAAAAACAGGGAGCTCATATACAGAGGAGAAATGACCAATGACATGGGAACCAGGTGAGTTTAATAAGGAGAACATTGAACAGCTGTGAGAGAATGAGCAGGGGAACTTAAGAAGACTAATTAACACAGATAACAGACAGGGAGCTGAACTAGACACCAAGTGGAACAAGTTAAATATTAACATCAGATAAAGAAACTAATATGACAATAAGAAAACCTGATATAAACAAAAGGCTAAACACGAGTAATGAACTAAACATGACAGGACCACAATAAAGAACACAGTGGAAATAACTTATCTAGAAAAACCCATAACAACCCAAAATGATCAAAACACAAATGTGAGACGTGTTTGTCTTATACTTTTCTGTCTAGCTTAATGACTATAAAACTGGTTGTCCTGTTGGAGATGTTCTATGTAACCATATGACGTATGCTGATCTAGTTCTTTTTTTTTTTTTTAGGAACATACAGTGCTGGCCTGCAGAAGCTCCTGAATATTTACTCTTATTATGGTGTTGAATTTGATGTCAAGTATAATGCCCTAAAAAGTCACAAAATGATTGTAAAAACAAAAGATCAGAATATGTCTTTTCTTGATTTTTATCTCTCCAAGTGACAGATGAGGTCAAATATCTTGGACATTTGCTCACTAGTGATCTCTCTGATGATAGCGACTTGTATAGGCAGCAATGCAAACTTTATGGGCAGGCAAATGTGCTTGCTCGTAAGTTTCACATGTTCTCCAATAATGTTAAAATTGTATTGTTCAAAACTATAAAAACAAGAGCATGCAGAATTTGACTGTCAAATACAGTGATTCAATGAGACTCCCAAGTCACAGTAGTAGTAACTGTGGCATTAATCTTGTGCAACTGTTATTAGGCATTTTATCCATACATTTATGTGTAGAGTCATGAACCAGCTGAACTGTATTACACAAGCTTTGGTGTGCCTTACAAACATGAGAATGTATTGTAAAAACACGATAAGTATATAGTATAAATGTGATGATGTACAAACGTGATAAGTATATTGTTTAAACGTAATAATTTCATCCAGAAGGTGGTGGTAGTGTGCATTTAGTGCATGCATAATGAAGGCTCGTACAACGGCTAATGGGAGTTGGTCAAGTTTTACTTCATGCTTGGTTTAAGACATGGAGAGATACTGATTCTGCTGCGCATTGTGGATGAAATAATTTAGTATGCACACTCTGAGAAGGATCCTAAACAGAATGGGACTGCACAGAAGGAAAAATCACTCCGATCCCTTAGATGTGGCGGCCTTCCTAATTGACCAGCTGGACAGTTATGGAAAGCATCAGTTTCACCACCTTATGTGTTCAACATGGATATGTTGTGACTTAGAGTACAATAACACATTTGTGAAAATTTATTGACCTTTGTGGCGTGGAACGAAGGCAAAAGAGGCGGCTGATGCCACCCATTTATGTAAATTCTGGACCTAATGTCCTACGACGTGGTTTTCATAGGCTACCCATCCACCCATCCGTTATCTAGCACGCTTATCCATACAGGGTTGCGAGGGGGGTGGTGCTTAACTTCCAAAGGGTTATCCATATTTTTAAATTAGCCATTCATTTCTCATCACGTGTCCCAAATTAAGCTGGTATGTCAACTTCTTCCTACAGTTGAGTCTTGCCAATGCAGCCTAAAAACTTTCTACTGCCACCATTTGGAAGAAATTATAACATTTATACAATATACTTATCACGTTTGTACAATATAATTAGAACGTTTGTACAACATAGCTTTCACTTATATAGAATATTCTTATTACGTTTGTACAATATATAATCATGTTTGTACAATATAAGTATCATGTTATAACGTGATAGTGTATGAAAATTAATTTTCCTCTCTGACAGCAATATGCTTCTGTATTAATGTGTAAATATTCTTTCACCTTGTTAATATTATTAGTATTGATTCTTATAATTCCCCCCCCCCTTTTTTCCTTTTCTATTTTTATCTCTACTCTGGACCAGGGTACTGTGTCTTTAATAAAGCTTTAATTGAACTGAACTGAAACACCTGTGGATTACATTGTATAAAACTGCTGAAAATGACCACTTCAGTATCTAGCATGAATCATCAACACTTTTTTTTAACATCATGCCAATCCGCCTGAGGAAACAAAATACCGGTGGCAGCAGAATGAAGACTAACATAAATATGTCCCTGTAAAAACATGAAGAGCAAAGGATGAAGACTTCTGAACTCTGGTAATATATTTGGGATGAAAAGCACAGTTTTCTTAGAAACCGGTGTTTGTAATACAAATGATGTAAACAGAAACTCTATTCATATGACAACTAAACCATGTATCTTTCATAGTCTTCATTTTTACTGAGGTATCTTAGAATCAATAAATATATCACTCAATATGGTCCCATAAAAACATATATTTGGTTATGCTAAGAAAAAACTTACGGGAAAATTCCTGTAAGCCTCACAAATGAAGCATACATTTTTATAACATTCAATAAAACTCCATAATTTGGTTGCTTAAATGCAGCCATCTGTCATAATTTGAATCTCTTTGTTGTTCCTTTCAGCATAAATATTCTTAGCAGCAAATTGTTTTTGAAGAAAAATAGAATCTCATCTTTCAGAAGGCATTGAAGTGAAATGCATATGCACAGTTTTCTTAAGATGTATCCATCTACAGCATGATACTGGAAGGAGGCCATAATTGCATGAACACAGACTTCAAATTCCGTTAACGTGTGACCGTACCAATGTGATCGAAGAGGGAGGGTGTAGCATTTTTCCAGTGGGAGGACTAAAAGTGAAAGTCTGTGGCCTTGAACACTTTGATCCCTGTAATGACAGAGGGCTTTGCTATGGGTCAACTTGTCATCGCTCCTCTTCCACTGATCCCTGCTACTCCCTGCTGCAAAACATGTGAACGGAGTGATCCACACTGTCACATGCACCCATGCACACACACAAGTTTGTATTTCTACCCACATTAGGACTTTGTATTGACTTCCATTAATTTTAGTAACTGCATTTATTGCTAACCCAGACATTTTCTCTACCCCTAACCATTACTAGTCTATTTCTAACCCTATTCTTAACCGAAACCTAATTAACACCATACCTCCAAACCTAGCCCCTAACCTTAAACAAGGGGGCCCACCGTATTAGGACCGGGCTTTGGTCCCCATCGGTCTTCAGAAGATTAATAAATATGCCAAAAACAGCGACATACACAAAAAAAAGCCCCACCGGTTGGAAAAAGCACTCTGAGTGTGTCCCACAGGGAAGCTACATTTTCTGACTCTCTGATCCTGTTTAGAATAAATTGACAGCTTTATAAAGCAAAAACACTTCAGTGATAAACAGCACTGCTGGCATGTTCTTTTATAGATGGCCACATTAGCTCATTGTGGGTTGGAGAAAAAAAAAATTTGGGATGCTCAAATTTTGCCAAAGACAGATGTGGCGGCGCATTAAAATTAATCATAGATCAGGCTTGCTGCTAATGTTGTTCTACATACAAACTCATGTATCAGCATGGTTTATAGTGACACATGAGTAATGCTTGAAGAGCTATTCCAAAAAGTCAGCTTCCCAAGCCAACTGGAGAGACTAACTAACATATAATTCACATCAATCCCCTACAAACAGAAACAATGCTAATGCAATATGCATGAATGCAAACTGCAAAGCTTCTGGAGGTGGTGAGAAAACCAAGACAGGGACGTTTCATTTTATAGCTGCCTCTTGCATGTCAGCTTATTCCGGCAGCAATAAAACACTCCATAATAAAAGGCACTACCCCAGAGAGGCAGCAGTACTGCTGCTATAGATAATCCTCTCAGCTAACAGAGTGTTTGCATTCCTATCCTCTGGAAGCTCTCACTTTGGTTGTAAGCATAATGGAGAGAAGGGAACATTGTCTTCACTGCTCTATCAGTGTGAGCAAAGCAATATCGCGGCCTTTGGTAAGAAGTGTGAGACCAAGCTGCTTAATTATCACCTGCTTCATTATCCAAACAAGACCTTTGGAGAGGGATTAATTAGACTCCCTGATATAACTAATAAGGAGAAAAATGCTGTCAGCTTGTGAAAATTAATTAGCTTTTTTTGTTTCAGTCATTCAAAGTAACAGTAAACCTCACAGTGTGTAAGTACCAAACTTGGTTAATTACATGAAAAAATAACATGTAATATGTTGATAAAGAATGAACTTAAACACTTCCTGAACTTTTTACTGAACAAAATTATTCGCTCTTGCTTGGCACTGTGGAAATAGGTAGTTGTAGTTATAGTCCTTGCAATTCAAACACTATTTATGACTTATGCTGTCCCTGATCAAAAGATAGGAAGCATCTGGAGATGTTTCTCATCCTCTGACCACCTGGAAACAAAGTGCCTGAGACTTGTAGATCTTCTCTGGAACATCTGCTTTTCTCCTTTGGGAACAATGCAATACACTCTCACACAACATCTTCAGCTTTGACATAGCAGGTCCTTTTTTGGATATGCTAATGCAATGTTGAGAGCTACCATCAATGAAGTCCTGGCATAATTCTGGTTGGATATTTGACCACTCTTCTTGGCAGAACAAGTAGAGTTCTCCAGCTTTTAAGCATAGACAGTGCATTTTTCTATAAGGATTCAGTCTGACCTACTGTAATTCCATAAGAAGCTCCATAAGAACCTGTTTATCCATTTAAAAACTAGTTTTAATCTAGCTGTTGATTTAGTGCAAATTTGATGAATTTGGGTCACTATTCACCTTCTTTATTCCACCCACTTTGTGGAATGCAGCAGTTTTCCAGGCAGCTAAACACCCCCCTTAGTATGATGCCCCCATCACCATGCTTGACAGCTTTTCATCTTTACCCCCTTTAAGATCATACTTTAGTGCCATGTTTTTTTTTGTAAAGCACTGATTACATTTGGAAAGCTTTCTGTTAGGACCACAACACAGAGCTCAGCCAGATACAGGTGAAATCCCACTAATGTTTCATGCATTATGCTCAGATGAATGCAGGGATTCATAAGCTCCACCTCTTTGTTTCCACAATATCAGCTGCCTGCTCTGAAAAGCCCCTTGATTGCAACAGATTGAGTTGTATGATATGAATGGGCAGAGACTTATGATTGGAGGGGCTGGGGGATGGGTTCATTGTCTGAATGATCTGAAAGAAACTTTTCTCACCTAAGTCAATGCCATATCTGACTGTAAGTATGTGTCAATATACCAGTTTTTAACGTGACATTTGAACCAAATAAACAAATCACTGAGAGTCCTACACATTTGTAGACTAAGATGCTCTTCAAAAAATACATCCCTATTTTTATTTTTTTGGGAAAACTCACACTTGCCAAGACTAGTCAGAGGACGCACCTTGTACATCGATTAATGTGCTGTTCCCAATATGTGTTACCTTTTTAAAGCTGCTGTCACACTGTTTCCCATCTTGCCAGGATCGTTTAAACTGAGGTTTATGAATTCAGGTTGCTCCGCTGTCTTCATTATTCCACTCACTTTGTGGAATGTACCAGTTCCATTGGAAGCTGAACAGCCCCTCAACATGATATACCCACCACCATGCTTGACAGTTGGTCATCTTTGTCTGATGTGACAGCACCATTTTTCTTTAGAAGACATTTAGCTTGTCCATATGAGACAGCTGAAAATTCCAGTAGGATCTGATGGTGTCCATTTAGGAGCAGGTGGTTCTTTTGTGATCGAGCTCCTTTTATTTCTTACTAATGTTAAACTGACTTTATTGTGTGCAGTAATAGTAGTGCTCCAGCATGTTCAAGTTTCGAAAAGGCTTTGGCATTTATTGTTCTGGGTTGTTCTTGAACATCTGGTCTGGATCAGATTGAAACTTGATAGGGTGTTCCAACAGGTCAATGATCCCAACCACACATCCACTCAATAGACTGACAGCAGATCTACAGCTTAAGGTAAAATCTCAAAACTGCTTCTTTTAACAATCCACTTCCAGACCAGTTTAGTTAAATGTGCAGAAAAGAAAAGAAGTACAACAACGTTTTGAAGGCTGAACCAGCCACTAACACAGTTTTGATGGATAACCAAAAATAAATACAATAAATAGTTAAAAAAATTTCAAATTAACTGAATAACATAAAATTGTTTAGAAAAATAACTTAAGAATAAAAATAAATAATTTAATTTTGCAAAACCAGCATGGGTGCTGGTGGCTATCTCCAGTCGTTGAACTAGCACACCTTGGACTGGTTGCCAGTTTATCACTGGGCAACACAGAGAGGCACAGGACAAACAACCATGCACACACACTCATACCTAACCTAACCTGAGACCAGTTAACCTAACAGTCATGTTTTTGGACTGTGGGAGGAAGACGAAGCACCCGGGGAGAACCAATGCATGTACGGGGGCAATGTGCAAACTCCATTCAGAGAGACCCAAGGCCAGGATTCGAACCCAGACCTTCTTGCTGAAAGGCAACAGTGTTGTTGCTTGCTATTTAGTCAAAAACAACAAACAATTAAATGTTTGCTACATGTTTCTTAAACGTGGTCGAATGCTACATCTATCTTATGAGATGATACTTGATATTGAATTTATGAGAATGCAACAAACTGAGATTAGATTTTATCAATATTTTTGGGGAAATGAAGAATTCCTTTTCTTTTTTTGTTTTCACAAAAAAAACTTTCAAAAATCAAAATCTGTGTTTTAAAGAATCTGTAATCACTGTAGAATATTCCAGTCCTGATTTGACAAGTACTGTTTTTATGCTTGTCTCATTCTTTGGTGGTCTTATTGCCAGAATGTTAAGTTAGTTGTAAAGACTCTCTGTTTTTTTGTTTACACAGACTAATTTTTCATATGGGGGTGATTGACGCTCAGTGGGTAGTCATCTTGCAATCGGAAGGTTGAGGGTTTAATTCCAACTTCCTCCTGTCTCATGTTGATGTGCCCCTAGGCAAGGTACTGTCTACTGCTCTGTGCATCGGTGTATAAATCTGTGCATGTTTGTGAGTGCAAATGGTTGAAAATGGCTGTAGTGTAAAGTGCTTTGAGTGGTCAGTATGACTGAGAAACTATGTATAAGTTCAGTCCGTTTATCATTTACAAATTTTAAACAATGTTTTAAATGATGTCTGTTTAGTGGTAAATTATCCAGTTCAAGTTTGATCAGTTTTTGATAGATTTTAAAGTACAAATGATCAAATGGAGTCTAGACTCATTAAAATTTGCTAACTTCAGGCTTGTTAGAGGCTAACAGCTAGCCGGCTGCTGTATTCTCACAGTGGTTTCAAACCAAATTCTGTGTCTACAGTAATCTTTGTCAGCACAGCATGGCAAATCAAGAACTACTTTTTTTTTTTTATTTCAAAACAAAATTTTAAAATATAGACAGAAGGTTAAACTTGAAGAACTCACTTTTTATATCTAGCGATCATAATAATGGTTTAAACTTGCTTGACCGGATGAAGTCACACTCTGACAGCAACTGGGTGGCTCTTTATGAAACAGAGTTCACTGACGAGAAGTATTGTGGCTCTTAATTGTTGGGAGCTAGATTTCAAAACAATCCAACTTGGTAATGTTTATTTTATTAACTATTAAGGGAATTTAATACAATTTTCAATTTAAAAAATACTTTTAATAACACTTTATTATCCCCAGGTCATAGCCACAGAATTGGCAGGTGTCATGTTGGATTGCTGAAATGAAACATGAGGGAATAGTGGAATATTTATACTTTTGCATAGATAACACAGGTAGTAAAAACATCCTTAGAGTTGTCACCTTCAGATAACCATGTCCTAATTTGCTGGATTTGAAGGTCTCTGAACCAGACGATAAAGGTAGCATTGGCCTCAGGGAGGGGACTCTAACAAGGCAGCAGTCCTTATTTAACATAGCATGAAAATGTTGTTAGTCATCGCTCGCCATGACAGCGGCTCTCATTATCACTACCTGGATATGCATGGCATGGTTGTCAGAGCGAGGCAGGCACTGGGGACAGTCACACATGATTGCCTCAAATCAGCCGAGAAATGGGATGTCTGATCACTCTCAGGAAATCTGATAGAAGGACACAAATTCACCTCTGGCAGTTCGAGTCAATGGATGTTATGAATGCAAATGCAAGTGTCTTATTAAGCTACGAATTGAGATGCAGAACGTTGAGTTTGTTTCACTGTTTCTCTGAATAAATATATAATAACACAACCCTGTTGATGGGCTGTATTTGATGGAAAATGGGAGATAATTTTGGCACCTTCCATCCTCTCAGATCAGGCCAAGCTCTCATCCCTGTGTCCTTATGTCAAGTGTTGTTTGGCTGCCAGTTCCTCTCCCCCTCCCACTGCTCTGATGATTTCAGGACTGCAGGTGCAAAGCCTGTCTGCCCACTAGAGGTGGGCCCAAGAACAACATCTCACACCTCACTCTTCTCTTGATTCATTAAAGTCTTCAGCTGTTCCTCCCAATCTTCTCTCAGATTCATACAGATGTGTCACACCATCAGGCTTTGATTTAAACTATTTACACCATACTGGTATACTCATTGTGACTGTGGGGAATCTGCTGAATGGCCCCCTCCCTTCTCTAGCCTTTGAGCAGCCAGCATCCTGCTAAATGTGAGCCAATCGTTTGTTGGTGGGTGGAGCGCCAAGCCACTGAGCACTTCTTCCCGTTGGCAGCTTTCCCTGTGGTGGCTCTGATCACAACACAGTGTTAACAACACGTGACCTGGCCCTGCAGCCCACAGTAATTGAGGTTACATCCCAGGCAATACCTTGATGAATAATTAAAAGGCCAGAAACAGAACTCTGAGTGACTTAGCCAGCGCCCTAGGGTCTAATAACGTGCTTGGACTGTATTAGATAATCTATCCAGTGGTGCCAGTTAGTGTCGCACACTCAGGAATAGGCACACAATTGGGCCCAGATAAAGGCAATACAACAGCATCAGTCATAGTCAGGAAAGAGAGCTGGCTGAGGCTCTGCAGGAACAACATGAGGAATTATTTCAGGGTGACTAGCGGGCACTTATCTTGCCAGCAATGTGAGGCAGATTTGAAAATGGAGAAAGAATGCCATCTGGTATTAAACTGTGCAATAATGAGATGCTTTAAGACAAACGGATAAATCCTGATGTCCAGGATCGATAAAACCAACATGTTTTTGACCTTGGCTGTATTGAAACCTGATCATGGAAACACTGGGCCCATTTATAAGTTGGTGTTAAGCCTGTAAAGGTGATAAAGATGTGCCGCCATTCCAAAGCTAAAGCCTGTTAAAGCTACCAACGTCATTCAGAGGCTAACAGAGGTCATTTGCACTATGCCAAAACATTGCTTGTTTTACGGTCTGCAACTCTTAGTATAAGATTAGAAACTGATCATCTGACTGAATCCTTTCCGGAGTAACATCTCTTGAGACAAAACGCAGTAACAGAGTAAGTATGGGTTGGTATGAAATTCTCATGTTGCAATAAAAGTAAAGTAAAAGTACAAATGCTATGATTTGGAACATTGAAATTAGTAAAATATCATAATAAATAAATAAAAAAAACCCATCACAGCTAGGGATTTTCTTGCTCTTTTCTTGATATAGTTTACCATTTTGATTTCAATAACCAACCTTTTAAGCCAACCAAAAGTCTGTACATATTCTGCAAGAACAGAAATTATTTCTTTCACACAAGATGGCAAGAACAAAGTTCTTTCTGTCAAGGAGATTTCATACATCACAAGAACTCAACTGCAGACCTGGGACCCTCATAGTTCCCTCCCACACAATTATTTGTCAGTGTTGTACCTACACCCAATTAAAATTTCTGACCAATCTGACAATAGCTGTCGGACAACAGATGTTGTGTCAAGAAAAAGCTGCAAGAACTCCTAATCTATGGCTGCAAGAACAGATTGATGTGAGTTTGTTAGAGAACACATTTCTCTGTTCTTGGGGAGTACGTATAGCTCTTAAAGTACAAATTGTTTATAGAAAGCAAAGGTGTAATCTGGAAATAAACTGCCTGGAGTCCAGTACTGGCATACTTGTAGCTTACAGCTTGTCACCTGTAGCTTGTAACTTGTTGACTGTAGTTTGAAAGAGTGTTACATTTGGCCCTGCTGCACTACTTTGCTTTTTTCTAAACAGCTGTTTTTGCTTAGTTTTTGAAAATGTGTGTTTCAACAAGGTCTTTTAGATTCTACTTAAATATGCTGTAATACCTGTCTGCCACCAGCAGGTGGAGATAATGTTGACAGAAACTACATAAAACTTCAAAACAAGTTCCTAAGCATAGTTAATGGAGTACTAGACTAAAGATTTTTCCAAAAGCAATAGTAACTAACATTTTGTTGACACAATTTACCTTTTCCTCCTTGTCATCAACCTTTCTAAGCTTAAATTTGAAGGTTAGCTGAAACAGAGTTGCAACAAAACAGAACACATTGAATAAGCTAGAAAAACTGCTCCATTGTTGTGATTTCTAGCACAAAAAAACTCAGAGGGGTCATATGTAACGTTGGCCACTACATCATCATCAGTTAAATTATTCTCTAGATATACAGTTCACACGTATGCCCTTCAAATGTTATTTAATTTCCTGCTTTTTTTTTTTTTTTAAACATAAAACTTGCATATGGGTGTTAAACAGTCTGTCTTGTAAGCAAGGGAAAAGTATAGTAGCCTTCTTTCAGCCATCTAACCAGCAATAAATAAGTCTGGGAAGGGAAGCATTGCATTACTCTGGCATTTCATTTAATGACTTCAATTAAAAATATGGTGTTAAAATGTGAAACTTTGGTATATCTTGATACTGGCACTCACCCATGTCTATTGCAGGATGTGTTAAACAGCTTAAAGTATTTATTATGTGTCATTTTATGCCTTCAAGTTAAAGAAGGAAGTAGCATAGATTAGGATGAGTTATATCTGTTGAATTTCTAGTGAAGTTGTGCCTAAATATACAAGTTTAAAATATTTGCAGGGTATGTGATTTATGTTCCAAAAATGTGGAAGTACGGTTGACTGTTTTAAAGCCTGATGTGAAGGAAGGTGAAAACAAACCAGTTTACATGTTTCTCTTAGTTCAGCAAATAGAACAGTGTGGCACTTTCCTCTGACAGGGCCCTGTGTGTCACAGCTTCAGCAGTAAGTTGAGGTGAGCTGCCGGTGCAGAATAATTAAGACCTCTATGGAAGTGACAGGGTCACCAGGAGGTATGCAGCATAGCAAAGCTTCCCTTCTCAGCTGTTTCCTCTTTGAGCTGTCACGGCTGCTGCGTATTTATAGCAACATAGTGTGGCACACATGTCCAACTCTCCCACCTCCTCCACCTCTGAGACAGATGTCACCTTCAAGCCTCTATTTCTGGGGCTAAACACAAAGCTTTCAGCAGCCTAACAAGCCGCATATGCAGGCAATCAACAGAACAACGTGAGTCTGAGGACAAACATCTACGTTGCCTCATTCAGGCTGAAATCACTGGGTGGGAAGGTAGCAGTTCACCTTTCCCACTGGACTGGGCTTCTTTACATAAGAGCTTGGCAGCTACTGGTGTTCTGCTGAGTGGGGATTGTTTTGACACAATAAAACAAATACATGATACTAGGTTCACCAGATCTAGACAACATGTAAGCATTTAAAGCAAAACTAAGTATCTAATAGAATATACATTTAAACATTCTACAATCAAGTCAGAATAATCCACTCTAGGTTTTTCTACTCTGCATTTTCCAGTTTTTATGCTGGTGGTTCAAATGCCAAAAAATTTTAAAGAATCCCTGTTGAGTGTAGAGCTATCCATTTCAGGTTGGATTAATTGAAATATTTCAGATTGTAAACTCGACATGACTAAATGACATTCAGACTCATTCAAAAATGTGAATGAAAGCACGAGTTGTATTTGGGAAGCAATTACATTTTTGAAATAAGGTTTGGATATTTTTTTGTCCTGAACAGCTAAAATCATCATCATTTGTTGTTTTGTTTTTCTCAGATTATCTTGGGCTAATAGTAAAAAATAGGTTGATCTGAAACATTTAGTGCAATAAAAAGGCAAAAACCTTTGCATGGTGATGAATTGTAAAGAAAATGCAAAGCTAACACTGCAAATAAACAGGAAACAGTGGACTATTTAGGAGAATATATGGTGTTAGTGTGTGTAAGGTGGCGGACTGTATAGCTGTGCTCTCAGATAAGAACTGACTGTGGGGGATTTGGGGGGGATTGAATGTGTTGACATAGCTTTAATTCAGTTTGATACCAGACACCAGTAGTCTGTCTGAACCTCGGTGCACAGGGGGTGTTAACCTCAAAATATACAAACACCAAGCATGACTGGCCACCAAGGATTAAAATAACTTTTATGAGTGCCATGCTCATACACTGCCATTTCCACAATTCACTTTGGTCAGCAATAAAACCCTTTTAAACATAAGAAAAAGCCTTGGCTCAATGATGAGTAAACATTTAATTAGTTTAATTATCTATTAGACTTGTTTTTTGTAGATATGGTTAAAATGACATTAAGCATGCTATAATCACCCTGCACCATGTTTAAGAAAGCAATAAAGTTCAATTACAGAGTACAAATGCATAAACATCTTGTACGGGTAACAGATGCAATTTATGACTGCGGCTACAATTTGATCCTTTAACCTTAAACAGATTGCTAATGTGTCAGACTATCTGCCCAGTAGTGTGTTCTCAAGGCTAGGGTAACACGTTTTGAGCCCCTGGATGAAGTGTTGGTTACTCTATATGAGCATGTCTTGCAGGTCATAAGCCTGTCACTGCCAAGGAGGGTTTCTTTTATTGCCACCATGGTGATAATCAGCTGATGCTAGCTGTCAGTCGACATGGCAATGGGACAGACAGGGGACAGGCTCAGAGGACACATGATCGCCCTGCTGACAAGAATCCCTAACCCCAGCTGCTCCGACGGCTCCTCTGTCATCTAAGAGGACCAGGGGAAGGGGCCACAGGCTGAGAAGAAGGTGGCAACAGGGCCCTGCTGAGAAAAGAACATCGAAAAGAGACTTAGGAGAGCACAAATTTCAGCACCCCCAACATAGCTGCGCACCACACCCCTCTCAGCACGGCCTTCCATTGCCCAGCAATAGTGGCTCAGAAAGAGCTGAGCTCTCAGCGGGCGACTACAGGTCCCACACTAAGCCAACAATCAGGTGCTACATTGCTTCACAGTATTAACTCAGACCACTGTGGTGAATTCATACACACACACACACACACACACACACACACACACACACATATATATATATATATATATATATATATATATATATATATATATATATATATATATATATATATATATATATGTTTGTTAGTCTTTATTGTTCACACCTGCCAAGGCAGTTCCCGATATCACAGTATTGTGCTGTGGGGCTGCTTTTCTTCCTTACTGACAAGGATGCTAGCCAGATTTGATGGTAAAGTAGATAGAACTAAATACAGGGAAATCCTAGAAGTAGACTAGTTACATATTGCAAATAACATGAGATTGAGTCAGAACACTGATATTTATGCAATTTTATAAAGAGTCAAATCCATAATATTCTCCATGATAAGCACATTCCAAAAAACATTATTTCAGCAACAGTAGGAATAATGATTTTCTGTTTACAGTAAAATCAGGGAGGTATCCTCAGTGAGCCAAGTTTGCAACTCGCCACATATATAGTCATCTAGTAGGCTTGCACTGTGTTCCTTTATATTTAAGGAGGCAGAACACTATTGAGGTTGAGGTTACCCTCCGTCCTCTCTTGACATTTCAGTGATTATGCCCATGACATCTCCAGTAGGCTCTGCAGTGGATTCTGGCATCCCACAACCACTCTGCATGTGTCCAGCCTTGCTAGATGGGAGAAAAGATATGGTTCTTTCTTTAGAGCCACAACCACTGACTACTCCATTGTAACACCCTCGATGGTTCTTTGATGGCTTGTTGTAAGAATTGCCCACTCACGTGAAGATCTCTCATCACTCTGACAGTAGATGTTGCATCAAAGCGCCAACATCCAACTTTCACCGGGTAGAATATTTGCACTCCATCCTCTCTGTCTGGCTTCTGCTGCAAGGTCTTTTCTTTTTGTAGCTTTCCCACATTCCATTATCTCAAGGAACGGTGAGCTCAGCAAAGTAAGTCCTTTGCTGGGTTGTATGGTTTTGTGTTAAATTTTTGTGTAAATCTGGTGAAACTGATACTTTATTTTTTTCTTGATTAACAAATATTGGTTGACAATATTCTTTCTCTTGACTTTTACAGCTATCTTTAATAAATAGGTTTTACAACAAAAACATTGTTTTTCATAATTATCTCTTAGCTATGCTACTAACATCCATCTGTTATCTAAACCTGCTTATCCTTCCAGGGTCACGGGGTTGGGTGGCGGGGGGCTGGTGCCTATCTCCTGTGGTCATTGGGATGATAGGGCAACATAGAGACATAAAGGACAGACAACCATGCATGCAGACACACACACACACACACACACACACACACACACACACACACACACACACACACACACACACTTGAGGACAATTTAGAGAGACCAACCTATAAAACCTAGCAGTTATGTTTTTGGACTGTAAAAGGAAGCAGGAGTACCCGGGAAGAACCCACACACGTACAGGGAGAAAACACAAACTCCATCCAGAATGAAAGCCAGAATTTGAACCCAGGACCTTCTTGCTGCAAAGCAACAATGCTATATAGCCCCATATTATATTATATTATCATAACATATTATATTTTCATAAGTTATTACATTGATATGTGCATGTAGTATGATATTTTCCCTAAGCAGAGAACACATTAAGTCTGACCGTCTCAGGACTCAGTTGGCAGTTTTCATTTGCATTCAGCAAAATGAGGTGTTGGATAGTGTTCCTAGCCGTAAATAACCCTGCTGCATCTATGATTTAAATATAGAATTGAGTCCTGGTGCTCTGAAAGCTATGCATTGCCTTGAAAAGTTCAGCCCCAGTTATTAATTTAAACTTAACTGGGGCCCCTTATAGACACGGCGCTGTGCACTTGCCTACATGCTGACATGCTCAAATGATCCTACATCAACACACATGTGACAAAGTTCAGCTGTAGAACCGCAGCCCATGACGTGCTGAGGCTGCGAGAGCATGCTATCCCCTGGGGAAGGACGGGGGGTTGACCTCTCCGGCTTTGACTGGCAGGTAAACGGCTCAACCTGAGTCTTCTTTTCAAGGAATGTGCTTGTGTCTGTCAGAGCGAGGAGCAGCTGGCAGCAGTAAAGACAGAAGATCAAGTCAGCTTTAAGTGTTAGGATAAGAACCTCACAGCTCTCGGTGCCATTTAACAGCACACCAGACTCTCTCATTTTAGACGCTCATTAGCAAACCGAGGTCTGGTTATTGCATTGCAGAGGGAGCGCCTGCTCACCGACAAGACTGTGATTACACTGACAGACCTACTGCTTAAAAGTTTCAGTTTAAAAATGTTCTTACTGCACATAATTAGGTATATGACACTGTTTCCTAATCAATCTACAATCTCGAGGTTTCTGGGGTTTTGCCATTAGTAATCATATGAGTGCTGAATTATTCTGATAGCTACTTATTCAGATTAAATTTTGCAGTTTTGCTGCGCTGCAAAAAGACACACGCACTCACACATTCCCGCAGCCCCCACAAACTGCAAGTGTTGACGTGTTGAGTGTTGATGTATGCATATCCCCTCTCACATACAGTGCTTTAATACCCAGCGAAGGGGCCTGACAAGCACCTCTCTCTAGCTCTCACTGGCTGAATTCTCCTTTGAACTGAATTAACATCTGCATTACATATGATTAAAAACATTTTAAGGGAGATTAAGTGTAATTTCTTCACATTAACACCCCTCACGTCACTCTGAAATGGAGTGCATTTGTGTTATGTGACCTTATTTCTGTTTATGACCAGATGAGGCCAGCATAGCTCAGGAATAAGTCAAACTATTAAATTATGAATGTTGACTGAGGGGAATTTATTTCATTGAAGCACAAGAAAATCCAATGAAAAGGTCTTGGGGTATGATTGCAGCCGTTTGATAAGGTGATTGCTGGCTGCAGGGCCTCGCCAACCCTGAAAAAGCCTTTTTATCTTTAAATTCAACCACTCTCCTTTAACCCTAATCTATCATCTCCGTTATCCTGCATGAATAATTGGTAGCCTTAAATAACCACAGCAGGCGTGATTAATCGAAAGGGGTGAGGTGTTGAGATCTGGTCCTATAGTGAATGTGCAGAGCCAGCAAACACCTTGCACTTCTGTGGCCACTGCCATCTGTCTCCCAGTGGGACTCATTCCTCCACAGCAACCCCTGCGACTGTAACAACATTACCAACAAATTTCTGACACATATAACGCAGATGTCTTCCAGCTACTGCAAGTACTGCTACCTAGATGTGTTTAAAATCCCATTATCTAGCAGGGTTTTATGTTTTCATTATAATAAAGATTTTTATGTAGCAGTAAGGGTTTCTACTCTGATTTTATCCACCAGGTTAGTGATTTTAGGCACTACCTAAAAGGAACATAACAGGAAAATCACAACACCTAAATTCTGATCCCTGTTGAATATTTATTAGGTTCAAAAAGTCATTTTAGAGCCTTAAGATATTAAGTAAAAATATAAAGTTAAAACCACGATTATCAGTACAGATTTCCTACCCTTACTCTTTCTTACATGTTTCAGGTCATCAAACTGATTATAGTATTAGACAAAGATAACATGAGTAAAATAATTAAAAAGTCCTTTCTATGGATTACAGGTCTCCAGTACCTACAAATGGAGAAAAGATGGTATAGTAGTGAGCCTTCTTACCAAAATTACCCCAAGAGTGCACTGGTGACTCATCCAGCAGGTCACAAAATAACCAAGAACATCTAAAATGCTGCAGAACCTCAGTTGCCTCAGTTAAGGCCAGGGTTCACGATTCTGCAATATGAAAGACACTGGAGATTGACCAAGATAATGATATATTGACATATATTTCTGCCCTAACATTTCAAAATAAGTTACAATCCTGCTGATTGCCTTTGGTTAAACAAACACTCTTTTAAGGGTCTGTGCAGGTTATCAAGGAAAACGGGAAGTAGAAACTGCAGCATTATGAATGTTATCTGTGATTAAGTTAAAGCTGCAGTATGTAACGTTTACAAAAATATGTTTTCTACATATTTGTTAAAACTGTCACCATGTTGTGACAGTATACGATCTGTGAAAAATTTGGAGCTTCTCCACCAAACCCCTGAGCCTCTTTTGTCGCTCCTGTCCAAAACCAACCAATCAGAGCCATGAGGAAGGTGTTAGTGCTGTCACTCAACCTCATTTACTTGCTGCTAAATGTGATAATGGTGGAGAAACAACTTACCGTTACAGGAAACCGTTTATCCGGCGTCATCGGTGGCCATGCTAACTAGCCTAGCATCTGCGAGCTGCAGCGTAGCAGAGAGCAATGTGTGTGTGTGTGTGTGTGTGTGCGGGAGGGGGGTTGAACAGCACCACAGGCATTGTGATTGACAGCGCTAAGACCCGCCTCCTGGCTCTGATTGGTTGTTTCTAGATATCACTGGGAGAAGGCAGAGGAGCTTGATTTTTTTTCACAGATTATCTCTCATACCATATTGTCATGACATAGTGGCAGTTTCAACATATATATATATATATATATATATATATATATATATATATATATATATATATATATATATATATATATATATATATATATATATATAAACGTGACATAGCTGCAGCTTTAAGTGGGATGAAAGCACAATACTTATGTAGACCATCTTAACTGATTAAATTCAGTGTGTTATTACATTGCATTTTAATTCTGTTTTTTTTTTTTTTTTTTTTTTTAGCTTATGGTATTCATTTTAATAGCTTTAATAGAATTTCCAACTGAGACTCTGGATGTGCAGTTCCCTAATCTTAAATGACTGGGATCAATATCTAAATATCGATATGGGACAGCTGTCTTATAGACCCTGATTTTGTCGATTTTGTCGGTATTTTTGTAGGTATAGCTTGCTTGCATTATGGTTTAGAAACCTTTCAAAGCAGTTTGAAAAATCTGTCTTCTAAAACTTCCAACAATTACTAAAGGGATCAACCAAGACAATAATTTAATTTCTTTATTTCTTTAAATGAAATAAAACAATACTCTTGTTAAAAATGTTTTATAAATGTTTCACCTAATGCCTTTTAGAAATCGGGTCATCCTTTAATCGTTCAGCTATTCACAGTAACAGATATCTTGACAGAGCTTCCCAAAATTTCACATGCCAGCACACATGGTATGACGCATTTCTTGGCATGCTGACACTCCTGCACAACTGACAGCTGAGGCAGAGGCAGCCATGTCCACGAGTCCAGGTTGTAGACAGATAGGTCAGGCAGGTGATGCACATTAGTTTGTGGTAAATGTATGCCCTGCTGGCAGAAAACATGCTGCAAGCTGCAGAAAACAAGAACTAATACTGTGTGTCAATACGTCTGTGGGTAAGGTGAAAAATTAATCACAGATGCATCTGTGGAGAGAATTTAGAAATGATGAGTCATGTCTAGAAAGCTGGAACTTCTTGTATAATTTCATTCATAACTTTCAACCCATGACGATGTCCATATAACACAAATCTAGTCTATTTTGAGCATCACTTGCAAATAAACAACTTAATCACATAAACTGAGGTTCTTTGCCAATGTTGGCACAAACACCAACCAGTAGTTATCAGATTTCCAGATTTCTTTTTCATAAATTTGGATTCCGATCAATGTGTTTTTTAATTAGATAACATTAAGCTCATGAAGAACATGCATGAACAACCCAACTGCTACTTTAGAGTATCACTAAATTAACTAGGAGTCCATCTGAGTGAGTGAGACCATGATAGCAGAATGTGTTAGCTGGTCCCAAGGACTTTTGTGTTATAGATAAGAGATAATGGATCAACATTAATAGTACATATTGCCACTGGAACTTTCAACATGGCTTCCGATGCTTTACTCTCAGGATTGCTGAACTGACATATAAATAGCACTATTGTTTTGACAGGGATCATTGCAACTGACCAAAGAAAAATGGCAGTGTTTTAGTTGAACCTGGCCATAAATGGCTGGTTAGAAACTCAAAAATCCAACCTTCAGTGTTGAAGCTGTTATTGAAGAAATAAGACTTTAAAATTTTAGAAAGACATTTTGAAACATTTCCAGAGATAAAGCCATGTTTTACTTTTTCTAGGCAATACACACAGAGACTGATGTTTACAATAACTAATGCTAACCACACTAATAGTTAATATAAGATGCTACCCAACTTAACTTTATTTATATAGCACTCTTTAATCACAAGTGGAAGTCAAAGGCTAAACAAGGGAAAATAAAGACATAAAATGATAGAATATATATATATATATATATATATATATATATATATATATATATATATATATATATATATATATATATATATTCACCCAGCGTCTTGACAATACCATACCACCTCCTTGTCCACATTTATAAAACACTAAGGCAAATGTGTTCAAAACGTGCGATGCAGATCTTGATGAATTCATAAATGTGCCCAAAACACCCACTTCATGCACACATACACGTTCACATGACCTGCACTGCTCTAGCTGCAGGCAAACTGCCTATATATATATATATATATATATATATATATATATATATATATATATATATATATATATATATATATATATATATATATAATATATATATATTAATTATTAATATATATATACCAACACCATAACGGAAACCAATGAGCTGGTGTACAACTCAGCATCAGTGATCCTTGAGATGCTCGGCTATAGGAGCAACCATGAGATTCAATACCCACCATGGAAAAGACGGTTAGAGGCTAAAATCAAGGTAACAAGGAGGGAAGTGAGCCAATTGTCAGAGCTCCAAAGAGGTGCGATCAAAAGACCGGTACCCAAGCGGTACAGCCACATGCCCATACCTGAAACGCTCGAAACTGCCAAACAAAGGCTCCAAGCCTTGGCCAGTCGCCTAAAGAGGTACACGAGAGAAAATGAAGCCAGGAGGATTAACCGGCTCTTCTCCACCCAACCAGCTAAAGTGTACTCTCAATGGCAGGGTAATAACAACAGAGCAGACCCACCAAGGCTGGAGACCCAACAGTACTGGAAAGGCATATGGGAAAGGGAGGCGACCCACAACAGCAATGCACAGTGGCTAATCTCTCTACGAGATGACCACAGCAACCTCCCTGAGCAAGCCCCAGTAACTATCACAGTGGCAGATGTCCAAGAAAGAGTCTCAGGTATGAAAAACTGGACAGCACCAGGTCCTGACATGATCCATGCCTACTGGCTAAAGAAACTCACTGCCCTCCATGAGCGACTGGCAGCTCAAATGAACCAGCTGCTACAAAGTGGGACTCACCCTGAATGGTTAACTGAAGGGCGCACAATCCTGATCCAGAAGGATCCCTCAAAGGGTTCGATCCCATCCAACTATCGGCCAATAACCTGTCTCTCTACAACATGGAAGCTCATGTCAGGCCTCATAGCAGCTAAGATAAGTGGGCACATGGATAAATACATGAGTACAGCACAGAAGGGCATCGGCATAAATACCAGAGGAGCCAAACACCAACTCCTGGTAGACCAAACAGTCGCCCGAGACTGCAAAACCCGACACACCAACCTGTGCACGGCTTGGATTGATTACAAGAAAGCCTATGACTCAATGCCACACACTTGGATCATTGAATGCTTAGAGATGTACAACATCAACAGGACTCTAAGAGCCTTCATTGCAGCCTCGATGGGGATGTGGAAAACCACCCTTGAAGCCAACTACAAGCCAATTGCACAAGTGTCCATCAAATGTGGCATATACCAAGGAGACGCTCTGTCCCCACTGCTGTTCTGCATAGGTCTGAACCCCCTCAGCCAAGTCATCAACAAGACTGGCTACGGATACCGACTCAAGAACGGAGCCACCATCAGTCACCTCCTCTACATGGATGACATCAAGCTGTACGCTAAGAGCAAACGAGACATCGACTCACTGATCCACACCACCAGGATCTACAGCACTGACATTGGGATGTCATTCGGACTAGAGAAGTGTGGTCGGATGGTTACACAGAGAGGGAAGGTCATCCACACAGAAGGGGTCTCACTCCCAGAGGGAACAATAGCAGACATTGAGGACAGTTACAAGTACCTGGGAATACCACAAGCAAATGGCAGCCTCGATGAGGTCACAAGGAAAGGAGCCACGGCCAAATACCTCCAACGAGTAAGGCAAGTCCTGAGAAGCCAGCTCAACGGCAAGAACAAGATCCGTGCGATAAACAGCTATGCCTTGCCAGTAATCAGATACCCTGCAGGAATAATAAGCTGGCCAAAGGAAGAGATAAAGACCCTGGATGTTAAAACTCGGAAACTACTAACCATGCATGGAGGGTTCCACCCTAAATCCAGCATCCTGAGACTATACGCGAGCCGTAAGGATGGAGGCAGAGGACTAGTGAGTGTGAGAGCCACTGTCCAGGATGAAACATCCAAGATCCATAAATACATCAAGGTCAAAGCCTCAACCGACGATGTGCTCAGCGAATGTCTCAAACAATGGGGACCAGAGGATGAGGTGCTGGAGGAACCATCATGGGAGGATAAGCCCCTACATGGGATGTACCACCGACAAATAACTGAAGTGGCTGATATCAGGAAATCCTACCAATGGCTGGAAAAAGCTGGACTCAAGGACAGCACAGAGGCACTCATCCTGGCTGCACAGGAACAGGCCCTAAACACCAGAGCAATAGAGGCTCAGATCTACCACACCAGACAAGATCCAAGGTGTAGATTGTGCAAGGAGGCCCCTGAGACAGTCCAACACATAACAGCAGGGTGCAAGATGCTGGCAGGGAAAGAGTACATGGAACGTCATAACCAAGTGGCGGGCATAGTGTACAGAAACATCTGTGCAGGATATGGACTGGAAGCCCCGAGATCAAAGTGGGGCACACCCCCAAAGGTGGTGGAGAATGACCGAGCTAAGATCCTGTGGGACTTCCAGATCCAGACAGACAAAATGGTAATGGCGAACCAACCGGACATCGTGGTGGTGGATAAACAACAGAGGAAAGCCGTTGTGGTGGATGTAGCAATACCAAGTGATTGCAACATCAGGAAAAAGGAACACGAGAAACTGGAGAAATACCAGGGCCTCAGAGAGGAACTGGAGAAGGCCTGGAAGGTGAAGACCACAGTGGTGCCTGTGGTCATCGGGGCCCTTGGGGCAGTCACCCCCAAACTGGAGCAGTGGCTAAAACAGATCCCAGGAACAACGTCAGACATCTCAGTCCAGAAATGCGCAGTTCTTGGCACAGCCAAGATACTACGCAGAACCCTCAAGCTCCCAGGCCTCTGGTAGAGGACCCGAGCTCAGAGGTTGAGAAAGACCACCCGTGGAGGGTGAGAAGGGAATTTTTTTTTTTTTTTAATAATACAATGGGGTTAAAATCAATGAAGCAAAACAAGCATGTAAAAAAAACTTATTCACTGTAATAATTTTGTCTGTTTCTAAAATATTTTCAAAACCATGTTTTACAGCAACTAGTCTCTCTTTGCCTTTCTCTCATATTGTGTGACTTCACCTCTTCTCCTTATACCAATAATTATTGCCCTGTAATTGAAATGTGGTGGGGGTGGGGGTTGAAATTGAATAGCTATTAAACATAACTGTTAATGAAAAGTCAGAATCAGCTAAAACTATTATCAGCAGCTTAAAGCTTTACAAATGCAATCACTTAACAACAAATTACAAATCTTTGAGTAAGTGTCCACTCATTTTTTTTCTCATTGTTAGATTAGGCTTAAACAAGGAGATTTGAGTATTTTAGATGACTGAAACTGTTTTCAGAATATTTTTCATCAGGTCTCATCAATAACTAACAAACATGAACAGCAAAGACCTCCATTGTATTGCTAATGTACTTGTATAAGTCACAACGAACATGTATTTAATTAATAAAACATAAAAAAGCCTAAACAATAATAGAATAGCTAATTAGGCCCTTACTGTAATTGATGTGACATGTTTAGCTTGTTTCACGGCACACTTGAACCTCTCCATATTATTTTAGTGCTACATTTTCCACCCATCTCAGAGTGACACCACATACTGACCTAATGATATCATAAACACTGCAGTTTAATGTGGCTATTAATACGCGAGGAGCTCCTCCAGCCTGCCTTATTAATTACACGCTGATGAAATTTGACAGCATTGCTCCTGGGTTGGCCAGCAGCAGTAGCAGCACGTTATACCACTGCCTTTCATATTTCAACACAGTAAACATGAGCTAATATAATTCAGAGATACCCCTACTCTCTCTTATTGAAATTGCCATTTTGTCATCTTCACATAACAAGCCAATGCCAATTAGGAAATGAGCTTGAAAAGCAGAAGCAGTTAATGTATAGTTAACTGATGATCAATGAGAAAAACACAGAAGTGGTGGTGTACTATTTACTTTCTGTTTCAGTATGTTTAGCCCTGATTTCACTGACGTATTTGTGGTTTTATGTCTTTTATAGGCCAAGTACACATCAGTAGAGATGGAAACTGAAACTGAAGTTGTATTTTCCCCCCAGTGACTTGATTTTGACCCTAAAGGACTTGACACTTGACTTAAACTTTGAGCAAAAGACTTGACATGTACTTGGAGTTGGAGCGAAAGACTTGTAACTGAAATTGGACTTTCCTCTCGAGGAGCTGAAACTTGACATGAAACCTGACTTGGAGTTAAGGACTTGAGACTTTGCCTGAACTTGCTACTTAAAGACTTGAGAATTGACTTGGGCTTGGAGCCAAACACTTGAGGCTTGAAATGGACTTAGAGTTGGAGTGAAAGACTTGTGGCTGAAACCGGACTTCCCCCTCAAAGAATTGAGACATGGTTTGGGCTTGAAGTGTGAGTGAAAGACTTAAAACTTCACTTGGACTTGCATCTCAAAGATATGAGACTTGACCCAGAGTGAAAGACTTTAGACTGGAAATGGACTTGCCATTCAAGGATGATTTGAAATTTTAGTTTGAATGAAAGACTGGAGACTTGATGTGGACTTGAAGCAAAAGACTTGAGACTTGATTTGGAGTGAAAGACTCTGCACTTGACTTGGACTTTGAGTGAAAGACTTGAGACTGGATTTGATTTTGCCCTTCAAAGGCTTGAGAATTAATTTGGACTTGGAAAAAATTACTTGTAATAGTCTCTACAAATTAATAGCATCTCACCTGTACTAGCAACTAATGTGCATGGAGATTATTATAGTTTAATGGTTGCACAAGCTTCTTTTCTTCGGTATAATTATAACTCGATGATTTCTCTGCTACCATCCTATCATTACAGACAGTTGCTGGTCAGTGCCTTATTTTCCACTGTAAGGGAAGGAACTGAGAGGAACAGTCTGTTAATTGGACATCGAGTAAGTCTAACAATGAGCCATGTGTGGTGAGATTTGCTTCGCAGAGCTGGAGCTAAGGATTGGAAGGAAGAGGAGTTCTAATTGGCCGTAGGATGAAAAGCTCAAGCCAGCTGTACACGTTCGAGCTGTGACAGCGGACTACTCCCCTCATCTCCGTGAAAATGAGCTCAAGATTCACAGCCTCAGGAGACATAATACATGACAAAGCCAACAATAATGGTTAATTTGAAATCATGTAGCAATCCTCTCTCTTGCCAGCTCCCTCGTCTCCCCTTTCCTATTTTACTTCCTCTGTCTCTTCTTCTTCTGCTCGCTCCCTGAAATAACCCATTCATCCTAAAAATGGTTTTCAGTTTTTTTCCTGCCTCCACCCAAGCCCACCCCCGAATACCATTAGTCCCATCCCTCTATGCTATAATGACCAAATGCATTTCCTAGATTTTCCCTCCAGCAGCCCTTATTATCCTGAAGCTAATGTTTTAAATTCAATTGCAACAATCCATATCCAGGCCAATTTACTGTCTCCTTTTTTTAAAGGCAGCCTTCACAACACAAGCTTTAGAGAGCACCTTCTGTGGAGTGGAGATAAAAGTGGCAGGCTTGCTGTGTATATGAGCCTCCAATCCCCAACCAACAGGACGTTTGTCGCTAGTGTATTCACCCAGCGTCTTGACAATACCATACCACCTCCTTGTCCACATTTATAAAACACTAAAGCAAATGTGTTCAAAACGTGCGATGCAGGTCTTGATGAATTCATAAATGTGCCCAAAACACCCACTTCATGCACACATACACGTTCACATGACCTGCACTGCTCTAGCTGCAGGCAAACTGCCTATTAATGTTTCACAGTGCAGTGTATCTGTGTCTCTGTCTCAGTTTCTTTTTTTCAAGGGCACACTGCCGGGGGGGGGGAGTGTAGGACAGGGGGGTTGTTTGGTGGAAGGTTGGGTGGTCAGATATAGACAATATTTCCCCCATTTCTTGTGCCTCAATGCTTCAGTGCTTGCCAGACTCAATCACATGTGCAGTGTGCTTTCATGAATTAATAACGGGCACTTTGGAGGCCTGGCAGGAACATGGTGACCACACGCTGATGGAAGTTTAATGAGCAGCACGGGGACCACGCTGCCATGGCACCATCGGGTCTCTTAGCGCACTAGGCCATGTCCCCGGCCTTCTCTGCAGAGGCACAGTGTTTGGGCTCTCATTACCCAGATAAATATATCTGCCCTCTGGATCAGCCTACAGGCTCCTGCTTCCTCCGCCTCCTCCCCAAGAGATGCTATCACAGCCCTGATTACACTGCCATGCCCTTGGGACAACGACTGGACTGGAATCACAAGAACACAAACATCAGTTTCAATTCGCTCCCCTGCTAAACATCAGACCCTTGCTCAGCTGCTGATCTGCCACAAATCTGTTGGGGTTCTGGGCTGTCCGGGCAGAGATCACTAAGAGCAGTGGCTGGAGTAAGGCTCAACGGTTTTTCCAATAGGCAATTATCTAAATTGGGTCACATTTGGATTCAAGCAGAAGCACGGGGTAATTACGGAGGTCAGTCGCTAAGAGTTTACCTCCCCTTCCCTCCTCCTTATTTCCAATATCTATCTCCCTCCCACTCACCATTCACCCTCTCAGGAACAACCCACTGATGAATCTCTGAGATTCAACACGCTCATTGATTTAAGGCCAGCCACAAGCATTGATTTGAAATGGCCGATGTAGCAGGGCACACAGCATCCTGCCTGTCCTAATGACTAGATCAAATGCATCACACCTCCTGAATTGGTTGGTCCAATACCAACTAGATTCCATACCAAATGCAATCACACACCTAATTCCCTTTTAGACCTACCCAGTTTTTTTAATTTAATGCTCCTTCTTTACTTCCATCTAAAGATTTTGATTGTTCTAAATTTTGATTGTTAATTTCACATAAATGAGATTAAAGCACAGTACAGAGTATTTATACTCCTTCAACCTTATCAGACGCTTTTGTTGCGTTTTTAACAAGTTTGGGTTTGTATGTGATAAATCAACACAAAGTGCAGAATTGTAAAGTGGAAGGAAATTAATATGCAATTTTTAAAACGTTTGAAGTCTGAAAACATGAAAGAAAAATTACCAAACGTCAGGAGGTACAGTTAAAAAAAGCATGTCCACAGAAGGAACCAGTTTAAAATTGAGCAGATTAGATAAATATCACTCTTACAGAACAAAACAGCCTTATTCGGTAAATTAGGTTACACATTTCATTGAGGCTCGTTTGTCAGATTAAAAGTACCTTTGAAAAATAACAACCTTTAAGCAGGTATTAAACATACGTTTCAAGACCATATTTCTGTATTAATATTTTTATTGGTCTGGTGTAATAATCTAATCCTAAATGTCAAGTCCTTTTGAGCTGTAAGTAGAAAATCATCATAATTAACAAAGTAAAGCCTTCAGTCTGTGTGTAATTAATGTATAAAAATGTGTTTCACCTGGTGAATTGAGGTACTGAAATAAAAATAAAAATAAAAAATAATTTTCTAATTTATTGAATATTGGTGTCTATCCATATGGGTGCATGTTAAAGAAATACATTTCAGGTTAAAATACAGTGATCACTTTGACTTAATCCCATCAGAAGCTGCAAATGTGACTAAAACAAGAAAAAAAAAACACTTACAAAAGATACTATATTTACTGGAAACACATATTTAGCAGCATGTTATGGCAAGAACTGATAGAGCAAATGCATCATAATGCTCCATAAATAGCTTTATGTACAATCTAATCTCATTAAATATGGCAAATGTCATATGCATCTGTGTCTTTCTTGATAACTGTGAGTCATGAGTCTGTCAGAACAGAGCTGTGAGGAGCATTAATGTGAAAGTGAGCTAATTATGGATGACAGAATCTTTTAACACTAACACATTAGTGAAGCCAGCACTATTAGATATTTCATGTATGACACTTGAACATTATTAGTAAGTAATTCTCGCAATCTTCTAAGATTTATTTGTTCTGTTGGGTGTGATATTTCACTTGCTTCTTTTGTCCAAGCCAAAACCAAAAAATAGTCCCACTTTTCTACACTGCATAATGCTTTTTTGAGAATAGGATACATTTTTATTACCTAATAAGGTATATTCCCTCATCAATTAAATATGTAGCTTAATATTTATTTAGAACTGTTTTTCATTTCTGTTGCACCACACTCATTTATTTAACTTACAGTATTATGACAAAGATTTTTATGGCCATATTTTATCTTGATGCCACTTTAGAGAAATTCTGATTAGAGGGATAGTTTAGGTTTTTTTTTTTCCCAAGTAGGATTTTGGGATGTTTTTACCAGAAACACCTCTCCTACCTGTAACAGTACAGTATCATATTTCAATACCTCTGAAAAAAGTGAAGAAATCATCAGAATGTAATAACAAATATTTCACATTGAGCTAATTTTGGTTTACTAAAACAACTCAAACTGAAAATGTTTGTACCTGTTGAATGCAATGCTATACAAGCGGGTAATAATGCCCTACACTTTCACAATAAAAGGTTTGATGATGTTTCTTAGTTATTACTACATGAGATTAGGTTGCATTTTGCTGTACCAATCTGCCTCTCAGTCCAACAGGATAATTTCCAAACATTTACAAGACCTGGAAAAGTACAGAGGTCTACGATTGTAGATGCCGTTGCAAAAAGTGAGCAAAATCCAAAAGTTTATTCCATTCGTGGTGGACTTGGAAGAATTCAAGAAGCAAAGCTGGAGAGATCTATTCTTCTTCACACATTATTTTTCAATTCAAAACATGTTACTTTTAATTCTCACATGGCACTTGACAGTCCACTGTTAAGTGTTTGAAGATTATGTTGTGTTCTGGTGTAGAAGCAGCTAAAAAAAACATTCAGGTTAACAGCTTACATGTTCTAATCATCTATTTGCTCACGATGTAACACTTTTTTTTTTTTTTTTTAACAAGTCCACCTTTGAGTCAGAGGAATTGCAAGATTATTAGCAGAATAGGTATTAATACTATATTTAAATCCCTTGTTTTCAAGTTTAAACTGTAAAGATGTTCTAAGTGATTTATAAATTGCCAAATAAAGAGCAAGAAGTTACCCAGATAACATAGAGCTTTGCCACTCTTTATGATGAAGATTAATGTACTTATAACACACTTAAAAACAATATTGTACAATTTTTGTATTGAATGTTTTATTATTAGATGTGCAAATTACCCGAATACAATCTCTACAACCACTGAAAACAGAGCATGCACATTGATACATCTCAGTGGTCTGTCTGTGCCATTTATATTCAAAAGGTAACTGATGGCTTTGGAGGGAAATGTAATATGCACTTGTAATGAAATGGAAGGGCCTCCTTGAATTCCCCTGTGTGCAGAGGTCTCTTCGTTTTCTTGCCTCTTGCACCTCTTGCTCTCATGTTTATATAACAGTACGATCTCAATCATTCTCTCCAGCTGGTTGAAGGTTACCAGGGGCAAGAGGGTAACAAATGGGCTCAGCGCACCATCTGAGAGCTAGCAAGCTGAAGGCTGGATAATGGTCTGTCATAATGGACAATATAGGCAGAGCCCTCCTGAGACCGGGATACCAAAGAACAAGTAGGCTGAATTATTCATGGTTACCATGGCGGCCCGCACAGCTGCATTACATTAGGCTCTTCATTAGCTGAGGCGTATTCTACAAAAAGCTTGAAACTAAAATATGACCAATATCCCCCATTGAGGAAAGACATTATCATAAACTCTCGAGGGGGTTTATTCCTGCCTAAATGTGCCTGAGTGCTGACCTTCCTCGCCGCAGTAATAATGTGGTGGGGATTAAAATGTGATTCCATCCACGACAAGAGCTCCTCATGCTTATTCTAATGATGGCTGCACTGTGACAGCCCGGCTACGTCTGACACTGCAGTCATTTCCCACTAATAAGACACTTAACACAGGGCCTCTTGCTCCTCTCTGCTCTTGAATTTGACAATGAGGTAGACACAAGTAGCTGAGGGGAAATTGCACTGTGGGTTATATTTGCTTTGCATGTATATGTACAAAGCTGTCATCAAGATGACATTTAGAATACTATATGTCAAGTAGTATAGCATTATAATGTATAATGCTACCTGAGTTTACTTATAAAGAAAATAAAATCAAGTTTTAGTGATAACAGTCTGAATTAAACTATTTTTGAAAATATATCTCACTGTTTTTTAAAGTCTGATATTAAAAAAAATCAGTTTTTTAAAAAGATCTAAAATGTCTCAAAGTGTTTATTTGATGCTTTTATGAAACATCGCTTGGTTAGGAGTGATGTAATTAGGCTATCTGATGCAAAATTATATATTTTCTATTCATCAAAAATAACTAATTTACCACTTTCATCAGACAACATTATAATTTTTCCCTTAAGCTCTTAAACTCTTGCAGTTCAACACACCAGTTTTTTTTGAGAAAAAGTAATTGTTATAGAGGTAGAGGTGTCAGGAATACTCATCTCAACCTGATGCTGTTGCAAAGTTAATTAACATGAACACTCACATCAACATCTGACTTGTACAACTATAAATTTCAGAGCTTCTCTGGCAAACACCAGATCTTTGCTTTCTTGATGTCCCATAAAAACATGAGGAACTAAATGCACATGCAACTTCAATAAACTGTGCAATGAAGACTAATGTATGATCTCATTAACACAAGTGTTTTCATTTAAACACACAACTAACTTACTACTACTACTTATTAGACAATATGTCTAAGTCAGTCCACTGGGGCATCATTTTCAATGCATCAAAATACTGGACTGAGCCTCTGCCTGGGAGCAGTAGTTTCAGGTTGTTGGTGGTGTGAGGAACCACGGCAGAGCACAGCGTTGATCAATCATCTTCTTCTTTGTTACAGCATGTACAACTTTCTTTCAGATGAATTCTGAGTTATTTTTAGTGTTGGCATTGTTTGCTGTACACCAACAGCGTGGGACATCAGCTTGATCAGTTGTTCAGATGTGTGATGTTCTTGTGCCTGTCAAAGTCAGTTTGGGCGTAAATTTATGACTGTAGGTATTTATTATTCAAGTGAAGCAGAAAATCAGCATGTGAAAAGTTATGGATGCAAGTTATTATTGTACTTGATTCTGATGGAGATGCATATAAGGTTTCCTCATAAGGAACCAAAATTTGGAATTGAGAATGGTTCAGAAATTATGCAGAGCTTCTTTAGATTTGCAACTTCCTATTAACTCCTAATTGGTGCATTATTTAGCAACTTCTCAGCTTGGCTCCAACTGACTGTCAAACCTTGGAACCAGGAGCCTGTTTTCCTCACTGTAAAATAGCAGTGCAGCTCTTTACTCTTGTGAATTTGCAGAGAAAGTAATTAAAAATCCATTGTCCAGTCCCCACGAGTTTTTTTTGTATCTTGAGGCTTACAACCATGTCCCTGAGACAAATGGAACCTTGGATAATGTGGTTTTGATGGCGTTTTCACACCACTTTCAGCATGCACTCAAGCAGTTCACAACTGGGATAACGCTCAGTTACTCTGCAGTTATGATTCTCAACTGGAAAAAGCTGTTCCCACCTGGGTGGGGGTACCTGTGTCTCGTGGAGAGCTTCAGGTATATTGGTGTGTTGCTCATGAAGGATGGAAGGGTGGAATGTGACAATGGGAAAACCTGATGGGGACTTTTCTGAAATAATGTGGGATGGGGAGAACTCAAAGTAGAGCCACTCCTGCTCCTCATTGAAAGCAGACAGCTGAGGTGATTTGGGTGTCAGATCCAGAAGCTTTCTGGGTGCCATCTCGATGGAAGTTTCTAGGACATGTACCACTGAATGGAGACCCTGGGTCAGACCAAAATCTTACTGGAGGGACTGTGTATACCTTCTGGCCTGGGAACGCAATGGATGTAATAGTTAATTAATCGCTCTGTGCTTCCAAAGGTTTGTACCTATTAGTGCATTTTTTACCAGTTTCTGAGGCTGATGTTACTGTAAGTCTTTATGAGTAGGACAAACAGGTGATTTTCTTCCTAGCAGCAAGATAGTTTATGAAGTTTCTCTGTTTTTAAGTGACTTCAGTGCTAAAGGAACACATTGTCACAATGATTATTACTGTTAATTTTCCTATGGCATTATAGAATAACCTTGATCTTAAAAGAATCATCTTGTATCTTCGACACAAGAACTTTTTGAACATCTTTATGTTCTTAACATGTAGTGTTTTTTAGAAAATGCAAAGGAAATGTGAACTTTACAAAATTGCAAAGATTCCTTAACATAAAGCATTTCTAAAAATTGTTTTTTTTTTGTACATGTCTATTGGTTTCTGACTGTGATGGCAGCTGGGACAAAATGTTTTATTCCTACTTTTTACTTTACAACATGTTAAATTGTCCAATCCTTAATCATAAAGGGTAAGATGACAAGCAACAGATTAAAGTCCTGTGATGTGCATAGTATTGTGGGAGGTCATTACCCTGGTAGACTAAATTGCTGAATCATCATATTCAATTTTATTTAACGATTCATCTGGAGTTTTTTTTTATCATTGACTAAATGAGGCACTTCTGCCTCTCTTTGAAAATGGGGACAAATCCTCAGTCTTTCTGAACTAATGGTCACCAAGTGCAAGCTATGCAGTGGACTGCAACATGACTTACATACTAAAAGGATGTAAGTCATATTAGCTTGGCTAAAATTACTTACAGTATGTCCTAAATTTAACTGAACTACTTTTGTTTTTTGAAGAAGTCAGAACATTCGAAGCTTAAATCACATCCTTAAAATAAGTTTTATTTTTGCTTGAAAAAAACAGCGTTGCCAGTCTTGCTGATGAATGTTGAAGTTGAACTGAGTTGCACTTCAGAAAAAAAATACAGCATTTTAAAAATATTAATAAAACTTCTGTAAATTTCACATTTAAAAACTATCCATGACTAAAATGTGGTCTGAAAAAACAACCTTTTTATAGATTTAGATAATTAATGATTTTTGAAAGTACTTTACTGAAACTTGAGGACTTTCTGAAAGACTTTAAATAATTGCCACTGCATCCTTAAAACTGCTTTTAGGTCTGTGGAAAACTATGCATTGGAAATGAAAGCATTGTGGGAATTCAGGCTTGACTTAAAACAGTCACTTTTATTGTGGGGCAGGATGTAAATACTTAAAGGGTTTTTATTCGCTGCTTGGGTTTCCCTTTCTTTTCTTTTCTTTATTCTTTTTTGAATTATGTGTTTTGTGAAGTCTGTTAACATGAGTGGTCTCATCGTACACATGTGCCCCTGTTAGCCATGAGGATTTTTATCAGAAGGTTAATTTTTCACTATTTTTCACTGTTTTTTTAATAGAAAACTACAGAGAATTATTTTGCTTTTCTTTGGACACTTGATATTCGTGCACCATGGAGACCTCCAAAACAGACATGTCTGTTTGTCATATTGTGTGTCGTTCTTCACAACAGTGAGCAGCAGCACCCATGAGTGAGCAGCACATGTACAGACTTGCTCTTCTTGTCTGTCAGACTGAAGTTGTGAGAAATCCACCCAGTTTTCTGTCTGAGCCACCATTGTACATATACAACTGATATACTTTTTCCATTGCCACAAGTATGAATGTAGGATCCCTGCATATGCTGACCACCAGCCTATTGTGACAAAATAACTAAGTCAACTTTGATAGTTTTCAGAGTGAAATTCAGAGAACCAGTCAGAACCAAAAAACTTCTGGTTGTATGTCTAAGTGTCAAAGCCAAGCTGAAAAAAACAAACTGTAAGTCATCCTAAGAACACAAACTTTATTTTGTTTGATTTTTTTTAATAGCAAATGTTTTTCTTTTCTTGAATTTTATTTTATTTGAATTTTGAGCAAATGAAATAAAAGTAACAGTGTAAGAGCTGCTTTTGCCACCCAGCTGTTAAAAAAAAGCATGAAATGAATAGCTGTGGGTTCACTCCTGTTTCACCTGCTGACCATATAGCACACACACCTCATAATTTAACCATAGGGAGCAGTCTGTCAGAGTAGGAGAGCTCATGCTGGTCACTCTGCTTCCAAACAACCTGCAACTCAGGGTCACATAACCTGAGGAGTCAAAATGACCCATCCAGTGGGTTTTAAAGCCACAACACTGGTGATATAGATGTCAAAATTGAACAGATAAATGCTTCGATGCACACATGATTCATGCAGCCAGTAATGTATGCATTAACAAACATAATTAAGGATCTACTTTCCAGGGAAGGCAAAAGGATTAGTGCTGCTGAAATATGAGTAGTAATTGAAAAGTCAATACATTGTCATTAAAAGTGAAGATTGTTCCCTCAAAGAGAAAATATTAATCTATTCATGTGCTTACTGGTCATCAACTTAACCAGGGATCCTCTAGCAAACAGGGATGTGAGATTTCTAATTCGTGGTTTTACCCTTTCTGGTATATCCAAATAGTCTCAGTGACATATGATTTAAATAGGTTCGAGGTCATCTCAGTTAGATAACTGCAATCATGCAGCAGTTGGGACACAAACAGATGTTGCTTTGCAGAAGTATTTGCATCCCTTTAGTGTATTTCACATTTTACCATATTACAGGTATAAAGTTAAATGCACGTTACATATCAGGCCTTTAAGGAAGGGTAGGAAGAAGAAAGCCATCATTATAAACAAGCTATAAGAAATCCTGTGTGCAGTTTGCAAGAAGTCATGCAGGGGTCACAGAAGGCAGGTAGAAAGAGGTGATGTGCCCATATGAGACCACAAGGTAATGTAATGTTTCTAGCTGCAGACATGCCAAGTGTGTCAAAAAATATAGACTATTATTGCACAACACCCTTAACACACCATCCCCATGTTGGCACTTGGTGGTGACAGCATCATGCTGTGAGAACGTGAAAATGGGTAAAAATATCAGTTTCTAAATGTACAATGTAAATGGTTGTGGTTATACCCCAGTAGGACTGTAACTATAATGAGGCTCTGCAAAGTAATAACTCAGGTGGGCTGGCACATTTTTCGGAGTTTTAGTTGTAAAAAAAAATACTTTATCCTTCAGCTTTACAATGAAAAATGTTACAGAACTATGGATGCTTTTAACAAGGCACTGCAGAGACAGTCACCACAGAATAAAGCAACAGTTCTTTACAGTTCAAATGAGTTTTACACTTTTATTTGGGCCAGCAAGATGATCTAAAGAGTAAAAGTAAAAACAAATCTCTGCCAGTTACCCCTTCCATACAAAGCAATGAGAAAAAAGCTCTTTAGCTATTTAATCACATGATGCCTTCTGCTCTGTGATTGTGGACTTCATCCTCCTGTGCTTTCACTAACCTCTGTGACACGCCCTCTTTTCTTAGAAACAATGCATTATTTAATTGGATATTACTCTGAGGTAATCCGCAAGCAGAGCGAATCATAAGCGAGACCTTGAAGATTTATATTTTCCTTAATCCTTTGAATTTGTGTACACTGTGTGATTTAGCAATGCAGTGGAGCAAAACTCAATCATTTGAACAGAAAGAAAATGCCTTCTTTAATATTTATAATCCCCTTTGAACTGTAAACTCCATCTGTAGTTTAAAGTGATGACTCATTCAAAGCATGATCTTAATCCGTTTTCACGCAGCTTAGTTCTGAAACCAAAGGGTATCAGAATGGGAGGGGGGATTGAAAGCAATCATCAATGCAACAAACCAGAAACAACTGCATTTATTTTCATACAAAGATATTAATGCTTTTCTAATGCCCTCCCTCTGTGCTGATCAACACAATATGGTGGAAAAATAAAACCAATGATCTCTTTTTAAAAAGAAATGAGGAATCTGTAAATATTTAAAAGATATAATTAATATCTTAAACTATGGGCTATGAGAGATTACCTTTCCTCTTTAATTATTTTGTTAATTTTTTTATGCCATTTCACTTACAATTTTTTTTATATTTTTACCAAAGTTTACACTAAAGTCGATATATTAAAGGAAATTGTTTTCATGATGTTCACATAAAAAAGTCCAGTGGAATGTTTTGAGACCACTGTATCTGGTGCATTCTGTTTATACTAAGAGGTTGGGATTTAATTCCTACTTACCTGCAATGACCACACAGCATTAAGAAGAGATGTGTTAGCTATTTCTAATGAACCAGATGCTTATTGTTTCAGTAATTCATGCACTGTATGTAAAAAGATTCTAACACCTGTGTCTGTGTGGTATTTATCATAAAGGAACGTTTCTTAAGGTTTAATTAAACAACATCTGCCGTAGGTGTTGATAAGTTTTACTTCCATACATTTTCTTGACTAAGAAACTGTTTTAACTGTGAATGTGTCTGTAGTCTAATTCATGGGTCCCATCTGCTATCTAAAAAATAAAAACACAAAATCTTTTATGATACTCATAAATGCTAATTGTCAAATTAAACCTTGAACATACCCAACTCTCAGCAAGCCAGATTGCAGTTTGTGTATCACTTGAAAGTCCTAAATGTGCCACTTAATGACTTTATGAATGACAACTTTCCTGCTGTGCTTGCAAGTAAGAGCTCACACACAGTCTGGTTTCTATAGCCCAGAGCCAAAAACTTAATTCTCGGAGGACATGAAAGACAGCTTGACTAAAAAGATCTTCACTGGACTGCATTATTTTAAAACCCATAGCCTCAGATGACATGAATCATCTCATACTTAGAGGTCACTATTCAGATCTAGACAACAATAAACAGCTTCTTTCAGTTTCTGTATCTTCAGGCCAAAGCTGACCACAAATTCACTTTGGTTGTACAAATTAGACAAATTTTCCACTTCTGAAGAAAAAAATGACATGTCTTCACAGTTCTTCGCTTGCCTTTGATCAGTGTGAGGTTTGAAGCAGAGGTTTGATACCTAAACACAAAACTGTGCATTCATACACACAAAATGTTCCCCTAAGCTGCATTCACACCAAATCTGTCAATGTGACACCTTCCTACATGGTTGTGGTGAGATGTGGGCAGTTTTATTTGTAACCACTGAGAAAGATCAGTTTTACAAAACACTCAATTCTGCTTCTTATCATCCCTTATCATCTCTGTTTAACAAATTAATTTAAAAAATAGCCACAAACCCGTGCAATATCTAAGGTGGTTTAAGTCTTAACACCCTCTGCATGGCTTTTTTCACTCAGCTTTGTGCAGTGATGAATGCAGCTCTGGGAGTTATGGATGGGTTAATTAGCAGTGAGAGCTCATCTCATTAGACAGTGAATGACATTGGTGCTGAGTCTACAGCGAGCTGTCAGAGCTCTGATAACACATTCTTCCACAGAGCTGCTTCAGCATCTCTCCATGTTTATTTTTCTCTTTATAGACGGTGACACACATCATTAACCCCATGCCTCTTTCACACGACAATGATCCAAACTCACACTTACAAAATGATTTTGCCTGCCAGCTTGCCACATCATCTGAACAAGTTGTCCATTTCTGATGGCAAGCTGTTATTGTCTTATTATAGCACTCCAGTTATTAATTTTTCTTGGCTAATTTTGCATTATTCACATTATTGAAAAGCTTTCAGATATCTAATTAGTAAAAAGTATGTAGTTTAATCTGAGAATAAGTGTTCTGTGAAGGCCTCAGAGGTTTGTTAGAGAACATCCGTGAGCAGACACCATTGTGAAGATCAACGCACACACTAAGCAGGTCAGGGCTGAGGTTCTGGAGATGTTTGAAGAGGGGTTAAATTACACAGCAATAATCTAAGCTTTGGAAATGTCACATGGCACTGTTCAATCCATTATGGAATAGAAAGGGTATGGTACAACTGTAAACCTACCAAGATGTGGCAATAAACCCACTGACAGGCCAGACAAAGACAGCATTAATTACGGAAGCAGCCAAGAGGCCCATGGTGACTCTGGAGGATCTGGAGTGACCTCCACAGCAACACTATGTTTATAAATGGACAAAACTCAGAGGAAGACATCTATAAACTAGAAAAGAAAACCTCTTTTGTGGACAGCTCAAATCTTGTCTCTCTGAGAACCGTTAATTATTGCATTAAACAAAATGACATTTCTGAGTGATTTTGCTATTACCTGGCCCCTCTAGATAGCTGACAGCTAATTTGTACTTCCTGTTAAATTATTTTTAGAATCATCCACCACCAATGTGTTTTTGAGTGCTTTGGTAATAATTTGTACGTCTATCAGTGGGCAGACTTTAGAAATGCTTCACAAACAAATGACATAAAAAAAAGAGGTTTGAGGTGGAGCCCTGTCTCACCAGAAAATGAGTAAAAACAACATACAACCACAATCCACTTTATTAGGTATGAGTGCTGCACTTTCTTGCTGCGAGGCGCAGCAGGAAAGTTTGCAGTTCGAGTCTCGGCATGGGGTTTTTCTGTATGACTCAGTTTTTATATTTCTGACAAATTCTTATTTTATTTCCACAGCTACATAAATGATTTAGGAAAAAAAGTCTCCAGTTTATTTATTTATTTTTGCACAGGATTAATCCAGTACCACTCAATAACTGCTAATAATTTAACTATCTTAACAACCTAATGATGAAAATGTGATGTTACATATTTTACTTTGCCATGTGAATATGCCCGGCAGCTTCCACCATGTTGGTCAAACACAGATCATTTGACAAATCATTCTCCACCCAGCAGGCTTAATGTCTCCTGCATATTTATAGCTTTTTTTTCAGATTTCCAATCAAAGTAACTGGCAGGTCTCTGGTGTGAGCCGCGCCTCTCAGTTCTCCATGAATCATTCATGCTGTTTAGCTCACAGTTGTTTGGGTGCATCTGGCTCTGGGAGGTATGAAGTTGGCCAAATGGAGAGGCCACATGGCAGCTCCAGATGTTTTGCTTTTGTATATGCACAGCTCATCAAAAACAACAAGCAGTGCCACCCCAGAGTCTGTGCCATCTGTGGGTGAGCAGACAACTGCTTCTCGAGTTCCCTGGTGAATAATTGGAGGACTCTTATAGAAAGTTTCGAGTTATTTTCAGACAACCTCTAATGCCAGATTCAGCAGCTCGGAGGACAGGAAAAGCGATTCGGCTGATGTAAAAATTTTGGGCAGCAGGCTGCTAATTTGAAGTCAGCTCTTCAGCAGGAGTGCTTGAATTTAGGAGAAGGTAAGCATCTGCACAGCAGAAGTGTCCTAGAGCAAGACAGCAAATCCCTGACAGCTGCTGGGGAAGTTTTACAACTGTCTGACCTGCCTATGAAAAGAAGATGAAGGATCACCCTTCAGGGATCAGTTAGACAAAGAATAAGCATGCCATTACAGCACTAAACCCATCTGTAAGACAGAATCAGTCTATCAAATTAGTCCAAATGAAATGTTTCAAAAGTCATTTTTTACTAAAGAAATGCACTAATAAGAATTTTGTGGCTGATTTCCAATATCCATGCTTTGCAAATCTTTGCCCTACTGAAACCAGAGATGACCAATTCTGAGTTCTCTCCAAGAACTTAAATAAAAACAAAAGAAAACCATTAGAATATTTTTTGTAGCCCTACTGCTGTGAACTATCATTAATATTAAATGTGGAGGCAACATCAGGCCATTGTGAGAAACATTGCTGAGAAACATTTTACTGTCTTGAGCATCTTATGATAGCAATAGGTGTGGTTAGCACAGTTAGCATTAATAAATTTGCAGTTTTCATGTCTGTTCCCTTGAGAATGTCAATCTTTATCTTAAGCCTCCCAACCTTTTCAAATCCAACATGTTCCAATACCAGAGGTTGAAATCTGAAAATGCATGAAACAGGGCAACTCTTGTACATGTATGTATGTACTCATGTACATACCACCAAACTAGCAAGAGTTACACTGGATGCATTTGGCAGTTCTTTAAATTGTTGATTAAAATTTCAATTGAAAATAATTTTAAATTCAAAAAATGTTTTCAGTTTTAAATTAAACTTATTTTGATCAAATCTGAGTACAGCTTAGAAGTCACGTTCTCTCAGAGACCTCCTGCTTACCTGGAGACCATAAGCAGCTGCTTAGTTTACTTATGCATCAAGTCAGCTCTGGTACATATGGCGCTTTCACTGATTGGACAGGAATCTAAACTTTGAGTTTCTGACTGGCCAATCACCAATCATGATCCAATCACGATGATCCAGCTGAAAATCTAATTTTTCCATATGTCTCTATTTTGTACTCAAACTTTTACATATCTGTCAGCTCACATTATACTGAATCCTGTTCTCTTTGTGCATTTTGTGTCCAGCCCCCTTTTGCACATCACAGCAATCCCCAGATTTCTCCTACTCTCAGTAAAATCATTATTTAGTCCTTTTGTAAGCAAGCAGTGTCCCAGATCACAAATTAATCTTTCATATGTTTCCAAGATCTAGCCTGCTGTAATCCCATCTGTATGAGACACAACAAAGCACAGCGAGAGAGCGCCCATGAATTATTCATTCATTTCTCATGAAAGGCTTTCGTTATGTCTGTCATGTTTCACTCTTGCAGGGAAAATCCATTGATCCTTGCCTTTTCTCTGACAACAAGAACAAACAACCGACATCACATGGGCTGTGCATTTTGCAATGCTCCGGCAAATAGATCTGAGAGAAAATGCATCTGCAGTAAGGTGCCGAGTTATCTATTCTACATATGTGCATAATGCGAACACACAAATCGCTCACACATAACTGTCCTCACACCGTATTAAACATATCTGTTAACTAATAGCTGCAAGAGCGGCCTGAGGGAAAATGCTTAAGATACACACAGTGGATGAAGTCACATGTGCCTTGCCAGTAATCATTTATCTCCAGTATTATTATAATGTAACAAGCATGTCTTCTTTCTGACAAGTTGCCTCCATAATTCAGCGCAACAGAATAGAGAAAACAGCATTGTTAACAAGAAAAAGGCTTTAAATCACAAGCACGGAGTACATTTCCTGTGAAATATTAATGTGGAAAGTGTGTTTGTGTACAAGGAACAAAGGGCAGAGTGTTGTACATCAATGGGCTGACAGTGCTGCGGGCTCTGCTTACTCCAGCTATGCCACATTGTGTATGTATAGGGGATTGGTGCATTGGGGAAAGAGAGAGAGAGTCATTTATAATGTATAGGCCTGCTGGAGCATGAAGTGTTGAGTCTGCCTGGGTTAGTGTGCACAGTGTGGCTGGTCTTCACCTCACTCTAAGAAGTTGCCTTATTTACTTTAAAAGCTGTCCTTTGGTGACTTGTTTGGGATCTCAGGATGCTTGATGGATAAGACAGATACAATTCATTTTTACAGAGATGACCCTAGAAGACGCAGCTCTTCCTTTTAAAGTTCCACAGTCTACATTAGTGTCTTGTTACCTGCAGTGTAATGAGGTTAGTTGGGGAGCTCTCTGCAGGATGCTTCCGTTAATCCTTATCTATTTCAAAGTGGCAGAACTGGACTGAATCCCATTGAAACCAGCCCAGTTGGTTTCTGCTGAGGAACAGCTATAAAGTAATGAAAACACATTCTCATGCCACAGACTGGGCAACAAACTGATGCTTTAGGCATTGCTGTCAAGTCAAGTCTGGGAGACTTAAGGTAGGTGTTGGTTCTGTGAAATCACGGAATATGTGATTCACAACAGAGAATAAGAAGAAAAAGAAAGAGAAATAATTTAGCAGGTTTTTTTCTGTTTGTTTTGGGCGCTAGTGCCCTTTTTTCCATAGTAGGTAGACAGGAAAGGAGTTGAGAAGGGGGCAGGAGACAAGGTTCTGAGGTCGGGAGTCGAACCTGGGACAACCGTAACAAGGACTATAGCCTCCGTATACAGGGTGCCCGCTCTAAACACTATACCATGTGACGTTCCAGTTTAGCAGTTTAAAGAAATTCAAACTAAAAAATGGTTTTACATCAGTTGGATAGAATGCTATGTTAACACAGTTTATAATTTCACAACAGACCATTGTTTCGTTTTGGTGCTGTTTTACTCAGCCAAACATTGTCCTTCTCAATGTCCATGTCCAATTATAATGTCCTTCTCCTCCAACTTCCTTTCACATTTGGTTACCTTGGTTGATATATCTTTCTACTGCAGGTACTAACAATAACTTTACAAAACTTTATTTCAAAACATCTAAACTAATCCTTTAAGAAGACTGACATTGAAACTTATTTGTTTTCAGTTACCTTTTTTGTTTTATCAAATACCTATCACCCTATTGCTTGAGATTGTCAAGCTTTCTTGCTCCATGGAAAGTACCTTTTTTATGTTTTTGGCTTCAAGTTTTGCAATACATTGGTTTTTTTTTTCAATGGATATTTTTGATTTTATCCAGCTCTGTAGCAACGTCTCTGAATTAATCTGAAAATAATTGTGGGGATGTCTATTAACAACCTTGTGAGATGTATCTCCTATATCTGAGGAAAGATACTACTTTGTTAAAAACCTCAAGAAAATTGTTTCATATATTTTTATACAACGACAAATAATTTACTTGTTACTTGTTAGAGATGGCATGAAACACTGCAGCAATGCTCAGAATTGGAAAAACAGCTTATCTTTGTTTTAATTTTTATTAGCTAGCTTTGAAAGTTAATCTTGATGGCCACTTTTGAGGCTTTGCATGGTCAACCACAGAAGTAATTTTTGAGACTTGGTAAATCCTAAATATTCCACTTGTAGCTATTGAACCATGATGTTTTAAGATTCATAGCAGTTAACTGTCTCTTGAAAGCAGTCTTCCCTTGATTGTGGGATCAGATTCTCTTTTCCTTTTATTGCATTGGATGTTTTACTCCTTGAAAAAGTAGAAAGAGACTGAAATGTTTGTTTTTTCTGCAGTATTTCATAAAGATGCACCATTGGCGACTGATTCTGCCACTTTTTAGCTGGTTGTAAACTGCTCTTTTTAAGTCAGTTCACCTAAACTCTAACAGATTGACCTTAAATCACTCTTCAGTATGAATGCTTTTACTGATTGTCTTGTACGAAGTATGGAAGATTCAAACTTTGCTTATTTACTATATCATGTAGAAGCTATTTAAAAAGAAAAGACATGTCAAGACATGTCTGCTATTCACTCAGGCTGTGAGAGAAGGAGATTGAGTAAGACTTAAAGCAGATAACAGGAAGGCTGAACGAAGGACAGCAAATTTTCTCTGTTTTATCCTTTTGAAGTTTCAACCTGTGTTTGGTGTGGAACAGGGTGGATTAGGAAATGGGGTAAGAATTTCTAAAAAATCACAGAGTTAAGATGAAGATCTACATTACACACAGACACCACGTTTGCTTAGTAATGCTAATGCCATGCTAACTGCTAATATACGAGGCTAAGGGCAATATAAAATGTGATCCCGTAATCATTTTTTCTTTGATATATATTAGTAATATGAGTAAAATCCAATTTTACAGCAATTACTCCCTCACAACCATGTTGTGATTTCATCTCCCAATATAAAAACCATAAAATCAATTACGGCTCAGAAAGCCAAAAAACAATGAATGCTGTTCTTTTACTGTCTTTTACAGTATTATATTGCCTAAAGAGAAATTGAAATAATCTAAAACTGGTATAAGCAGATCAGGGCTTTAAAAAAACAGAGAATGGAAATTGCGCACAAAATTCATTTATTGCTCTTTGTTACTTTAAGATGAATATTTATTCTGTTTGGTGATTTGTGATGTTTATCAGGTGAGAGGCAAGAAAATAAACTTTTACTACTATTAAAAATTATCTTCTAAGTTTTATTCCTTTTGCACCTGTAGCTTGTTCTGTTCTTGTCACGCATGTTTCTTTCATTACTCACAGCAGATGATATGACAAGTTGCCTGTGCTGATTGTGTGTACTTGACTATGTAGATTACACAGCAGCTTGAAGGATAAGAGTGTTGTTGTTAGCATGGGCTGCCTCCTCCCTGCCTGTCAGCTCCAAGCGAAGATGAGCTTGTGGCCTGTTCTGTCTGTTGTTAATCCTGCCTGTTCTGCTTTGTCAAAGCCTATGTTTGAACAATGGAGCTGTCTTCTTGTCTGCTAATTTAGGAACAAACATTTGCCTGCACAGCAAACAAGCTCTCCCAGGAAGTGCTATTAATAGGATAATTAAGCAGACGGTAATGAGTGGGATTACAGCTAATTATGACAAGATTTGTTTTGGCATTTGCCTGAGAGGCAGCAGAGTGTTAAAGTCTGCACAGGAGTTCATTGCTGCACTGAGTGAGCAGGCACCTGAGTAAACAGACTGGGACTCATTGGGGTGCTGGTGTGATACCTGCGTGTTCTTCATGTGTATGTTTGTGGGTGAGTGTGAGGTAGTGCTGTGATAAACAAAAGTATATATAACAATGGCTGTGGTGCTCCCAGAGTAGGCTATCAAGAGTAGAGGTTAACCTAATGTGTCCCTTAACAACTGTCTGAACCATGTGCTCAACATGGGGCCTATTAAAGCGTCAAGAGATCTGTTGAAACGTCTTCCAGAATACTATTTTTTCTTCCTGTTCACATAGTCCCTTTATAACATTAGGGACTCTGGAAAGCTGAGGTAAGGTTAGATCAGTAAGCAGTAAAAACAAATGACTGTTTTTTACATTTATATCAAAAATATTCAGTTAAACAAATTGTCGGATAAAGCAATAGCAAAAGATAAAGTAGCTCTTAGAGAAGCAGCAACTGTCATCTTGACTCCCAAGCAGCAGGATAACTTGTCTAAGAAATAAGACTCTTTGATCATCAATGTCTGTCCACCAGTCTATGTTGAGTCTCCATAGCAACCAATTGTTTTTCTGGATGATGAGTGGTGGTGGTCTCCACTACACCCATTGCTACTTTAGTTTTTAACTTAGATATGTTCCATGGCATCAAGATATATAAGCTTCATAAAACATCCACTACTTTATCTTTTGGGCAAAAGGATGTTAGCTGCCACCAATGCTAGTAGGTCAAGCTTGATTGAAAAACATTGCTGTGGAGCCAATCAAAAACAAAAACACAGTAGTCTTTTACTTGCTTTTCTACATGTTTTGTATGTACTTGAAGTTGTAAATAGTGTGTACTGTTACCCTGGGGACAAACAAAGGAGTGTAGAATTTGTAAACTGAAGATATGCCTCAGAGCAGGGTCAACAACAAATCAGCACAGACACCTGTGGTTCTGTATTCAGCTGGTCATTAAAATGTTTGATTAACCTATTAACCCCTTAACTGTCAACCTCAAAATGCTTACATGTTATCCAATGGGTCCATGAGGGCTGTCCTCATGACAGTTACGGAGTTAAACCAAAGTAATATACATAACAAGGAGGCATTTATGAAAATAATAATAAAGACTGCTGGTTTGGTGGAATAATGGAAATAATAAAGTCCTCCCTGAGGAAAATAGTAACTGCTGCGATCAAGCTGTTGGGTTTGAGATCTCTTAAAGCAGGAGGTATTCTAGCTGATCAAAACTATTCAGGTTTTTCTGTTTTTAAATTTGTTTCCCTCAGGTAGAAGAGATAACCATCCAGCACTTACAAAATAAGGGTTGGAGTTACCAAGCAAGTTCATATTAAAAGCAGTTAGTTTCTAAAACAAACATTGAGACAAGAGATTTGAACTCTCGATTTTATGATCAGCAAGTCTGAACAGCTAAACTTCGTTTCTTTTATAAGATGTTTTAATTGAGCGTGGATTTATTTTAGCAATTCTCCGAAACTGAATGACCCTTGTGAATAAATGGATCCCAGAGGATTTTGTAGGCATGTTTTCTATTATTAAAGTATTCTTTGATTGAGATTGTCTATTTCATCGTTGTTTACACAGGGATATAAATGACCACTCACAGAGCAAAACTCTGCAAATGGGGCAATAAACACTGCTTCAGTCCAATTCTCTAAATTGTTTTAAACCAAAATTGACTTTAATTGTGGCAGTATATTTGCCTCGGAAATATCTTGTGAATTTGATGGTACTGCTTAATTCATACCACAAGTCAAAGCTGCAGTAGTTAACGTTTATAAAAAAATATGGTTTTTACCTATTGTTAAAACTGTCATTATGTTGTGACAGTATAACATGAGACAGATAATCTGTGAAAGAATTGAGCTCCTCTCCCTCTTCCCTGTGGTCCTACAGCCATCTGCAAAAATACACCACTCATGGTCAGAAACAACCAATCTGAGCCAGGAGGAAGGCCCAGCACTGTCAATCACCCTCGTGTACGTGCTGCTCAATGTGCTAACAATCGAGAAACAACTTACTGTTACAGGAAAACTGTTTATCCGCCATTATCGGTGGCCATGCTTACGAGCCTGTACCTTCATGGCAGGCTCCAGTGTGGGGAAGGAGCAGTAGTGCAGCAAAGAGTAAGGGGGAGGGTGTGAGCAGCATGTCCACGAGCATGATTGATAGTGCTCAGACCCTCCTCCTGGCTCTGATTGGTTGTTTCTGACTAAGTGGTATATTTCTGCAAGTAGGTCCACAGGGAGAAGACAGAGGAGCTCGATTTTTTCACAGATTATATGTCTCATATTATACTGTCATGACATGGTGACAGTTTTAACAAATACGTAAAAAATATTTTTAAAAAAGGTTACCTACTGCAGCTTTAAAGCTCAGTTTTTAAGGAGATGTCAAACACAGCATGAGATTTTCTATGGTTCTACAACAGGCAACTCAATCATCTCAGATCTTGGCTTTTCCAATAAACTGCTCTAAAAGAAGCAAAAGGAAGAAGTGAACACCACTTTGTTAAAGATACAAAAGACTGCAGGATCATTTTTAGAAAGCTTTTTTAGCTGTTTGTTTCTTGTGCCATCAAAAAGTATAACAAGTGGTGATTTGTATGAAATGAAACTTGATTTAGTTTCATTTTGGCACTTGAGTCTTTATTTCTTCCACTTCTTTATAGCTAACAATGGGGGCAAAAGGGCAAATCGTTTATTTGACGCAAGATTAGAAAAATGACAGCTTGACTCTGTTTGAAGGTGATATCATATTATTAGTTGCAGAATCAGTGTCATTTCCTCATATGGTAAGAGATTAAATTAGACTTCCTTCCTTCTTGGGAACTCAGCATTCAAAGGAATTAAAACTGTGGGGTGACTTTAAGCGACATGATCCTAAATTCACAAGATTCAATCAAAAACCGACAACAAACACGCCTAGTTAAGGTGACGGGGAATCTTAATGCGATTGTAGCTAAAGCTTAGACAGCAAGCCGCCTCCATTAAAGCGTGCTGCACAGCCCAGCAAGCTCCAGATAAGACAGCTGAGTCTGGGATTTAGAGCTTTGGCTTATCATCATCTTCACACCACTGTCTCACCACTAGCAGCACACAGCCCCTGAAGTCCAAGTTTGTCTTTGGGCTGTAGGCACAGTCAAATTCGGGGGGGGGGGGTATTTAAATGTGTTACAGCTCCTAATTAGGACCTTGATCTCTTTTTGCCTTCTTAAAAACACAACTGCTTTGGCACACCAGCAAGATGTTTTCATTCTGCTGCAGAAGCAGGGATGAGATTATGGAGGGAGGGAGAGAGTTGTGTGGAGTACTGTTTCAGAAATAAAATTGCTTTTATTCCACCCAACATGTGTTCAGTGAGATTAAGGCATAATCTTGCGAGGTTTAATAGGAACGCGTTTGTGGCCTTCCAGCTGAGGCGGAAAAAGTGGAGCATGTATGCTCCCACTTTAAATCCTGTTTATTGAATTATAAAGAACCTTAAAAGATAGGGAATGTGATGCATACATTTCAATATTTTATGAAATATGCAATGTTTAAAAACTTTTACTTTAGTTTTTTGATAAATTAAATTGCTTCAGTTTAGTACACACTGTCGATTTTGAGATAAGAAAGATTTAAATATGCAATGCAACATATTTGACCACTTCAGTACAATATCTCCTTTTGCAAATATTTACATTAAAATAAATATATTTCATTATCTTAAGTCTTTAATGCCAGATGTATCATCTTTGATATTAGTTTGTTGGTACGGCCACCTCTTAATGTCAGAAAATACACTTTCCCTATTAAAGGCAAAGATAAAAATGCATGCAAAATATTATATTGTTTTGATCATATATTTTACATACGTCCTCTTTATCTTATCCTATAACAACAGATGCATTAATGTATCAGCTATGATACAACAAAGAAAACTATAAAACCCTAGTGATGTTTCAAAAACACCAAGTGTGTTTGTTTTGATAAGACTTTTTCTTTTTGTCTGTTTCAAATTAAGTACTAACCTACAAAGCGTGTATCATGTAACCATGTAAATACATTATGTTTTACTTTGGTATTGTATGTATGTGTATATATATGCTACTATATTATACATGGTTATTTATACTCTAAAATGTTAAATGTATGATACATTAAACATTTTTGGATACAAGTATTTCTGAGACTCCTACCCCTTTACCATAGTTAGTAAATATATTTTACATTTTCTCTATAGAAATGCAAAACTGGAAAATGCAAAGGTTAAGTTTACTTATATTAGTAATACATTATTAAATCAGTCCTTCTTATCTCAACCCTGTAACTCCAAATGTATGTAATTGCTTGAAATAAGTGTTTCTGACACCTCAACCTCTTTTATATTTGTCTCCAAAACCTGCTGTGTGAATATGTTCCTAAATATATATGTCTACACTTTTTATTTAAGAATGCAAGATGCATTGAATAAATGTAATATAATTTTTAAAATGGTAAAAAAAAACCAACAAAAAAACAGTTTAAGTGTTGCAAGCAATCATATAGGGTTAAGTTAAAGAATTATATAGAGTATCAAGCATTAAGGAATATTTAGAAACTAATGTGAGAAATTATCCTTTTATTGAAGAATCAACATGAAAGAGCCGAAGCAATCATAAAAATGCCACCCCAGCCTACATCGTGCTTTATTCTCCAACATAAGAACATACTGGAAATCCCTAACCTCAATTTATGTAATCCACAGACCTTGCATGAACTTCAGTTTGAGCTGTGGCTTTCAAGAGGTATTTGGAAGTTAAAGTCTCAGATCAGATTTGGACAGATTAGAATTACGAGTTGGAAGTCTGGGAGGGGTGGATATGAGGATTTGCACCGCTCCACGAGACGGCCCTGTCAGTGATAAGTTATACTGAGCCACGGGGTAAGAGGATTGCCTGGACTAATCCGAATCAAAAGACATACCATGTGAATTACATCCCGAAACAGGTTCGCTTACAAAGATTAGAAGCCTGCATGTAAATCCTGTCATACTCTACTTGGCGCTGGAAGATGAGCCTGAAAGAACAAACACAAACATGTGCGTTGTACCCCGCTGCAGCATGCTGGCACCGGTTCCTCCTCAGAAATTGGTGGCTTCCTTGATTGCAGCGTTCTCCTCTGTGTTCTTTAGGAGATTAAATGTCTGTTGTTGAGACAATCTAGGCCAGGCACACTAATTATTCACACAACATCGAAGAAAGTGCTTATACAGAATGTTGAGAATAACCATCCCCGAGTGTGCTGACACCCACAGAGCATCCTGCTGTTACCTCCTCCCTCTCTATCCCTCACCATTCCTCCCTCCAACAATCACTAAGATAACCTCTGGTTCAATGAAGCATTTGTTTCTCTTCCTGTTTGACATGGGCGATTGCATCAAGGCATCTGGCAGCAAGTTGCTGTTGAGACGTCAAAGTCTGTTACTCTATACTGCCGTGACAGAAGAAAATAGTTTTTAGGTTTATTTTCCCCCTTCCTCTCTTACCTCTGTGGAAGAACTGAACAAACAAGGCTTGTTTCCCTGGCCCAGAATGCTTCAAAGAGCACATGTCTGCTGGGACTGGCTGTGAAATGTAGAACAGCGTTGACTGCTTAGCTTTGCACTTCAGCCAGAGCAAGCTTATAAGAGCGCTGCAGAAATCTGGGCAGATCTGTAAATCAGGGAGGGCGGACTATATGGCACAAGCCCCCTCGCTGCAAGAGGTGTAAACATTTTATTGCCGTAGAAAGACAGAACTGCAGTTTCATAAATTATCCTTTATAGATAGTATGGGTAATAAGACAAAGTGATGTCAGAAGCTTGAGTTACACGGGGTTATAACTCTGATAAAACCTGATGGACTATCCCTGCATAAAGAGGAGAGTGAATGTGCTGGGCCGTAGTGTATATAAGGGAGATATACTAATATCATTACCCTACACATCAAGCCTTGCAGGAATGCAGTAAAGCAAAGCTATTTTGTTGCAGATTGAGTGGATGTAAATGCTTTAGGGCACGGTGTAAATGGGAAGCACTGAGACGAAAGCAGTGGGAGCTGGCGCAAGAAAAAACTATCAACTGGGTGGTGCAAAACTCTCCGCAGCGCTATGAAGCATGCCGAATAGAGGTCTCTCACTGCAGTATAACGGCTCATAAAGCCGCAAATGGTATTTCCACTTCATTCAGTCTCAGGGCCATGTTCCAAGGAGCTCCCTCAACGATGGAATTGAACCCATTAGCAATCGATTAAAGAACCAGCAGGCAGTCACCGCTCCAGCCTAAGGGGGGAGGACAGGGTCTGGCGGGGGGTGAGAGGAAGCCCTTTAGCCAGCATAACCGCCTGGGAGATTGAGGTTCAAATCCTTGTTTATGCAGAAATAGTGGCGAGCTCGCTTACCTTGGGTGGCACCCCTGAGGTGCAGATTAAGACATTGACACTGCAAAGGAATGTTGTGTGTCAGTCTTTGATTGACACCTCATGTCACTGATGCAAAAGGTACAGCACTGTGCTGAGAGGTCACCTGCTACTCCTCAAGACATTATGAGTTACGCATCTGATAAGCATATTCATAAATCTTATCGAGTGTTTGAGCTGTGGATGTTTACCCAGACAATGAGATATGAATGATGAGCAATTTGACCTTTGGAAATGGAGAAGAATTTTAATCAAGTGACATCAAACCAATCCATAAAATTATATGAAATAGAAAATGGAGTCATATGATTACCTCAGACCTAGAAAAGATTTACAAATATGGCCTAATTTAAGATACATGTGCATGTCAGCAAATTAGAATATCATTGAAAGCTAAATTATTTTAGAAGTGAAACTCCTGAAATAGCGTAACGCCAAAACTGACAATGGTATGTGCTTGATTCGCCACCAAATTGATCTGAACTAAAGCTTACGGAGAATCTATGGATCACTGTCAAGAAGAAGAGGAATTTATACAACAGAAACAGTGAGTGATTGGAACTCCACTCTACAGTACATGGACATACTTTTCAGTAGATTATATTTTGCATTAAAAATAATTTTCTTTGTTGATCTTCTACAATATTGCAAGTTCAATGTAGGGTTTTCATTACCTGTAAACCATAACTAAAACTAACAGCAAAACACTTGGAACATCTCTGTCTCTGTGTAATAAAGCTATATGACTTCATATTTTGAACTGAATTACTGAAATAAATTACATTTTAAATGATATTCCAGTCTACTGAGATGCACCTGTACACATCACTATACATATATATATTCAATGGACATTAGCCTGTCAGCTTTCATTCTTGGCTATGACCTTTGTCAGCATGGGCCTCATAACTGACATTTTCAATTACACTGCAAACAACTTATCAATATGCATGGATTTCCCAGCCAATATGAGAGCAAACAGAGTCGTTTGGAGAGCTGAGTCTGTCAGGGGAGAGAAACAGGGCAGACATGTCAAGGTCAGGATTTTGTTAATGAGGGACGGGACGCTGAATAATTGAATGGGCCAAGCAGTATCGACTGTTGAAGCAGAAGCATTTAAAGCGCTGGCGATCGTTAAGAAAAATCCTCCCAGCACTTTATGTTCCATGGCAGTAATTTATGCACGGGCATCCAAGCGGGTGCCCTATGGTTCACAGGACTGAATGCACAAAGCAATGAGTGGATTAGCCAAGCACACTTTAGAGACAGCAGCCAAGCGTGCAAGTCATTCCTCTGGATGAAGTGACAGCTCTGGCAGAGCAATTATACTTCAGCTGTGCATTTTTAAATACAAGGACAAAGGAGGCTCTGCATAAATGGAAAAAATAACTAACAATGTTTAAAATGCAGAGGCTGAAAATTACCGCTATCTAGAATTATTTGTCACATGCACAGAGTTCCCATTTCACATTTTTTACTTTTTCACATTTCTATGTCAAAATTCCATTGTTTTCCAGATGAAGATTTTCAGAAACCTTTGTGCTTTTTAACCAATTTGTAAAGTATAAATGCAAAAACTTGGTGTAGATTCTCAGTCATTCAGGGTATGGCAACCCCTGGTGCTTAAATAAAATGAAGATGTTCACCATGTTCATCTTCAAAAAAACAACAAAAGTCCAGTGGTGGTCAGGCTGCAAGTGTGAAACCTTCAAAAACCACAAACAGGAATAAAGGAAGGATTAAAATTGATGGATGAATGGATAAATGAATGGATATACATCTAATGTGATATTTGTCCACTAAAATTAAAGTCCTGATATCTACAGGATCAAAAACAGCACAATTAAATGCTTGTAAACAAGATCAGCGATTCGAGTTTTTCCTAATGCTCCCATTGTTTTGAGCTCAATCTCCAGCATTTTTAATCTGCACCAAGAGCTGCTCAAGCTGTTGTTGTTGCAGCAACATACTCGAGCAGTTCTCAGGCCTTTAAGCCGGCACCCCTCTCTCCTCACAGTAGGCTGGCAGCTTTTGAGGAGGGGGGTTAATCCCTCTATGTAATTACAGCTCCCTGCAACGGCCAGACCATCTCTGTGTAAATCAGATTAGCTGACCTAAATCGCTCTCGTTTCTCTCTACTGCATCAAACAATTCCTTATCTTTGACCATAGAGCTAAACAACACCACTACTCCAACCTTCCACACCCCCCAAAGACATGGCATGTTTATTTGATCAGCACAGGAAAGCAAACAGTTTCTCTATGATACACAAACAGGCAGGGCAGGGCCGGCCCTGCTGGGTGGCCGGAGAGAGGCTGAGTCTCTGGCTGGGGCCGAGGACATGCAGATAACCACCTCCATCACGTCCGCCACTTTCATACGGTGAAGCCATTAAAATGAGAGGAAGCCCGGCAGACGCATAAAGATGTTGCTGAGCGCTCAGTAAATAAAGGTCAGCGAACATGATAGAGATGTATTACTGCTCTCTGTGCTGCCTCCTCACCTCCTTCCCGTCCAATTTATTCCTCCGGTCTTACATTTACAACTCTGAGAGCAAAGGGAGGGAGGTGGGGGGAAGAGAGGGAGAGGAAATGCTGCTCTTCAGTGGGAACAGAGACAGGCTAAAGTAAAGAGGGGGAACAAATGAGGTCTGTGATCCTGCCCGTCCTCCTCCTCTGCTCCCACCCTCCCTCACTCCCTCCCCCCCTGAGCCCCAATCAGGCTGAACCACTGCTCTCAGCGCGACAGCCAGGCCTTTGTTGCTGTCTGAATAGAGGTTAAATATCCCTCGAAATCAGAGCTCTTTGGCTTTCTGGACGCATAGTCAGAGACCCGGCGCCTTTCACATGCTAATGTCTGTGTTTTTTATTTCCTTTGTAACCATGGTTAGACAGTGGTATCATGCTAAAGGGTGATGAATAAAGCTGGTGAATTTGTTTTTTTCTCAGCTTTTTCCCTCCACCTCCCCCCCATTTTGAGCCTCGCTCCCTCTTTTATCACCATCTCTTCGAAGCCAGCCCACATTCCATCCCCCCGCCTCCTGCATGGGTTTAAAAAAGCACAGATGGTCTCTCCTGACCTGCTATTCATCATTGTGTCAAAAGCTTTGTCAGAATAATGCTCCCCAACAACACGCTGAAGGATTTTATTTGTTTCTATTGACGAGGCCTGTTAATTTCACAGCCGTCTCATTAGGCCTAAACCACCAATTAATTTCTTTTGTTCTCATTAAACGGCTAATTCTAAACATGAACCGTGCTGACAATGAACGCTGCTCAGTGCCAAAGCCCCAGACATGGAGCTGCTGGAGCGTGAAGCAGGCAGGTAGAGGGAGAAAATTGAAGAGCAGGAGGAAGGGCGGAGAGAGTGGCAGTAAGAGGAAGAAAGTGAGAGAGGAGAGCCATGACAAAAGCTTCTGTTAATTTGGAGACACCCTTAACAACAAGCACGAATGGCAGCTCATTAACTGATCGCAGATTTATGGGCTTTTTTTTTTTTTTTTTCCTGTCTGAGAATCAAGTGGCCCTCAGGTGGAAAGGTTGCAATCATCTGTTGGTGGTAACAGCCACCGAACAATTCTGGACAGACATAAAAATGATAGCAAAATAAATCAAAATACAAATGGGAACAAAAGTGGAAAGTGAAAAGCAAAGACTGGGAGCCAAGGTGGCAATTTTTCTATTGGAAGTGTGCTTGCACTCTATTACGGCAGTGCAGGCTGTCATTACGGCCAAAGATATATGGAAGCCTCATGATATCCAGAGATTGGTAGTTTGTTAGACAGCACTGTACAATTTGCTGCAGCCTTGAAGGATCCTTGAGCGTCTCTTGACAATTTACCGAGGGGAATTGCCAGAGCGTTGCCTTTTGTCTGCTGGAGACACAGGGGCAATTATCCAGCCTCCTGTAATGTTTCCCTGACTTTAATCTCCTGGCTGAGAGCATAAAGCAAAATGGGTAAGGTTTCACAGTGCCTCTGGGTTCTATTAACACACAACTGCTGTTTCTGCTCAGGCCTGGACAGCTAAGAGAGGGCTGCAAGTCTGACAGACAGGTTTACCCCCAGGCTTTTAGAGAGAAAACATGATTATATCATAATATATTTTCAAAAACGGATCCTTTTTGAAAGATTGCCCCCTCTGTCTTTTCAATAGAACATGGTTGTGCTTTGGCCAGGGACAGTGGGAGCACTGGGAATGACAGACACTTCAGTACATAAAGTTTTTGACTAGAAAAACAGATAGTCTTAAGTATTTTTTTTTTTTACTTCACAATAGCACCAGCTTTAATTTAAGTTCACATAAGTGTTATATTTTTAAAAAATTTTTTAAGCTTGCCTTTTTAGACAAGCATATCAGTATCATAAGCTTCTGTTTCTCTTTGCCATCACCCAAATCTTTAGGATCATAAAAGCCCACACACCTCTTTTCTGTAGTAAAACACTCACTATTGTTTTTTTTTTTTTTTTTTTTTTTTTTTTTTTTTTTTTTTTACAGACTCAAAACAAACCACCTCAATTTTTTCGATAACGATTATAAGTATGAGACATTATGAGGTTATTACGTAAACCAAGACAGGTAAAACTTCTTATCGTATGTTTGTGTCAACATATGAATTATGCTCCTGGTTATCAATTTTTGTAGGCACAAACCTTTTGGATATAAGATGTGGTGCCACCAGTTTCAGAAACACAACCAAGAGATAACATCCAAAGGTTTATGTACTAGCTAAAAAACGTCTGTCTGGAATGAAAACTGGAAGTCTTTCAATGTCAACTTCACTTTCCTGAATTAAAGATGAGTTGGCTTTCTTTCAGTGTTGATTTGACAAAGATCTGCATGTTTTCAAATTTACCAAATCCTGTAAACTCTTACCGTTTCATTGTTAGCCAACAATCGTTAGCCTGGAGTTAGCAAATAAAGGCTATCTGTGAATCAGTTCATTGCACAGGATACTGTCAAAGGTAAACAAACAAACAAAAAACATTTGTGGGGGCGTCACATGGCTCAGTGGTAGAGCAGATACACCATATACAGAAGCTACAGTCCTCACCACAGTTGTCCCGGGTTCGATTCCTGGTCCTGGACCATTCGCTGCATGTCCTCCCTTTCTCTCTCTGCCCTTATTCCTGTCTGTCTACTGTAGAATAAAAGCCACTAGGGCCACAAAAAACTTTTATGTAATATTAGTGGTTTGCTAAAGATCAAAATATGCTGATTTCACTCACTACCCATATGGCATCCAGAGACTTTTTGCAAACTGGTGGGGATTTAGGTGCATAACAAAGAGATTGAGAGAAACAAAGCTGTATAAGGTAGTTGTTAATGTTAAAAAAAAAAGTTAGGAATAAACTGAACAGTGGTTACAGCATTGGGGAAGTGGCGCAGTGCTGCTGCATGTACAAATCATCTTTTTATGCGGTATAAATGAAAGTCACACCTTTCTTTCTGAGCTAAGACCACTTACAAAAACTACATGAGGTTTTATTGTTAAAAGGTAGAATTTAGATAGACATTGAGTTAGATTTTTGAGGTAGCAGTGATGCGTAGCAAAGGTGAATATTTGCTATTTTACATAGAAGAAAGATGGTTTACCTTAAACAGTTTAACACACATGTTATATATAGACTGTGTGGTGGACCTTTCATTTTCCCTACAATGCCACTCAGTTCAAAGCCAAGATCAAATAGAGCAGAGTTTTAATATCCTTGCAAGGGTAAGCGGGTATAGACGTGTATAGACAACAGATGGATGTTTAGCAGAAAGAAAGACTGAACTCGATCAGCTGCTGTGATCTGTTGTGGTAGCCTCGTTCATTTATGTCCGACTCTGCTACTGCAGTTGCATATTTAAATCCAGATCTAAATTACAAATGAAAAAGGCCCATCGGATTAAAAATAAAACACACACACACAAGCTTGTCAGAGGAACAAAGTAAAAGTGTCTGCTAAGCCATCTGTTCTCATAAAGGAATATTGTTTGATTTGCAAACTTAAGAGTAATCTGACATATTTACCAATAATAACAATGTGCATAATAAAATCAAATCCTCTTTTATAAATCCCTACAAAATTGTAATTACTGCCCTAGAATCATCTTTATTAGGTCAGATCTCTTTAGAAATTGTAGTGTTACTTATTAAAAAGTCTCACTGCAAAATGTAAACATTTGAAAGTTTCCTTATTTATAAACCTGTGCCAAAATGGCCTTTGGTTCTGGAAATACTCACAGTATAATTTCTTTAGTAATATTCTCTAATGACTGTTACCAAGTTTATGCTGTATTAAATGGCTTAAAGCAATTTGTGGAAAACTGTTATGAACAGCAGGGAAAATGGGATTATCTTATCACATTCAACAGTCCAAGAAGAATAACAGAAAGATAAGCATTCTGATGAATTATAATTACACATTAATCCAAGAAGTAGTATACTGTATTTATTACATTTTGTTGAATCAAAAGCAACTATTTAGAAAATATTCAAGCTTCTCTCCAATTCTGTGAATGTAGCCATAATGTTAATTATTTTAAATAATAATTAGAAGCAAACACAGGCGAAGAATTGCCAAAGGGAAATCCAGTTCCTATCACCTTAGCTCAATATCAGCATTTCCTCTGTAATTAGTCATGTTACTTATACACCTCCAGCTGTGCTTTAATCACTGAATGTGTGGAAAAATAATTAGCATCTTAGCATAATGCACATAATAAAGAAGCACTTGTAGCTGTCTTGATCTTAACATCAAAGAGCATGTGGGTCCCTTCTTGGGGCATTCATATAATAAGAAAAAACAATCTAATCACGAGCCACACTGTTTACAGGATTTTAGGAATTTCCTGATAGTTCTTCACTCTTCTTCTGGAAAACCACCACTATAACTAAAGGAGACGTGTAGAAGGTGAAGCAAAACAGTAATAATGTGTGGTTCTCCTTCTCAGGACAAGCAAGGAGGAATTTACTTCTTCTATCTTAATAGCTGCATTACCACCAACGTGGCCAATGCTGACTGCCCCCTTGACCTCAATATCTAAAATAGCATCCAGTCCACTCGTGTGGCCGTGTCATTTCACTAAGCTCTCCACGGGGTAAAGAGCAACATCAAGTTTTCATGTCGAGAGTCCTGTGAACATCAGCAGTCTGAACACGGTGAGTGACAGAGGCAGCACTGGCAAGCAGCAATCCACCCTAATCCAAATGAATCCGGGTCTCCCAGGTTTGTTCATCCTGGTTGGAGGGCGATGACTGCTCTGCTCTGCTGGAGTGCTTATCTGCTGTCAGTGGTCGGTGACTGTACAGGCTTCATGTTATCAGGGCTCAGCCTGCTTGGGGATTGGAGGGTCCATGGAAAGTAAACACAGAACCTGTCTTTCTCTTATCTGTCCCAGGAGTGAGTGTGCCTGTAATATAAGTGTATGTGTGTGTCTGCATAAAAGAGAGGAGAGAGAGAAAAAAAACAGAGAGAGGGGAGCTTGTTTCCATGGCAACCTCCTCCTTTATCCCCCCAACCCCTAGCCCTCCCCTCTATAAGAGAACCCTGGTGGTCTTTGTGTAATGCGATTCCACTAGAATGCACTGTGGATTAGAGCTGTGTTGCCTTTGGGCCCTAGGCAGGGCAACAGTGAAGACATTATTACCCAGATCAAATGCTGTAATCACTAGGCACCGGGGGCTTTCACATGCATTGGAGATAAAACCGAGGACTGCCAATGCTCAAGTGATTAGAGGATTATTATTCTGAATTTCAGCAAGGTGCCAGTCTCACGCTGTCAGAAAAAAAAAAAAGATTTCCTGTGTGACGAAAAGGAGAACATAAAAAACAGAGATTCAGCCAAAAGATCGAGACAATATTTTGGTGGACTGGCAGAGCTAAAAGATAAAAATGCCTAAGTTCCAGGGTATAACCATTATTACGCCAAGAATTAAAGCAAAAAGGTCTAACACAATCTCATTGCTTTTATTTAAAACAGAAAAATTATTATTTCTGCCGCCAAAGTAATATGGCATATTGATCATTGAACTTGTAATGATGCTTTCTGTACCATTTATTTGTTACTGCTTCGATTCTGATGATTAGACTTAAGCAAGAAAAAAAAAACATAGAATAGAATAAGTACCCATAAATGACTATTGCATAGATTACTACATCTTTTTGTCATTCTAGTTCTTATAGAGAAATGTTGGGAATACAAGATGATATTAGCTGTTTAAATAGTTGCTGGAACAATCCAAAATAAAAATTGGTGCTGGTCATTTCCTTTCATTTCCTTCATTGTTCCTCACTTTTGTACGTTTATGTAATTTTCATGTGACCCATTCAGGTCCAAAATGGACTCCATAGCTGGATGTTTCATAAGCCCCACAAATCAGTTCCAACCTGCAGGCTTTGTACCCACTTTGATTTAAAGTCATAATCTACTCATGGTCTACAATGAGGAAAAATAGGTACTGTACATGAAATAAACATAAAATATCTATCTGTGACAGAAATGTTACAGTTATGCTGTTTTGACTAGGAGGCCATAATCTGTCATATTTATGAGTAAATGGGCCCAAAACCAGTCAAAAACCTAAATCGTTAAAAACCCCCCCCCCAAAAAAAAACAGTGTTAACTTAATGAGAGTGATGGGTAGCGCTCCTTGAAATTCCACACTTTGTTTGCGTTTTTTGCCATTTCCAAACAGGAAAACTGTCATTCTTGTAAATGAGGACAAACGTAGGAGCTTTCCACCAGATGACCAGAAGTGTGCGGCAACCGGTGGGGGAGAGAGAGCATTGTATTGACAGAAAATGTTTGTGACTTTTGATCCGTAGTGTTTTAAAGCCTCAGCATACCTTGATACAAGCAACCAGCCCATGCGCGACTTGGTAAACCGAAAAAGATTGCATATTATCGATCACCACTTGGTTTCTAGCATGATTTTCAGATCTTACTACTAACAATCCAAGCAGACTATGGAACTGGACGATGTCCTTGTGTTTTGAACTTCTGTAAAGCACTCAGGCCACTCTACTCTCGCAGTCTGCATCACTGCCCTTCTTTAAATAGTCGAGAGCAACACGGGCTTTTGCATGAGAACCCGCTGAAAGCCTTCTATTGAAACGTAGATCAGCGGAAGGCGAGACAATGACCCCCTCGATGTCCACGATTAGGCGCTAAGAGGTGCAGCCTTTCATCTGCAGATATTCCACTGTTTGATTAAGAGAGGAAGAAAATCGTACTTGAGCAGGGAGCTTAAGGTACAAATGCACACAGGAACTACACACTTCATGTGGGAAAAGAAAGAGTACAGCTTTTAACAAATGAGCCCGTGAGAGCGTAGCGTGGCGGCTGGCTCCATGCTGAAAGCATCCGGCCCTGCTTTTGTAATTCAACAACAACATCTCTGGAGAGACAGCCTTATGAAGAGCTCACTGCTTCAAGTACATGGTCCTAGAAAAGTGTTGCTCTGGAGTGGATGGACTGGGCCATTCACCTCGTCCTGCCCAAAAGCGACCAAAAGGCCACTCAACGGAACTCAAGAGCTGTGTTTACGTCATTCTTTTCCTGAAGTGGTTCTGAATAAAACTTCTGTCTTATTGTATTACTCTGAGATGACCATGTGATGTCATAGTGCAACCATGAAAACCTAACATGAGATTGGAGCCGACAGCGACCACACTTGGGGCACGCTGTGACTTTGAAAGCCGCACCAAGTTCATCCCTCAAATATTAATGTGAGCTCGGTCATTTTCTGAGTTACAGTTAAGCCAGGAGATCCACCACAGCCTCTCTAACAGCAGCCGGAGTGTCTTCTGCTTATGTCTGCAGTTCTCCTGAGATGGATGTCAGCCCTGGATGCATTTACAGCCATTTGCTGATGCACTTCCATTTACTGTCAAGGAGAGCCTGTGAATAATATTGCATGTACTGTAAATGCAGACTAGAGTATGGGAGAATCTCTGTGACGGTAACAAGACACACTGAAACTAGTAGACACAAGGACGAGACACCTTTAGCATGCCCTACAACCAGTGGATCTAAAAACTTTACACACTCTGTTGGAATCCCAAGTTTTGGTGATGTCAAAATATGACACAATGATAAATAATTTTGAAATATTTCCCACATTTAATGGGAAGACATATTCCATACAATTAAATGGAAAAACAAAAATCTAGTCAGGGACATTATGAAAAGATGCAATAACCTGGTTTCATGCCTTATTGAGGAACTATGTATAACTTTATGTGCTGTTTGCTTGATAAAAAAGAAAGTAATTATAACATCTATGACTAATAATATCTCATGATCAAATATATTCTTCCAGCTTCTGGAAACACTGGAACAAGGTGTCTGTGTATGTTATAATAGCTGCCTTTTTAATGAATTACAGTCTTTATTTCTATCACTTCTGTGTTCATGCTTTTAATCCCTTATTTCTCTACAACTTTTTAGGATACAGGCCAGAACATTGGAAGCAAAGGTAAACAACAGCAACATAAGTGTGCACATACTCGTAATCTAATAGCACCTCTTAATTGAATTTCAGCATTTTGTCTACTTATGGCTACACATGCCATCAAAAATAACAAATTCAATTAACCCAAAATAAAGTTCGGCAGTCTTAGTAGTCCTTTTCCTGACGCTGCATCCTTCAGGTTAACCCCTGTAGATCAAGAGTTGTTATATTACATCTCTATTTTTTAAAAAAAATGTTGACTTTTGTTTTGTTTTTTTTGTTTTTTTACCCAAACTTAGAGATTGGATCCTATTGTTGTGTATTGGGAATGCGATTGGATAGGAAATTTGCATACAAATTCCCCCCACAGGGTCACAAAATAACACAACTTGAAAATCCTTGGATGAGCAAGCTCTATGTGATTCATTGTACCAGATTAATTTAAAAAAAGTAAGTAAAATGTCTTTTCACATTTTTTTTATGTGATCATTACAGTGTCTAGAACATTTGTACATATATCATTTTTGTGCAACACTTGCACAAAATGCAAAATAACTTTATATTATTAGATTTGCATAAAACCTTTGCAAAAAACAAAAAAATCTGAAAACATGTTTTCATTTCCAAAGTACTCCTACAAAACCAATCTACAAGGTTGAACTTTTGTTTTTCTTTAATGTTTTTCTATATCCGGGTCTTCAGTGTTAAACCAGGGTCACTAAGAGAGGTCACCGAAGAGCAAAAATATCTAATTGTTACAAAGGTATCAGTCAGGAGAAAGATATATAAAAATATCCACAGCACATATATGTTGTGTAACTATCTCATAGTAAAGACAAGTTATGAATACTTTCATTAAATTTTGCACAATAGTGACATTACAAAAACTGAGCAGCAGTTTACAGAAGCTGTGGGAAGTTCTTGCAAGTATGATTGTGTTTCAACAAGTGACAACTATTTCCTGTCTGTCTGGCCTGAGGATAGGGTGACAACACAGGAGCCATTTTCTTCTTAAAATATCCAAGCCTGACTTAAGACTCCACAAAGTGTATGGAAGAATGGCTCTATCAGACTATAATGCAAAGTTGAATGGGCCACATTTTTAAAACTAACTATATCACCAAAAGAACAAAGTGAAACATGGTAGTGGCAGCATCATCCTCCATTGCTACCTTACTTGGGATGAAGTAAAAATATAACAAGAAAAATATGAAAACTTTTAAATCAGTCACTTTTAACCCAAAGCACCTAGGTACCCACTAGAACCCTAAAGATGAAGAGGTATTTCATTTTCCAGCATCACTAGGAGTTCACACATTCCCCCAAATCAACAACAGCAGTATCTGCACCAGAAGAAAATGTACGTTTTGGAAGCCAGAGTCAGGAAGTAATTCTAACAGACAATGTAAGAAGGAATCTGACAAGAGGTTTACTTCCAGTTTCATAGATTTGATGAACTTTTGTTTTAAGCTAGAATGAACAAATATTGTTGATAGACTCCTACCAAAGAAAATTTAATGAGGAAATCAAATCTAATGGTGCTTAAAATAAAATATTTTTAAGTATTTTAAGTGTGTCCACATACCTGCAGTCAAGTCATTGTAACTTTTTCATTTTATTTCTGTCCCCTAATTTATATATGTATTTATTTTGTTAAATTTTACAAGTGTACAGCTGAGATTTGTCACAGTGAAGGTGGAAAAAGGTTTGGAATATCAGTCTCATCTGAAAAATATATCGTCATTTCAACAGGTGTGAACACTTTATACACAATGTTTTGGAAGAGTTTCAGGTTTTGGAAATAAACTACTTCTTGTCTTTCGGACTGAGTTAAGATTTAAGATTGATAGGGATACATAGTTTTGTTTTAATCCCTTGGAACAAAAGCCACTCAACAGTTCATGTAAAAATATGCTTATTAGCATAATAGTTATTGTTAGCTTCAGCCCAAAAAGAATTTGAAAAAAAAAAAAAAAAAAAAATTTAAATTAGCATATGTAGATATCTGTAGTCTTGCCACTAATTTATGCCTGACAACCAGTTGAAACAGCAGACAGATTGGAATTCAAAGCCAAAACGATAATCAAATTACAATTAGGCAGATAAACCCATCAAAATTAAATAAAAAAAAAGATATTTTTACCATTTTAAAAATGAGCTGGTATGCACATTTTGTCATGAAAACAGAGTTAGATTTTTTTTTTAATTTTCAAATTATTCCTGATTCTTGTGTTACTTTCATGTTCTGGTTTAATCATCTTGAAGATAAGTTAAATAAGTGTTAACCTCTCAACATGGATCCACTGTCTAACAAGCGTTTTTCGGGGTGACAGTTAAGGGGTTAAAATATGCATCTATTCCCTCAACGTGTTTATAAGCAGCATGGCAACAGCAGTTTAGAAATCAAGTCAAGTTTATACTTTATATAAAAACAGTTTATTGACTTATCAACAACTGTCTACTGTACAATCCTTATGGGTGATGATAAGTGTATGCGACACCGTTTATGTAGAGATTGTTCCTGTAAGAGTTTTCCAGGCAGAATATTATGAGTACGGAAGAAAGAAAACGGTATACCTAGGATGTCAAATGTGGACGTGGCTTTCCTTGCCATCTATATGTGTAACCAAGCAAGTCTTGCATATCAGTCACAAGCCGTCAAAACAAGAAAGGCAATAATTAACTTGCACAGACTGATGACTTTGTAGAGCAGAGCAATGAATTTTCATACAATGGTTGAGTCAACAGACTGAGCTCAAGTCACGGCTGCCTTTTAGGAAATCCATCAGTCTTCCAGTCGTTAGTTATCCATTTTGGTATTACTGAAAGCAGCCAGTGTTCAGTGACAGATCTTCATTTCAGAGTTGAGTTTCTGCTGACCAAAAGCCAGTGAGCCAATGAAAACTGAAAACAATGAATTTCTTCGTCCTCCAGAGGTGGGGGAGTGTATTTCCGGAGTCCTCTGGCTAAACTCCTTGGAACAAGCATCTGTTTTGTACCAAGTAGCAAAAAATAAAAATAAAAAAAAAAAGCTGTTGTCAGGAAAGAAAAAAAAAAAAAAAAAAAAAAAAAAACCCTCCAAATTAGATTTCCGAAATAGGTTGCTCTTGACAAAGAACATGGGGGGGAAATGCCAAGGAGGGGAGGGGGGGGGAGAGGAAACAGAATATCCTCTTACAAAGTCCTAATCTAATTTCCATCCCCAAAGGGGACAGAAAATCACAGAGAGAACAAGAAAGAACCATCACAAGCGAAATTGGACACCAAAATATAAATCTATAAAAGGCCATTTATTACTCCATTATGTACACTTTTCACAGGACCTCCGAGGAAAAGCTCCAAAGTGAAGCACTGCTTCTAGTTGTGTCATGGATCTTTATCTCCACAGTCGAAAGGATTTAAAAAAAAAACAAACAAAAAAAAATCCAACAGGAAAAAACGCAATGTTTTCTGTTTAATTTCCTCTTTCTCAGTGCCTTCGCAAAACCGCTCTTGCTATACAAGTGTTGTAATAATCAGACATAAAAATCCAGGTCCAGAACAGCGCCACCATCCATTCCAGTCTGGCACTGCCAAACTTCCTGTCCTGCAAAGCAGAGCCATGTCGTCCGTTTGAGGGAAGGTAGACGGAGGAAGAGCATGCCGTTCCTAAGCATGAGCATGCTCTGATCCGAAGCTGTCTTAAGCAGTTCTAATAGATCACTTCATACACGGTGGCCTTCTTGTCACCAGAGCCCGTCACGATATACTTGTCATCCGTTGAGATGTCGCAGCTCAGGACTGAAGAGGATTCCTTGGACTGTTAAAGAGAGAAGAAGATAGAAATGTGTTATTCTTGAAAGCAGCTAATCCACTTTGGTCCATTTAAAGTTAAGTGGGGAGGATTAGCTGACTACAGGGGTAGATTAGATTGCAGTGACATCAAGTTTTGGCCCTCAAAAAGACTCCGTTGTCAGGTCAATAATTCAGTTTCAGTTTTCACTGATAGGGTAGCCCTGTGAGACAGCGGTCGGCGCGTCCTTCCGCTTTGTACGTTCTTTTGGCCGTGGCTGCAGACAAAGTGTATTGATCCACATACCTGGAATATGCTGGCGCCATAAGGAGTCCTCCAAGCGTTCAACAGATTGTCCTTCCCAGTGCTTACAAACCATTTACCTACAAAGAAAACAACAGTGGCATCAGGCCTCCATGAACAAATGAGAGACAGGGAGAATAACTTCATAGCAAGACGCATTACATCTATAATCTTGAGGACAAAACAACTGAAAAAAAAGGTTTTTGGTTCTGAAAGTAGACTCAGCGCCTTGCAACAGTATTTGCACACCATAACATACTTCACATTTTGTCACATTGCAGCCACAGACTGCAATGTATATTATTGGGATTTCATGTGTTAGAGCAACAGAAAGTAGTTCATAATTGTAAAGCGGAAGAATATGGGTTCATATATTTATTTTTCATATATTTATTTTTTTAAACAAATTGACCAGAGAAGTCTGACTTTTGTAGAAAAGGGATATGTGACTGATTGTACACCCCATAAAAGTTCTCACAGGTTTGCCTTAGTAAAACAAAGATATTCAAATTCCTAAAATGTTTTGGTTAATTATTTTCCATTTTCTTAGTCTAGAAAATTCAGTCTCAAGTCTTTGGCAGCATCTAACAGGTTAGATTCCAGGGATAACCTTTATTTATCTCCATCCAACTTTTCATGTGACCAGCTTCCCCTTCACTGCTAAAGAAAATCATTCCCTCAGCATGATGCTGCCACTAGTGGGATGGTGTGTTCAGGTTGATGTACAGTCAGTTTTCTGCCATGCAGGTGATTTATGAAGGTAGTTGATTTAACTGGATTTTATTTAGGCTTATCACAGTAAAGTAGGCAAAATAAAAATGCAAGCCACACTTTTCAGATTTTTATTTGTAAACAAAAAAACCCCTCTTCTTTTACTTCCATTTCACACCTATTTAAAAATGTATGTTAGCCTATCCCAAAAAACAACAAAATGCGTTAAAGTTTATAGCAGTAACATGAACATTTTTTCAGGGGTGTTAATAGTTTTGCAAGCCATCGTATTATTCTTTGTTCTTTTTATGTGAGTTTGTTCATACCACAATAGGCGAATTTAAGGGAGAGGACGCAGCTTTCGTGCAGGTGGAGCTGATATTTGTCAGGTTTTGAATGGTGGAGCACCTCCACGTTGCTGCTCTCCATTCCAACAGCAAGCCACTCTCCCGTCGGACAGTAGCCCAAGGAGAAGATCTGGGGATGGGACAGTGATTAGAGTTCAGCGGCTACAAACAACATACTGGTGGGTTACAAGTTTGCACTCTGCATAAAACTGTTGTACCTGTGAAGTGAAGTCGTGCTGCTGCAGCTGTCGACCCTCCCTAAGATCCCAAGAGCGAACAGTGTTATCAAGGCCGCCTGTCCACAGTTTAGTACCATCATGGGAAATGTCAATACAGCTAGCACCATCTGTATGACCCTGGAACTGCCTGCAATCACAGTAAGAAGGCACACAAACATGTATTGACATCCTCTTTAAAAGCTCCTCACACAAGAGCAGTTTTCTTGCCCACCTAACAAGAGTCTGGTTGTGCAGGTCCCAAACGGCGATGTTTCCATCACTGCAGCAGGAGAAGCAGACTTTGGCGTCGGGGCTGATAGCCAAGGCGTAGCACGCGGGGGCTGACGAGGTGAGCTCAGCCTTGATGCGAGGCGTCTGGGAGGCCAGGTCCCAGATGGTCAGAGTGCTAGCCTCGCCTCCAACGATCAATGTGCGACCGTCAGGCAGGAGCTTACAGGATCGGATGTAGTTATCCCTGTTCTGTTGCATAGAGGACAAAAGCCAATCAATACGCGTTCTGGCCAGTGACACGAGTGTAGAGAATTAGAAACAAATCTGGAGGAAACAGGAGGAAAATCCACAGAACAAATCAACCGAAAGGGTGTTCTCGAGGCTGATCTGAACCAAGTGGACAGGCCTACAGCTGGTGATGATTGTGACTACATTTTCTCACTTTCACCACACAATGTCCTCATTTTAAAATCCCATACTTTTCCAAACAAACAAATCTTCAGACTATTCAGTTTGTTTTTTCTTAGCACAAATTGGTGCTCTATATTTACAAAAAACATCTGGAAGGTCAATTTTTTTTTCAGTAGCCAGCTGTGTTCAAAGATGAAAAACAAGGAATGACACATCTGTAAAACCAAGTCAAAAACAATGTTCTTTGAACATTTTTCCAATTTATAGTCCTAATAACAGGGTAAAGTCCTATTTAAAGAAACATGCTGTTTATTGCCATGAAGAACAAAGGTTCCCCATGGGCAGATAGTGGTTTGATTTTGGACCTAAATTAAGTTTTGTGTAAACCTGGATCAGTTGTTAGATTGGATGTATTAAATAAAGTCTTCTAATTGATAATAAAAGCATGGGACCCTTTTTGAGTATTTTTTAATTCCTTTTCTCTGAACACACACCTTCTCTGGAAGGTAATGGTATGTAGTGACATATCTTGCAATGAACATGTGAAAAAGTTTGGAAACCAACATCTTTCCACACATGGAAAAATATTTTAAAAAGTGCTCATACTTTTCAGGCTGGTATTACTTTGATCATTGTTGTTTAAACACTGAGTTAATTCTTGCATTTCTGTGTCAGTACATTTGCTGTCAAACTCTCAAGTGGGATGTTATTCTCAGCAAACAATGATCAGATTGTTAATGGAATGATACAGTTTATAAACTCCACAGTAACAGCTAATCGTGTCAGAAATGAGAGAAATACAAATCAGAAGAGGGTTCTTACCAGACAGTCCAGTTGGGACACGGGGCTTTTACTGCCTGGCTGGCTGATGTCCCAGATTTTGACGCAGCCCTTGCCGCCAGTGTAGACGTGGCGTGTGGGGTTGCTAATGGTGACGGCGCACACCACTTCGCCGTGGCTAAGCGTGTTGATCTGACGTGCGTGACGCGGGATACCGGGCCCAATGAGGGCATCGGGCGGGAAGGGTACAGGTTGCATCTGACCATCCGCGCTGACGTGGAAAGAGTATGCACTACAGCAAAATAGACAGGCTCATGTGAAGTTATAGTTCCTGGGTTTGGAAATGTGTGAAAATGCTACTCATTTGATGAGTCACTTACGGTTTGCCTCCAGAAATGGACGTGAGGCTGGCTGGAAGGCCTGGGGCTCTCATATGGGTGTGTGGGTCAAACCCCTAAAGAATGAGAGGATATAGATGTTTGAAGTACAGATCTGTGATCAAAGAAAAAAAACACTTTAAGGGTCCAGCTTGAGCTGCATCAATATGAATTTTTAATAAATTTCCAATCTGGGATTGTTTGAATCCTCTGACTTGCCAATACCAAATTCTCTTTAGGAACTATAACATAGAAAGACATAAAAAACATTGTTGAAAATACATAAACCTTCTTCCAGCCTTCCCACTGGGAAGGATCAATATTTATATACTTTCTGTAAAACAAAAATGTACCATTTTAAAATACTGACAAAATGATTGTGAAGTTGACATTTTTCTCTTATATTAGCATAGTTATTATTACTAAAACAGCACTCATATGTAGTTCTGAAATTTCCAAAAGTTTTACAGTATTTCCAAATCCAGCATGTTCTATAGGAGACAGAGGCTGAATGCTTCAAAGGATAAAACAGAGCAATTTGTGTACTCTGTTGAGTCTTCCTGTTACCTGCTAAAGATCTTGCTCTCTCTCGCCAACTAAACTGCAGCCATGTCTCAAAACAAAAAAATTAGTTTTAAATTATCCTGGCCATTGCCTTCCTACACAATTGTGCTCGATTCTAATCTCGCTTCTTTATATATTTTATAGCACAATCAAGTAACTATTACCTTCAGTTGTTATACAAATGCTGTATATATCAAACCTAACTTGAAAAAAATTTGACTTTGCAATATGTCACCTTGAAATTGGCCTCTGTCTCTTTAAGAAGCTTCTACTTTTTCCCAACACTTCGCCTTCAGCACATCATTGCAGCAATGCTCCTCCATTATGCTGTTTACAGCCGTTCTTAGGAGTGTTGGACTAAGAAGTAGTTTGTATGATGAGCTCAGCAGACTCGCAGTTCCACCAGGTGTATTCTAATTGCTGCTGCTGCTAGTCTGGAGGAACTATGTCGGCAAGGAGCGTGGGAGGTGTGATCTGTGGGGCGGAAGCTCGGCTGAAGACTGCAGCTCTGAGGAGGAGCTATGTGTAAATAGGCAGCGCTTTGGGAGAGGAAGCGTTTTGGCACCCCAGAATAGCTGCCACTGGAGATTCAAGGATTCCTCAAACATGCATGAAGGCATCAAAGCAACATTCCAGGTATGTTTTTGATGAGGAAATAACATTATAACATTATATAAAGCTCAAAAAAGTTGATTTTACATAATAACCCCCCCCATAAGGAAGGATGTGTGGATGGTACACACACTTCTGAAGCTTTTGTACAACTGAAGCCAACAAAAGGTTTGGCAAGTTACATGTCCACCCTGCTTGTTTCATCTACTTTTTACATTTGATTTTGAGTTTTTAATCTCCATGACATAAAAGTTGGATGAAATGCGACATGATGGCTCAGACTGAGCTTACCTTACCAAACATCAGATAAATATGCAATTTAGCACCATATATGAAAGTGCCATAGTCAGATTTTGTAGGAGAGAAAAAAAAGAAAAAAAAAAACCAGATATGGGTCACATATGAGAAGAAAAGTTGGATTTGTAGAGTGAACATAGCATCGGAAGTGGCATAAAGAAATAGCCAGAATCGTTACCATGGGGGAGCGTCCATACGCTGCAGCTGCTGCAGCACTCATCTGAGGGGAGATGTGCAGGCCAGCGTATACCCCTGGACTAGTCAGACTTCCATTCATTTCATGGTGGCCCATCATGGCAAAGGGAGTAGGATAGGAGCCTGCAATGGACAGAGGGGTCCGCAAAGCTGGTGCTGCTACAGGAAAAAAGAAATTAAGAAAAAACAAAGCAGGAGATGACTATCAGTATGTGAGATGAACGCAGACTGGAAAAGAATGGTTTAAAAAAAATAAATAAATCAGCTTCTAGCGAGGACAGAGAATGGTACCAACCAAGAGCCTCCATGCCTGGTGGTTTGCCCAGGATGGGTCTGAGCCCAGGAGTGGAGCTTGTGCCAGGGGTGGGGGCATCGTTACGCGGGGTGGGGGTGTTGGATTTGAGACCAGGCGTGGAGGATTTGTCATTCTGTCAGGGGAACAAGAGAGCAAGCGCATTCACAATCCCAAAAACCAGGCACTGTGCAGACTGACAATTTGAGAGCAAACTGAACCTAATCCAATCTAATTCTGACAACCCACAGCCATAAACTGCTATTTATTCTAAAACCTATTACGGTCACAATGGAGATGGGGCCGTTTCTATCCCCTTTAGCTTTAATCTTTCAGCGAGGCAGAGGCAAAAATCCCAGAATAGTTAAATACATTGAGCTATTAACAGAGGAGACCTGACTGATCCTGATGCGGGACAATATTATCCCTGACATTTTAGTCATGCACTTAAAGCACAGACAGCCATTCCTAATCCACAGCAGAAAACATTCCAGATCTATTTGCACATATCCCTTTGCACTCCCTGCAATTCCTTTTTAAAAACCCTTTCTGTCCTAGTTTGTTCTCAACTCTCTTAATGTCTTACATGACTGAGCTCCTTGGCCTTGGAGGATGGGGTGCTTCCGGAGGAGGCCACCGATGCTGGGCTGTTGGGCGTGTCTTTCTTGGGCGGGCGTGGTTTGTCAATGCCGTTTTCAGGCGGGGAATGGGCTGGACTTGCCCGTGGAGTGGCGGGATCCTGATATCCCAACAGATTTTTATGGTTATGTAACAGCTTCAGTAAATGTAGGCGTTATCATTTAAAACTACACACCGCTCACCTCATTAGACACATCTACCACCAAATCATCACTCTTTTCTCCATCGCTGTCCTGCAGACATAATTAGAAAAAAAAAAAAAAAAAAAAAAAAATCAGCCATCTCAGTAGACATACTCTGGATAAATGTGTGTCACACCACTGTTTTGCTTTCTTGCTGAGAGTTGGATAAGCCTGGAGCCAGGGGAAGTGGATAGCTGTCACTGGGGTTTTTCATGCAAGTAAGATATCTGTTCATATACAGTGCATTGAAAAAATTTTCATAAGGTTGAAAAACATTTGATTTTTTGTTTTTGTCAGGTTACAAGCTTTAGTGTATTTTATTGGGAGTTTATGAAATAGACCAGCACAAAAATAATACCATGCTAAACAATCATTTTAACCAGGTGTGCTGGAGCAGGGACACATTTAAAACACATGTGGGTTCTCAGGTCCCTGGTCAGATATTTTAGATGCAGTAATGCTCCTGCAGACCTTAACCCACCGTCCACAGTCAAACAGTGTAGCAGCATTGTGGACTGACCTTGAGCTATTTTTGTAAGAAGAATTACCAGTTATGTACTGGTGTATCATATAGAATCCCAATAAAATACATTAAAGCTCAAGAGGTATGAATGCTTTTGCAAGGCATTTGAACCATGCATTTAAAATGTGTAAAATGTCTGTATTTTTTAGCTTTAGAACCAAAAACTATGTTAATATTAAGCATTCCTGTCCTTATCCTTTTTTAACGTACATATCTGCTCATGCTGTCCTTCTCCTCCACTTTGCGTTTCTTTGAATCCAAGCTGTAGTCTGAAGAGCTGCGGTGCTTCTCGCTGGCTGTTCGCAAGCTTTCTGATGGGGATATTGAGTTATTCTATGAAAAGACAAAAAAACCAAAAAAATTTTTTTACTACCACTTTCTGTCTTTGCAAAAATCCTGCAGTAAAATAATGTATGCATTTCAAATTAAACAGTGAATACACTCAGCTAATGCAAACGCTAAAAACAGCTCATTCACACAATGATGGGCACCGCAGTTGTCTAAAAATGCAGCTGCGGGCCAGCACCAAACAGTACCCTGACACCAACTAAGCCCAAGCTCACACATAACAGAATGGGCCGTTATCTAAATTAAACGGAGTATGGCTTGTTTTCTGAGCTCGCCCATCCCCTCTCCTTATAACTGGACAACAAACAGCCTCACAGGGGCTTGAGCATTGTGTAGTGACTGAACAGAGGGCCTTTTCTCCTCAGAGTCATTTGGACCAAGCATGAGAGAGAGAGAGACAGACAGAGAGAAACTATATGCGGTGGGCCCTGGGCGTTGGGCACTGTGTCAGCGCCTGCTTTGAGCTCTGATAAAGAAAAGGAATCTATATCCTGCCAGTGGGCACGGCAGCGTGGGACTGACTGGTGCTTCTCCGTGGAACCGGCCTACACAAGCTGGGATGGCTCACTCCAAACACCAACAGAACGGGAGGCGCTCGGCAGGAGTCCAACAGCTTTCACAGGGAGCTTACCATTTGCCTGCAAACTGCCAAGTTGTCCTGAATCTCTACGTCCCTCCATCAGAGAGCAAAGGCAACAAAACAGACAAAAACCAGAGGAGCCGAACAATGGCTGATGGACTAGAAGTCTGGGCAAAGGGCCACTGTCTGCATAATAGCTGACCTTTAAAGAGATGCTTAGCGTGACTCATTAACCAAAGTCACCACTCTACTATCAGATGACCTGGGACGAGAACATAGAAAACAAAACAGGGCCTGCTAATCGCCCCAGGAGCTCCATTTCTTCAGAGATGACTAAGCCCATTCAGCCGGCACGGTCTATGGAAACAGAACCTCACAGACCCATCACAAGTCATCCGACATCGCAGCACTTTGAATAAAACCCTTCAGCAGGTCCAGCCTGACGGAGAGAATGAATATTCATTTCACAGCCAAAAAGAAGAAAGAGTGAGCTAGTAAACAAGACAGACAGTAGAGGGGATCAAACAAATCCTTCAAGAGAAGGAGGGCAAAGTCCTTCTTCAATTGTAATGAAATTACAAGGCCTCTAATCTCTCAAGCATGATAGTATACAGGTTTTACACTTCAAATGTCATTACTCCAAATACTAAAAGCAGATTATAACAGCATATCAAACCAGCAATAAGATACAGTGAAACCCAACAATCACTGCAGTCCTGGACACTCACCGTGCTTTCTGTTCCGTGGACGTCACAGTGGCAGGGGAGATGATGAGGAAACCCAAGTGAGCAAGAAGAAAAACATGTCAGTTAGTAAAAAGTAACAAAAGCTTCAGGCTGAGCATGTGTGAATCAGCTGTGGGGCACAAGTCCCTTTTCATCACAGCATATTGGAGCTGCTGAATAGCTTATAGTAGTCGTCATGGCCTGGGAATGCAACAGCTCATTACACAGATAGAATGTGAACAGAAAGGATGGGTTCCTCACCTAAGAGCTCTACGATACCACTCTAGAGAGTGAGAAGCATTACATGCTTTAACATTTTTGTCCATATTTAATATGTTTTTAAACAAGGTAAAGCTACCATAAGTTTAATTTCAACAAGACGGTCGATTTTGGTATACCATGAAGGTATTAACAACTGATAAATTTTAGTTCTATGAATTGTTCAGAAGGTTTAACGTCCTTTCATTAAACTAGATGAGTTGGTTGAAAACCACTTTTCATTTGCAATGATTTTTGATGAGATGCCAAAGAAAGCACCAGAGAGACCAGAGTTTTCTGTTTGGAGTATAGCATAAAGCATCTTGCCCTTGTGTTACTCTGCACTGCTGTTCAGCTGGCTGAAAGAGGTCCAATACATTTTTCCTTTCCCTACAAGAAGAATTAATTTGGGTGTTTGAGAATATATCCGCTTGCAAAAATGACAGACAGTCATGGGTTGGACACTAAAGGAGCAGCACATATCACTCCTATTAAGGGTTAGCAAGCTATGAGAGTAAGATAGCAAACTAGCTAAGCTATTAGCTTTGCCATCAGATATAATCCTGCTATACTTGTTCTACTCAATACAAAGCAGAACGTCAAAAAAAAAAAAAAAAAAAAAAAAAAAAAAAAAAAAAAAAAGTATACTCAGAGTTCCTATATATTTTCAATTTCATACTTTTCCACACTTAACATTAAATACATCCTCTTTAGTTCAAGTTTGTGATCTGCAATTTTGATATTTTGTTAATAAAACTAAATAAAGTGTTAGAATGGACCCTGTTTCAAAACAACAGATCCATTTTAAACCTCAGATGGATCTAGAGGTTACAAAAACTGTGAAAAGGTCCTATTTGTTTACCAGTGACTCAAAAACCAAAACAATCACTGAGTTTGATAAAAGTTTGAGTTATGTGGCAAATCAAAGAGAGAGGATGTCATCTTAATGTAAAAAGAACCTTTATTTTCAAAACGTAAGATTTTAACTTTTAGATAATCGAGTCAGGAACACAAACATTATTAAGTTGTCAGTTTTAAAAAATTTTCCCCCCATAGTTATCAAGGGTTAGAAAACACTTTCCAGAGTTTTCAAGGCTCTGAAGGAACTCTTACAGTCGACTCAAAGGGCATTCAAAAATAGTTTTCAAAGCGACAACAATAAATGTTATAGATGACATTCTTTTTAGAATAAAATACCATAAAACTGGATTTTTTTTTTATTCGAGGTTATCATACAGTTAGGATCCCCCACTGATCCGTGTCTAATTTCAACTGTATAAACTTGCAAAAAGTGGTAATATGATAACTTAGGTCAACAACCACCTCTGTGCTCAAGATCATGATGGTTCTTTTCATCCTTCACCGGGAGATGAGTTTGGCTGCCCAGAGCCCCAAGTGCCAGCAGGCCCGATCCAGAGCCAGTCACAGGGGGGATTCCAGGAGGCTGCAATCCTGAGGGGTGGGGCGGCAGCTGGACTGGAGGGCCATGAGCAGCATGGGAGAGGTGCTGCGCCTGGAGCTGCTGCTGCTACAAGACAACAGGGATGCAGACAAACACCAAGTGGGTTGGAGGGAAGGAGAAGCCACTTGCAGAACACGACTTTAGCAAATGTACACAGCTATTGTCAGCTCTATCTCCATTCCAAGATAAAGCTGAATAGGCCCTGAGATGGAGAGAGCACAAGTTATTGTGAAAAACAGAGATGCACTGATGAGAGTTTTGCAACTGCTTTGCTTTTATATTTTCATTCTGTTTTTGGACCAACCTATGCCAGTTTTTGCTGAGTCCAATTTCTCTTTTGGAACAAAAAAAAAAAGAAAAAAGAAAACAACAAAAAAGAAACATTCAAAATATGTTTGCTTAGCTTTAATGCCGACAGTGGTTATCCATTATTTACAGTACTTTAGGAGCTGAGGCAACTTTTTTAAGTCAAGACAAAATGATCACAGACTTGCATTTTAAAATCCTTAGAATCTTATTGCAGCAATTAGCAACGCTAGCATGGCTAGCTATTCTAAAACAGAATGCTCACTCCATAAAAAAATGGAAACTGGGATTTCAAAAAAAGCTGCCAACATTGCCATGACAAAAGAAGTTGGAATCTCAAAAGGATAAAACAGAGCAACTTCACAGTAAACCGTTCAGCCTTCTCATTATCTGCTGAAAGCCTTGCTCTCTCTCTCGTAGCCTGAATGAACGACACGTCAGGACATGGAAAAAGAAACTAGTTTTTCTGCTCACTTTATTTATTTAAGAACTTTCGTCTTCCCACAGAAACAATCACCACAACAAAGAATTACAAAATAGCAAATACCATGACAAAATAGCAAAAAGATGAAATTTTTTGAGTTTCTGACCGACTGGTGACCAGATAAGATGGTCTCCACCTTGTTTGGCCATGATCAGTAACTTCTTGATTACTCAGTGCATCTCTGTTTTAAAACATTTTTCAGAACACACCCAGTGTATGCAACACAGATGTTTAAGGTGTGCACTCACATAATGTTAGTAACTTACAATTAAGAAATGGCACATCTTCCTAGCATAAGACAAAGAAAAACCTCAAAGATAAGTGTGATGAGAGCCTGGATTAGCACAGCAAAAAAAAAAACAAAATGAAAAAAAAAAAAAAAACAAAAAAAAAAAAAAAAAAAAAAAACTCATTCTTACTCTTGCTTAAACTGCTGCATTTCACTCTGCAGCATCACAAAACTCCTGCACCATCAGTGAGTTTAACAATCATCTTTAAAGAACAGTAAGATGCCAACCTCAGGGTAAAACAGCTACCGCCTTTAAAAATGAAAAATAAATTAAAAAAAAAAAAAAAAATTCAACAGAGTCTGCTTACTGCTCTCTTATGCACAGTCTTGTATTGGCAGCTCATAAATCGTTTGCACACCCACATTTTTAAGACACAGGGGTAACTCTGAGTCCCAGCAGCTGGCCCTCCTGCTCTCTCATTCTTTGAGAAGGCAGCTTCAGTATCCAGGAGCAGGGGTCCCATTGCTGGCACTCACTCAAGTCTCCAATATTTGCCATCAATATTTGAAAGGCATGGGGAAATGAATGGGAGTTAAAAGGCACTCAGCCTGGGAAGGAAGCAGCTTAAAGCAAGGTTAAATAATACTTAGCTGAGACACCAATAAAACATCAGCAGTTTATTACCCATCTACAAGCTGGCTGAATAATTCAGCTGTTGTTGCAGCATGCAATCTTTCTCTTTTACAAGACGGACTTCAATCAGTCGCCTTTTACAGCCATTTTAGGAATATCAGGAAGTTGGTAATTACTACAGAGCAGAAGAGGGTGGATTAACTCGGTCTGGGCTTAGTTTCAGGGCTGGCAGGACCACAAAGGTATAAATTCGTTCTAAAATATTGTTCCTTTCCTCTCCTGGAGTGATAACTTGAGCTATGCTGGAAAACTGTGAGAGAGAGAGAGAGAGAGAGAGAGAGAGAGAGAGAGAGAGAGAGAGAGAGAGAGAGAAAGCGAGCACAAGAGAGTGAGTGAGAGAGAGAGAGAGAGAGAGAGAGAGAGAGAGAGAGAGAGAGAGAGAGAGAGAGAGAGAGAGAGAGAAAGCGAGCACAAGAGAGTGAGTGAGAGAGAGAGAGAGAGAGAGAGAGAGAGAAAGAGAGAGTGAGAAAAGGAGAGACAGCAAAAGAGTGTCTTCTAATATTGTGTCCATGAGGGAAATTAAGGAGCCAGTTCATTGGCAGGGGGGAAGATATCCTTGCTCATTGTGTTTAATGAGGCACTGATGGGTAATAAGCATGGCTGATCAGCAAGAGCCCTCATTAAAGGGCTATAAATGAAGACAATAATAAATAAATAAAGAAGTCTGGCCCATTTCTTTAATTTAATAATCCAAGATAAAGACTTATACTCTGTGCCCCTTTTTTAACCCCCGCACTGGGTGTTACTGGAGGAAACAAAGCCCACCTGAGAGTCGACTCACATGGGCTAACAGGACAACTACATTTAAAGCAGACATGGGCCAGTTACTGGACTCAGAGTTCATCATGATTTTTTTTTTTTTTTTAAATAGTATCAAAGCCACTACAATTTTTCATTATACTTTTCAGGAACACAGTGCTGCCCAATCCTTGCCTGTTGCTGCACACTACCGGCTAGCTAACAGAGAGCTAACAGAGAGAAGACAGCTATACTTGCTCCCTTGCTCACAGTAAAGACAAACTGTGCTGGAAATATTTCAGGTCACAAAATAGTTGTGATGGATAACTATATTTACAATTACACCTGGCAAACTACAGGAGGAATGTCTTTTAAGTAGCTGAAAGCTGGCTTGCTACTTGAGCAGATAGCCTGACTAATTAACCAGCTAATATCAGCCTATTTTACTCCCAGTGTTATGCTATAAAAAATAAAATGGCAAACAGGCATAATATTCTATGCATTAAGCACTACCATTCGATTTAGCAGGTCAGTATACTTTTGATTAAGATTATGTATAAACTCTGTCTAGTACATTAAATGGGTGCAGTAGTTATTGTAACTGTAATATTCAATGTTATACTATCCTAGCAACAGCAGGAATAATCCTAGCTTTTCTGTTTTAAATAGAAGCAATTAGGCCATGTTATATATTCATTTTTCTAAATTTTCAGGTAAGCAATAAAACTCCAAAACATATGTCATAATCATAGATCATAATCTTTGTTGTAATATCTATCCAATATGACAACTGCAAAGGATGCAAAATTTGGTAAGCTATTATATTTCAAGTGGCATGGCTTTAAGTTCTGCATAGCTACGTTTTGTTTGGCCAGCTGGGTAGACAGAAAAGAAAAGAGTCAGGACAATGTGGGTTAGTCAAAATCATCATTGCAATTTTCACCGGTAGTAATGCAATCACCTATTTTAGTTGAGATTGTGATACCTTGGTATTTCTACTCATGGTTTTCATACTGTGAAAATATTAAAGCACCCAATGCTCAGTCAAAAGGCACATTAATTGGATACATGTAGTGTCATGCAACATACACAAGCCCTTCAAGCCACAAAAGCCAAATCCAGCCAAAAGAGTGTGAAAAAGATAAATATTTATATACACCACTGACCATAAGAGCAGGGTAAGCAGTTTGCTGCTGCTGAAAAGGAGGACAGAAGTGGTCAAAGCTGCAGCTGCTGCAGATTCTCTCTCTCACCATTACAGAAGTGCTGTCCATAATGACCACACATATGTGCTCATGAAAATTGCGAAAGAACCCAGGTTGCCATGTCTGAGACTTGCGTTGGAACCAAACAGGATGCTCCAGCAGTCAGCTTTACCTCAAGCAGCTGCCCTAGTTGCATTCTATTAATGGCCTGCAGCTCCATCAATAAGACATGCAGCTGGTTCCTGTACACTGTCTGTCTGCTTGGCATGCTCTTTCACCTCAACCTGGCTTTACAATATACATGAGGATTTTGGCATGCCTACAGAGCTTCTCCTTAATAAATAACTCATGGGAAGGTGTTTTTAAACATACACATCCCCTGACATGAGCAACTGGAGCGAGTTTTGGGCTGAGGCCTCTTCGTTTTACTTGACAACCCTGATGTGACACACAACTGCGTACTAAAGCCTCCTACAGGCACATCACATATTTCACTTAATCTATTTTTAAAAACACCAACTTCAAACTATATGTCAACATTGAATCACAGTGAAACAATCACTCCAGCTCCAAATTCTAATCAGCAAAATATTACAGTGTTATCATATTCCAAAGATGAAAACTATATGTACAAGTATATAAAGAGCTCAAATCAAATACTGCTATTGTTAGACACAACTGCTGCTTGCAGTGTAATAAAACATCTGCGTCAGTCCCAACATATCAAAATAAAACCAGCTCTCCATCATCTATTGAAGAAAGTAATAAACCAGGAACAAAAAGGTCACAAGGAGGGTAATAATTGAATTCCAATATGTCCATCCAAGCATCAGGTCAGCCTCTAAGGACCTGCATGCTAAAGGTTCAACTGTTCAAATAGGATCACAGATATCAAGCCAGTGAAACCAGTTGCCTCTGTCTGAGCAGTGCAGGATGGGTACAGCTGATCAGTGTGGAGCAGATGGTGTTTTGAAGTAGTGATGAACACCAAACATTAATTGTCTGGCGATGAGCTCCGCAAAGTGCCGGCCGGTGGGGATGGCTGCTGTCTGTACTGTCTCAGGGAGGCTGTTCTGCTCAGCCTCAGCCCTTTTAACTCCCACAGCTATCCAGGTCAACAGTGAGGGATGAGGCTCCTTGTTAAAACCTTAGCCAATTAAAGCAATGCGGGCTGCAGAGGGCATCTCGAGAGCTCTCAGGCTCACATTTGTAAAGCACAACAAGGCAGTAAACAACTCCACTGAGACCAAAGGTGCAGAAATAAACCATCTCATAAGCGTTATACTAAATATATAAAACATATCAGTATTATTGTTTTGTTAAGTGCCATACAACAGGATTCATACTTCAATGAGTTTTAGAGATTTTATATAATAAACCAACACAAAGCAACACGTAATTGTGAAATAGACTGAAATAGAGTCTATTTCAGTCTCTATTTCAATATTGAAAACCTTTTCAATATTGCGACATAAAAAAAGAATAATAGATATTAAACTTGTTGCAATTACAGCTACAAGACTTTTGGGATTTGTCTCTACCAGTTTTGCATATCTAGAAAACTGACATTATTTCCAATTCTTCTTTGCAAATTAGCTTCAGCTCAATCAGATTGAACAGAAAACATTTCTGAGAATCAATTTTAAAGTCTTACCACAGATTTAGATATAGGTCTGAACTTTGACTGGGTCATTCTGACACATGACTATGCTTTGATCTAAAACACTGCAAAATAGCACTGGCTGTGTGTTTTTAGGTGGATGGGCTTCTCTTGGTTGGTTGGTTGGTTTGAAGCTGTGCCATGCTTGTTCCATTTTGGAATAAGCAATGCACTTTTATTAAGACGGCTCCAAATAAAGGGGGCTGGATATAAATGCACACCACGCTCCAGTTTTTTTGCTTTTAATTCACAATAATACACTATGTTGTGTTGGTCTGTCCATAAAATCCAATAAAATACAGAGACATTAATACTGTTTCAAGGCTGCATGTTAATCTATAAGTTTAGACATGCAAATATATCTTTTAGATGCACTGACTGTTTGCCCCTACCCAAGTAAAAATAAAGGAAAAAAAGGGAGTATACACACGGTGAGAGGCAGATTGGGAAGTCCACGTACCCCGATGATGGCATTCAACTCGGTCATAGTCACCTGCTTAGCCCTCTCCACTGCCTGAGCAACCTGCTGTTGGTGCTGCAGAGAGACATTTATACATGATTATTAAGACATCACAATATTAGTTTCTTTTTCTAAGCATTACAAGGATTTCGAAAATGAGGGTGAATGTCAACAACACAGCACGGTCACTCAAAACCATTTAATTGTCTCTCTCTCTCTCTCTCTCCTCTCTCTCCTCCTCTCTCTCCTCCTCTCTCTCTCTCCCCTTTCTCTCTCTACAGCACAGGCAACAATAAGTCACTTTAAAAAACAAATAAGGCTGTGACCACCATTAGAAGGCCACATTCAGAACCCACCTCTTGTGACAGGAAAGGCATAATTTGAGCTAAAATTGCATTCAGTCGTTTGGCAATCTCCGTCTGGAAAAATAGAAGAAAAATAGAAAGAGAAGCAAAATAAGTTGGAGGTGTATGAAGCACACAGTGACTGCACATAACCCCGCCTTTAATGTTTACACCGATTAAGCCAATTACTCCGGCAATCAGAACTGCTTGACTCAACATCCTCTAAACAGCGTGATATTGACATTTGAAATATTTAAAACATTAGGAGAGCCCAGGGGGATGGAGCACAGCTGTGCTGAGAGAGCACTCCACGTTAAACGGATATGAGCAGGCAGAGTGCGTCTGTGTTGAGAGGATCTTTTCCCACCCCTCCACCCCCCCAACTGTCCTGCACTTAACCTCAGAGTTAAACCACACAACCACACCCTTTTAGGAAGCGGAGGCCTTCAACCTGCACTGTTTACTTACATGTGACAGTGTGGAAGATCAACATTATGAATCACAGTGCACAAGGATAACAAACCATAACAACTTTGTGGGTTACTGTCCTCCAATCTGTGATCGATAAGCATTAAAAAGACAGCAAGCGGTCTGCATCAGAAGCGGCTCGCTGCTGTTCGGCCTTTCTAAGAATCAAGCCGGAGCAATTTCTTGCCGCCATCAACCCAGCACCCCCCGCCTCCACCCCATCCTGCAATCTCCTTGCCTCCCATCCACAGAACCCTGCCTCCATTCTTCTGCTTGTCGACCAACTGCCATGGCAACAGCTACAGCCCTATCTGGCTGGGGATCATTATGCAAATGGCACCTCTGCTTGACCGTAACAGGCTTTAAAATCATATTACGTGCTTGGAGGCAGGTCATTAAATTGAATTTTCAGCCTGTCGATCACATGAACGGACCAAATGAATGGTGGATAAAAAGAGCAGAGGGAGAAGGGAGTAGGATCCACCCCCTCTCCTGTAAAAACACAGCGCAGCCAGCTTGTTCTCTCTCTCTCTCTCCCTCCCTCGGAGATGAGACTTTCAGGTCTGAGCTCTGCACTGGGAGCAAGGAGAATAACAGGGCCAAAGCTACATCATCTCTGGAATTTATGAGGCGCAGTTCAACCCAGGGCCACTGCAGAACACAAACACATCACAGGGATTTTCTCTGATTTCTCATTTGGAGCAGCAGCAGCACACACGCACAATGTAGTTCGCAGACCGCCAGCTTATTTATTACACATGGCAGAAATGCCAGGCAGTTTCTGGCAGCCTGACATATTACCTCAGAGCAGAGCCAGAGAGTGCGATGGGAAAGTAATGACCGACGGAAGAAGACCTGCTGACCTAAGTTGCAACATGGATAGCTACTTAAGCTAGGCAAGCCAGAGGGACAGAAAACAACCTAGAGATGTAATGTCAGATGAAACAAAACGACGCTTGGCATGAGGAGCCATAATCTGAAACAACGCATGTGCTAATCAATAAATTAGAATCTCAGAAACATTGAAAAATTAACCTAATAAAAAAAAGCTTCAGTTTTTTCTTCCACTTAACTTTCTATTAATAGGCTTAAATACAGCACTCTGAACAGCCAGTTTCTTTTGCAACTACCTTTTGTGGTTTATCAACCTTGAGGAGGGTGTCATAGACTGTCTGATGGATAACCATGAAGTCAGCAGTCTTAACTACTATTGTGCAGGCTGTTAGACAACATTTTTGTCTTAAAGATATTTTTTATTGGTCTGACATCATAAAAATTTTTTTTTCTATAAACTGAATTTTGGGTTTTCATCATCCGTACACCATAATCATTAAAAGACTTAAACTGGTGGAATACCTATTTCTCAAATGAATCCATCCCTTATTTTCTCCTTTTAGACAGAATCACTAAAATGAACAAGTTTTTAGATGATATTGTATTATTGAGATACACATGCTTGTGCTGCAGAAAGTACAATGGTCCAAAAGATAATTCTGATCATAACTTACTTATTGCCTTTAGACAAGAAGGGGAGTGACCTGTGGTTTCATATGATAAAGATTTTATGGCCGATATATTGATGCAGTTTTGTAAGAGTTCTAGAAAGAGTTGACAGAGGCCATTAGAAACGGCTGAAAAGCTACCGGGGCTGTAAAATCCATGTTTGCCGAGATAAGCCTTGTAAATAGCGTTCGAACATTTGACGGGATTTGTAAAAAGTCCTCGAGCACTCGGGGCCCATTCCTCTGTAGCTTAGTGTCATGGTGACAGCTGGCTGGGAGAGGTCAGGAGGTGCTGGATCCGCTGTGCCCTAAACAACTGCCAGCCTCCGTGCTCCCACAACACAACATGCAAATACATGGCAGACGCATCAGCTCAGCTCACCGCCACTGTCAAAATAGATACAGTGCAGTGCTGCAAGGACTGCTTCCCCCCTCTTTTTTTTTTTTTTTTTTTTGGTCTGCTGGCAGATAAAAATGGGGCTGTTGTCACTTTAAGTAGATGACAGCTTGGCCCTTGAGAGGCCAGCTTTGCACGGCTGCTACACAATTACAGGTACTCGGACCTGTGTAGCACCACTTTAAGAGCACTCTCCGGCTGGTGTGTCAATTGTGTGCAAGAGGTATTTGCCTGTTGTTATCAGCAGTGGGAAAATGGACCTAAAAACACTGATGGGCATTAAATTTAAAGGAAAAGCAGGTGATTCATCTAAAAACACTGCTTGACTGGTTATATTTAAAGGAGCAGTAATTTTTACTAGCTGACAGCATGGCCTAAGGGCCTGACTTTTCTATTAAGAAGAAACTAGGACTGGTATGGTCAGCTCTTCTAAACTGAATATTAAGTTTCCCACTTAACTGAGACACAAAACCTAGCTCTATGTTAATTTGAGGCAAATTTTTGAAATGGCATTAGAAGTGATCGGTATTGATCAAAATAAAGCCAAATGGCCTGCCTAAAGAGATGTTTTGATCTGATTAACCTTGTCACACGCAGCCGTCAGATCAGCAAATCTCAGACATTAAAGGGATAGTTCAGAAATTTTGAAGAGAGGTACTATTCAAAGCTTATAAGCAGCTAATGTCTCACCTGTAGTAGATGAGACTCTTGGCGGCTTGATGCATTTTAAATTCAGATTAGCTGGACCTGGAGGCTGAAGCTAACGGCTGCTCTGAGAGGGCCCAAGATCAAAGCAGACTTAAAACCACTCTGGCCTCATAAATGTTATAGTTGTTTATGCAAATGCTATTTTGAAACATTGCCAAACTCATATAAGACAGGTATTTTCACAGAAGTTCACAATCATTTACACATGAAATAAAGGTTGGAGGCAGTGCGCCACCAATGATCTTCCTGGGTGAAACACATCAAAAACAGAACATGTAAACTGTAACTGCGATGTGTAAACAAAGCTGTACAAAAGACAAAAATATAGTGCGTGCTGTGCGTTTCCAACATGTAAACAAGTGTAAAACTAAGCAATAATAACAGTTATGATACTTCCAGAGGACTAGGATGCAACATCTAGCCAAAAGGGATGCATTTCATTCAGCATGAAATACATCTTGTGGAACAATCTCAATCCCAAATACAGCTCTAAAGGGGTGCATTTGTATCCTAGTCCCTAACACTTTAAATATGGTTCATATCCCTGACTATGAAATCTTTAACATTGGTCTAATTGCTTTACTTGTCTATCACTTCATCTAAAAAGAAATACTTTACACGTTCTGTTCCCTGTCTGTGTTTAGGTGGCACACCATCTCCTCCTGGCATTTGCAGTAGAACTAGTCACTGGCTTCTGTGTAAATAACCATCTAATGCAAACAAGACAACGATTTAAAGGGTCACAAAATAGCCTTCCAATAAACTGCAACAAGTCAATAACTTCAACCTCCACGACCAAATAATCTGAATTCTGAACTACCCACTTCAACTCATTTTATGCAAAGAGAACTAAAGTTTCTCAATTGTTGCAAATTCTAAATGAAAACCTACCATTTACATAAGTGGACCTGACAGCCAAAAGCTTACACCCTAAAATTATTACACTGATGTTCAGTCCCCTGTGACAGATTTGAGAAGTGAAGCACTGATTGCTTTCAAAAGCCACAGTTTCTCAAACTATTTTTCAATTTTCTATGAACAATACAGACAGTCAGTTGGCGGGTCATGCTTCCTTTGGTGCTGGTTCCAGAAATTTTTTTTTTTTTTTTTTTTGCCTTTAAGCAAGCCCTTGGAGGCATGAGTCTGTGTTACAACTACAGTTAACAGCTAAATCTGATTGAAGCTAAATTTTGAGCCCTAAACCCCCATGCAGCTCCAGGAAACAAGCACCATATGACAGCAATTACAAGGTTGACGTCATGCAGCAGAAATTAGCCATTTGCATCAACGTACTGCCAGAGCTGACAGAGAAGGATCAGATAACACTATCACATCAGTCCATCTGAGCAGTGTCGGTGTGTGCATTCTGAAATCTGAAATATGTCCCGGCATGGTAATGAAAAAGGCACAGCAAGAGGAATGAGCTTCCACACTATGGAATAAATCTCCTGGCAGGGAAATAATATGGCTGTGTGCATCCAATAATCCATCCCAACCCTGCCTGTTAACCACTACTGATGTTCTCCTCCTTCTTCCTCCTCCCCCCGCCTGGGTTAGTAAGGCTGGGGAAGCTGCAAGGACGAGGCCCCGCACTGTTTGCTCACAAACATGCCGTTCAGGAGGTTAGGGGCCCTGCTGATGAATTATTCAAGCGCTTCCATCAGCTCTGTTGAGGCTCCTGATAAAAGTCAGACGCTAAAATGGATCAGTCGATTAACCTGTTTACACAAAGCTAGGCTCTTGCCCCTCCCCCTCCCAGCTCTATTCTCCTCCTTGTTTCCAGCTCCCATCCCCCCTCTGGTTGGCGATAAGTGCCTGACAGAAGCTATCAAAGGGGCTCGAGGCCTGACAGACATGTGGCAATGCGACACATAGCCCCAGACACTGATGGATCATCCCACCATGCCAATCCGTTGTGCCGTCAATGCTGTCATTAACCAAGGGGAAGAGACAGACCTAATGGTTTAAATGCTGCATGTAGTGGAATCTGAGGATTACTTATTCATTCAGTCTTCATATTACTTCATGCATTATTGTGATTGATCTGTGAAGCAATACAAGATAGGACTCTTGGATAAAGATAAGGACGCAATAAATGGCTAAACGACTTTTGCTCTGCTCTTGTAATTACTGTTCAGCAGTTCTGTCTTTGTAATCATCGCGTCAAAGGCAGAGCTTGTCAAAGTCTACCTTTAATCTTATCAAAACGCTAACTTGAATTACATGACACCACTTTCAGATTTCCAATAAAACGGCAGAGACTGATTGTTATAAATGGTGGCACATGGTTTCATTCATTCAGCACATACGCCTGCGCACTGATGTTGGGTTTACAGTGTGCACGTGGTTTTTGACTAATCAACTTCTGATCAGAATTTGATTATTTTCAGCTTGAACAGCCCTGACTGCTGATCAGCCGGTTGGAGACTCAAAAATCTGATCTCTTTACGATCAGTGAATGCAACACGCTTAAGCAGACAACATTTTTCTTTAGATTGGATACTGTTACTGAGTGAAGAAGCCTCAAAAGTTAGCCCTTTCCAGTGATAATGTGGTGTTTAAATACTAAGTTAAGAAGTAGTGTGATGTAAACAGCCATTTAAAGGAAAACTATGATTTCTACAACATGTTGAGAGATGCCTACAATTCATTCAGGCTGTGAAAGAGCGAAAGATTTTGAACAGTGCATCCCAAAAAGCGGATCTGCTTTTGCCTTTTGAGCTTTCAGTGTCTATCTTATGGTACAGGCTAGATTTGGAAATATTGGCAGTTTTTTTTGGAAATCTCAGGGCAAAGGTAAAGATCTACATCTTCCAAAGCAAGAACTCTCAAAGGTGGGTCTGGGACTCAACTTAAGCCCACAAATCAACATGTGGGGTTTTGAGACTTAAGAAATCAAGCTATACATAAAAAGACACTGGTTGTTTGATATTTGTGTTGTCAATAAGCCTCTGTTTAGTTTACCCAATTAGAAATTTTTTGTGGGTGAGAAACTGACAAGTTAGGGAAACACCTCTCTAGGTATACACAGAGACTGCTGCTTTAGTCTTTGTGCTTTCAAGCCACACTAACTGCTAATTGCTATTATATTGTTCTAATATAAATTCTGAAATCATTTCATCATTGTTTCATATTAGCAAAATCCTCTTTTACACTGACTGCTTTCTCTAACACACACAGTGTGACATCACCTCTGCACATGATATAATTATTGGGACTCAGGAAAAAGGCTGGAAAAAAAATTGAATCCTGTTCTGATATTATAGATCCCAAAAAATTTAAATAGGCAAAAGTCTGTTTAGGAAGGTCAAAGCTTTACAAATTACCCAAAACGTTTTGATCAGTGTTTTACTATTAAAAGTTATAGCCAAAAAACGATGGTACATACCTGTTTGTGCATCTCTATGTTCAATCCATAAGACATCTCATAGTACTGGGGAAAAAAAAAGAAAGAAAGTCCACATTACACAAAATTAGTGATATTTTTATGATTTTGAACATAACTAACAAGCTCTGCACATCCACTAATCACATTATCACATGCTTTTGAACAGTGGGATGAACCCCCCCCCCCCGAAAGGTGATGAACTAAGATCAGACCAGAAAAGAACTTCTTTGAACAGCTGACAGTGTGCAGCCGATAAATTGATTTTTTTTTCGCTGCTGTTTGTAGTGTAGGCACTGGGAGGAAAGGGTTAGATGCATTGATCACTATCTTAAGCCCTTAGATCTCCACGATGTCTGTTTACTTAGCGTAACGCAATTGCTCAACACTCTTGATATTTCCAGCCAGGTCAGTCCGTCTGGCTGACTGAAATGTAATCCGTGGAGTCCAGAATTGGCAACCGGGGCAGAAATGGCTTTCCAGTCAGCGTCTATTTGATGAGGCCAATGCATTATTCAGTCCATTAGCTTCTTCGAAAATTACTCTCAAACAAGAGAGCCATTCTGTCTGAGATCAGAGTCTTACAGCCGTAGCGTAACCTGACACCCATCGCTGGCTGTGGGATACTTCCCAACATGTTTACCTAACCTCCTGGATGTCAGGCTGACATGTTGTTTTCACATGGAAAACAACATAAAAGTAGCTTAATTTAAACCAGAATGTATTGGTTTAAATCACCCCTGCTGTGTGAGTGAGTGTTTACTCGAGCAAGCGAGTACACATCCACAGGAAAACCTGCCTATTGCGTCATGTCTGGACTCATTTCTTGCGTCAGTGGCACACCTATGTTTTTCTTAGAGGCTGCTTAAATAAAAGCTAATAATTAAAGATTATAAAGAACGTTAGTGCAAAGATACAACCGCAACACTGTTCCACAGCCTCCATCTTGTTTACAGTAGCCTCCGTTGACAGCTCGCACCTAATTTATGGCCCTGCATATGTCTGAGCGTGGTGTCTCCAAGGAGAATAATCAGATCAGCACACACTGAGGGCAAAGCTGCAGTCAACCCCTTAGAGATCAGAGAGGTGGGCTATAATGAAGCCCACTGCCCATCAGGAAGAGCTCTTCCATAACAACTGGCTGCACCAAACCACTCCTCCTTTCCACCGCCACCCTGAGGGCTTTCACAGGCCCGTACCTGACACCCAGCCCGTCCTAACCACCACATGCAGGTGATCACAATAGCCTGTGTCGCTCCACCCTGACCAGATCTTCAACAAGCCTTGCAATTTGGTACCATAATTGCTCCCCATTGTAACGCAAGCTTACCATGACATAGTGGCGCTGCATCTCCGTTTTCTCATTCGCCAGTTTGTCATACTCCACCTTGAGACTGAAAACAAAACACAAGGTGTCAATTTCAACCACTTCAGCACTCATTCATGCGGATATACTCGTCAGATGAGGGAGAGGGGAAAAAAAAAATGGCCCTTTTTCATTCCAAGCCGTTTATTACTCTTAACCTTCATAGAGCAGTAAAGTAAACTGACGTTCTTGTCTTTTCTGTGATAATCATTACCTGTGATACTGGGCTTGGAGGAACTGAAACTCATCTTTAATTCTGTCGCAAGACTCAGCAACAGTAAATTTGAAGCCAGGCTGACCAGGCTGATGTGGAGCCTGAAAACAGAAGAAAAGAGAGAAAATCTCAGCAGGTGAACTCACCTGTTTGGAAGTTTTATTCCACAAATTCACTACTTTCAGGATATGAGCATCTCCTCTGCAGTAAGACATGACACAAAAAAGCAGAGGTGGGCCCATACTTTCACACCTCCAGCTGCTAATAACACCACATGAGTAGGCTTTCACGCTGAATATGAATTCTCTCTGACATGAATATAAGCCACCACCTGTCCTTTCATTCAGCACAAGTCATGTGAGTAAAAGCATGCAAACATGCAAAACATCTGTATGCACTTCAGGAGCATGGGATGACCTGCATTAGGGGTTAAAAAGGGGCTTGGAGGGGAATTTTTTTCCTTTCTTTCTTGCACAAATATGTCAGATGGTCAAAGAATAGAAGAGGCACATCTTACCGGATGTCGGCCCTGTGGATACATCTTGAAATGTATCCTTTGTTTATGTCTCCAGTGTGCTGGTCCTTTGGCAAAATGGTCGAAATTTGTCTCACAGATACCAGTCTCAGCACTCAGGGGTAGGGGGTGGGGGGGGGGGGTGTGGGGAGGTCGTGAAAATTCTGAATTCGGGTGAAAAAAGACGCAAATTAACCTATACATCTACAATAAACAACTTAATGCAGTTCCACACAAGTACAGTTATTGCAGCAATTTAAGCCGTTTAAAAAACAAACAAACAAAAAACAAAAAAGCAGCACAATGCGTGTGCCTCTGTCTTCTTGATGACCTTATTCGGTTATTGGGCAACGATATATATATATATATATATATATATATATATATATATATATAATATATATATATATATTAATCCTAAAATAATTGAAAGTGATGCAGCCTAATTAATTTCAAGACGGGACTTTTAAACAGTCGGATCAGGTTAGCCTTTTATTGATGTTCGTGAAATGTCCAGAAAGCCCGCACTCACAGGACACCACCGACGGCAGCTGGCTTTTCCACCGACTTTGACTCTGCACGGAGCCGTGAAGAGCAGCGCTGCGCTGCGGAGCGGAGCGCACGCCCCAAAAAGCATTAAAATACGCTGGAACAGAAATCAACAGCTGGGAGAAATACGTACCCAAACGTGCGTCCTACTCGCCGGTCCGACCGTTGTTTCCCCACAGAGAGAAAAAACAAACCACAAAAAAAAAAAAAAAAAAAAAAAAAAAAAAAAAAAAACAAAAAAACAAAACAAAAAAAAAAAACACAGAACACTATAATTCAGGCGTTTAATCCCTCGTAATGTGAACGCAGATCTCAACAAGCATCCTCCACTCTCTCCAGAACGCACCCAGCCAGACGAGACCAGACTGGAGGGAGCAGTTGGGAGAAAATTTCGTGCGGTCGGGCTCGATTAAACTACTTTATTCTTCGGCGTTGAACCTCCGTGGAATGCGCTCCTTACCCGGCTGGTTAATCCTCCCAAAAAGAGAAAAAAAAAAACCCAACAACATATATATATACATATAGGCTTCCAAAAATCTCTCCTACGAGTCGAAGAGGTTCTTTAAACGCGTAACACGGTACTCTCCACAATCTCGCATTCCCCCCCAGTTGTCCAGCTTACCCCCGGTTGCCACACACAGGCAGCAAGGCTGAACTGCCGTGGAAGCGTCTATCTGTCCAATCGCATTACTCGGAAGGAATATGGCCACATCTGCCTATCGGAGAGCGGCGGGCCCCACGTGGGGTGCAGTGATACATGACATCATCCCGCGGATCCACAAGCCAACGGCCGCCCGTCCCACCTTGTGTACGACAACGCAACACGCACTGATGTGCCGACGATCGTTTCCAAATTTCACAGAGGCAGCACAAATACCACATCCGCGCTTCATTAGGGGATGTTTGCTTGTTTTGTTTTTGTTTTGTTTTTTGTCGATAAAATGATTTTAATTATTTCTTAAGGGGGGGGGAGGGCTTAGACCACCAAGATAACTTGGAGGGGGGAGGGTGGGAAGATGATGTGCGTTGCAACAAGCATTCTTCAGTTCTTACCCTCCTTGCAAGGCAAAAGCCTGTATAAACACGAAGTAATGTTACTGTGAAATATCCAAAGTGAACCCCCCCTTCAAGAAATCCGGGTTTAATCCGCCCCTTAATGCACATGCACCGTGAAGGTTACGATAATGACCAATCGATCGTCGACGTTCGCCAAACTTAAGCCATAAATATCTACTTTAAGCGACTCGTGATTGTTGCACAACACGTCCGCGCCCCTACCTATCAGCATTTGGGTGATAGCTACACAGCGGGAGGGGAGAGAGAGGAGAGGAGATGATTGCCTTTGTGTGATATGAACATCAGCCATGTCTGAGCACTGCCTTGTTTTGAAGGTTCTGCTCCTGCCCCACGTGGGGAACTCCTCTGCGGCTTTAAGGCCTCTCGACCAATAGCGGTGCGGTGCACTTACTCGGCGGTCTCCCATTGGCCCGCCGGCGCCGAGCCTGTCATTCTCGGCGCGGGGTTGTCAATCAATACCACGCGGGGTCAAGCGCTGACAAATGCCTGTGCTCCCCGGTCCTCTGCCTGTGAATAGAGCCTGGAATGGCTGCTTAATTAGCTTCGAATGGCTTTTCTCTCCAGTTCAAACAATCTGTTACCACCACGTGGTAATGAGAGCCTACATTAAACAAAGGAAGAAAGGAAGCATGCAAACAGTTGTAACATTACAACCTGTAGTTTTCCTTTACATATGGGTCTATGTAAAAAGCAGACAAAAGGATGTTGTTTATCACAAAAGCAAATCGACCTGTTCTTACAGAAGACATGATTTCAATGTTATGTTTTATTGAAGATGCGGTGTTTCAATATAATGACTAAAAAGACCGCACTACCTGTTTTTAGCTGTTCTAATAGAAAAGGCAGCATTGTCCATAAAGATTTATGGTATGATAATTAGGTTTTATTATAACGAGTCATGTAATGTTTAGCTCAGTAGAAGTTTTTGCATGAATTCTGCCAGAGCCACCACAAAGCAGAAGCGAACTAAGTGGCTACTTACACCCTTAACACCCTAACCCCAGCAAGGGGGCTTCAGGAGCTCTGGGACTGTCAACGGAAATTACATATGCAAGTTTATAAGAGTACAATTAGGAAATAAGTTTGCAGATTCTTACCCCCATAATGTGTCTATAGGTAAATGTCAATGTATAGATGCAGACCGGACTAGCACCCCACATCAGTTTGACATAAGGCACTGGTCCAATTCCAGTGCATAGATACATTGTGATTTCATCTCTTCCTACTTCTATTTCATACCCATAAACAATGGTCTATCAATTTTAATTTTGCATTTTCATGAATTATGCTGGTAAATGTTTATAAAATACTCAAATCTCATGTGCATTACTCTGCCTTCACATTTATTGTGGTTCTGATTCTTGTCTGGCCATGATAGCCTTTCTGAGAATGACTATGATAAGCAACATCCTGTTGGAAGATATTGTTTGGTGGAGTCATATAATCACCATTTATTCCAGTAGGCTATGAGTGGATTAGAAAAAGTACTTTGTCAAAGTAGGTTTAAAACAGCCCTTGGTGAGTATGGTATGCATGGGGCTGTTTAGGGCCTCCACACCAGCAAGGGCCCCACAAGAGCATCAGATTTTTCAAAGTTGTCTACAAAAGCAAGTTTAAAATATCAAATACATAAGTGTCACTTAAGCAAAACAAGCATTTTGTTTGATAACTTTCCTCCTCTGCTTAGTCAGAACTAACTTCTGAGCTCTAGGTCCCACAAATGTGCTATCCCAACAGCATAATATCACAAGTGCTATCAGTGGTGAATCATTTCATACCGACTTGACACACATGTGTAGGACGTGGGTGGATTAGCAGAGTAGCCATAATTATTGATGCAGTTTTTGAATGGAATCAGGATGCATTAGATTTTAAATGACTTTCTTCATGAAATCTGATCTGCTTAAATGAAACCTACATTTGTGAATGAAGGGTGCTGCCATTCCTGCTGCGGAATGAGGATTATGTCCACAGATGTAACTCCAGCTCTTTGGGAACAAAACTGCAGCAAGTCTGCTAGAACAAATACTGAAAGTGTGTTTGGACCATCTTTAGTTCAATTCAGCATGCTCCACCTAATTCCCCAAATAACAGAAAAAAATACCTTATACATTTCACGTTTGTTGTATGCAGTGTTCAGGTGTTTGTTCTGTTGGTACTTTTGGGTTAATTTTTGTCTTTTTTAAAAATTTTCACAACAGTTAGCTATTTTGTACACGATTGTTATTGCTATATCAATGAAACACATTTCTACATTACGTAAATATCAATAAGTTTACGTTCAGTTACCATGAGCAACTAGAATGAACCCCCTTTGAAAGGTTAATTTATTATAATTGTTCATAGCAGACATTCCAGAGTTGGTTGTCCAGCCAGGTAGTGTATCATAGTCTTGGCTAGTTTCATTTATAAATTTATTGAAAATGGCAGTATTCATAATACTGGCTGAACTGAGAGGCCCATACTTCTCTCTCAGTCACCCACTTTGGCCAGCTCCTCTGGGGGAATCCCAAGGTGTTACCAGGCCAGCCGAGAAACATATTCCTCCCAGCCTGGGGGGAATTTGTTTCTCTGGGTCTCTTCCTGGTGGGACGTGCCAGAAAACCTCACCAGGGAGGCACCAGTCAACAATTTTTAAAATAATGTTTGAGTGTTTGTCCTGCCCTGAAAGAAGGATGTCTTGGGTGAAGAGCCACATTGCTCTTATCAGAAGCAGCTCATAATCAAAGATGATAAATCAGCTAATGTTAGGGCATGTGATGCCCTGTACACAGATACAGCATGTAGTCCTGTACAACACAGAACAAAATTATTGTTATGCGAGTGAAACAAATTTAAGCTAACAGCACCAGACTGGGGTGTATAAAATTACTTAAGTGCAAAAACAGTCAGCCATGTTTCACAGTGGCACAGCAGCAGATTTTGGGCGAATGCTAAGTTCATTATGTCACACTGAGGTCTGAGATTGCCCAGCAGTCGTCTTACTTGTCATTCTTGTCAGCCACCTTGAGGATGTGGGATAATTGTGTTATTTCCAAAAGTATGGGGGCAAGTCTGTGAGAAACTCAAGCACACACAAGAGCCGCCAGGCTAATCTCAGCCAGGCACCCCAACCCCCTCCACTGCATGCTTTTCAATAGAGTCCTTGGATTAAAGGCAGCAAAAGGGGCCAAACCCCTGGGAGAAGAGGCCCCTCCACCCACTGAGACCCCCACACTGTTTATTTACACGGAAACCCCAGCCTCAGTCAAACTCCCACCCTTAGGCATTGCACATAGGTCTGTTTGCAGAGGTGGCTCTAATTCTTGACAGAGCAAGGATTGTCCTCAGTTTTGGCACTTTGAACTGACTAGTAATTCACATTTCACTTAGCTGAGATGAAGCTAGTGTGCAAATATTTTGTCTGCCACAGAACAATCACAGTAGAGTCAAATTATTCAAAGGTAGCAATCCTTTCAAAATCATACAAAAAATTTGTTTTGAAAAATTGGTGCTGATAGAAATCCTCCTGTTGCAGCTCCACAAATAAGCCACACATCATTGTTGGGGTGGAACTATTTATAATCATTTTACTGGTAGTATTTGTGCAGTGTTGGCTTATTAAAGCAACTTATTTTCATAAACTACTTACTAATATTTCTCTCATGCATGGTTTATTTTCTGTTTACAAAGCAAAAAATGAGCCCTCTGCAACAGGAGATTGTTGCATTCAAGCTTTTAATGCTGCAACTTACACCCCTGAGTACTGGCAGACTGTTTTCATGAAGATTTGCAGACTTATACTGTATGTTCACAAATAAACACTGTGTATCGCTGCCACGTCATTCATATGCGAGAGGCAAAAAAGTGCAAAAACAGTCACACACATTTGATGCAACAAAGAGCCCACAGTATGTGGTGGAAAGATGAATTGCCTGTTCTGTTTTAATCAGAATGAGTCATCAGACTGTAATCAATGAAAACAGGATGAGAGTCCTTATCAAAGGAGAAAAAAATTGCAGATATGAACAGTGTCGTAAAACAAAAAGAGCCTTTTGGCAGTCAGCTGGAGCTGTAAATAGCCCTAAGCCAAGGAGGACACAGCCAACTGATACAATGAAAATTAATATTCCACTGCAATCAACAACTGCCTCAGATAAGTACTGACAATGAGAACAATACATGCAGAAATTTCAGTTTAAAAAGTCACTTCCTTGTGTGAATGTTTAATCTCTTCTTACACTGAGAGGTAAAAATAACATAATTTATGGTTTTCATATCTATGAAACACAACGCATGATGATAATAAAAATGCAGAACATCAGAAGTGTTGGGGCAAAACTGAAAATTTTAAGTTCCTTTGCTGAAAATTCTGTCCTTTTCTCTCTATGTCTAAAAATTTTCTGTGTTTGTCTTACATATCTTATAACCTATAATATACTCTTTTCTGGCGGAATTGTTTACTTAATTTTTATAAATTAGATATTTTTGCTTGTGTTCAAAGAAATCCTCAACCACATGGAGGAACTCTATTTAAGCATGATGCAAAAAACAAATAAAGACCCAATGCTAGATCATCATCAAATCATATACATGAGATTCGTCTGCCAAGATGATATAACCACTGAATTAATGGAAATTTTTCGGCAATAATAATTTAATCAAAAAGATGTAATAAATATAAATAAGTAATAATTAACCAAACCACTGCTATGTGTGTTGGTTTTTCTTTATCATAGTCATAAAAATTGTTGATTTAAATTGATAGCACTTTGTTTACACCCAGGAAACCACACAGTGATTAAAAAACAAAGGTTTAGGGTGACAATGAAAGTCTGAAACAATGAGGCGATTGTTTGGTAATCATTTCATCTTCACAGCAGTTGCAATGTCCTCGTCTTTCAGTTTGGTCAAATAAATCCCAATGTTTCGAATCGACAAATTGATTTGAGCATTTAGTGGAGTGAAAGCCAGCAGGAGCACACTGTAAACTAAAATACAGAAGCCTCACAAGTAGCTCTTTGAGTGCAGTCTGAAATATATTTTTGCACATAATGCCTGTTAACGCGGCAGACTTTTTCTTATCTGCAATATTGTCATCTATATGTGTTGTTGTTGTTTTGTACACAGCAAATAGCAGAAGGGCTTCTTAGCCACTTAAATTCAACTGCTATTTTCAGCAAAGTGATGTTGGCAGACAGTCGTCCTTCTTAACTTGTTTTTTTCCCCTCATACTCTTCACACTGTATAATCAAAATTCAAAATTGCCTGCTAAACAGACCCTTAACTCTTCTGCATTACATCTATTTTCATAACACCCACAGATCAGACCAAGGTAAAGTCTGTTTTGTCTGTGAAGTGAATTAGTCCTAAGAATCTGCTTCTAGACGTGCAAAGATTGTAAAAAGAGTCAATGACATTAAACTGATCAGAGGATCAAGCTGTACCAGTTAATTGAAAGAACCTTGAGCTGCACAACAAAGATCTTGTTACTCTAATCCAGTTTCCTAAATGGCTAATGTGATTAAAAAGATTCTTCGGGCCTAAATTCAGTTTTAGTTCATGATTACATTCACATGGCATGGGAATGACTTCACATGACTGTCTCAGAGGAAAATTTGTTGTCAGGGTTACAGCCTTAGCAGGAAAAGTGCTCCTTCTATTGAAGTCAGAGCCTGAGAATTGTTTAGCTAAGTGCCGCATGATGTTGAGCGTTATGTTCCCGTATATCAAACAGTGATGTCGACGAAGGCAAGATCCTTGTCAGTGAGGAATGATCAGCGTTTTTGTACAGCTGCTGGATGGTAACTAGACAGCTTTAACTTGCTCTGTAATGACAATGTGAGCTGTATCATATCTCACAAATCTCCCTATGAGAGCACAAGCCTCTGTCATCATATATGCAAGCCTTTCACCTTGTCTGCCTCACTGAGGAGCATTTCATATTCCATGGCACACAGTGCTCTAGCTGTACTCCTCCATTCCAAATTGACTCCACAAGTGCTCCTATACCTACTGACTGACACATGCTCACTGAAAATGATTCCTTCACTAGAGGCTGGCACTGCTTCTTGCTCTGGAAGTGTGCTTGATTCCATTATTAAGCTGAAAGAGAGGGAGGGAGGGAGTGGAATGAGAGGGGGTGGAAGGAAAAAGAGCTTGACTGGGTAGAGGAGAATAATGGACGTCTGAGGAAGTTATCAGGGCTGGGTAGAGTGTGGATGCTGTCTGACAGCAGATCAGAGAGCTCCTCCACCTGGAACCTCTGCTTATAGGCCCAGCAGAGGTGCACTCAGGAGTCAGTCAGGATGATAAGATATGTGTTATTATTGGACAGGTCCGAACAGTAGCATCTATCAAACTTATATCTTCTCTACATCTTTATATCAGCATCAACTACTGGTGTGCTGAAAGCAGAATTCAAATATTATATCTAAAAATCACCCATAGACAGACCTCATGGCCTATAGGGAGATTTTAATACAGATCTGATTTTAAGTTTTTTTGTTGTTGTTGTTGTTTTTTTTTTTTACAGAAAATACTAAAAATACTGCAGATATAATTAATCACTGGACACCAGTGGTCACAAAGTAAATTTGTGAACTTTATGGGTCATCAAATTTTAAAATCAAATTTTCACAGAACATAGAAAATAAATTCTCTCTTTCTCATCAATAAAAGTAAAAACACATGCAGTAAGTCAAATGAGTAATGTGGGAAAACAGATGAACAAACTGTATCAGATTTAAGATGCTTGCACTTTTATTTGTGGAGAGCCATCATTAAAAACTGTCCATTAATTCTAATGATTTGCATGTTACTTGTGACTCCTTTAGGTTCTGGTGTACTTCAGGGATCACTCTTCAGTCACCTTCTGTTCTCTGTTTGGTTTACATTAAAAATAATTCATGCAGAGGACACTCACCTGTACATGCAAACAAAATCTACAGATCCCAACAGTCTTGCTAATCAGATAATAATTAGACCTTGTGAAAATTCTGCTAGGAATCCATCAATTCATATTAATTAATATCAGATATATAATATACTCAAGAAGGGCCATTTATGCTAAAGCCACTATGAGTCTATGTTTTGCCAATAGTTGGTTGTAAATGCATAAGCTATTTAATGTATGTAGTGAGACTAAAAGCCACAAAAACACTTTCCTAAAGGTCGCCTCCCTACAATAAGCCCCATTAGATTCCATTATGATTTTAAAACTCCATCTCCCATCTTCTAAGACTTAAATCAGCTTAAAGCTAAAAAAAAAAAAAAAAAAACAAAAAAAAAAAAAAACAAAAAAAAAAAACAAACAATCCCATATTTGGTCACATGGTGAGCATTTGGTCATCTTCATTAAAGCCACAACTTTATGGATCTTTAACAACAGAAATTAAGTTGATCAACTCATTGCTTTTGAAGCTTACAACTTTTTACAAAAGCTTTTATTTGTGTATGACGTTTAATATAGTAGCAAACATCCAACAGAATGACCTCGTTTGATGCACTTAGTAACTTTTTTGAAGTGTCATACTATTCTTGCTATTGTCATCACTCAAGAGCCTGTAAATCAAGAAATAAGAGGGAGCACATTTCTCGAAATTACGTATGTCTATAGGTTTCTGAATGTGACTGTTACTATGCATATTTCTGATTTGTCCTGGAAAAATGGACACAAAGGGTTAAAGAATTACAGAGAAGGAAGCGTGGTGAGAGAAAGCAAGACCAAATCAACAAATTAAAGACTGTCCTGTGAGAGCCTAAGCCTCTTATTTTTATTTCAAATGAGGATAGAAATTGACTTCCTTATTGAATCTAATTATTAGCTGGTGCCCTCCAAAAGTCTCCTGAAATTGCCTGGAGCAGCCAGACTATTAGCATAAACACCACCACTGGCAAGCTTAAAACAAATGGTATATTTAGTCAGTGTTAATGGGATTAAAATGTGTGGGATTCAGGAGTGGTTCACCTAACAGTGAGCATCACATCTTCATTATGTATGTCCTGACTTCTCAGCTTCCATTCTCTTTGTTTGCATTTAATTTCTCTGTGAGTCCCCCCCCACCCCATGTCCCTTCAAGCTAGTCTCTGTTATTCAACAGATTGTGTTCAATCTTGATCCCAAAAAATCCCAGACAATCATAAATAATAAAGGATTACACCGATCTGAAAAGCTGGTGCCTTGCCTGCGGCAGTGAACACACAGAGAAATAATAGTTGGCCATCTGTGCACCAGCTTGGTAAGAAGACAGGGTAAACAAAGAGCATAGTGTACCTGGTGAAGCTTTCTCCTCTTTCAGCTCTTTGGCCAGAATACATGAAAGGCTTTGGATGGCTCTCCCCCCCTGCAGATTCCACTGGCTCACTTCATAAGATTTTTTGATTAGAGAACCACAGACTGACAAGGTGCGTCTGTCAGGACTCTAACAAGCCTTGGGATTATCTCTCTATCAGGGGTCCTGCAGTACTGGGAAGCAGTTTACAGCATCCTTCATGCTCAGAGCATAACTCTCCTGAGCAGCTGCCTTGCAAAAATATTTGTCCTTTTGACTTCACAGTGTTTTTCTACATTAAAATCATAAACTTCATTGAATTTCATTGAGATTTAATGTGACAGACCAACAGAGAGTAGCATATTAATGTGGTGTGAAAAGAAAGGGATACATGGTTTTGCACATGGTTTACAGGTAAAAAACAGAAGTGTGGTGTGCACTTGAATTTGGCCCGTTTTATACTTATAACCTTAAATAAAATCTACAGGAACCATCAGAAGTTTTTAAATTAGCAAGCAGAGTCCACCTGTGTGTGATTTAACTTTAGTACAAATCCAGCTTTTCTGGGAAGGCCTCAGATATTTGTTCGAGAACATTCAGGAACAAAGAGTAAGTTCAAGACCAAGGAACACAGCAGACAGGTCAGGGATAAAGCTGTAGAGAAGATTAAAGAAGGAACAGGTTATCAAACGAGCTCCAGAGATTTTAACATCTTCCAGGGCACTATCTATAGCACAGACTACGGGACAACAGCAACCCGACCAAGACATGGAGGTCCACCTAAACCGACAGGGTGGAAAAGGAGAACATTAATCAGAGAAGCAGCCAAGAGGCAAAAAACTTCTTGACAACTTAATCCATGACCTGCCAGGTGTTCCTTTGGCTTCATGATGATGTTTGTTCGTTGATGTTCTCTAACAAACCTCTGACGTCTTCACAGAAGGACTGGATTTATACTAAGAATAAATTACTGGACTCCATTTACTACCTAGAAGACTTCTGAAGACAACTGATTTTTCTGGGTTTTATTAAGTGTTATCAGAGTAAAGGGGACTGAATACAAATGCATGCCACACTTTTCAGATTCATATTTGTAAAAAAAATAAATAAATAAATAAATAAAAAAAAGTACTGAAAACCTTTTCCTTCCACTTTAAAATAATCTACTACAGCATGCGGATCTGGCACATAAAAATTATTGAAGTTTGGGGTTGAAATGGGACAAAAAAGAGTCACTACAATACATTTGCACTACCAGAAAGACTGTTATAGATGAATACACCTCCAGCATCAATTACCCATCTCATTTTGAGGATATTGATCTTGCTACCAGAGATCTCACAGGCCTCAATCAATACATTTTGAGGTGATATGATCTGCATTAATGAGTCAAGTTTATAAATCAATGAAAGATGGATTTTACATGACTTCCATCATTTATTCAGTAGCCTGGTTGACTCAAATTAACTGTCTTCTGATTTGAGTAGTTTAATATTTCACTCATCACACTCACTGTTTGGGTAATGTCTTCCAACTTTTACATAAAATACACATCATTGCACAGCTGTATGTATTGTGCAACTGTATCTTTTAATTGGATGTAGAAAACAACTTATCTTGGTTTACTTCTGCAACTTTACAGCCTGTGCAGAGGATGAAAAATGACCTTACGGCTTCTCATCCATCCCATCTGGGGAGCCCTCATTATGGCACAAGATTTATATATGTAAATGCAGAGAGAGCAATATCGAGATAGATAGAGTTGGGTTCTGCAGCAGGGAGGAGACAAAAGATAGAGCAGAAGCATAATGAGCTCTGTTTATGTGCAGTGTTGCTTGGCTTGTTGACAACAGATAATGAAGTTACAGTTAGTGGGGGGATCTGCTGGCACTAATTAAGCTCGCTGTCATTAGCAGCACTGGAAACACGAAGCACTGCCTCAGATATGGGAGGTGCTAACACAGGAATATTCATGTCAACACCAGCATATCCAAAAACACAAGCAGCTGTATGCAGGAGTTTAATATGCAAAAGTACTGGAACTTTTTCCAATGTTACAATGCTATAACCATATGCATTTTTTAATCGCATGTGATAGACCACATAATTGTACAGTTGTAGCTGTAAGTCTCTTGGGGAAAGTCTTCACCAGCTTTATACATCTAGGGACTGAAATCTTTTCCAATTCTTCTTTACAGCACAGCCTAAATTCAGTCAGACTGGATACAAAGTGTACTGGATACAAAGTGTCTGTAAAGATCAACATCCAAGTCTTGCCACAGATTTTCAAATGTAGTTACATAGGTGTGGACTTTGACTTTGCTATTCTAACACAGGAACATGGTTGACGTAAACCATTTCTTTTTGGCTCTGGGTGTATGTGTATGTCTTGCTGTAAGGCGAACCTTCACCCCAGTCAAAAGTCTTTTGCTGCCTCCAACAGGTTTTCTTCCAGTATATCCCTCTGATTAAGCTACATCCACTTTTCCACTAGATGACTAGATTTAATGCCCCTTATGAAGAAAAACCTCCCATAGCATAATGTTGCCACCAACTATTGGTTGGTGAGTTCAGGATGACTAATGTCTATATAATTTTGGTCTAATCTGACCTGAGCCGGTGTCCTCTATGTGGCTTGTAAGAAACTGCAAATTGAACTGCATGTGTTTTTCTTTAAAAAATATTTGATCTTCTTGCCACCTTTTCATAAAAGCCAGACTTGTGGAGTTCACAAATAATAGTAGTCCTGTCCACAGATTCTTCCACATTGGCTGCAGCTTCCCCAGAGTAACCATGGGCTTCATGACTAATACTCTGATTAATGCTCTAATTTATTTAGAGACAATGGATTAAAGGGAGCTGAATTTTTTTCACACTTTTCAGATTTTTATCTGTGAAAAACTATAGTAGCACATAACCATAAAACCACTTTTTACAGTTTTGTGCTTCTTTGTGTTGGTCTGTTACAAAAATCCCAATAAAAACTAATTTCAAATTCATGGCTTTGGTGTGACAAAATGTGAAACAGTTTAAGGAGTATAAATACTTTTGAAACCCACTCTGGACTGTTCTGCACTGATGGCACAGCAAAAATTTCCATTAAACTTTCATTTTTCAGAATGAGCTAAAAATAACTTGTTTCTGTTTCATTTAACACATATATTTATATCCACACGGAAGGACTCATTTGAGGATATGTGCTACAAGATTTGAACATGATGCAGTAGTTTTGTAGCATCTAAATGTGTCTAAAAATCACAGTTTATGTTAAACACCGTATACAGGAAATATTTTCCCTCTAAGTGAAGCTACAGTGTGAATTGGCTTGTGCAGAAGCCACAGCTCTGACATCTGGAAATGTGGCATTCACCACTGAGCTGTTAGAAAGTGGGAGAGCTCGATTGACTGTCACAGAGTCAGAGCGGAGCTCAGTGAGTGCCATCTTAACCGCAGCTCCATTGCAGCCTGTAATCCAACTCACCACCGAAGCCGCCGCTGCTGGCTGCCTGCACAGACCAAGCCTCACTGTTTGTTTATGCAGCACGTAGACCCGGCCATTAAAAGTGGGAAGCCTGTCAAAAATAAAAAGAGACTTTTCATGTTTGAGGGCTGCAATTGTGGCTCTTGTGTGATGTTTTTCCTCCACACTGACCCCTTTACTTTGAGGTCGGGAAGCCGCTTAAGCTTGGCCCCGTGGAGCCAGCCATTTTGCCGGGCCAAATGCAGTATTTTTGAATGTGGTTATGTAGTGTGTGTGCGTGCGGGGGGGACTCCGGCAGAGATGCTCTGGTAGCGTGCAGTGATGGCCTACACATCGTTATAACAGCTCCTTAGGCGAAAGAGAGCCAAAGATTTTAAATAAGTGTCGACATTTTATGTACTTGGTCCAGTTTTCCTGAGCTTATCTGCCTAAAAAACCCTGAACACTAAGTTTAATGTTAGCCATGCACCACGCCAAGTAAGGACTGAGTTTTAGTAATTGAAAAATAGGATTTTCTTACAGGCTTCTGCATAGCTTTCGCTCTCCAGAAACTGCTTACAAATGATACAAGCAGTTTAAGACATCTATTCCCAGCTCAGAACGATTCAAATAATAAAAGCAGCAAAGAGAAAATGTGGAAATTTGCTATGTAGTTAACTTGTGACAGCCACCAATTAGGTTTATGATTCGGGCGCCTCTGGGCCACTGTCGCCAGGCCTCAGTCTCCCTCTGATGTCATTACACAAATCTGCAGTAGTCTGACAGAGCAAAAGGGCCATACTGCAGGACACAGGAGGGAGAGAAGCAGAAGAAAAGGTGGCTCGACTCATCTCCTTTGATAGCAGCAGATAAGCCTGCCGAGGGGCCTCTTATCTCATCTGCACGTCCTGTGTAAATGTAAGTTTTAGTCTGGCAGATTACATCAGCTGAGGCTGCGAGGGACAGAGGCTGGCAGCTAGGGGACCGCGATGACTCCCTTCATGCGACAAATGCGTCCCCTCCACCCTTCATGGACTAACAAAGCAGGAACAGGATGTATTATAGGAGACAGCTCCTCTCAGTTAAAGTGAGTCCCCCCCAGAGAAACTGGAATTAAAACTGCCATCTTCCATTTAGTTTTATAACTTACCCCAAAGCATTTGTTTTCGCTGCTGGCTGCAAGAATAGTGATATTAGTGGACAGCACACCTCACTTTTGATAAAAGTCTGTGTTGCAGCTGTGTAGAGGTGTGTCCTGACGAGAGAAGCACAGAGCAACATGCAGGCTCTCTGTGGTCCAGAGGCCACAAAAATGCCATGTGACTGTATGAGGTTCATTTTAGGATACATAAACACACCCTGTGTTTGTCTAAAAAACCTCCCCATCCATATACTGTATGTACAGCACATTCCAGCCACACAGACAGACAGACAGACAGACTTACAGACAAGCCACATCTGGTGAGCGACCCACAGAAGGCCTTCGCCCCGTCCTCCTCCTCTCCACTGTCATCCCACCCAGGGAGGGGAAGTGGTGAGGTTGCAGTGGTTGGCCTGACGGGGCCAGCTGTGTGACCACAGACCTCTGAGGGGTGCAGGGAGGGATCCAGAAGCCTTATTACAGACCCAGCTTCACACTGGGCCTCACAAACAACTACCTCACAGCCAGTGGCAGGCACCGAGCAGCAACACTGCAGGATTTGTCCTTTAACAGCATCAGAATGAGTGCCTGTGTCTTACTGTAAGGTTCAAACAAGCACAGCTTGTTCTTTAATTGGATAATAAAGACTTACAGTGCCTTGCAAATAGTTCTCATTCCCCTTGAACCTTTTCATATGTTGTCAAATAAAACTACACACTTCAGAGTATTTTACTGGGATTTTATATGATGGAGCAACACAAAGCAGAACATAACTGTGAAGTGAAAGGAAAGTTATATATTATTTTTTATAACTTCTTAGCAAATACATTTTTTGAAGTATGGTATGTATTTGTATTTGTTTTGTATTCTTTTGAGGAATGTAAATGGCAGTTTTACACATCTAGTTACTGATATTTTTACCTGTTCTTGGCAAAATTGCTGAAGTTCAGTCAGGTTGGATGGAGAGCATCTGTTAACAATTTTCAAATTTTGCCACAAATTCTCAGTTAGATCTGGGTCTGCACTCTGACTGGGCCATTCTAACAGGTGAATATTTGTTGATCTAAACTGTTCTGTTTTAGGTCTGGCTGTATGTTTGAACTTGTCCTGCTGGAAGGTGATCCGCCAACCCAATCCCAAGTCTTTCACAGCCTTTAACAAGTCTTCCTCCAGTAGTGCCCAGTTTTAAGCTCCATCCATCTTCCTATTAACTCAAACTCTGACCATGTTGAGGAAAAGCATCCCCACAGCTTGGTCCTGCTATGGCCATGTTTCTCCATGAGGATGGCGAGCTTATAGTCAAGCAGTGCTAAATTTTCTCTTTTGTTTTCTTCTGCCCTGATCATCTTCAATATTTGCTGTGTCCCCTACAGGGATTGTGGCAAACTTCTAACAAGACCTCTTATGGGTTTCTTCTTGACAGTGTTGTATGAAGGCCAGATTTCTGAAGAGCACAACTAATAGTTGTCCCACAGCAGATTTTCCTACCTGAGCTGGGGAACTCTGCACCTCCTCTAAAGTTATGTTTGCTGCTTCTCTGATGTCTCTGATGTTCTTGGTATCTGGCAAGTTAGTTTAGGTGGATGGCCATGTCCTTGTATGTGTGCAGTTGTGCTGGGGTACTTTACATTTTTAGATGATGGATTAAACTGTGCTGTGTGAGATATTCAAAGCTTGAACTATTATTTAGTTATACTGTTCTTATATTTGGTTCATTTTTTACTTTGAATAATAGCTTTGTCCAGTGTTATAGTCATCTTTTTTAAAGTGAAGATTTAATCTAAAGTGAAACAATTTTTCTCTAGAATGGGTGATATTTTTAGTACATCCCAGCTGGATTGTTGTGACGTGTTATATGTTGGTGTTTGTCAGGCCTGCCTTGCACTCCTGCAGTTTGTGCAGAGTGCTGCAGTTGCTCTAGCATAAAACAGAAAGTGTGAACATATCTCTCCTGTACTTGCTTCTCTTCACTGACTCCCAGGTCACTTTTGAATTGAATTTAAAGTTTTATGGTTTACCTATGAAGCACTAAATATGCAGACTCCTGGGTATCTATCTGACCTTCTGCAGCATTATGCACCCTCCAGGTCATTTAAATCTAATGATCATTTGGTATTAACTGTACCAAGCTTTAGCTGTTCTTTTGATTAGACTCGACAGTGTGGAACAAATTGCAGGATTAAAAATTTCTTCTGTGTTATTATCTTTACTTTTTTGTCATTTTTGTATACTTTGTGCAACATTACAGTTTTTTAGACAAGCTATGTAAATATGCTTGAACTTGATCTGCTAAACTAACTATATATTGCAAATTTATTAACGCAATATCAGGGGCAGGATAGTAATATAAAGATATGTTTTGAAATGCAATATTTGTTTACTGCCTTAACTGGAAACTCTTTTAAAACAGTGGCACTGTCCTTATGAAGCTTTTAAAAAAGCCGTTTAAAATGACTAAAGGAGAGTATGGAATCCAGGTTCTGGATATCATTCTGCATATAAGGAGCAAATGTTTGGAAAGCATTTTTGCCTAATTCTGTACGGGACCTAGGAGCTTCCAACATAATATAATATGAAACCCAATCATTGTATCCAATGAAATTGTTAAATTAGCTAAATTAAATTTCAAGTGTCAGAAAATGACACAATGCAGGCGAACAATATATTCAGCTTGCCATAAAATTCCACACTTGACACAGATGATGATCATGTCTAAGATGCTAAAGGTCTGAGGAAGTGTTTGAAGTATTATAGTGAAGGAAATGAGAGTTAGCAATATATGGATTTATCATAATGGATATCCTCATTGTATGATTTCCTCATATCTCTATTTACAATTAAATTAGACAGAATTTAGTAAGTTAACTGTTGAAGGCAACTGATTGTAGTAGAATTTATTTAGGAGTATCAAAGAAAATCGGATGGATAGAAATGTATGACAAACTTTTCAGATTTTTAACTTCTAAAACATTCTGGAAACCATATATAACTATATTCTTCTACTTCACAAACATGCACTACTTTCTATTTTTCTATCACATAAAATCCCAATATATTCCAAATTGTAGGTATAATTTGATTAAATGTGGAAAATTTTCAGGCACAATAAGTCACAGAAGTGACAAACTCAGAGCAGTGATACAGATGCTGAATAACCCTGGCACTTTTGGGGTGGATTGTTATTGTGCCACAGTCAGCTGCCAACTCATATCAGCTGAAGGCGACTATTGCTGAACTGCACCGTCAGCTGGATCACAGGACAGGAAGTTTGAGAGTGATGAAGTCACTGTTTTGCTGCGGTCCCCGGGGCGGTGATTTGTGAGCTAATCTGGTGCTGTCTCCCCAGATTCCAGGTCTTTCTATCCCCCTGTGGGGGACTGCTAATGGGACAGTGGAATGGAGCCACCATGCAGCTCAGAGTAACATGAACACATGAAAAGACAAAGAACAATGTTGACATTGACTGTGTTGTCACTTCTCTGTATATGCACACACAAGCAAGGATGCAAAGCATTGTGCACACAGTTGGACAGAAGCAAATGCAGAATAAATTACGTACTGCATGTATAACCTTGGCTATTTGCAATTTGTCATGCAGCCTAGGAAAGATAATTGAGGCAACCTCCCAGTATGCAAATGGAATGATAATCAGCCTCACTACACTCCAAACACATGCACAGAGAGAGAGAAAACAGTTACATTGTTAGCAATTTCTAATAGAGGACACCTATTGACCTATTTTCTCTTGAAAAGCAATTTGTCCCTCCAAAATAAAACTAATAGGTGGCAAGATGAATGGATTAGAGTGGGCTAGGCTGGGCGCACTATGCCATGAGGCACTAAATCACCAGATTATTAGTTTTATGAGCCAAGCCCATGAGAGAATGATTGCTAATGTTCCCGGAGTAACCAAGGGAAATAAAGGTAATGGAGCAATTTATAAATTCTGATTGGTATACACAGAGAACTTCCAGCCCATCTCCTTTGTTATTTTACTGCTCTCGATAAAATACGCCCCAAGCCACACAAACACTGTGGCCAGCTATCAAAATCAATACAATCACAGGGCTGCGAGTGCTGCCTCTGCTTCCCGGTTATTTTTAGTGCATTGCAGTCTGACCTGCAGTTATAAATCAAAACCATGTGGAAAGGAAAAAAAAAAGAAAGAAAGAAAAAAGAAAACCAACACCAGCTTCCTTTTTTTTCTTTTACTTAATTCAGCCCGTCTGGAAGACATACAGGAGACGATTCACCCCCAGTGCTCTGAACACTCAAGATGTGTGTTTACAGATAAAGACAAGCTTGGTTTGAAATCATGCATCACAATTTGTCAGCCCGGCCGACAGACGGACAGACAGAGGAAAGACAGGAAGGCAGGTGTTGGGTTTAAATCCACCCAGCTTAGATGAATAACCATCTTTCACTCATCCTGTTTTCGTAACCACACAACTTTCCATCATACAAACCCCAATCCCTAATTTCCACCTCTTCACAGCTCTCTGATGTCTAAATTGTAAGTTGCACAAACTTCAAATACCGTCTAAAATGTACTGCAGATGTAGGTGCTTCTCATGTGGTTCATGAAAGGAGAGTTTTATCTGGTTAGGGGGGGAGGGGCTTGTTACTTTGCTACCACAGCCTGACTCCCTCATTTTTTATGTCGCAGTGGGTGGTCCCGACATCTTCTCATGTCCGTTTGTTATGAGGGTAAACAGCACACATCCTACAGCATTTTTCCTCCCTATTTTATTTTGTCCTAAATAAATCACCTAATCATCATTCATTTAGGACATGTGCAGCTGAGATTTCCAATGGATGTTAATCTCTTTCAGTGTTGATGTATACATTAATGTCAAGGTGAAAGAAAGAGAAAACAGGTGTTTAAAACAATATACAGTGCCTTGAAAAAGTATTTACACCCCTTTAGCTTTGTAACATTTTTAACTTCAATGTATTTTATTTGGATTTTATGTGACAGACTAACACAAAGTAGCTCATTACGGTGAAGTAAAATGATATGTGCCTTGCAAATATTTGCTGTAAATGAAAATCTGGAAAGTGTTGCATGCATATGTATTCATTCACCTTAAATCTGATGCTCCTAAATAAAATCCAATGAGACCAGATATAGTCGATTCATTTCTCAGTATAAGTCCAGCTGTTCTATGAAGGCCTTAGAGGTTTTTTAGATAACATTAGAGAACAAACAGCATCATGAAGCTAAAGAAACACAGCAGACAGGTCAGGGATAAAGTTTGAAGCAGGGTTAGGTTATAAAACAATATCTCCAGCTATGAACATTTCACACAGAACTGTTCAATCCATTATCTGGGCATAGAAAGAGTATGGGACAACTGCAAACCTATGACCAGGTGGGAAAGGAGAGCATAAAACATAGAAGCAACAAAGAGGTCAATGGTAACCCTGGAGGAGCTGCAGAGATTCACAGCACAGGTAGAAGAATCTGTAGACGGGACAATTATAACACTCTAAACATCGGGCATCAAAATGGGAAAAAGTTCAAGAGGTGTGAATACTTTTGTAAGGTAAGATGGTGGCAGAGACTCATGCTGTCTTCAAGCCCCAAGCAGCTCATCTGTCAGTGCATCTGTGACAGATTTGTTCTGGTGGAGCTTTCTGCAGCCAAGCAGAGCTGATATCTTTGAAAGAGTAGATGCTATAAACTCACATGCACACACTCACACACCCACACCCACCCACCCACACACACACACACACACACACACACACACACACATACACACACACACACACACACACACACACACACACACACACACACACACTACTTGACCTTTAAAGAGCAGGGCTGCTGACAGCTCACAAACTCTGATTGTAAGTGAAAATCTTCTCATACACTTCTTTTCCACCCACTTCTTGTTTTTCCGTGGTGAAACTACATTGCTCACTTGTGTTTTCACTTCCTCGTCTTACAGGTATGAAGTAACACTGTGACCTGTGACAGCAGAATCTGTTGAGACTTGTCGAGGGAAGGAACATGTGGCTTTTAGATGTTTTATATTCTTTTGTGAGTGGGCGATTCAGCAGAGATGACTTGCTGTTGCATTTGGAGGGTTATAGGTGTGACGTTTTTAAAGGTTTTCTCCTGCATATAGAAAAGGCTTCATTCCTTCTGCACTCCCAGTGAGAGGCTGTTTTTGGGTCACATTGTTGGTTCATCATCACCCCATATTTCCTGTTGTGAAATGGTGCGACACCCTTTGCAGAGTGAAACGAATCTTAACAAATCATGAGAGCTTCCGCTCTCATGGATGAAAGTTTATCCTGCGGTGTGAACATTTAGCTCCAGAGCTTTACTCTGCAGTATTGCGGTACCCTTTTAATCAAAGCAGGTTTTTAAGCAGTTCGTGTTCAACATGAAACAACATTTTAATTTAACGCACACTTTAAAGAACGACTGACTGGCAGGATTCGGGCTTAGATGTGGACCCCGATTTCCTAGCAAATTGATTCTGCAGGAGTTTTTGTGCTGATCCACAAAGAAAGAAGCAGCAGCAACAAATTCTGTGATCCCACAGTCTCTGTACAATGTGGTTAGGTTTTATCCAAATGCGACAAAGCCTGGAATAATTCTTGTCTTTCTTCCATCAGCCTTCCAGCAGCTGGAAGCCGTCAAGGGAAGCCACCCCAAGCAAAATGTTATTCCAGCTTGTTAGTGTTTGAAGTCGCAGCAAGCTGGGTTGCAGAAGCTGCTGCCTGCGGTTTATGGCTTGTTGGGCTGCTCAAGATATGGAGTCTCACTTTCCAAGTCAGGATGTCTTTCCGCCATTGAAGCCACAACTGTAGCTGAGTGATAACACAAGCCTGTCTAGAAGAAAGGACTTCAGAGTCGACGCACAGTCTTAGCTTAGTGAGTGACAGTGCTGGAGTCTGTGTGGTAGCATGTGTGCATCTGTTTCAGATCCTGTTGTTTATCCATTGACTGATGCAGCGCTGCTTACTTAGGCACCTCTTTATCCTCTTTCTGGTTTTGACAACATTTCTAAATAATAGAAAGGAGAAAAATATAATGAGATTACAGTTCCCCTCACATTTTGACACCCCTGGTAAAGATTGGTAAAAGCCTTGAAATAAATTAACCTTTTATTGTTGTAACACCAACACAAACTGAAGAAAATTGTGGAATTTCACTGCGACCTATTGAAAAAAAAAACAAAAAAAAACAGGCCCACAGCATCACAGATCCTCCACTGTACTTAACTGGATAGTTGCTTTTCCATGTGTCTTTTTATTTCACAGTGATTGCTCCGATTCTTGATGTGCATAAGTTTAGCTGAATAGCAATTTTTTTGCACCCATTTCCTGACTCATGAAGATCAATACACATTTTTCACTTTTATCTTAGGTACATGCAGTCAGCGACTCAGCAAAAACTGTCAATCTAATTCCCTCACAGCTGAGGGCAAATTTCTGGCTTCACTCATAGCTTATTTGTTTTCAGTTGTTTCTGATTCAGTCTGATCTAACAGAAATAGATGAAATGGGAACAATCTTGCTTTAAGTTTGGGTGACACACACTGTGTTGAAATTATGTGACCACGGAAACAAAGAAGCTGGAAAGTCACTCTGGGTGGCCATGTTGTGGTAGGCACACATAACTCCCATGGGGTGGTGAGAAAAATGCTCTAAATCTGTTGGGACCAGATGGTGAAGTCAAGAATGCCATTCATCATAAACAGTAAATTGTCCCTTGATAAATTGTCAGTTCTTTTCCCATTTTCTTTTCTGTGTTTTCTGCCAAAAACAATCATTATTTGCTAAACATTTTATTTTGGGGTGTTTTTTTTATGCCCTCTTATGTTCACTCCAATGGTTATCTGTAGGCTTTAGGAATGGGAACTGAGATAGCCTGGGAAAAAGGTCGATTTTAGCTCTAGTGGACCAGATTTTCTACTATTGTCCTGCTGAAAGAATGGGTGGTGACCCATTTACCGATTTTCAGTTTTCTGACATAATATACCTGATTTCTATTTCAAATGTCCTGTTATTTCAGCTCTCCTATAGGATTTTCCTATGTTTTCATGATAAAATACACTCTAACACTGGCCTTTGGAAAAGAAAAATGTACATAGCATCATAGACCTTCCACCACAGCTAATAGCAGGCCTGAGGTTTGTTTCATGCCAACACCCAGCTCAGTTCAGTTTTATTGATATCTCAAAGGGAAATTGATTTGCAGCAGGCATCATAATTACAGAAACAGAGAACACATCTACAACAGACATCACATTCAGTCCGTTAGTACAACTACAAATTTCAGGAGAAGTAACTGATCATGACAATGTCTTATCACTCTTAAATGCTAGTACATCATAGCACATGATAACCTGACCTAAAGTGGATTGTGCTCTCAAAATAGCAGGAATATAAAATGTGCATAATTTCCAAAACCTAAGAGGTGGTCTAGTCTGGGTAGTCCAATCTAAACCAGGGAGATTAAGCTCAGCAATGGCAGCACGAATGACAGAAACCCTACCATGCTGGGCTCTAATCTCAGGCATCCTAAAGCACCGACCAGATGGAAGAAGCTCAAACTCACTATAAAGTGGATAATCAGGAGAGCTGATAATAAATTTTCCCTTAGTTCTCACTCGTATAGAGTACATATTTTGGAGCTGGGCTTGCTGCACTCCATTTACCTTGCTTGCCACGTTGGTGAGCCTCCTCAACCTAATTTTTATGAAGGAAACCAGACCAAGCCACACAACAATAAGAAAGAATAAGTGATAAAATTGAGTCATTAATAAATTACAAAGTTTTAAAGAATGCCTGACTGGTTGTTGTTGAAAAGCTCAATCCTACATATTACCATAGTTCCCTGACACAAAACTTCGATGATTCTTTTAAATCCCTTACCATCGTCTCGATTATGCTTAGTAATAAGATCAACTTCTTTTCTTCAGTCTTGTCTGTCACAGTTTCAGTTGTTCATAACTTTAAGTTATTTTCTGATTGTACCACTTTAGGCAAGTACCAGTAGTGGTCATTCCATGAATTATAAAAATCCGATAAAATACACCTCTGTGTCACATCATAAACTAGGCTTAGACAACTTAAAAATGTGAAGTATAAATTAGAAAAATGCTTTAACTCCATTTATTTCATAGGAACAATAATTTGAGATGCAAGTAACTGTATCACCAGTCATGTTACAAAAACCCAGATGTTTCTTAATGTGGTTTTCCCCCTTCTGAATAAATGAACTTGGCCTGAAGGTCAGATTTCTTGTATGTTTAAATACAAGATCATGCTACTGCAAGAAAAGATTAATTTAGTAGAAGGTATTTTACACATTTTTACCTAAAGTGCCAAAGAGTATGGGTGATAAAATGGATAAAAAGTAAAATTTGGCAGCTGGATGTTCCTACATTGTCCATAGATATTTTTAACAATCCTGTTTGCCTCTGAACAAATGAATCTCTAACTTTTGTGAAAATGGAGAGATTCCAAATCAGTGGAGGCACTCCTTACCACGACAGTCGGGTCAGCTGAGGAGAACTTTAGCCCTCAGAGATGCAGGCCTATGTTTCTGGCGTATCATGGGCATTTATGTGGTCACATAAAAATTTCATTTTGCATATTTCTTTGAGGTTAGCCTCATATTCTGCTCTGGCGGATTTGGGTCATTATGTGGCCACACTGTCTTCAGGATGTTGGAGCTGTACTGACAGGATGTCAGTATCAAGTGAAGCATCTTCAAATGCCTTTTTGTGATGCAAAATGGCAATAAAAAGATTTAAAACAGGGATGAAAAAATTTTATAATAAATCGAAATGTTTTTTTATTATAATTATTCATTAATCCTTTTCACAAAAACATAATTCACTGTATATAATAATCAGTTCGGTCCTGATTCTATCAGACGATGATAACAGTGGCCAACTCATTACTGTAAAACTCTCCACAGGGAGGAGTAAATGCTGGGCTGAAGCAGGTGGAACAAAGTGCTCCCTGTGAAAATGACAGGCCAGGATGTGAAAATGGCTGCAATAAAATGCAATGAACAAACCATTAAGCTTTAAGTGAAGGACATGCAGATACTAATTAGATATGCTTGGTTGATTCTATTACACTATAAAGATGAGGTTAGACAGAGGGGTCAAGAGGGTCCCTTCGATGGTGTGTCTGATTTAGTGAAGGCTTTTCTTCTAAACCTCCCTGGTGCAGTGTGTGGCTCCCCACATAAACACAAAGAAACAGTCTAAGACATATGACCCGAGGGTCAGCTGTCATGGCTGCTGCTCCTGCTAGTCCCTTAGGGAGGTTAGTCGGACAAGCTATTGATCAGCCAGAGTATTATCAGAGCTGAAGCTGTTTATCACGCTGTCTGCTCTCAGCAGGGAGACTCTGTCTCTAATGGACCATGGTGAGGTGCTCTCCTGCACCTCTCCTTGTCACCCACACACCTTAAGCACCATTGATCCCTGTGTCACCCGTCCTTGTCATGCTTCTCTGGAGACAAGAGGTTTTCCTGTATTGTGAGAAAAACATTGTTTTTTTTCATCCTGCAGCTTGGAACATATGAGGAGCATCATTTTTATGTTCTGATGTTAACCAAATACTGCTGAAAACACTGCATAAAAAACTGCATAAAACTTTTCTCAGAATTATTTGTATGTACAAATACATGAATAAACTGAAGATTTGGTTTTCTTTCTTTTTTGAAATTCAGATGTTTACATACATTTCCTTAGTATTTGTTAAAATTACCTTTAAAATGTATGACTTGGGTCAAACATTATGGGTATCCTTCAACAAGCCTCTCACAATAGACAGTAGTTTTCTGGAATTTCGGCCCATTCCTAACAGAATTGGTGCAATTGAGTTTGTAAGCCACCTTGCTGAAGCACCTTTTTTAGCTCTGCACACAAACTGCACCACACTTTGTGGTGATCACTTAAAAACATTTACTTTCTTTTCCTTTGGCGTCAAATTTTCCAGCATACTTAGGGTCATTGCTCATTTTGAAGACATTTCTGCCCAAGCTTTAACTTCCTGACTGATTTCTTGAGATGTTGCTTCAATATTTTCACATAATGTTATTTCCTCCTGATGCCACCTGTTTTGTGAAGTGCATCAGTTCATCCTACAGCACACACTCACACAACATGATGCTCTCACCCTCATACTTCACAAATGAGATGGTCTTCTCAGGTTTGCAAACTTCCCTCTTTTTACTGTAAATATAACAATGGTCACTGTGGCCAAACAGTTAAGTTGTAGTTTCATCAGATCACAGGACATGTCTCCAGCATGTAGGACTATTTGTCCTCGAGTGCATTTGCAAACTATTGTTTGAGTTTTTATGATGCCGTTGGCAGGCATATAGAAATTTCACCCATGGATGAGTCATTTTTTTGTGGCCTCCACAGGTGTGCTTCCATTTAACTCAAATGCAGTGAGTTAATGTAGCTAATCAGATGTTTATAAAGCCATGACATCATCATCTGGGCTTTCTATAACTGCTCAAAAGCATTGCATTCTTTTCCTTACAAATCTTCTCTTATTAGTCTGGCATTAAGCAAATGAAAATAACTTTTGTATTCCTTACTAACATGGTCTGATTTATTGTCAAGCAGTAAAGAAAAGACTTTCTTTTGAAATGGTGTATGTAAATATCTAGTTTCAACTGTATTTACAGATCTGGGTCTGATCAAGGTATAAAAACAACTGTATTTAATAAATATAAACTAAAACAGGCAAGGATTTGTCTTTTTACCCCCTTTGAATCAAGGAATGCAATAAATCTGAACATTACTCACATTGCCATTGTGTTTTTTTTCTTGACTTTACTCTTATTATTCTTGACATTTAGGTGTTTCTCAGCATATGTTTTAGCATTGTGCAAGAGTGCAAGATATTAGCTTTCAGATTTCTACATTGTGGTTGCAAATATAGTTCCAGATCATTTTTGCACCAGTTGGATTTGTCCTCCTTCCTTCCTACTCAGAATCTCCATCCATTCATCCATTATCTAAACCCACTTGTCCTTGCAGGGTCCCAATGTATTCAGGCTTATTCAGTAACAGAGTAATGTCACAACCTTTTTTCAAAACACTGGATATTTAAAAGAATTATTTAGTCAGGTGGATTCAGGTGTAGAAATAGTGACATTATCTGAATATACATTTTTTGAAAGCACCAAAATGGCAATGTTTCTGGGAAAGCTAATAACTGAGTTAATTTGTTAGAAGAAGTCTGGTACAGAAGTTACAAAACAGGAAACAAACAGCAATCTGCTTGTGTTTTAAGTCACTCATGACTTTTTGAAGGAAGGTTGCACAATATAGAATGCACTACCTTGAGGTCAGAGAATAAGAAGCAATGTTAAGGTTGAAAATTAACCTAGCTGTTACGGTTGTTGCCTGCACCTTATTCTCACTTTGGTTCTCTCTTTCTGTCTGCCTCCCCTTGTGCTGCAGTAACAGACCCAATCTGGAGGCGTGGTCTGTATCTATGCAACTGATTGAGTGCAAACCTGTTCTCCATCTGCTCATCATTTTAAGCAGTACTTGAAGGCTGCTTTCCACCTCCACCTTGCCCAGTTCTTTTATTGGTAATGCGAGACTGCCCTTATTGATAGTGCTCTAACTTTACACTTATGTCTCTTCTCTCTTACTGCTGCCAGACTTTTCTTATCTTCTCTAAACATGTGTGTTACATTGGTGTAAACGTGGAGAAATAAAATTTAACAAAAAACATTGTCATATCCATGAAGAGTGTGTGTGTGTTGCTTCATATTAAAGATGACCCCATGAGAAATAAACATTATGTGGAAATATTGAAGCCTGGAGATAAACCAGTCTTCCAAACGGACAATGACCCTGAGCATACTGCCAAATTAGTTACAAAACGACCTAAGAACAATAAAGTCAGTGTTTTGGGATGTCCATCACAAAGCCCTAATCTCAGTAGTACATGAAATTTGCAAATAAAAATATTATTGGTTAGGTTATAGTGATATCTTTATATATGATCGATGAAAATATCTGCTTTCAGATGTAAATCCCCATATATAAATCTTTAGATTTAAAAAGACCATATGCAACACAACCAAAGAACATGTATTGTATGTGTCAGGTCCTGGCTTGTTTTGGGTTGTTTTGCAGTTTGATTATTTGATTCTAGTTTTCATTGCTGCTCTGTCAAGTCAAGTTAAGTTTATTTGTATAGCACATTTCAGCAGCAAGGCAGTTCAAAGTGCTTTACATCATAAAAACATCAGTTAAGTACATAGCAGAATCATCAAAACATCAAAATCATTGAGCAAAATCATCAAAATTATCTAACAAACGCACATGAAAATCATCAAAATCATCGGCAAAAACATTGATCAATGATTCACTTTATTTAACTGATTTACACTCAAACTTCCACCCTTTGGAAAACCAAGCTTATCTTACCCGGATTTGTTTGCAGTTTATGGTCTTGCAGATTTATGGTTCTGTGTTTGCTTTAGTTTCTTATTCTTTGATTAGGTCAGCTTTGCTCCTGTTTTTCTTGAGTTCAGTCTTTTCTTAGTTATTCTAGTTTATAATGATTATTTATTCCTTGTGTCTAATTATTCTTTGTTACTGTTAGATTAATTTTCCTAGTTCCCATGTTTGCTCTCCCTCGACCCCTGGTGCCATTCTCTCTCTCTTTCTCCTCAGTCTGGCTTCTGCTCTCTCCCCTCACACCCTGCAACCTATTAGTCAGCATCCACTCTTAGCATTAAAACTCCTCTCCTGCTCTCACTCCTCACTGGTTCCTCCCATTACCTTCCCGTTATTTTTCCTGTTACTTCCCTGGCAAACCCTGCTGTCTTTTGCACCTGGATTCCTGTGTTTTTTCTGCTCTGGCTCCTAATGTTCTGCATGTTTTTTTTTTGTAAGTTTGATTTTATTTTTTATTTTTATTTTTTTTTATCATAATCAGACATTTTGTTTTTCATCATAGCCACCTAGACTCCAGCTTGTGCTTTTTTTCCCACCTTCACCCACACACAATCATGATAGTATGGATTCAGAGAGATGTTTCTTTAACTCATGAATACAAGGTTACAAACTCAAACTTCCAGAGTGCTTTTGATACTAAGATCATCCTTTCTACATCACTTTATTTTACAAAACACAGTTTTGACCAGAAAATTATATTCTGAGGATCTCAAATCAGAAATGAATGGATTTGAAACATCTGTGGGAGTAGTGTTTGGATCCAACAAAAATCCTTATATCCAGTCTTCTGCAGTCTTGTAACCTTTCTTCACCATTTGTCTTAACACATCTCAGTCCTGTCTGCTGACAAAAGGAAACTGTATTTCCCCGCTGCTGGTGGGTGGATCAGTTTATGTGCTCAGTTGATTGGGTAAAACCATGCCCAGTCACACTCTTTGAGCCTGTGGTCAATATCGGCTCTGTGCACAGCAAAGCTGTTACACTGGTCCATTAAAAAGAGGCTGTGGATGTCAGGCACCAGAAGCCGAGGCCATAAACAAGCCAGCAGACGGTGGTTATTCGGAGGTCAGGCAGAGTGCTCAGTTGTCGGTGGCGGCTGGCCGGGGGAAACAAAGTGATGAGGATTTAATGATATCCAGCTTTGTGCCTATTGATAGCAGAGTCAATGGGCTGCACTGTGGGTGTTTCTCTGATACACAGCAGATTAGCAGCTCTGTGCCAGATGAAAACGTCAGAGATCAATAGGACACAGGGGAGAATCAATAATCGCCCCACTGCTCTGTGGCTTTCATTTGGTGGATTGCTGTGGTCCTTTATGGCCTGCTGTGCTGTCAGCGTGCCATTAACTGCATTCATAAAACATGAATCACAGATCTGTCATGGGCATCATATGTTAATGTCTGCTGCTAATGAATATGAATGTGCAACTCATAAGACAGCTCTCTCTCTCTCTCATTACATTTCTTCACACTCTGCTGAGCTGAGAGAGGTTGCCTTGGATAAAATGTAAATCACTGCTTTATTGGACTAAAACGTATCACTATCACATTAAAATGGCATGTAGGTAAGAAAAAAATAACTATGCAGCAGTTCAAAAACTCTGAAACAGTGGTGAATTAGAAAGAAATTAGTGGACTAATTACAGCCCCAGCACAGATCCCTGTGTGAAGAAATAATAGAGAATATTCAGTCGTGTCCTTAAAACTATAATCAGCGTTACCTGGGTTGTCGCGCTTCATTATAGTCCAGAGATCTCAGATTAATTAGCATTATTGTGCACAGTGAGTGAGAGAATTGGACAGTAATTACATTAACCTTCTGGATCGCACCTTGTCTTTCTACAAGATATGTCTGGGCAATAAAAGATTGCTATTGCATAGATGATTACACTTATCCTCAACAGTGTCTGCCTACTAAATTGATCCAATTAGCCATTCAGGGCTAATTTAATTACTTGGGGCCGCTGTGGCTGGTCTGCATTTCTGTCCTTGCCACCAGGATAATCATAACTCCAAGCTAGGGAGCAGATTATCTTCAGCACATGCATGAAGAAAGCAAATTTAATCTGATATGGGGAAACATGAATTATCAGGCTCTTTTAATGCAAACAAATGCAAGCAAAGTGAAATCTTTGGCTGGATTTCTTGCGTATTAGTGTGTGTCAATGAAAAAGGAGCTAAGCAGGACACACCCAAGCCTGGCTTTGCCACAGTTATCAGTGTCAGACCTCTCTCATTTCCCCAGAATATCAATCATGTGAGAAAAGTATGTTTCATTTTCGATTCTAATGAAGGTGAGAGTCGGTTCATATGAAAGAGTGTTTCCACATCATTAGTATGCATGTGGCAGGCACGTAGTTGATATTCGGTGAAACCTTCTTCATGCACACGAAATAATCTCATCTCCTTCATTTTGAGCAAAGCACCGGGACGCCAAGCACGTACCAATCTTCTCTGCTCTCGGGACAACGTGAGTTTGAGAAATGAGAGGTGGAAAAACCACATCGCTGCCAGCCAACATCCATAATTGGCAAACTGAATGAGACAAGGATGAACTCTGGGCCTGGCTCGACTTTGTTGTAATTAAGATGAAATTCACCAATCGTTTAAACTCACAAATGGAGCTTTGACAGGAAGCCAAGAGTCTATTGAAATACCATTGGCTTGCAGCTGAGGTATTCATCTGTCTTTGGAAAAGGAATGAGGCAGTGTATTAAAGTCCTCAATCAGAATTCAGGAATGGATTCTCAGAAATTTGAGTAAAGGTTAAATTCTTTTGTACAGATGCAGAAAGAAAATGTTGGAACACCTGGCAAAGATGTGTAAACAGCCCTAAGATTAATTTATCTTTTATTTCAGCCGTATTATCTCACACTCACCATTTTTTGAAAGACCCAAGGATTGTTGCGGTACCCCTTCTGTTTATACTTTGCAAAACCATCTTTTGCCATTAGGACATTACAAAGTGATCTCTGCTATGACATTTTGCCAAGTCAGAGCATCCAGAGAAAACAATATTTGACCATTCCTGAGTCCTGGGTTCTTCCCTTATGCTTTTTTCATTTTACACCAAAGGTTTCTCGCTAGTATTTAGATCTGGAGCATGAGACAGCCTTAGAAGAAGGTTGCTTTTAGGTTTGTTGAACCTTTTTGTTTTATTTGACCCCCTTGGCGGCTGGTGAAAAAGATTCTTGGTGGGGCTGATGTGCCATGCACACAAATTTATCTGCATCTATGTAAGCAGTTAATAAATGCCAGTTAATAAACATAAGATGACTGATTATCCCTGAAAACATTTGTTGGATGCCTTGTATGTTTGCACTTCTCTCGTATGTTTGTGTTCATATTAGCGGGTGGGAGCCACAGTAAAGTCAAAGTATTCACAGCTCTACTTGTCCTGCATTGGGCCCTCTTTAGTGGCACTGTGTTAATCTGGCTCGATCAGGAACACAGAGCAAAAACAGAGCTTTAATCACAGGACTATTTGGGGAGGTTTGTGTTAATCTGTGATTATTACACCAGATCAGTGAGTATTCCTGATCTGAGCTGTGTCAGTGATAAAAAAGGTTGGATTCATATCAAAACATCAAACAATCACTGCCAGCCTATCCCAAAGGATGCACGACCATAGACAGCCACTGACTTTTGTTCTTTAGACAAAATGAAACAAACTCTCTGGAAAGATCGAGCTTCTTCAGATTGAATTTCACATAAAACATGTTGCAAACTGTTGCAATTATAATGCTTTTTTATGTCGTATGACTAAATAAAAAATAAGGCAGTTGTCATTGTCGGTTAGGAAGACAAGCAAACAGCATGTTAAACATGATTATCTAATTCTATTATGGAATCAAAGTAGCCTCTTGAGATAAACTCAGCCCTCACAATAGAATGTGTTTAGTCTTTACTTTACTATTCCCTTTAAATAGCAACATTTTAGAGTGGGAACAGTCTTTGAGTGGTTCAGCACAATAAATAATAAATCACTAGTGCATCAACAAAGAAAAACTATAAAAAAGTTTTCAGCGATTGGAGAGATAAATTGGGTTTGTCGTTCATTTGTTAATAGCTAAAAGCAGATAAGGATTGTGGTGAACTGTAATATGGAGTTTAATTTGCAATGCGGATCAAACATTAGGACATCAGCTTTGTATGTTCATGTTCATTTACAAATTTTGTTTGAAATATAAATATGATAAGACATTGTTATCCTGCTAAGTGAAAAGAAACACATGAAATGAGTGTTTTTCTTAAATTTTGCTGTTGTTTATCTTACAGTAACCTGCACACCCAGTGCAAATGACTTTGTTGATTGCTTAGTTTTATGTAACGCTTAATTACTTGCATTCGAACAGAGTTGCTGACCTGCAAGCAGTCGTCATGGGCATGAATACCATTTGAATTTAGTGTTTTAAAGATGTATTTTTACAGTTTTTTTTCAAGGTAGAAAGGTTAAACAATATAAAACTTCTCTGATCTTTAAAAACATGAATTTGCTGCATAAGTTTACATTTATTGTGGATCTTCTCTAATCTATACAGTGTCAAAACTATCCTCCATAATATTTGGTTAAACATCAACAAGATATTTCAGTACTCTTATGGGTGGCATTGGTAGAATTTACTGAAATTGAAAATGGATGGACTTGACTTTTGAACATGCATGGCCAACAAAATTTACAGGGAAATACAAAAATTTAGTAATTCAGCTACAATAGAAATAAATATATTTGGAGGGGTCAAGATGAGGTCTTCATACCTACTGAGACAATTTTTAATCATCTTGATGGCAGCATCAAGCTGAAGGTCTCTTGCTGCCAGTGGTACTGGAACAGTATATTGACACAGATGATGAGTGTATGTAAGCTTGTGGGACTGTGAATTAGATTTTTAAATGTTATTATATGAAGCCAAAATGAACTGGTATTTGACAGTTTAAGCTTTTTTTACATGTACAAATGATGAAATGCTACTGGAACCAGTTTTAACATAGTTCACATCTGCATATGACCCAAGAGATCACCAGACCCACTAAAATGACAGCTTTCTTTAAATACCAACCATTGGCTTCTTCTTACAGTTCTTTTTTTATCCATTGTTATCTGGTTTTCAAGTTTTCTTCCCATTTGTTTATTGCTGACTATCTTGACATTTTCTTCGTATGATTTTGGCTCTTACATAATGGACCCAAGGATGCAATGTCTTAAAAAGAAATGGGTTCCCTTTTCTGTGTTGGTCACATTAAGTAATTTCTCCATCATTTACAACTCATTAAACCATTAAAGTCCATCTACTATCATAATGACCCTAACTACAATTATAAACAACAAAGAGCATTGATGTTAGTGGCCACTTATAACAAAATATAACTCAGAGAACCAACAGGCACACAACCCAGTTTAATCTTTTTAAATGTTTGATGGCATTTGCTTGAGAGTGAAATCAACAAGTACATAATTATCTGTCTAGTTAAGCTGCCAAAACACAAGCACAGTGCCTGAGCACCTCTGAAACTGTGAGTGCACCATTCATTAGCATGTGCTATAAGCTTATTAATCATCTAACAGCCAATTAGCACACTGTTACCATTTGCAGTGGGTGTGTAAATAAATTCCTGGGTTAATTTCTTCCTCTGATAATAAAGGGAACATTATGAAAATTAGCTCTGTGACTATGTAAATGATCTATGTTGTTAATTGCACAGCGACGATGGATGTTTGCCGTGGACCAGGCGACTGATGCAACAAATATTTCCCAGGCTGTTAGAGAAATTAAACGGGTAGCTGCTGATTCCCTGGAGGAATCCACAAGCTGCAATAATGACATTTACCCAGCCTCTGGCACACTGATAATGACAATGTCGCCGCTTGGCAGCGGGCCAGCAGGAGGTGAGGCCGATGGTGTGGCGCTGGCAATCATCTCAGAGAAAGACAGCACACACTCACACACACACATCCACAATGACCACCTGGTGGAAAAATTGTACATCTTAAGGACTAAATCAGCTCTTGTATCAGCCACTGGTTATTAACTATAATTGCTTTCTAATAAGGGGCCATGAACAAATTACCTCTCTGCTAAAATGCAGTTGCAGCAGAACATACTGGTATTCTAAATAGAATCTAATGAGATTCACATCACCAAAATAACACAAACACAAGTGCACATATACACTAAGTCCATGGAAAATCACCAGTCACCACTCACTGCTAATAGAATTAGACACAGTGCTGACAAATGAATGTTATTATATACAATGCTTATTACAGGATAATTTGGGTGACTTTTGAGGTCATCTGATTGCAGCAGATTTTATTTAGGGACATCAAATTAAAGGGGGACAAAACAAAGGCATTCCCCACATTTTAGATTTCTTTTGTTAACGAATGATGCATTAATTTCTATTCACTCCACATGCACTTTGAGTCGGTCTGTCATATAAAATACCAATTCAACTCATTGCTAAATTATTCAGAAGCAGAGCCGTCAAATTACTATCATAATAAACAATTAATTGAACAATTAATAACATTAATTAAGACATTTTTATGTATAAAAAAGGCAAAAAAGAAGTTGCAGTTTCTCCACTACTACCAAAGGACCCACCCTTCCTTGTCCTGGTTTTGTGATGAATGCTTCAAGCTGGCCTTAACCATGCGTGTGACAGAAGAGGAAATGAAGGCCGCTGCAGACAGACAGGATGAATGGAGCATTTACTTCGGGTGGCTTCCATAAAACAGGCTGCCATGCAATACTACTGCTGTACTGTTGACAATGTCTTGCTATTGACTGTGTAGCTCAGACACTTTAACAAATACTCTCAGCATGTCTGAGAGGATAACCATAGCCTTGACTAATGCCAACAAAAATTTCAGCATAGGTAGGTCTGGTTACGGATGCTCAAAAGATTACATTTCTGGATTTTACTCAGTTGTTGTAACTGTTTTCATCTACTATGACATGCTATTACTACTACTATTACAGCACTTACAGCTGTAAGTTTTTTGGAGTATGTCTGCTTTACATCTGCAGAATGAAAAATTGGCCATTCTTTTTTTTTTTTTTTTCAAAATAGTTAATGCTCAGTCAGAGCGAATGGAGTGTATTTGTGATCATCAAGTCTTGCCACAAATTCCTAATTCGATTCACATCTGAATTTTGACTGGGCTTATCGAGCACATGGCTGTTCAGGGTAATTGTCCTGCTGGAAGGTGAACATCCACCCTAATTTCAAACGTCTGACAGGTATTGCCTTGTATTTATTTCCATCTATCTTTGCATTATCTCTGACCAGTTTTCCTGTCTTTGCTGAGAAAAAAAAAAAAACAATATTCTCACAGCATGATACTGCCACCACCATGTTCACTAATGGTTTGCTCAGGGTGATGTCCAGTGTTTCTTTTCTGCTACATATACCATCATCTGAGTATTTTGTGTGTCCCCTGCATGGCTTGTGGTACAGTACAAAGGAGACTTTTTATAGTCTTTTTCTTGGCATTCTTCCATAAAAGCTATGGAGCTCTGTAGCTCCTCTAGAGTTATTAAGGAGGTATTTGCTCGCCAGTGCTCAGTTGCAATCCTCTGAGACCTTCACAGAGCAGCAATATTTATACTGAGAATAAATTACATGCAGATTACATGCAGGTGGTCAATTTAATAACTAGAAGTCATCTGAAGGCAATTAGTTGCACTGGATTTTATTGAGGCATATCAGAGTAAAGGGGGCTGAATACAGATGCATGACACACTTTTCAAATTTTTATTTGTGGAAATTAAAAAAAAAAAAAATCATTAATCCTACTTCTTTCCAACTCACAGGTTTGCAGTATTTTCTATTGGTCTACAACCTAAAATCCCACAAAAGTATATTGAAGTTTAAATTTTTCATGAGAATATAAAAAAGTGCGATAGTATCTTTTCAATATACTTTATTTAGTTATAATGTTAGTGGATAGCATTTATTTAATTTCTGAAATCTCACTGAAGTCGATTCCTCCTTCCTTCTGCTGTTCAGTCAATTAACACACACATAATACCGGCCCTTTTAGAGCCAGACAAAACTTTCTCAGCGCTGTCATCTGCTGTTGGAACAATTGCTTAATATAACACAAGACTCGAAGGAGCACTTACCAGGGCCCAATCTCCTGGAATCAATAACAACAGGCAGGCTATATTGTTTCAAACAAGGAAACAGTGGGAGATGAAGGGAAGAGAGCGCTAGAGAAATGGGAGGTGGGTCAATACAAGTGCTTGGGGTTTAAAAGTAGCTGGCTCAGCCATATAAAAAACTTCCCTGAAGTGCTACTGTTCCCTGACATGGTTATAAGCACCACTTCCTGGACAGAGGGGCCATGTGTAGTTAAGATCTGAAAGAGGATGTGGTCTATCATTAGGCCTCTCCACAGCTATAAGAAAAGTCAGGAGGTTTTAACCTCTGAACATAAGCATGGTGGCTAAAGGGCAACAGCCTGGGGGCAGACATGGTGTGACCGCCTGCAGCTTTTGTCGCCGGCACTGTGGGATACTGTCAGGGAGTGGCGGCAGCAGCCGTGGCATTTCGGGGTCAGGGAGGATTTAATTTTGTTTATGATAATTGGGCAGGAGCTGTCCATCAAAGTTGATGAAAATTCAGATTTTGCTGGTAGCAGATGATTAGAAAGGCATTTGCTATCAGCGTGACACAAATGTCACAGTCCTGGTAGCATCCCAGAGACAGGGCAGGCAGATCCACCCCCGCCTGGCTAATGGAGAGGCTTTTTCTAGTAAGTGAAGCTGTTGCCTCCCTGGGGCCTGTCAATGTCAGAGCTGCATGGATCGCATCATTTCCTGTGCCAGCAGGGTGAGCTGGCTGGAGACACCACAAGCTATCGATCTGTCTGTAATCACACAAGCAGTTTTGGCTTAAAAAAAAAACTCCATCCTGAAGTGCTTAGCTTTGAGGCCAGGATATAGTTTCATTGCAGGGAATGGGGGAAGAGAAAAGATGTGGTGTTAAATATCTTTACAACAACCTGAAACAGAAGAGCAGAGAGATATTGACAATGGAGGACACAATTTGCCCCCTGTATAGAGCAGTGGCAACCTATGTGAACTCTCATGACTTCTGAATCTATTAACCCATAATCCAACAACTAATCATCACCATTTTTTTGCTTTGATTTAGTGCAGAGTGTTGCAAGAACTAAACATTTCAGTTACGTATCTTTCATCCACAGAGACTGTTTTTCAGCGTTCCAGCTGGACTTTAGATTTAGTTGTTTGAGTGACTTTCTCCAAATATTTAGTTGGTCTCTCTTAAAACTGACTGTTGTTGTATCTTTCTTTTTATGTGAAAGCCATCTAGCTGTTGTGGACCCTCTTAAATGACACAAAACAAGAGATTAGAAGCTTTATTTTGCATTTCTAAATCATTGTAAGGTTTCGCAGTCAGTGTTCATTATTTCAGTTCCAAATGTAAAAAACAGATTTAATTCAGAGGAATAGTTTTGGGTTTACAATTACTTGAAAATCCAAAACAGTGCTTAGCACAATTTCTTTTATGATGATATGAATTGTGGGTAAAATCTGGGAAGTCTCCAAAGTCAGTGAGGGAAGAGTCTAAGTAACTGGTGAACTTTAAACTCTATTTAACTCTTTGGCTGTGTAATATGATAAAGCTCCTAGGTGGCTCAAAAGTCCTTTTAAGATTGGTTTAACAGCCTTTTTTAACTTGGTCCAGGTGGAAGTGTTAGTTCCAGTTAACTCAAGTCAATTTAGGTCAAGTTTATTTGTATAGCACATTTCAGCAGCAAGGCAGTTCAAAGTGCTTTACATCATAAAAACATCGTGCAGTGAACGAGCAAAAAACATTGCATTTTGACTAATTAAAGAGTACTCCTCAGATCAAAACTATTAGAAAGCGTTTGTCTATAAAAAAACTGGACCCAAACCACTCATAAAATGTGACCAAGCTTTGGAGGCTGTGGTTGTGATAAGTCTTTGTTTTCCAATATACGTCATGCAAAGTTGTTTGTTTTTGTGTAAAACTTTGACAGAATGCAGTTATTGTATTTTTTGTGAAACTTTCTGACATCCGACAGGAAGTATTCTTGGTAACTGGCTAACTTTTGACTCCCTTTAACTCACTGACTGTATAAAATGACACAGCTGCCAAAAAACTGTGAGGATGGTTGAGGAGTTTGGGTTGACTTGATTTTAGCAGAAGTGCCAATTCTTGTGGAAGAAAGGTCCTTGCAACCAAACCATAATAAAGATAGTTGTAAAAAAGCGAGACCCAACCAAAGTCATGAGGTTTGATCAACATTTGTGGAATATCATTGTGATCAATGATTGTTTTGCATCATACGCTATGCTAAGTTGTTCATCTTGAGTAAAGTTTTGGTAGATGCAAAAAGTTAGCTTCATTCAGTCACTTTTTGAGCATTCCCTCTTTGAATAGCCCAGTTCCAAGTTTAAAGCAAAGAACCTCAAAGCATCTAAAACTAGGGCAAACGTGACCACCACCACTGTTCTATCTCAAAGTGACATCCGTGAGCTGACAGCAGCAGTTCTATTCTCTACATATGTCCAGATATGTCTCTAAGCCAAAGAGAGAGGTTTATAAAAGAGCAACTATATTTATGGAGATGCAGCTGGTCTATTGAGCAATGAAAATGATGGCTGTCAGACCCACTTTCTCCTTGTCCTGAGTGAACACGGATGTGAATGCAGATAGATCCTCTAGTAATCTGCAACCTATAATTTTTTTCAGCCATTTCCCAATTTTAATATACCCCCTTTAGATTAAAACAAGGTCATGAATGGTAGACTTTCTTCTCGACATCAGAAAGTCAAACAGATTCTTGATAACATTTAGGTTTATAATCAACTTTAATCCTTGAAGAAAAGAGTGCTTATATTTTGATTAAGTTTTCATCAATAAAGAGTTTGCAGCTGAGCAGTAAAGGTGTTGTAGAATAGTTTCATGTGCATCTTATTTTCTTTGGTGTTACTTCATCAGTAGCACATAAACATTGATTTACATTAGATGTGATTTTCCCTCTACAAACCTTAGCAAAGTGTTACATTTCCCATGTTCACTCTTTCAACAAATATTTTCCTAGTAATATATTTTTAAAAAATCATCTTCTTTTTTATGTGTGCTGACTCTGCAAAAGTAGAAATTATATTTCAGGTGAAAGCAATGATACTGATAGGCTATGAGACTTTTTTGATTTTTGATAACAAGTGAGCCTGGTTGGGTTATGGTTTCAAAAAAAGCATGTGTCAGTTGTCAAAAACGTCAGAATAATCTGAAAGAAAGAAGAGACAGCAGTTTCCTGATAGCAAATGAAAGAAGTATCGAGAAACAGTTCCAGATATTTCCATAATAAACATCTTCGATCTGCTCATGTGAATCTTTTGACCAATCTGAGTTCAAAAGAGAGAAAGAAAACACCACAGGGTTTTATGATGCTGCAGATTTGAATACCATCTCTATTTTGAGAGCAGAAGAGGTAGTTCTGACTAACAGTGAATGCGTGAGTGATCACACCTGCATCTTTGGATGAAGACAGTGAACCTTGGAAGACAAAAAAAGGATCAAATGCACGTATATGAAGAAGCAGGTAAGGAGGAGATGTGAACTTGCAGAATCCTTTCCCTCAAGTACTGTGATCATTCTGCCTCTCATCTCACTTTTCTTTGAAGTATTTACATGAAAGTATATCACCAAATCCGTCTCAGAGTCTCAGTTGAAGGTTTCAATGCCTGAAAACCGATGTGACGTGAAGGAAAATCTTAAGAGATACAGCAAGAGCTTAAAGAACCATAACAAATTTTACTTGAATGGAAAAAGAAGAGACTAACTTTCTAAGTTTAGAGCATATTATTGAAATTCAGCAACATCAGTATTTTTGAATGCATTCAGTATAGTGCCTTGCAAAAGCACTCCCAGTAAGATGATGCATGGTTTTCAATTATTTGTTCAATTATTTGCTATACAAATAAAAATTTGAAATGTGGGATGTATTTTTATTCAGACACCTTCACTGGTTTCAGAATAAAAGGGGCTAAATACAAATGCACATCATACACTGCTTTGGGGTGGCTCATGATATAAAGTACCAACAAAATACATAGAAGTTCACAGTTGTAATGTCACAACTTGAAAAAGTTCTAGGGGTGTGAACACTTTTGCAGGACATTATATTCCTCCTGCTGCCATATGGTGCCGAAGCAGATGTGCTGCCTGCAGACAGACAGAGCGACAACTGTCTGCTGTTCCACGGCTGCTATCAAACAGCTCCCCAAGACTTCTTTCAGCTCACGGCACGCTACCTGCATACGTCCCCTCCAGTTGCCATGGTAATGGAGACTGGCGTAAGTAGTGATGGGCAAACCGCAGACATCAGAGCAGCTGTTAAGCAGAAACATCAGACGACTGCCGGCGGAGGTAATTTATTACGCCTGTGTTCAAAGTCCATCTGAACCATAACAAGCCCATAAGCATGCAATGGATCGAATACATTAAACTAGTTGAGAGAGCCCCGCTCCCTCTTCATTACAGTGTACATATTATGTTCCACCATGCATGGAAGAGCGAACAAAGGGACACACTGAACACAAAATGAATAAAAAGACATCGGAGTGTGCTCAAAAATCACACACAGTCTTATTTGGAGCATATCATGTTTATGCACAGAGTGAGGCTTAATTTGCTCCTGAATAATTGACTTTGCCAGAGTTAAAATCTCAGAAGACCTTTTTTCAGTTTATTTGTTGCATGGCCTTTGTGGGATGCACAACATATTAGCCTCTCAGAAATATCTTGTCAGGCCTGCTGCCAGGCTATACATAAAGACTTTTTTATTTTTTATTATTTTTTTTTTTTTTGCAACACCTTTTCTAAAATAACCTTCAACTAACCTTTAAACCTCAGCGAATAATTCCAATCCTATTTTCATATCAATAGCCAAGTCAAGGCAGGCAATTATCTTTCATCCGCATATTTTGCTATCTGAGGAGAGAATAATAAAGATTTCCCTTGTGAGGAGCTGGAGGAGAAACAGTAGAGAGCGAGCCAAAAAACAGAGCAAGATGCTGGAGATGCTATCTAAAGACATTAATGCAGCAATGAATTATTCAGTAATGACTACAAGATCTGTCATGAGGAAAAAAAAGAAAAAAAAGCTGTGCTAACATCTGCACTGTGTTCTGAGGGGGCTGAGCAGAGCAGGGCATTGACGCCAGAACGCCTCTGAAGATAAACATGACAAATTGGCAGATCATCTGTTCAATTAGGGTAGCAGAGCAGGTGTGCCGGAGAGGTGGCTGAGCCACAAGATGACACAGTTACCAAGCCAAACCAGAGGCATGATGGGAATACCTTGTTTGTGTGACAGTGATTTAGAGTGGTGCACCAGAAGGATACCCCATGAAAAAAAAAGGATATTCCCCTTGGTACTCATTAAAATTCGACTGCAGACGGCACCCTGCCCCCCTCCCCCTCTGCTTCATTGCTTCATCCTCCTGCTTTTGGCGCCTCAGCTGCCTGACTGGACCTTCCAGGATCATTTCTTATTAATCCATAAAACATACTGTCCTGGCGAACGGATTGAAGGGAGCAGTGGAGCAGCAAAACACGAGATAGGGGGGAAAACATCACACATTTTGGCGAACATGCAGGCAGGTGGGGGATGGAGAGAGAGGGGTTTGGGAAGGAGGGGTGGTGTCAGGGGTTGAGATAGGAGAATAAGTGGTGAACAGGGAATGGGCTGCATGTGCGAGAGATGATGCTGAGGGGGGAGGGGGTGCAGGGGGAGGGAGAGAGAGGGGAGGGGGTTGGAAGCAAGAAACATGTTTTGAAATATTAATCTGGTGGTTCTGGCCGTGGGCTGGTGCACACAGATGAAAAAAAAAGCAGAGGAAACCTTTGAAGCGAGGGAATGTTCCTTGAATTTGTGAAGGAGGCACAGTATTAGAAGGCCACGTTGGTGGAGAACAACTGGGGCAGGTGGAATGTTTTTTCAGTTCTCGTATGCATGCTGGGTTGTACAGTTTATTGGTGCAGTGTGTATTTAAAGAGCTCCCATTTTCCCAGCCCTGACACAAATGAGATGAGTGTGGTACACTCTCTTAATCCCTAGCGTCGTGTAAAGCCTTTGAAAGGAATACTTACTGCAACATAAACTATCACTCATAGTCTTAAAGCAAGTTCAAGTGTTATGCTCTGAGGGAAAGGCAACTTTCTTCATCCAGCATTTGATGTTTATTAAATTTTGGAAAGGAGAAACCATGCATAATATTTACAGTGATTCTTAAAGGAACAGTTAAGGGCTTTTAGAGTTAGGTTCTGTGAAAAAGTTGGTTACAGTTAATATATTACCTGCAGTATCTATCTTTGCATCTTTATTTAGTATAAACCCAGTATACAGTTGAAACCAAGTTTATATACACTGCATAAAAAGACACATACAGACTTTTTTTCTCTCTGTCTGAAGTTAAATCAGACCAAACTTCTCTTGTTTTAGCTTAGTTAGAATTATCAAAATTATTTCTATTTGCTAAATGTCAGAAAACTTAAGGAAAAGATTTTTTAGAGATTTTTTGTAACTATCTTTGAATTCAGAAGTGTACGTACATTTGGTCGGTATCAGGAATAATTGTCTTTTAAACTGTATGAGTTGGGTCAAACATTTTGGGTTTCCTTACACAAGCTTCTCACAATAGTTTGCTGGAGCTCTAGCCAATTCTTCCAGACAGAACTGATATAACTCAGTCAGGTTTGTAGGCCGTCTCACTCGCACACCCTTCTTCATATCTACCCATAACTTCTCCAAAAGATTGAGGTCAGGGCTTTGTGATGGCCACACCAAAATATTTACTTTGTTGTCATTAAGCCACTTTATTACTACTTTAGCTATAGTATAGTTATTGTCCATTTGGAAGACCCATTTGCACCTGAGCTTTAACTTCCTGGCTGATGTCTTTAGATGTTCCATTAAAATTTCCACATAATATTCTTTCCTCATGATGCCATCTATTTTATGAAGTGCACCACTTCCTCCTGCAGCAAAACAGCCACACAACATGATGCTACCACCCCTGTACTTCAGAATTAGGATGGTACAGGGATCCCCCTATTTCCTCCAAATGTAATGATGGTCATTATGGTTAAACATTTCCACTTTTGTTTCATCAGATCACAGATGTGAAGGTCTTTGTCCCTGTGTGTTTTTGCAAACTGCAATGTGGCTCTTTACTTTTCTTTTGAAGTAAAGGCTTTTTCCTTGCTGAGTGGCCTTTCAGCCCATTTCAGTACAAGACACACTTCACTATGGATAATGACACTGTCTGACCAATTTCAGCCAGCATCTTCACAAGGTCTTTGGCTTTTACACATCTGCACATTTTGGATCAAAATCTGTTCATCCCTGAGACACAGAGCCCACCTCCTTCCTGAGTGGTATGATGGTTGGACATTCCCATCATGTCTATATTTGTGTATAATTGTTTGAACAGATGAATGCAGCAACTTCAAGCATCTGGAAATTGTTTCCAAGGATGAACCAGACTTGTGCAGCTCCATGATTAACTTCCTGATATCTTGGCTGAATTCTTTTGACTTTCCAATCATATCAAAAAAGAAAGCAGTGTGCTCCAGGTGTGACCTTAAAATACATCCACAGATGTGCTTCTAATTAACTTAAATGTGTCAGTTAACCTATCAGAGGTTTGTGGACGGAAACCCAAAAGGTTTGACCCAAGTCATACAGTTTAAAAGACAATTATCCCTGGTACTGATCAAATGTACGCAAACTTTTGAAATTTAAGAAAGTTACAAAAAATCCCTAAAAGATCTTCTTGCTAAGTTTTCTGGCATTTAGCAAAAAAACTAAAATAAAAGTTTGGTCTGATTTAACTTCAGAAAGTGAGAAAAAAATGTGTATGTGTCTTTTTATTCAGTGTATGTAAACATCTGGTTCCAACTGTAAATAATCTGCACTTCAACTATTCTCACAACTCCGGTCTCAAAACCATCTCATCACTTCATGCAAATACTCTTTAAACAGTCTTCACTTCACAGCTAATTATTATTTACACAGGACATTCGAATTGGAGGTGGTGCACCCCCATTAATCTTCCTGTCGGAAACATATACAGAGAACAGTGTTGCCTACTCCTCAGTAAGGAGGATAGCCATTGGCAGTCCAAAATGTCTCTTGCAGTCACTAAATGATGTTAATCAATGTACAAAACCTTCTACTGTTAACTCCTAATTAGTTTCTTTTCTAAACATGTCACAATTCTAACACTTCGTCTATCCAGGTATGGGACTTTCAACTATGATCCAAAGAGACACTGGTTAATTAATTAATTTATTTAGTCTGGCTTGGTAGACAAACATAATGGTCCACCTAGGAGCCTACAACAAGTCAAATATCAACATTTCTAAAAATTATATTTTTAAAATGTTTTGTATACAGTCTATGTTAACAATATAAATGGAACAAGAGACAAGAAAAAAATTTTTTTGAAGAGATTATTTTGATTGCTTGTAGCTTTTTTTTTTTTTTAAAAAGAGTCACTGAAGGGATCTGAAAACTGGTGTAATATAAAACCAAAATTACTAAGCTGGCAACACAAATTGAAAACAGAACAAATGAAGCATTTTAGTAAGAGCAACTTGACAAAATAAAAGATGCCAAAGAAAAATGCCAAGTTGCTCTTTTCTTTTGTGTAAAAGTACCATTAATAAAAGTACCATAAATATCATTAATCTACATTGCTACAATATTTCGCTGCTTTGTTCTCAGTGTGTTTTTCACACAGAAAGATCACTGGTGGTGCACCTCAGTTTCCCATTTAAATGATCATCAGCTTCTCTATAAACCTAATCCAACAGAAATGTGACAGTGGTGTAAAAGTTCATAAAACAGCTTTACCATAAACTATGATTTAAGTTGTTTTAAGTAGATAGAAGTCTGCTTCACTCTTGGCACCACTTGGACTTGTAGTTAGCTTCAGCCTGGAGGAATGACTAATCTGGCTTTGTGTTAAATAAAGATGCCAGGAGAGTTATTTACTGCATATAAGATATGAATTCACCTTTTAGCCAAACCTTACTTGAAAAATCCTGAACTATACCTTTAATAACTCGCTGAAATCAGCACCATGGTTTGACTGCTGATGAGGTGCTGTCTCCCAGTTGCACCATTACAGATGAGCTCACTACATACAAAAATATCCCTTGCTCTATAGCTTTCGACACAACAGCTACAACAAAAGCAGGAAATGGTTGCTTGGAAAAAGTCATAAAAATTGACGGCTCATTTAACATGAGAGGAAAATTTGGGTGGATAACTTAATATGCAATCTTCAAATTCACTTCACTAAACAAATCCACTATTAAGACAATACATTAAAACACTTTCAAAAAATCACATTGGGAAAAGTCATCATCATTAAAGGGTACTCAGGCTAAGTATCCTAGATGAATTATGCCGCCTGCATCAAAAGACAGCGGGAATAACATTGAAACTGTGTCCTCGGCTCTTCTGTTCTCTGGTTGCACCCTGCTGGGAAACTTAAAATTACCCTCAGTCTGGCTATTCCCCACTAACAATAATGATACTTTTTTTTTCTCTATCTCTCTCTCTCTAATTATGCAAAGAACTCTCAATTAGCATAACTCGTCCTCTGTGTCAGTGCAAACAGTAGAACACCCTGTGGGCCCACGATGGTTTCATTTTCTCTCTCTTTTTTTTCTTCTTTCCATGACTTCCTCTATTGAGCTAATGAAGATGTATGCTGATACTGATGGCTGTGTGCAGGTGCAACCTAGCTGCTGCATAAGGTGATGTGTGTTTAGTGTGCTGCCCTCTGCAGGTCTCCCAGAGGGGCTACAGTGCTGCAAAAAGCAGGCCTCAAGCCTCAGCGGAGAGGTTCTGGTGACACACATACTCTCTCACACAGCCTGCAGCGAAGATTAAAGATGTATGTTTAGGGCAGATCAAATAGAATGCAGAATCCACAAGCCTACAGAGAGAAAACAACACATTGAAAAAGATTTTAAATAAAACTATACTAACCGTTTGCTTAAGGCTTTGTCTGAGCCTGGAGTCAGTGCTGGTGAGAGCGCCTCATGAAATTGCTTTCTTTAAAAGAAACTTAAAGGGCACATTTCATCATCTTTACAACTTTTCCTTTTCGCTTGTGTTTGGGCATGTTGGTCATGACATTTATATTCATTTTCATTTATAAAATCAAAAAATGTATAAAAAAACCCCCAAACATCTAAGAAAAAAACAACATAAGGTAGCCAATAATGCCGCCAGAAGTTTATGAAGAGTAATAGCAGTATGTTTGGAACCCCAAACTCAGGTATCATTGGATAACACAATGTTCAACTAAGACAAAAGTGTTGAAAGCATACTCTGTAGCTCAAATTAATAAAGCAAAGATTTATATAGGTGATGTTGTATGAGAGGAGTACACAACAAATAAAAAATGCTACAAAAGAAAGCAGATTCTTACCTGATAAGCTCAATGTTCATAAAACAATGCCAATAGTTGTCTTGGTGGTCTGACTGTTGACTCCCTGCCCGAGCTATCAGTCTCAGCCATGACATGAACTGTATTGTGCTGCTTACTCAGCTTTGGGTTGTTCCTTGAATTCAAGATTTCTATTATGGTCTTCATTTCACAATCCTGTTGGGTTTGGAGAAATTCTTCCTTTTTCACTTAAAGCTGACCAACATCTTTTGTGTGTATGATCTTTGTAGTAAAAGTGCTCACTCTGTTCTTTTTCTGTATTTTAAAGGAGTGAGCACACATCCATTTGATATATTACCATTTGTTTAGTTTTTCCTTGTTTACAGTGCAAGACAGAAACAAGCTTCCAGACATGTATGGAAGTGCCTATTGACTTTTGAAGATGTTACTCCAGATCGTCTGTTTGTGCTGGAAAAGTGTGTTTAAAAATAGTTTGTTTTGAAAAACAATGAAAAGGGCAAATGTGATTTATTTATGTTTCATACTTTCAAGATTGTAAGGTTTCCTGGCTCTAAAATATGATGAAACTTGGCCATTAAAAAGAGGCTTACATTTATGCATTTGCTTATGTAAAGGAAAATACCCTCCTGAGGGGAAACATTGAGAGAAGCTGCAAACAAATGACAGCTGGTGTAGGATCCTATTCATGTAAATGAGTAATGGGAGTGTGCAACTACTTGGAAATGGTAGTCAGGCCTGACTGAGACACATGAGTGACCCATGGGACTTAAAGGTGTCATGTACAGCTTTTTTAAGAAACACACAGGAGAGTGACAGTAATATAAGACATTAAAAGCTGTCTGAACACACACATAAAGAGAAGAGTGTATTATGTACCACTGAGTGCTGATGAAAGTGCCTGTAAGTCCTTAAGGGTTTAGCAGTAAACACTACAAACAGAAAATCCCCAGAGAGCGCCATCACTTCCCTCCTCCTCCCCTTTCTCCTTTTCTCTCTGACAAAGTAGAGCACCATTAAGACCACAGTGGGAGTAAAGACACAGAATTTCCTTTAAAAAAAGAAAGTCAAAACAGATGCCAGCAAACCTGAAATAGATCTATTGCTTCAGCTGACCAGTATGGCAAACCATTTGTGTGAATATTTAATATCCTTTTCCCTGTGATGGACTGGTGACTTGTCTTGGGTGTACCTGCCTCTCGCCCGATGACCACTGGAGATAGACATCAAACCCCCTCAAGACCCTGCAAGGATAAGCATGTTCAGATAATGGATGGATGGATTTAATATCCTTGATATCGGCCCTAAATCTTGCCTACTAGTATACATCAACACTGGACTAGATGGAGATTTGCTTATAGTAGTTCAACATTTTGTTGCACTAGTTCAAAAGACACTCTTACTAGTGACAAATTTTGCCAACTCGTAGGAACAGAAATCGTACTTATCAACCAAAGTGTGGCACTTGTACCACTAAAGTGGCAAATGGTAGGCTTTTGTTGCCCTGGCTGATGATCACAGCGATGAGATTACTTCTTAGGATTAAAATATCCAACATGTTAACTAGTTAACCAATATTGTGCCAAGTAGTTTTCCAGTAACTCTTTAATGTGAAGACTAGCCAACTAGTGTGACCTAAAAAACACACAAGTTCAAGTTTTTTTGCAAGATTAAAAGAGCAGGGTGGCAAAAATTGCCTTTGTTATAGTTAACAAGTAATGCTGAAATAGCATTTTCTTGTCCACTTATACAGATCTTAGGCTTTTCTAATAAATGTACAAGGCCAAAAAGTAATAAACTCTAAGACACTTTTAGAACATTTCTGATGGACTCCTTAAATAATTGACACTTTTTAGCTGCACTAGTAGTGAACAACTACTACCAAAAAAAGCTTCAACTAGTCAAGAAATACACTTTTTAGACTCTACTGCTTAACTAATGTGACCTACAAATTCAACTAGTCAACCAGAAGAGCCTAAAGAGTGCATTGGTTGACTAGCCACAGTTTTTTGGCAATAATGCCTCACTAGTGCAGAAAAAACATTATGCTGTCAGATATGTGCACTAGTTAACTTGTAAGGTCAAAACATGTGTGAAGTACTTCAGTTGCATTTAAAGAGACCACATCAAAATGAGTTGCTGTCAGACATACCTCAGAACGGGGGTAAAAGAGGGGCCTGTGGAGCTACAATAATGAGGAATTCAGACCAAAGCACTGAAGTTCCACTTTAGAGATGGACTTTAGAGATGGACCACAACTGAATGACTAAAACTAGCTATAACTAGCATGCATTTTAGCCTTTATTAATTAACACATGCATCAAAAGTAGTCTTACTAGCAGACTACCATGCATTTTCAAGCACAGTTTAGGCACACTTGCAAAACCCTTTTAGGTTCACTAGTAAATTGGTATCACCAGAAAAAGCTGCTATTAGTCAACTATTGCACTTTTTAGGGTCTGCTAGCTGAAATTTAAGGTAGCACTAGTCAAATAGCATATGTATTTAGGAGTCACCAGTGAACTAGTGAGCAAAAATTGGTACTGACTAGTTAAATGTTAAGGTTTTTAATGCTAACTAAATAACAAGTATGACATGGTGGCTGACTAATTTGGTCGAGTCATCAATTTGAGAGTCCAAAAGTCTATTAGTTGAGAATGTTGCTCTACCAATGTGCTACTTTGCTTGGATAGTAGGACTTCAGCACCTAGTAGTTAGACAAAAGTACCACTAGCTGGCAAAAAGCAACACTAGTAGGAGTGTTTTTTTCCAAGTAGTTCATTAAGATGTTGAACAAGTGTGAGCAAATCTCTAACCAGCAAGGAGCAGCTACAAACCAGCAGGCTGAAATTATTGCTGATATCAAGGAAGTTGAGTATTTGCAAGGGTATTTTGCCATACCCTTGTGGTCTATCAAGGATAGTCAACACCAAGAGCAGTCACAGCTGAAGGTGTGAAGTAGATACCCGGTCAACACATGACACATTGATATCCAATCAGTGAACACCAGTTTGACACATCAGCAGCTCTCCTGGGGGTGGAGGAGGCGCCTGTGTCGACTCAAGTGTCCACATTTTTGCTCAGAGAGCCAGAAACATGCACACATACACACTCACACATGTCTGATGCCCAGGGTGGAGCACTGCTTCCTGTGAGAAGTGGAAATGAAAGGTCACATAATGGTGTGAGATTAGAGCGCGGCTTTGGGTTTTGGCCCTCTCTCTGAAATCGGTCAGACACATTAGAGGGACATGTTTTCCCGTCGCCTCATTTAAGGTGTTCTTGTGAGCCTTGTGAAATCGTCTCCCGTCCTTACACTTCCACCGCCTCAGGCATTTAGAGAGAGAGAGAGAGAGGCAAGAGTGAGAAGAAGAAAGAGTGTGTGTGTGAAAGAGAGGATTTCACAAATGCCTTCATCATTTAAACGGTTGGTGCTGTCGCTGTAGCGCGGCATGAATAATTCAGCGAGACTGCTCCTTCTTCAAACAGACAAATAGAACAGGATTACGCCCCCGCAAAACAAACGGTAAACACCACAATCAAAACAACAGAATTAATTAGGTAATTAGGGAGACAAAATAAATGTGAAATAATGATAAACTCTTTGGAGACCGCAGCTGCAGCTCCTGTTACAGTATGCAAATATGCAGATTCCAGAGTTCAGAATACATTTACAGACTCAGAGGATTGTTTGGGAGTGAATGGCACCCGCAACCATTTTTATAATGATGAGATTCGCTCGCATAATCTGTATCCAAGCACACTGCAGAGGAGGAATCTCAGAAGTGCATTTGCAAGACTTGCACAAATCTTTGTGAAGCCAGTCAATCATCAGTGATGAATATTCAAACTGGTTCTCAGAAGATCATCCGCAAAGAGTCCACTGCTTGCTCAGTGTTTCAGTCTTTTATCTGTCCAGAATTTTATTTGTATATACACAGCATCATCACTGAGCAGGGGAGAAAAAGACACAGATGTGGTGCTTACATAATTGAAGAATGAACAGCAAAAAGCTCAAGGATTTGTAGTTCATTCGCTGTCAAGAGTTAAGAAGGCTTTTATCTGCTTCTCATTCCAGCTGGAGTATTTCGGTGCTCTATAGCCGATTAAAAGTGTAAGCAAAGAGAATCCTTCTCATCTCTGAGAAATCCTGCTGTAAAAATAAGTAGCAAAAGCTTGCAGAGATGCAGGCCCCTGCAGATGATTTTTGCATGCCTCACGACCCAGAAAGGTCAGGGCTAAACTTTTTGCCTCAGGCAATTAATGTCAATGACTAAAGCAGAGGACGTGCAGTTGACAACCTCGGCTTTTGTCAGATGATAACATGTAATAGGTGGGTGTGCATATTTGGGGCAGGGAGGGGAGAGATTTTAGGTAAATACGAGCTATCAGTTTTGAGCGATACTTAAATCACATTTCCAAATTGCAGCCCTTCAATGACAGTTTAGAGAGGGACAAGAAGGTTGAGACGTAATGACAGCTTCTCTGGGGTTTATTGAAAGTGATGAAAGCTCAGAAGAGGGGATTGCTCAGTGTGAATTCATGAATTTGAAAGAGATTATTTAAGCACAGATCAATTTGAAAGTCCTAACACTCGGCACTGATGCAAAAGCGTCAAGGGCAGAAAAAAATATGAGCGCAAGTGAAAAAAAGGACTCCTTTCAACATCCTGAAAACCTATTTTGCTGCTGGAACAAATTAACTTAACTTTGATTAAATCTGATAATGATGCTATTCAAATAATTTAACCATCCATATCCATAGTTGTCATATATTCATATGTGTTGGTTTATTTGACAACTATATATAGTGCCTTGGTAAAGTATTCACACTCCTTAAGCCATAAAGTTAATCTATTTTACTTGGATATTATGTAAAAGCAGAAGAACAAGGACGTATGGTTTTACTTTTTGGGTTTTTCTGGGGGGTTTTGTTTGTTTTTTAAAACAAATATCTAGAAATGTGTAGAACAACAATTTGCTACAAGTCTATGTCTATCAGCTTTGCACATCTTGAGATCAGACATTTTTGTTTCTTTTTTTTTTTTTTTTTTACAAAATTGCTCAAACTCAGTCGAATTAGATGGAGAAAATCTGTGAACATTAACAGTCAGATCTTGTCACCAATTCTTTATCAAATTTGGCTCTGACCTTTGCTAATCTACCAAATCAAGATGCTTTGATTGCATTTATCTTTAGTCATATTGATTACTGCAACAGTGTCTTAACAAGTCTGCCTAAAAAAATCAATCGGACAACTGCAGCTGATCCAGATGCTGCTGCTCGTGTTCTCACTAAAACCAGAAAAATAGAGCACATCAACCCAGTTCTAAAGTCCTTATACTGGCTCCATTTATCTCAGAGAATAGACTTTAAAATACTTTTGTTAGTTTGTAAATCACTGAACAACTTAGCACCAAAATACATTAAAGACCTTTTGTCATTGTATCAACCTTCCAGATCACTAAGGTCTTCTGGTTCTGGTCCACTGTGTATCCCCAGAACCAAAACCAAACATGGAGAAGCAGCTTTCAGTTTTTATGCACCACAAATCTGGAAGAAACTTCCAGAAAACTGCAAAACAGCTGAAACACTGAGTTCCTTTAAATCAAGGCTAAAACCCCACCTGTTTAGCGCTGCCTTTGACCCATAATAACAGGAACATTCATCAACATATTTGATGTGTATTGATGTTTTTAATGATGGCACTGGACAAAATTTAATGTTTGTTATTGGGTTCACAACTGGTGGCTGTTTGATGTGTTCATGACGTTTTTATGTTTTCATGATGTAAAGCACTTTGAACTGCCTTGTTGCTGAAATGTGGTATACAAATAAACTTGACTTGATCTAAACCACTCCATAGTAGCTGTGGCAGTTTACTTAGCAATGTTTTGCAATGCTTCTCATTTTAATGCTCTCCTTGACAAGCCTGTCAATTAAGGTGAATGACCATGTTTGAAAAAGTCAGCAGTTGTGCCATAGTCAATACATTTGTATATGTTTTGTAACTACATCTGCTTTAAAATTCTCTACAACTTTCTCCCTGACGTCTCTGGTGTGTTCGTTGGTCTTCATGATGCTGTCTGTTCACTAATGTTCCAACAAGCCTCTGAGGCCTTTACAGGACACATTTGCATGGCAATTGAATTGCTTTGGGTTTATTTCAAATTTAACGGACATGGAGATGGAAATGAAAGGAGAAAAGAAAGGGAGAAAGGTGGGGAAAATGTTTAAAAAGAAATAAGGAGATAGGAGTAGAGGAAAGAAGGGGGTATAAGAGAGGACACAAGTCAACACCCTAGAAGTCTGCCTCTTGACCTGCAGAAAGAGAAAAAACAAAACTGAGAAACCACAGCAACAAACATCATATGCATATAGATAGAGCAGTAATCAGGGGTTATAACAAAATGTGAAAAATTTCAGTATATATAGTTATTGCTTTTGCAAAGCATTGTATAGAACTGTAAATTAATCAGCAGCTCGCAAAAATGGATCAGTGAGAGGATGAAAAGTAAGCACTGATGTGGACAAAAAAAAATCAGGGGTCAGAAAATCTGGGAACAATTCGCTCCTGTATGCCCCTTTAAGTAAGTACAGATTTACTAGTGAACTGTTTCTAAACGGCTGGGACTAACTGCATTAACCGCAGCTGAATACTAACCCCTGAAGACAAGCATTAAAGTCCTTACAAGACAGACTGAGATTCTGTGGTGCCATCAAAGCACTGCAGTTCTACAGATCCTTTATGTCAGAGAAGAGAAAAGAAAATATATCACTAATAAATGAACATGAGATACACAGAAAGAGGAAAATCTGGGACAAAAAGAACGTGGCAAACATCTTTCATTATGACTCAAATAGAATAGGGAATGAGGAGCTGCTGCTGTCCTGCAGGGCCAGGGCGGCTGCTTTTCTGCGCCGACGCATCCTCATCTGCGCCAGCACTCATTTACTGATCTCATTAATATCCCCACTCCGAGGAGGATAGAGACGGCAGCCGTGAAACAGCCTCCCCCATCTCCTCCTCCTCCCTGCATCCTCTATGAGTCTGTTCCACAGGGCCTTCCCTCCCTCTCCTCTCATCTCCACCTCTCTGTAGTTCAGTAATTGGGCTCAGCTCATTGTTATTCAAAACCCTGTAGAACCAATTAGCTGCAGACCTCCTGACCCTGGCTTGCTATGTAATGGTGCAAGCTAAAGACTCTAAGTGAGGAAGCCAAGAGCAAAGGTTTTAAATTCCTTTAGTTCCTGATTAATAATCCTGTCAGGGCAATCAGAGACATTAAAGAGAAACTCTGGTTCGGCTCCTGCTTTTATGGCGTCTCCCTCATTTCTAGGCTGTCCATTAAAGCTTAATGATGCCGGGGGTCGCTCTTGCTCTCCCTGTCTTGTCAGATAAATGTACAGTTAACAGGATAATGAGGAATCCTGATCCTCCGGCAATCTGGGACAGGGTGGCCTTGTGACCCTGCGGGGAGGAAGCAGAGCAACACGGGGAGGATGGAGAGGGAGCCGCGAGGATAGTTGAAGCTTGTGGGGCAGCATGGATTGTGGATGAGATGTCCGACTGCCCTGTAGCATGGAGATGAAAGCGCCAGGGTAGACAGGACCCGAGGTGGAAGGCAGAGATGAGAGGGATGCAGATAACACCCTCATGAAACATTGATGAGGAGAGTGAAGGTAAGAAAGAGTAGTGGTGAAGACTGCCAAGGCAGCCTGCAGCTTTGTTTAGCAGGGACACAAGAGAGCAGCTTTATTGGCGCCATGCTGGTTTATAACGTGTAGGACCCAGTAATTTATAGCACAATCAAGTGACTATGTTGAAAAAAGTTATTTCTGATACATACAGCAATTGAAACCATCATTGAAATTGGCTCCTGTCTCTTTAAGAACCTCCTATCCTTTCTGGCACTACCTCTTTAGCATATCATCACAACAGGTAAGATTTGTATGAAGCGCGTTTCCAGGGTTGTCTTAATGATGCAGGTGGTGACGTTCAAAATCTCGCAAGTCCACATGACTGATTTAGGAACTAGGTAGCCAGTTTGCATGTTAATCGAAATCTGAGTGCCAGCAACATAATGTTGTTTCCGCCATCATATTATGTTGTTTTAGGATTTTACTGCATGTGTGTTTGCAATTTATTTGAGCACCTTTGTTTTTTTATGAGAGGATTTTCCCCTGTCTGGCAACATTTTGATATAATCTCTTCTAATAAGATTTGCCTATAATAACAAATCATCACTAATACTAATGTTAAATACAAAACAAAAAAGACATGATGCTGTGTTTTGATTTCTGTCTTCTAATTTATAGTGTTTTAAAAGATGAAGTGTCAAGTGATCAGAAGAACTTTGATATGACAATGACACCTCATCTATGCTGAGTTATTATAGAGCCCTGCATGAAGACAAGGAGGCTAACCAGCCGGACCAAGCTCTGCTACGTTATTTTAGAATGCATTGATAAGACAGCAGACAAACATTTAATCATATGGGGTCTGGAGTATCCCCTGGGAAGGACAGAAAATATTTTATCCAAACTTGTACAAACTGGCTTCCCCGCTTCATCTGTCCCCTGTGAAAAGGATTTTTCTGTGGCAAAAGTGGAAAAGTTTGTATTTTTAAGTAAGAACAACTGAAATTTCGTCCCTAGTGACATGAGCCCAGTTAGAAAGTAACACAAGTCCATTCACATCACAACCTTCTGTCCTATTAGTTTCTACTTTCACTTTTGATTCAAATATTGCATTATAAAGACATATTAAGATAACATTCAGAATTCATATATTGGCATCACAAACATTAGTTATTTATTTATTCAATTAAAAAAATTCATACATCAAAGTCATGTCATTATAATCACTTTTCCTCTTTTACATTTAGGGAATGTAAAATCATGTAGCATCAAATGTAGCATCATGGATCTTGGGCTGATGAGTGGGCTAACCCCTAATTTACTCCTAATTTAGCCTTAATTTACACTGCATCCTGCTCTGCTCCGCCACGGTGTGGCCTCCGCAGTAAATAATCACCCATTATAGTCAATGAGAGCCTTTACACAGCATCTCCATGGCAGCGCACGGTGGCGCAGTGCACCGTACTTCCGCAGAGCCATCCACCAAAATTAGAACCGATCCTATTTTTGTGAGACGCCGGAGCAAGTGTGAAGTCAATCTTCAGAGATCACACTGCTTTGACAAGAAAATGCACAAGCACAATGTCCGTATTTTCAAAATAATTCACCAAGACAGACTATATTTGTTCAAAATGCTGAACTAACTATAATAATGAAAATATAGGTATATTTATACATGTATGCTGTCAAAATATATCATTTATAGCTATGCATACACATATTACAAACAAAATGTAAATTTTATTCTGAAACCCTTTAAATCATGTCCAAGTCATAGTAGGAGCGGCAGACAAAGTGAGAGATTCATGTACAAAGAAAATTAATTTTGAAAGTTGAGCAATATATAATATTTTTTATGACACCACTTATCCTTTTTATCACTGTATTTATTGTGTGATCTTGCATTTCACACGCATGCCTTTCGGAGCACCTCTGGGCTTCGCAGCGGCATGGGGCCGCACATGATATAAATCAGAGTGGTCACAAATAGTAACAAAGTGCGTGGTGGAGTGGAGCACATAGGAGCTATGCAGGCACGCAGTTCCACCAAGTGTTTGCTCATTTCTGCTGCGGCTAGTCTGATGGAGCTGTGCTAAGGCACCCTTTAATGCTGCCACGGGAGATTCAAGGAGTTCACAATCATGCATGAACAAGTGAAATCAACACTCCAGGTATGTTTGATGAGAGAATGACTTAACAAGACATAAAGCTCAAAAAAGTTGAAAATGCATAATACCCCCTCTCTTTAATAACTGTCATGAGGACACCGTGTCCTCATGGACCCATTCACTTACATGTAAGTGTTTTGAGGGTGAAAGTTAAGGGGTTAAGAAAAGTGGCATAACAAGAAATTTAAACCTTTCCACATTCAATTATGCTTGTTTTATCCCTCAGCAATCTATACAAAGCAACAATACATTAATGGAGTTTTAAAAAAATTACTTTTCTTTAAAAAAAAAAAAAAAAAATCACATGGATACAGTTCTGTGCAAAAGACTTCATTCACCATTAAATATTTCGGATTTTGTCACATTAGTGGCCCTAAAGTACTATTCCACTAGCTCTTTGCTAGTTGGGATGGGATTAAGGCATACCTGTGATGATCTGATTGACTTTTTGTTTGGTTTTGTATGTGTTCCTGCATTTTTATATTTTGCTGTTTTTCTAAATGTTAATTTGAGTTTGGCTGTAGTTCAGTTATCTCACTCTTATTGGTTGATCCCCTGTGCCTGATTGTATTGTTTTATTTCCTCTGTGTCATTAGTCACACTTACCTCAGCTCCACAGCCTTACTCCCCTCACAGCTGCTATTCATTCTGCTGATTAGACACACCTGGCTCAGGTTCCTCTAAGCACCTCCCCAGTAATTATAAGTCTTTCAGTTTCTGTCACGCCTCACCAAACTCTTCTGTATTCAAGCCAGTTCTGTAGACACTCCTCTTTCAAGCCTATTTGCAACCATCCTGTTGTGTTCACTTTACTGTTGTCTGTTGTTGTAAGTTTCCTGGACTTTTTAAATACTTAATTCATTGTGACCCTTCCATTCTCTTGTTTGCATTCATGTCCAATAACAACTCAGCCAAATATGATATTGTGGGGATGATTTGGTCAGGGTGATGTGCAGATTTAATTTCCTACCATGTACAGCCAAAAAGTTATATTTTTGTCTTATTTGACCAGAGCATCTTCTACACCTTTGCTGTCTCCCTGACATTGCTTGTGGCAAACTGCAAGCTTCAAGCAGTCCACATTTGCCTCACCACAAGCAAATCATCTGGACTTGATTTTTACATTGACATACATCATAAAATGCAAATTACTGTGTGGTTACTTTGCCATCAAAGGATGCAATGGATCAAAATAACGGCTGTACAAGGTTTATAGAAAAAGACTTTCCTACAATTAGTCATAGAGGGAATGAAATGCAGCATTGGGAGCACAGTTTGTTGCAATGATAACTTCAAAAGGTGTTGCCAAAGCACCAGTTCCAAAAAACAAAATATAAGAGTGGACTGGACATGGAGAGACACAAAAAACACAATAAATATTATCAAAAACATGACAGTATTTGCTGAGATTATTAATTAGAAATAAAGAAAAAATAAACATACTTAAAAACTTGACAACAGGATCGGAAAACAAGTCTAGCAAAAAGTAAATAAAAAAAAAATCAACCAAACACCAGCATAAAACCCACCACAAAGTTCATTTTTTCATCATTCTGTGTTACTAGTATCACAGAAAAGACGTACGACAAAAACAAAATTCAGAGAGATAAGATCAGTCAGTTTTATAACAAGAAATTAAATGTAGCTGTTGTTTTAACCACTTTTTAAAAAGATGAATTGGATCAAGATTACCTCTGAATCCCATCAGAGCTTGAAGACATTCTTGCAGTTATTCTGTGTTTTACAGAGTGCGTATTTGTACCAAATCCTCATAATCATTATCATCAGTCCATATAAGGCCTTGACTCAACTTGTTTGTGAATAGTCTCTGTAGGTCATTATGATTTTTGAACCAAGATTTCCTGGCACCTGTTTTCTGCAACCTGTTTGGAGAGGTTGAGGTATTTGCATTTCTTATTCCAAAGTGCTTATTTGGTTCAGTTCACATGCAATGCTGTAAACACCGCCTGCTTCAGGTCCTGGGACACTGATACATTGCCTCTCATGCTGCTATAAATCTTTTTACAACAAACTCCATAAAGCACTCTGGTGCCTAAATATTTATGGTTGCCTAAGTTTCCCTTGAGGGTTGTTTTCTGTCAAAGTACCAACAGCGGTAAGTCATGTGGAGCGACTCCAGAAATCTTATCAGGGAGTTGTGGTCTGGCCATCTCCAGCGGAGGAGGAACACACAGGGAGGACAGGAAGCCTGAGTGATTCTCCCTCCATCGCTTCTCCTCCCCAGGCCTCCTCTGTTAGTAGACTCAATTGACCTGGCAAACAAACACAACGCTGCATGACCTCTGCAGAGCAGACAGACAAACAAACAAACTTTCCCATGTCAAAAAACACCAGGTCCACCTCTGAAAGGGACCACACAACAGTCAATGCAAGACAAACATGCTGGAAATGTCAATGGACAGAAGACAACAGCCAATATGTTATAGCATAAGCCGATTGGGCTTCAGAGGGATCAGATGGTGTTTCTGCAGTACGTGCAGAAAAAACACACTGTGTGTAGGTCAGACAGCTGGGGAGTAAACACAGGTGTGCTGACTGAGGTTCTCATAAGGTGAACTGTGTAATCTTGGTGTTGCCGTCGGCTTCTGAAAACCGTGGCTACTTGAAACAAGTGTCTCTAAAAAAGGCATGCCTGATGAGTCCTCAAGCACCCTCCCAATGCTGTGATTACTGACGTTTACCCTCTTTAATATGTGTAATTCCCATTTTCTCTGATTCACGAGTAAGGGCCCTCAGGGGGACCTTGCTAAGTGGCAGTCTGCCAAAGCTCTCTGGCTGAAAAGGCTCTAAGTCATTTTTCCCTCAGCAGTTAGATACAACGTGACAGTTTCAGGTTGTCTCATCTGTCTTTATTGCTGTTATTTGCATCTCCAAGCACTGATGATAGCTTTACTATGATATGTTTTGTTTTGTTTTTTTTTGTTATGTGCTTCCTATGCAGGTGTGAAGCATATTTGGCTCATGACTCAGTACCTATAAAAAAAAAAAAAAAAAAAAAAAAAACAGAAAATAGATAGCAACATGATATTTTACCTTGACAATCAGCACACGTCACAAATTGCTCCTTTTTCAAAATGCTCAGTAGAGCCGTTATAATGATTGTAGCTTAGTACGGTCAGAATAACTGACCACATAACTCGCTATAACATCTATTTTCAAAATCCTTTTCCAATACAGACAAATATAAAGACTTTAGCTCATAAACGTAATAACAGTCTAAAGCTGTTGCAACAATTTTAACGTAAAAGCCTCTAAATAAGTATTACAGATTTTGAAAATGACACCTGCTAACATTTGTTGCAAATAAGAGTTAACCTATTGAAACATTAGAAATCTCTGGATGTGATGTGACTATTTAAGTTATGAATTGTGGCCATGTTGTGTAATGCTTCTAAGCATTACACAATCATTTAGGGTGTGCTTTTTACTATAAAAACCACACATATAAATGTTGCATTTGTTCTTGACTATTTTCTTCTGTTATCAAATAAAGAGACATGCTGCTGAAAGTTTTAATATTTTAGAGTTTTAAGAGGTTATCAGAAATCAGTATCAATTGAAAAGATGTTTGGTTGCTTATTGAGAAAATAATGGAGTGAACACTTTAACTTTCCCCAAAGATTCAACAGGAAACATAGGTGAGATCCAATAAAGGTAAACAAGTTTAAAACACAGATGTTGTTTTCCTCACCCACCAAAATACTTTATTCAGTTGAAACTTTTTTTCCCCCAAGACTATGAAAAAATTTAATATTTGACAAGAAGGGAAAGGCCAATCCAACACTGAATGACAAGAACACAGCACAGTTTATATACCAGTTGACAACAAATAGCTTCAGGAGAGCTGGCAGCCAGACCCCTAAGGCAACCATCGGTGTGGTAAAGTGCATCCTATTACCTTCTAATTGTCTGTCTGCACAAAGCATCTGCTGATCATGTTATGAATTAAATCAGCTTTCTCTAAATATTATCCCTACATGTTTACACATTAAAAAAATAAATAAATAAATAAATTGTTTTTTCTCAGCCAATCAACACCAAGGGAAATAAATGCCACTCCTGGATTGACTGCTTTACAAACACTAGCCGATAGCCTGTCAAGCATCGTGCCTAGGTATTTCAACTTCCCAAGCAGCATTTTCTTTCGAATATTATAGATATGCGTAACAAAAAAATCCTTGAATAGGCAGGTTTTCTGTGAATATTTTAAAGTTCTGCAGAAAAATCTGTGAATAGGTGAATCTGTGAATACTGAACTGCAAATAGGCAAAGGTCCACTGCATATCAGAATTTCAACTTCCCTTCCAACCACATGTGTAACATTAGTTTTAAGCAACTTTTTAGATCCAAACAATACGTTATTTTGATAAAACTAACTGTAGTCAGATTACTGGAGTTTGAGTTGTGCGGCAGACAGTGTCTTTAGAAAAGCTGTTTGACAACTATGTTAATGCAGTTCAGTTAAAACAGATGGATTATGTGTAGAAATGTGAGACTTGCACAACCACTGCATGGTTTGGTAGTGCAAAGTATTCTTGTGACACGGTTTTTGGGAAATGCATGCTGATGTATTTCTGTGCACATCAAAGTAATGCCAATCCAAACCAGAGCAGAAATGATCACAGGTTAGACCAGGCTGCCTACAGATCACTATTAAACCTTGGGTATGGTTCTGGGTCTCCAAGCTACTGCAATCAGAAAACCAGACTTTTATCCTGACTTTCTCTTTCTCGCTTCATAAATTGCTATATAAATCCTTGCTATGTGAACTCATAGTTATTTTCATTGTATTAAATAAATCATATCCATAAGACAGTTGTTGTTTAGATTAATCTCAGTTGTGGAGGAGCTGCTGAGTTTCAGGATACATGTCAATCATGATAATAAAAAAGCAATAGAGGGTTTTTGCTATTTCATCACACAGTGTAAGTCAGTCAAAAATCCCTCTTCTTTTTCAGTTCTGGTCTCCTCCTGCAAATATAGTTCAGTAAATAGTTTGTTTTCAAGATGTTTTCAGCTTCAGTTAAACAATTTACACTGATCAGTCAACAAAATTTTAAATTTCTCCTTCCTGTTGGCAGCAGGCACTCCGCATCACCATCAAAAGTGAGAATTTGAGAGGCTGCGGTTCCATTTAATGTCTAGTTAGAGTATTCTTTTCATCTCTTGGTTACAGAATGTGCTACAGGCCAAACACAGAGGCCTCACTGTTGGAGAACAGCTACATGATGACAGACCCACCAAGAATGTTCGTCCGACCACCATATGTAATATAGCACCAGAGTTCCCTTATTAAGGAGTGAAATAATTTCCACCAAAGTGGTTGGTGGTGCTGACAGCTCAGATTAATGCTCTCTGTAAAACAGCCAGAATAACAACTGCTTCTGCACGCATCGTGAAAAGCAGTAAGTTTGGCTGAGGGAAGCCTGCCAGCTCTACAAATTCATGCATATTTGGGTCTGTGAACATCTGCCAGCGCAAATAATTTATGCTGTTCTCTCTGCTAAGGGGCAATGAATCCCCTCTGAAAAGTTTTCTCCAACTTCTACAGTAAACCACCCTCCTTCTCTTCCTCCTCCTACTCTCCCTGGTGTGAAGTGGTACAGACACACGCTCCAACCACAGACTGGGCTGGAAGAGGAGCATCCCGAGGCGTGTGGGAAAGTCCCATGCACCGCTTCAGTCGAGCATAAGCCAACTGCTTCCTGTCTCTCCTCGGCCCTCAGGGTCAGAATATACCGTCATTTGCGACATCCTCGGCGCTGAAGTGTGAACCGAGAGTTGCTTTGGGTGTAGGCCTCACTGCTGGGAAGGCTCCAAAGACATGTTCCACTGGAACAATAAATATCTCATGATATCATGGAGGTGGTTCAAAACATTTGAGCTCACTCGCTCTATGGCGCTTCCAACAGCTTTGTTGTTGTGTTCCAACACAACTGTATCAGGTGATCAAACATCCGGTGAGAATCCTTTTCATATTCAAAATGCCACCACCACCAACAGATGGCATATTAATCATTAATTGAGTATCTGCCAGTTGTGTTTGATGTGCAGCACAAAATTCTGGGGTAATTTTTTTTTTTGCTCTGCCGTGTGCCACTCGATGATGATAGACTATTTATGAGCCGAGAGGAAACCTAACATTTTCCTCTAAAATTATAATCATACACCGCTCTGTGTTCCCACAGTCAGCTCAACATGAGGCTAGCTCATACTCCATTATATTGACTTGCAAATTAGACACCAACTGCTTAAACATTTGTGTCATTCTACCTCCTAACCACTATTTATAAGTTAGGAAAAGTACCTGAAGGCAAAGAGAAAGCTGTAATTTAATAAATTAACAGTTTGCACTTTGATTTGCACAGTGGAAATGTGTTAGGAGGAAATGTGTTAACTAACTTATGTGCACATGTATATATGTATACATCGGAGCGTTCCCTGACACTCCTTGTTACTCCTCTTGTCTTCACCCTCTCCTCCCGGTCAGGGCCTGCCTCCACCTTGCCTGCAGTGGACTGGCAGGAGGTCAGCCTCCACCTTGCCTGCAGTGGACTGGCAGGAGGTCAGCCTCCACCTTGCCTGCAGTGGACTGGCAGGAGGTCAGCATCAGACCAGTCCCAAGCAGCTCCTAAAGGGAGCAGCTGTCAACTAGCAGCACGTATAGTTCGAGCACCGAGGGCAACACTGTGGCACGTCGAGGTCAGAAGGAATCAATCAGTCCGGAACCGACCGACAGCACAGTTGGAGGAGAAACTGTCAAGTTTCAGGCCTCCTAATGAGATATCAGCATTACATGCCTGGAAATCTGAACTATATGCCATGGCCTGGCTGTTTCAGGAAAAGCAGTTTATCATAAATACAAATTCTGACTCTTAAATGAAGGCACATTGCTTCTGTAAATAGTTTATTTTTGTTATATTTATGGTAAATACTATATACAAAAAAAATTGAATATCAAGAAAAAGTTCAGTATATTTTTTGTGATTATTATGGTTTACAGATTATGGAAACTCAACATTCAGTGTCTCTGAAAATTAACATATTGTTAAAGAAAATTGCTAAAACTTGACGGATGTTCAAAAGACAGTCATTGACACCCTCCATATAGAGTAAGCAACAATTGTCAAGAAGTTGGTTCTTCACAGAGCACTGTATTCAAATATATTCATAGAAAGTTAAGAGGAAGGAAAAATTGTGGTAGGAAAAGGTGCACCAGCAACAGGGATAACCTCAACCTTGAGATTGAAGTCACCACATCAAGATTTACTACACACATGAATCCTGCACATAGGCTACAGATGTTGCATTTCTGTGCCAACCCACTCCTGAACCACAAGGAACTTTTATCAAAAGCGTTTTACCTGGGCTAAGAAAACGCAAAAAAAGAGAGAAAGTTTTCTATTTCATTTGGAAATCAAGGTCCCAAAGTCTGGAGGAAGAGTAGAAAAGCACAGAATCCAAGTTGCTTGAAGTCCAGTGTGAAGTTTCCACAGCCAGTGATGATGTGGGGTGCCATGTAATCTGCTGATATTGGCCCACTGCGTTTTCTGAAGTCTTCAGTCAACACGGCCATCTATCAGGATATGTTACAACACTCCATAGTTCTTTCTGCTGGCAATTTTTATAGAGATGCTGATTTCATTTTCCATCAGGACTTGGCACCTGCCCACACTCCCAGAAGTACCAACAGCTGGTTCAGTGACCATGGCGTTACGGTACTTGATTGGCCAGCAAAACTGCCTGATGTGAACCCCATAGAGAATCTGGGAAATATTGTCAAGAGGAAGATGAGAGACACCGGACCCAACAATGTAGATAACCTGAAGGCCACAATCGAAACAACCTGGGGTTCCATTACACCTCAGCAGAACCACATGCTGATCACCTCCATGCTATACACTGATGTACTAGTTCCTGCAAAAGGAGCCCCAACCAGGTACTGAATGCATAGAAATGACTATGCATTTCAGGAGCCTGACATTTTGGTTTAAAATATGATTTTTTAAAATTGATCCTATGTAATATTCTAATTTTCTGAGACCACAGAATTTTGGGTTGTCGGTATCTGTAAGACACAACAACCAAAATTCTAAGCAGGAATGACTTGAAAGGTTTCCTTCTAATTGTAATGAACCTCTATAACACATGAGTTTCCCTTTTTGAAATGAGAGACAAAAAAGTTATTGAACTTATTGATGATATTCAACATTTTTGAGCTGTACCTATACTTTGCTAACAAAGTGATGAAAATGTCATCCAAAAATCAGAGGGGACAAAAATAGCTTATTATTTTCAAAGCCTAGGAATATCCTCTCTTTAATGGTTTAGTCAACAAAATAAAAACAATTAGATTTTAAAATCTGAAAGGTCACCTGAAATGCAGAATTATGCTGTTTAGAAATATGAACATGTCATAATCTTTAGTCTGGATTACAACTTTTAATTTCTTTGCTTTATTTTGCCCTTGTTATGTAATGTTTTTTTGTTTGTTTATTGTGTTATGTTTTTATCATGTAAAGCACTTTTTACTGCCTTGATGCTGAAATGAGCTATACAATTAAACTTGACTTGACCTAAAAGTAATCCTGTATCTGTCCCTGACATCAGCTTTCTCTTATTTTTGAGTAGCAAGGTCTTTGAGAGTTTTCTTGCAAAAACTATTTAAATTTAACTTCAAACATGTGGTCTAACATCAAGCTCATTTAAGTATGCTGAAGAGTTAGTAGTTTAAACATTCGCTTTTGAGTTGTGAGGCAGCTATGCAAGTCCAAACCATTGCATATCTTCCACTACATTTCATACCTGTTATTATCTTATCTTTTGACTCTTTGAGATTTTGGATAAAACGGCAGATTATTAGTTTTCTTAAAAATATATATATTGGGTTACTGAAGGAGAGGCTTCCCAGGGGTACCACACATGCAAAAGCTATACAGAGCTTATTTCAAGTTTAAAAAAAATAGAAGGCAAAAACATACCCTTTAGCAGGAGCAGATTGAATTTAACTTAAGCCTTAATAAATATTTTATTTTTCCTGCAATGCCAAGATTTAATTTGAGGGCCCCAGCCATGACAGCTATTTCTCCTCGAACTGTTATGGCGGTCAGTTTCAGAGTGAGGGATTTCTTCTGACCTCAGATGGTCTCAGAGCTTCCCTCGATACTCAAACTGTCCACATCACTTGTGTAATGTACTTATTCTACAATATGATTAAGAAGCTAAAACTAGCGTTGTCCAATGCAACAGTCCAGTTAATCCACATATTTATTTACTAATGAAGCAGACACATAGTGGGTTACTCTGACATTGAAGGGTGGGAGGCACCACCTCTCTTTGCTAAAGTGGCTTAGCCCTGAGTTAATTGCACATGAAATTTTGATGCGTATTATAATTCCATATATACGCATATAATATTTTATGAGTTGTTTGCGTGCTTTACATGCATCAAAGTCACGTGAAAGTTTACACATATTTGAGCTGGGAGGTCTTCCATATCAGTGGGCGTGTCTAACTCTGATGATTGGTCTGAAAAGGACTTGCAGTGAAGTTAGCAAGTCCCATTTTTACTGTACCTGACATTAACATGAATTTTGCCATTGAAATATTTACCTTTGTCTTTCTTTGTTTGTTTTGTGTTTCAAATGTTATTTTTAAGTTGTAGAAATAATAATGTAATGATTTGTCTATTTATTTGATTGTGTTACTTTTGGCCTTCCAATCCAGTAGAGGCTCACATGGGTTTCCTTCATCCCTGCTGTTCTCTTTCAATTTCTAATTCATCAGCCAATTCTGCCCTCTGCAGGACAGAGAAATGTTGTGCATTGGATTTCAATCTATGACAGAACCCTGATTTAATTGTGTAATTTAATTTACATTTGGCGACTGATAAATAAAAAGAATTAAATATAGCTAATTGTCCAGTTAATATACCGCTAAGATCTTCCAATCTAATGATGTTCCCCTCAAACATTGTACTGCTTGAACATATTTATTTAAAACAAATCCTGCACATGTAAATGTAATATATATTATTCCTTGTAAAATGAACAAAAAAAAAAGTAAATGAGATTTTTTCAGAGCAGACCGAAAGAAAGCTTTTACAGCTCTTTGCAGAGGTGTCAAAAATTAATAGATGTGTTCACCCTCCATTTGTCATCCGAGTGGAGGTGTTGAGAAACGAGTTTATCAGAAAATCCAAATTAAAATGGAAACAAATTTTTTGTGAAGAGGTGTAATCATGCTCAGACACTCAGGCATGGATCAAAGCAGTGGTGAGACTGGGGAGCAGCAGATGAAAGAGGTACACATTAAGCTGTTTACTGTGGTGACATGAAAAGGTGTTTTAGCTCCACATTCTGCCTAATGAGAGACAGAGACGAAGGGTTATCTTTTTAGATATTCAGTTGCAAGTTCACAGCATTTTACATCTTGGCTTGACATCAAAAGAAAGCTTCATTTTCTTCCACCAAGGTGATGTGAGAAAAAAGTGAAGTCCCTGTAGATTAAATTAGCATTTAACTTCTTCGGAGAGCTAATTTGCAGTTGGACACTAACTAGATGAAGTGAAGCTCAGGGCCTTTGCAATTCTGCTGCATTATTTTGACCAACCAGGAAGAGTACCGGGAACCAAAGAACCTATTAGCTTGTAGAGAAGTTACACTTTTTGACAGAAAAAAGTATCTTTGTGTGTCATCTAGCATTTATAGACATGTATTTTGGAGAAAAGTTCCATTTGTATCCTAGTTTTGCATCATTATCAGAAGAGGTGAGTCAATATTTGGTTAGCAGGAAAAAAAAACTATATTTCTACAAAACACCATCAGTCAGTTTAATGTAAACCTTGACATATTTCTCATATTAACCATTCAATTTATTATTTAATACTAACAGTTTGCAGTTTGAGTCAGATGTTTATGTTTGCTCAACATTGACATGAATGCTGTATAGTTTTTTGGACTTTAATGCCTTTAAACTGTTCAGGGAAGAATAATCATACAACATTCAATTGCAGTGATTCTTAGAAATGTGAACTGGGTGCACAAGATAAAATTTAATGAGGATTTCTCTAATTTACACAAGTTAAAATTTAGGTTTCATTTAGGTTCAAATGCACATTATGACTGAGACTGCAGCTCTTAATTATTAAAACCATCCTAATGCCAACTGAAAGTAGAAAAAGAAGCAAGATGCAACAAAGTTTTAAGGTAAAAGATTGAAATGTTGGAGAGAAGGCAAACTTGGATTTCCACTTTAAAAATCACTAAACCCCTATAATACTGTCTTTATTATATATGATAGACATCACTATTGAGATCTTTTCAAATTAAACCAATAAAGAAGGAGAAAAGAAATATTTGTGTAAATCAAGATGATGTTTTGGGACAATTTTAAAACCCAAGAGAAGGAAGTCAGTGCATACAACTTTAATGTAAAAAGGGAAGAAGAGTGTATGTGTGCCTGGTTCTAAAGAACTACAAAAAAAAAAATAATAATAATAATAGAAATAACTAGCACTCCAACATATTATTGAAGTTTAATATGGGCAAAAATTGGACACATTTTGACTACATGCTGTTGTCAGCTTTTTACAGATCTCAGGCAAACAATGATTCTATATTGAGATTTAAGGGCATCTAAGCCAATCAGAAACAAGCTGGGTTATCAGCCCAAAGAAAAAAACATCTGTGAGAAACGGGTACAATCAGTGGTATATAAATGCATAAAATCACAAACTTCAAAAACAGTTTAACACCAATTCCTCATTCAGTCCTTCAGGGTTTACTGTCTGTAAGGAGTAGATCCAAAATGCTTACCTTTGTAGCAAAGGTTTAACTCTATCGCCTCCTTTTTTCTTAAACTTGAAGAAAATTTTGGAGTGCTTGTTATCACTACTTTTTTTATTTTTTACAGTTTTAAGACCCTTTAAAAACTTTGATAAGGGCTATACAATAAATATATGGTAAATGTGTCACAATTGCAGTACAAGTTACACAATATGCATCACACAAAGAACTGCCTGAGTTACAGTGAATTTTTGCCAGTTATTTAAGAACCATGCATTCAGGCGCTCCATGACTAACATTTTTGATGACAGATGTTCAAGTAGCGTAAAAAGTTGTTGAAGGTATAAAGGTGGTAATGTGGTAAAGTCATTAAGTAACAACAAATAAGTTGCCAAAACAGCAGATGTCAACCAGAAGCAACTTTAAAAAAAAAAAAAAAAAAAAAGTTGCTGTTGAGAGATAATGAGTTATATCATTTTTTCAGGAGATGGATAAACTACCCATTATTTGTGGTCTCTGTTTGCTATGAACCCAAAGACGAAATGGATTAATACTTTTTAATTATTTGTTCATTTATCACAAGTCTTATCGTTATCACAATATTCACAAATAATCTTGCATATCACATATTTTTCTTAACATTGTGCTTCCCTAACTAACACAGTTCCAACAATCAGGTAATTTTGGTTGAACTACACTTTATGTGGCTGCCAGCAATTCAGTTCCTTTAACGTAAATGTTAGACTGAAATTAGTGCAAAAATAGTTCAAAAATGGAGCTCATGTGATCTGCTGGTTTGGGAGCATTGTATATGTTATGATATTACCACTATAAAAATCCATCCATCCATTGTCTGTACCTGCTAATCCTTACAGGGACGTAGAAGGCTGGTGCCTATCTCCATTGGGGCAGTGCATCACAGGGCAAACAACCTTGCACACACACACACACCGAAGGGCAATTTAGAGAGTCCAATTAACCTATGTTTTTGGATGGTGGGAGGAAGTACTGATAGTTAACCCAGGCATACATGGGGGAGAATATGCAAACTCCATGCAGAAAGACCAAAGACCAGGATTCGAACCTAGGATCTTACTGCAAGGCAACAGTGCTAACAACTGCTCCACTGTACAGCCCATCATAAAAGTCATGATTTTAAAAAAGTCCAAAAGAATATGAAGCTTCTTTTCCATGCAAAGGTGAAGTTATGCAACTCGCATTTTTTTTTTTTTTTTTTTTTTTTTTTTTTACATGATTGTGAAGTAATCAGCAAAAAAGTTCAGGATGAATAAAGTAGATTAAGCCCTTGGACTAAAAATGAGGAATCCAAGTGTGACTCTTGCAACATTTCATTGTACTTCAGAAATATTTTAATAGATTCTTAACCAAAAAACAAATTTCAGTTACATTCACTCCCCCTTTTAATAACATTTGGACAGGAAGCAAGGAAGTGTGTCTGGTTTACTATTTCTATGTTTCAACAATGCTTCTAGAAATAAATCTTTTACTTTAGGAAAGGCTGTTTATTTACCTTTTAAAACTGTGGCACATTTATAAGCAAAATGCGTTTGTGGGCTGACAAGCAAAACTGAGTGAAGTCGGTACTTTTTGTGTGATGCATAAATGATGAAAAGAATATATATATTTGTCCAGACTCTTTTTAGTCTCTTACATAATGCTGCAGAGTGAGATGTTGTAATCGTCCCAGGATGTTGTCTTTGTAAACAAATGGTGCTGAAGGCTGAAGGGAATATACCACATGCTCTACAGCTGGCTCTACTGTAGAAAAGAAATATTGTCACAACACAGGTGATAAACCCAATGTACAAATTAAATAAATAAGGCCTCAACATGTTCTCAAGTCTCCACATTTCTTTCTGCCCAGCCAAGTTGAGATCTTAAGCATAAAACCACTACTACACCACAGTGAAAACAGATGGATCAAATAGTCCTTGTCCTTTACTTGGACTGCTCACTGTTATTGGAAAAATCTGAGTAAGAATTACCAATTCTGGCCGGCTTTCAGGAAAACAAACAGGCTCAGAAGTGATTTTCCATTTTACAGGCTGTTTATGTCTTGCAAATTCCTTATACAGAGGAGCGGCATGGCAGCTTTCATGTTTTAAAGGCCCAGGGTGACCGCAGCCCTTTGTGGCCGAGGCACTTTTCCAGTACTAATGACATACAGTCACACAAAACTCTGGCAGCGGCGTACAACTGAGGCTGCCTGCCCGTTGTGTAATTAGTCTACCACTAAGTCCCAGTCTGGGGAAATATTCACAACCACATTAGACGCAGACTGAGCTCGGAGCAGATGGATACGCTCTGGAGGAGTCATATGTAACACAAATGGCTTTCATCAGCAAGATAAACTGATAACACTCGATGTCTAATAAGACCAAGCTGTTTAGGGTCCCTGTAAGATTTTCTTTCAAGTTTGCTGCCTGGTTGGGTTACCAGTCTTTTTTATTGACATGACATATCCCAAACAATATCAACATCTTTCTCCAGAAACACTGGATCAGCTGCTTCTGTTAGAAGACAACCAATCAAATAAGTCGGAAAACAAAGCAACTCCAGAATTAGGGAAAAGACCAACAAACAAATGCATGTTTGAGGGTAAATTAGTATGATAATCCTGCCATCTGGTGGTTCAAGTAGAAACTGGCAAAAACTTTATTGATAGGAGGGCTTTTGAAAGCAAAACCTGCTGTAAAACAGAGGATAAGTTGACTATGTGAAAACAAATGACTGGAAAAATGATTTCATGTGGCAATAAACAGTAAAAGCCTCTGCACCAGAATCTGCAGATCTGCAAAGAGTTGCACTCACTGATCTATAGTTTATCCCCATCAGAATGTGCTTCACTCTCATCGATCTCCCAGGGTCATTTTCCACAAACAAGCTCAATATCCCAAAAGATAGGTAATGTTGAAAAGAAACAATAAGCACTGGCTGATGAAATAAAGACGTAAGCAGGATTATGATCAGGTGACATGATGTGCAAACACGGCTATTGAGTGAATTTTATGAAGAAAACTCCAAAATTCTGCATGTCTGATTTTGCATGACCAGAAATATCTTTAATAAAGGTTTTAACTCTAAACAGCATTGCAACTCTTTGCTGGTGCATATTTGTCTAATTTGGAGTATTTTCAACTGTTGCACACCCATAAAAATAATCTGTCATAATGTGAACTTCATGTTAAAACTATTTAAGTAAACTTACCTTGGTAGATATTAATGCTCACATGTGAATATTTTTCCTTAAAGGCACTTTACAGCTAATAAACCATCATTTGCAATAATTTTAAAACTCAAGACATCTACGGGTACATCTTAAAAAATTAGAATATGGGGAAAAGGTTGAATATTTTTTGTCACTCTTTTCAAAAGCTGAATAGAGTTTATTCCTTTGGGAAAAAAAATATTTTTCTATCTATTTCAAAGGAAAAGTGATTAGGTGCAAAAGAGTTTAAAACCATATTTTTGCTTCTTTAGATAATGCTACTGCGATAAAAGATGAATTTATCTCAAGGCTTCTCACACATGCTCAGCAGCTGTGCTAATAAATCTGTTTCTTCTCTTTTGGCTTTTCCCTTCAGGGGTCGCCAAAGCGAATAATGTCTCCATTTAGTCCTATCGTCTGCATCCTCTATCCTCACCTCAACTAACTTCATGCCCTCATCTATAAATCTTTTTTTTTTTTTTTTTTTTTTTTTTTTTTTTTTTTTTTTTTTTTTTTTTTTTTTTTTTTTTTTTTTTTTTTTTGGTGTTCCTCTCACCCTCCTCCCCTGTGGCTCCAACGTCAGCATCCTTCCACTGATATGATCATTGTCTATGCTCTGAACATGTCCAAACCATCTCGGTCTGGCCTCACTGACTTTATCTCCAAAACATCTAACATAAAGTGTCCCTCTGGTGTATTCATTACTGAGCCTATCCATCCTTGTCACTCACAAAGAGAACCTCAACATCTTGACCTCTGCAACCTCCAGTTCTACCTCCTGTCTGTAAACAATACAATATTCTGGTGCACTGGGATTAATCCTCAGTCGGTTTTAGAAATTTAAGATGTGGGTTGTTTCTGCAAAGCTGTTTTAAACAGTAACAGGAGATTAAAAAAAAAAAAAAAAAAAAAAAAAAAAAAAAAAAAGCTAAAAACCCTCCATCACACTTGAACAAGTGTAATAAGTGGTGTCTGTTTTGTGCAAACAATGCATTATATGTCTCTCTCTGAATGATGACAGCACTAAAAGGCTCTTTGTCACTCGGTTTACATGACAGCCCAAACACCAGAGGGTGGCCGGACCTGTGTTATGTTTAGGATTAACTGTGGCAGTAATGCAAGAGGAACAAGGAGCAGGTAAGTGTGTTTCCAGAGGAGGCCCCGGTACGTGTCACTCTTCCTTATGGTGTTTTCATTTTAGGCTGTCAGGGTGCTGTGAAGTGAGAACTCTCCAGTAAAAACACATCTGCTTCTAGTTAGGGCTGGGGAAACTTGGATTAAACAAATTCTTAAAAAAAAAAAAAAAAAATCAGGATTGTTCTTGCCATAACAAATGCAAGCGTCTGACAGATGAAGCCACAAATCAGCCTCAAACTAATATTTGGTTTCTCTCTTTTTCATGGCATGAAGTCACAACAGTGGAAAAGAACTCGGCTGGAAGCAAAGAGGAGAAAGGACTTGGCTTCAAAAAAATACACCATACTCTTGGAGACAAAAAAAAAAAAACACACAGAGAAGATGCAGCACATGATTTCCATCAGCCCATAAGTTAGATGTTTGCAGATCTGTGGTACTGTGGTAAAAGCCATCAGAGCAGGATGACAGATATTAAAGTTTATGCTTCTCATAACAGACCTTTTACCTGTGAAACATGCCAGGTCAGGTTGTTTGAAAATCTTCCACTGAGTGTTTTAATTACGAATAATTCATTCCATTCATAATTATATTCAGCATATGTGGAAATGGAATTTCAACAAGTCACTGATTTATTAAAGCCCGATTTACTCAAGCTAGTTAGTTTAAAAGTCAGGACTTATGACAATGGCATCGCATAAGATCCTAATAATATACACTGAAGATTAGTTTGTCACATTGCTAAAACAAAGTGGCAAGAATATGGTATGTAATAATTTGTTCAGGAAAAAAAGGACTTCACTGGTCACAAAACTGTGGTTCACTAAAGTAAACAAACAGCATGATTCAATCCTCAGTGTTAAGCAAACGAGTGAAGACATTAATCTGCCAATACAGGTTATGGTTTTTTTATACCAGAGATTGAAAACCATAGTCTATATTTCATGCCCAGGAAAGGACAGGTGTTACTAACAGTAATGACGTCCGTTTTATTCAGCAAGGAATAGCAAAGAGACACCAAACAAAGTGGTAAAGAATGAAAGACTTTTATTAGAAAATAACTGCTTGCAGGACATTTGTAACCAGCATCTGTTTCAAGTCAGGAAACAGAAGAAAAAAAAAAAAATGGTGCTGTCCAAATTTCAGAATTATCATTAGACAAAAAAACAAAACAAAGGAAACATAAAAGTGGTAATCAAAAACCAATACAATGGGGGGAAAAAAGTGTTCTCAGCAGCATTCCTCATGAAAAACTTCATTCACACATTTTGCCATGATTCTTCTGAGATAACCAAAAATATTTTTACAAAATCTGTGCCTCAAATGTTGAAATAACATTCTTTCAACCGATAAGAGTATCCTTTCTAACCTTTAACACACATAGGTTTCAGGCCTAAATAACAAAGCAAACTTAGACCGCCTTGCGATGATACTCTGGAGGGGCAACCTCATAGTCGCTTGCATTGAAGAGTGACGCAGAGTTCTTAACGAGATACCTGAGAAAGGGACAAACACTCGTTTCTGTAACAGATTCTTCATTTTTAGGCTTGCTGAAACAGTCAGGAACCCTTACTTGAGAAAGTCTTGTAGATAACTGAGAAGCAGTGCGAGACTCTTCTCATCCAGGGGAGTGTATGCCAGCATGGCCCCAATTCTCACTGTCAAAACACAACAACACGGGACCTTTAAATAGACTCCTATAAGGAGGTCCACAAGACAACAAAATAATAATTAAAGTTTGAGTCAAATGGATAACATTTTATTAACATTGAAGAAAAATGCAGCATTTATGAAGTATACATTACATGAAAGGTGTTAACTAAAATATGCCTTACATTCACAAAAAAAGGTTTTGGAATAATAAGTATGTTTCTGTAAATTTTATGGTTTTATGCTGCGACACATGAATTTATCTGTTCGCCCCACCCAGCAGTCAGTGGGGAGGGTTGCTGTGCAGGTCAACCATTCAAATGTTTGGGTCTTCACACTGACAGTCTAAATGAGTTCATATTTCACAGTAGCACAAAAAACTCAAAAACAGCTGAAATAAATACATACTGCTTTCAAAATAACTTACAGGTTTTAATTACATTTCATTTAGGACTGAGCACTATAAAGCCATTAAAACAATTAGACATGCAAGTATTTAACTTTTAAAATGACATACATACATAATTATTCAATGATTTCTTTATTGCTTAAATTGGGGCACCTCTGACATTCGATCAGCTTTTTAAAATTAAGAAGCATTTTTTCAGAAAGCAGATTTTTCCAAAAGCTTTTTTCTTTACTATTTAAACTAACATAATACCTAGTTATTTTGTTTCTTCTCACAATCTATCAACCAACTGAAGGAGACAAGTGAGCCTCAAAGCATTTGAAGCTTCTGCATAAATTATTGTTATTGTGCACTGCTGCTATTCACAACTATTTTCTATGAAGATGCTTTTTGTTGGGTAAATTACCCAAAAATGTGCGTCTTTACCAAAAAGTCTGAGTAGGTGAGGAGCGCCGTAGATCTGAGACATTGCTGTGTCGGGGTGGTTCGCCAGGATGTCTGCGTACTGAGGCCGCTCAAATTTGTAGAGAAGCTGCGTCCCCAGCATGACGTTGAAATATTCACGGATACCAGCGACCACCTCATTCACAGCAAACTCCCTGAGTAATGATGGAGAAGGAATGACACTGGTGAAGGCATATTTTTACATATTTTGTCTTGGCATTTCTGGTGCTGGCTATAAAACAAACAAACAAACAATAAATAAATAAGATGACGGCATCTTTTTACTTGCTGTCAGAGTTTCCTCTTGATTTCTTGTAGTTTCCATAGTCTTCGAGGACAGCGTCTACGTTTTTTTTGGCTGGAAGGTGAAAAAGCTGAAGACAAACAAAACGAAACGGCAACGTTGCAAACATCTCTGTGTGGGTTACTAACTTGACATCCCTGAAAGTTCCCAGAAAAAGTGATTAGATTCAACCTACACACCAACGGGTTGTTTGAGACGGATGGCAGGATAAAACGTTTTCTGCCCTACCTTTCCAAACCTAAATAAGTACAGTTTGCTAAACTCTACTGGGACTTTAACTACAACGGTTCAATTTTGCCAGATTGATCTTTATGGCACATGTGGAAAACGATCTAATTTCCACTGTTGGGCACGGTGAAGGATCTATGATTCTATGGGTTTGTCTCTCTACCACAACCCTTGGAGCTTTGTTACAGAGCCTGGAATCATGAACTTTTAAAGTAGCAGGACATTTTAAATAAGAAACCTGACAGACTCCACAGGTGAGATGGAAATAGGTCGTCATTCAGCAGAATGATGACCCAACACACATGACCAAATTAACACGGGTCTGGTACTGATTTCGTGAGGTGTACTAAATTAAATGATTCATTTATTTTAAGGCTTTTTACACCTGTTTATCAAGTGCATCAAAGGTGTGGAGGGCACTCTATACAGCATGTAAACATGAAGAAAAAAACTGTTGATAAGTTACCTGTTTTTGACGCGTAATCAGATCCCAGTCATCCACAAGCCACGGTTTAAGCTCCTCTGGGATTTTTACCTTAACTTCCACTCGGTTTATAAATGTTTCCTCCTAAGCAGAAAGAGACAGAAAACACTGTTTCGTCCGTGCCTTTTACATGCACGATGTCCTTTAAGGATCAGAAATATTTCAAAAATCTGGGAGCCATTTTTAGGTTCTGAACACGGTTAAGCTCCAAGTGTGTCACTACATTCCTGGACGTACACTCTCAACAGTTGGGTCAACACGTGCTCTCTTCTTCCTTGGAGGATGGGTTGGATCTCCTCCTGAACTGGTCCCTTCTCCTGCTCCAGGAGCTGCAAAGATACAGATTTACACAACATGTCCAATCCAGGCATCAGTCAACTTTTTGAACTGTAATACTTTTTAGTATCTAAGAGTAAATCAACATATATATTTATACACACACACACTCACTCTTCTGTTTGTTCTTTTTGGTTTTCCTGAAAAAAAAAAAAAAGACATAAAAATCAAGTTTCATTAAACCTTACAACAGAAAAGGAAGACTAAAGAAAAAGAAAAAGCACCATGGCACAATCACTCACACATCATTTTTCTGCGATGCAGCAGGGATCTTCTTATTCGGTGCAGCTCCCCTCATTCTCCCTTCTACATAATGGTCTCTAAATTAAGAAAACAAAGGTTTTTGTTACTTAAGAACAAGCTGTTCTGATAAAATGGGTCAACTTTCTCGACAATTAAGGAGACAAAACAAAATGGATTAAACTGGCTGAAAAAGTTTGGATGGCTGACATCACAATGGACTTACTGATTGGCCCTCTGAAGCTCTTTCTGTTTCTGAAGATTACTGTCCACATACTTCAGCACTCTGCTCTCAGGAACCCATTCGTCCCAGCTGAAAGAGAAAATATTAGAAAACTCAAGCCAGTGTTAAAAATATACAAGTTTAGGTGTTTATTATCTGAGCTGAACACTCACTTCTTATTCCAACCACTGTAATGAATGAAGTATTTGATCTGTTTGTCCTTGATATTAATCTTTACACACTGCAAAGAGAAGTACCAGTTACTGTCAATATTATAAAAGCATCAAGAGGGTGTTTCGAAGGATAGGTTAACTAAGGTGTCCCACCTTAGCTTCGTAGAGCAATGGCCCATGAAAACACAGCACTCTTTCACCTGCATTGGAAATCAGACAAATAAGTTCAACTAAATAAGCTTCACACAGACATGTACAGAAAACCATGAAAGCAAAGGACATTTTTTGAAGCCTAACAAACATTTTTGTTTTCTTATGACCCTAAAAGTTACATTTCTAAGATAGCTTCTTTCTTCTGTTACATTTTTTGGTTTCTAAAAGACAAGCAGCAACAAAAAAAAGAAAGGGGGAAAGTGACATACAAAATGTTAGTTTTTGCTCTTTCTGACTTTTTTATTTTTTTTTAATTTTTTTTTTTTTTTTTTTCTAACTCAAGCAAAAGAAACTGAACTGAGTCCAGAACATTTTGTCGTATGTTTGTGAACTCATGGAGGCTCTGGGACAAGTTGTCAAGTTGTGTCCCCATTTTATACCCACATGTTGCCATTGTGCCTCTTTCCATCTACATTTTGCATAAACAGTTTTGTACCCAATGTGTATCTGCTTATTTTTCTTTGTAGTATTTCTATGAATTATGTAGAAAAGTATATGTACTATTTTCTTTCATTTTGGCTGTTTAGCAAAATTGACTCTTCTAAAATATGACCCGTGATTAAACTAAAGAAAGACGTTTAAATAATAATCACATTTCCTTAAGGTAGTCAAAGAATAACTAATATTTATTGACATTTTTCTAAATCCTGCAAATAACTTCTAAGGCCATTCAGGGCTTCCGTACGCTGTGCTTAATCAGACAAATGCATTTATCTTGATTGCAGCTTTAACTCTGAAAAAATTGCTTGACACAGATTAATATCCTTCCAGGCTGGTATGAGGAGGAGAAGGATTACAGAAAGTCATCCAACAAAACCAATGAGTCCTTGGCGGGTAGTTTTATGACTGCGAATTCTGGAGATCCAAATAAGCTTGGCGTGAGTAACTCAGTTAGCGTTTCCATTAAAAAGCTGTAATACTTTGTGTCTGCACAGGGATTTAAAATACCAACACCAGACAATGGTCATGAAGAATAAAGTTAGCAAGGACTGAGCTAACGGTTAGCTTAGTAAAACTGACAGAGATGGGCGGTGAAGTCTCTCAGTAGCTAACGCCGTCTGAATTAAGTCGAAACTATCTCTAAAATTAACACAACGTACTCTATATTAGAAGCTTCAGGGAAGACATGGAAACACGGCTGAAACTACCAAATCTAATTAATAACAACCCGTTTTGTCTTTATTACCACAACAATGACGGCTAACCGCTCCATCTGCAACAACTGGAATATTCGGGAGCTTTAAAACGGCCGGAAACACACAGAGAACAATGCAACAAAGAAACAACCCCGTACCTTCTTGAAATTTAGGTTTCGGGTCCTGTTTCGGCGCCATTCATGGATTAAGCTATCAAAATTTGGATAAAATCTTCAGGTCCCATTCCAGTCCACCGCGGCGCCGCTATCCAATGACGTCATTCTTCTTCTTCTTCTTTGGATGTTTTTGGTGGTTGGCAACTAGCCTAAGATACATTACCGCCACCTACTGGAAGTGTGAAACGGTAAATAAAAAGTATACATTAAAATGACGTTTAAAAACTAGATTTCTTTCCAAAGACCTGTTTTTTAAACATTTAACATATAAACCATACATAATTTATGGTGTCTTCCCCAGTAAACTGTTAAAAGTAAATTCAAGTTTTTCTTTATTAATCTGTGGAAATATTTTTGACTTTCTAAGCTGTATCTGCTACCCACCAATACTACGTCTTTAACGGTTTCTGGTTGTTGGAATAAGAACATAGTAAAGTTTGATGTTTACGTATTTTATAAAGCATGTCCTTCAAACTGTGTATCCTATTCTAAGTTGAGTAAATAAAATTTCTTCTTTCCTTAAAACAACCTATGTATTGTTGGGGCTCTTAGTTATCATTTGGCTAAAATAAGCTGTACTTTATTGATCCAAGAATTGGGACATTATTGTGCATCAGCAGCATGGCATACAGAAAACAGACAATATACTCAACATAAGTCAGAATGAAATACAAAATAAAATGTAAATTTCTATTCAGTAAAATAGTATCCAAAAATGTATACACATTTGTGCAAATGGAGCAAAATGTTGACTTCTTTATTTCCATCTATACCTACATAGCAGGAATCCACAAAAATGAAACAGAAAACCCTTTACTGTGTGTATATTACTCATTTACTTTTTACTTAACCCAGTACTGCCAGTGAAACAGACTGTCAGCACCATGGTTGACTGTTAAAATAGGCTAAGATTAAATTAATCAGTTAAGATTATAACAGTTATTATTATTATTTTTTTTTATTGCAGTACTTGACACATTTTTACTCCAACCTTTGATTTGAGCACATTTATTCAGTGAGAGAAAAAAAAAAATCCCATGGTAAGAAATAATTGTTTCTCTCAAAATCAATAGTGGCATAAATATCACTTCTCCCCAAAATCTCCACATTATAAATGTAACTGAAGAATTTGATTAATTTATACACCATTTTTAAAGAGATCAGGTTTTAGAAACCTATTAATTTTTAAAAACTTCCTGTTCTTTGAGGTATAAATATGCCAATATTGATGCCAATTTCTTTTAACCACTGGTCCCGATCCCTAAGCTGAAGGAGAACGGATGTTTATTCCGCTATCATGCACAGTGAAGATAATGGTAAGGGAAACATTTCCAAATCCCACAGTTAAGAGGAATCCAGGAAAGGGTGGCATCTTGGGAGCACTAATTCTCCATAACCAGCATTAGATGATATCTACATGCCAACCAGTTGTTTGGGAAGCATGGCATGCAAAAAAGGTCTTTCTGTCCTACCATCACAAACATAAACAGGTGGCATTTGCTAAGTGGGCTTTTAAATGGAACTGTGTGGTTTGGCTTTGATATGAAACAAAAGGATAAATATGTGAAAAAGTGCCTCAAGCCCACTGTTCGGTATGGTTGAGGTTCTGTAATGCTGTGGGACTTTCTCTCTTCTAAGGAGCCTGGAACCAAGTTCTATTAGAAATACATGGAAGTTCAAAATAACATCTGATGGAAACTGTATACTGTCAAGATACTGAAACTAAGATATCATTTGGTCTTTCAACAGTATAATGATCCAAACTATATGGACAAACAAAAATGATCTACTAAAGACCAGATTTCTTGCATTGGTCACCTCAGTATCCAGAAATCTATCTTTAACAAAACCTTTGAAGTGAGTTGAAGAAAGCATCCTACCTCTTATAAGCCAGAACTCCGGAGAATCTATGCAAACAGAAATGTTTCACTATTGTTAAATGAGAAGACAAGGTGCTACCCTGACATGCTATTGCAATAAAACATGATTTTAAGGTTGCACATCTTTAGTTGTCCCATGTGTCCCTCACTATAACACTAGAAAAAAAACAAAGTGGTGAACATTAAGGTTTTGCTAAGAACTAATTTAGGTTTGGTGTTAAATTTTAACAACCTTTACTCCCATCCAATGTTAAGACGCCTCTTACAGACCTTTATCCGGCAGCTATAGCCAAAAATAGGAATTACAATCAATATGTCAGACAACCAATTGTTTTGACTTGTGTGAACTTTTTAATAACTATGTAAAATTTTCTGTAATGCCTCATGTAACTGAGGAACCTTTAGAGAACGACAAAGCCTGCAAAGACGGATTTCTGCTATAGGCTTAAATCCTTACCAATGTCAATCAGCACAGTAGACCTCATCTCCTTTCAAAATGATCAAAGCGTCTATTGAGTTATTGACATCATCTTATAGCAAAACAGACAGAAACTAAAAATGTTACAATGCATGTCAAGCAACAGTGATATTTTTAAATAGCAATAATTATATAATTACAAAAGAAATATCACATACAATGACAGCAATGCATATTCACGAATCAAACCAATGCAGAAAGTATATATATGATAATAAATAAACCTAATTATACAGACAAGTCAAGGAAAAGCAACAAAAAGGGAGGCATTCATAATGATTTTAAAGTTGATTTATCTCTGGGCCAAAATGTGTATTGTGATTCACTCAAAGCCTAAACTATCACAGTAATCTTGAAGGCTGTTGCAAAAACATTAAACACTCCAAAAAAAAAAAAAAAAAAAAAAAAAAAAAAAAAAAAAAAAGAGACTATGTATCCTGTGGCCTCACTACAGAATCGCATAGCACTCAGGTAGGTGAGCTTGCAGGTAAACCAGCAGACACAGAAAGCTGAAGACGACTAACTGGGAACTGTAACGCTTGACTGCTCCACATAGACTCAATGCACAAAAACAAAAGAAAACAAGTGCTATAATAAAACATCAACATAATGAAATGTAATTAACTTACTTAAACTCAAAAACAAAAACAGTTATAGCCTTTCAAATTGACTAGAAACTAGCCATGTCTTGTATGTGGAGCAGAAATTTTGTCAGCTGGTCACTTCTGTCTAGTTTTCTATTAAGTTTTGAGTAATACACAAAATAAACAGTTATACATTAAAGAAAAATGCTAACTTTTGCAAGTATTTGAGATATATATATATATATAGATATATATATATACCATATATAAAGGTCCAATCGTGGGTGCTTGCTGGACCAGTGCCCTTCATTCACACACTAAACAGCCTCATCAACCTGACTTTCTCCCAATTAACATGTATATTACGTAGAGTCTGAGCAATAAAACATGGTTCACTGTTCTTTGATTCGACTAAGATGAGCAAGAAGAGAAAGAGCGCAGTAATGACAAACACAAGGATCTCTCCTGCATTTCTAGTGGCAACAGTTCCAAGAGGCATAGGAATGCTTCTTTTAAAAATAGCACACACCTAATATAACTTACATCATAAATAATTATTTAAAAATAACAACCACAGCATGAATGTGTTAAGAGAAAATAAATGTACAATGATGGCAAAAAAAAAAATGGCCAATCTTTCTGCTGTCAAAACATTATGACAAAGATGACACCATTTAGAACATAAAGTGCTACACATTTTCCCGTGTTGCTGAGGCTCACCTTTCATCAACAACAAGCCTGTTTTCTTTATATTCTAAACATGTCCCATTTGGTGTTGACTGCCTGGGGACTGTGCATGTATGCTGAAATAATGCCGTTGACATAAAATATTGAAACAAACTGTAAAAACCAGGTACAAAAGCTACAATATAATCAAAAGACCACATGAAGAGGTGTGGAAAAAGTCTTCAGTATTCACACAAAAATATCAACGGAAGTAACGCACTGGACAAGAAGCGTCCCAAGTTTATATACATATAAGTAAAATTGAAAATAGATTTTTCCTCTCTGTACATAGCACTGTATTCTTTCATCTTCCACTTTTAATATTTACAAAGAACTCCTGTTCGAGGTCTCCCTTGTGCTTCAGTTCGGTGTGGATCTAGTCAAGAGAGATAACGTCAGATAAGGAGCCGTAAATGGCTGCCGCCGCCGCCGCTTCCATGGAGGACCGTGACAATCCTGAAAGGCCGTGGCTGTCTCTTTCCTTTTCGCGTTCCCGTAGACTGCTGGAAGACACCAAACTGCTGGTGCTGCCGCTGTTGCTGCCTCCGTTGGTGGTTGCCAGTGTGCTGCCCCCGGGGGTGGCCGACTGCTCTCGTAGCATCTGGGAGGAGCTGTAGGGCAGGAAGCGGTTGAGGAGCAGGTCGTGGTCCTCTGGCGCAGAAGCTGATGCAGCCGCTGCAGCAGCCATCACCATGTTGTAATGCTTTCAAGACACAGAGGAGTCACTGTTAGTCAACAGCAGCAGAGTGATGCCCAACCCTGTCTTTAAGTTTGAGGGTTGGAGTCACACCATGTTTTAGTGGGTTTGACTCAATATGCTGTTTCAACAAATTGTACCCTTTGACATAGCCGCATGTTGCCACTTCATCTCTTACTACACCATTTCATGCCTACAAACAAACCGTTTCATAACTATGCTCTGACATTGCTGTGAAAAGGTTTTTGCCTTTGAGATTTCTTTTGTTTTTTGACTGAAGTTAAATGTCTCAGGTCAAAAAAGTTTCAATATTAAACAAAGACAACTACAGTAAATACTACAACTTTGATTTTTATGGGAAAAAAAGCTTTACAAACCAACCTGGACCTCTATGAAAAAAAATAATACGTCCCTGGATTTAAATCTGACTAAGATGCTGTAGCATGACTTCAAACATCCTCTGAAAACCTCCAATGTAGCTAAACTGCAACAACTCTGCAGAGTAGTGAACCAAAATTCCTCCACAGTGATGTAAAAGGCTCATTTTCCAGGTGTAGCGAACATCTGATGGCAGCTCTTTCCATCAAGTCAGGCTCAACCACTTATTAGATTTACAGAGAAATTACTTTTTCACAGTCCTGTAACGCATTAAATGTCAGTTATTTTTTCTATTATTAAATATCAAACTGAATTATAGAGCTTAATAGTCATAAAAATACTTCACATATTGTTTTTGTGTAGAAACAAATTATATCCTCTTTTCATTTATCTATATATTAATTTCTTTCCATTACTGTTTGGAGCAGTTTACTCTAATATAGGGTTACCCAAGTCCAGTCCTGGAGAGCTATTATCCTGCAACTTTTAAGTGCACCCCTCCTCCAGCACACCTGTATCTGATGTCCAAAATCCCATTCCCAGTCAGTCAGCTCTGCAGAGACCTGCCAATGAGCCATTCATTTGATTCAGGTGTGTTTGAGCACGGATGCATCTAAGAGTTTTATAATAGTAGCGCTCAAGGATTAAAGTTGGACATCCCATTATAATGAAATTTTGTGATCCCTAAATGAAATACCTAAAAACAATCTCCTGCTGGTTGATATTATTTAATGGACAAGCAACCTTATGTGCTTAGAGTAGTCTATGAGTAGAAACATTTTTTTTTTTTTTCCAATTAATCAATATTGAAAGCAAGTCTAAAAAGTCCTATTGATGGGTACAAACCAACAAAATATATAAAACGTACCAATGCTACAAAATGGCGAAGGGATAAAATGACCAGGAGTGAAACTTTTACTTTGCAATTTGCTCTTTACAAAAGAACTTGAAAAAATATTAATTTATTATCATGAAATATTTTAAAGCATATATCTGACAGCATAAAGTAAATCTCTTTGCTTTTAACTGTTAACACCACTCAAGTAAAAATCCAGCGATGTAGAAGGAAGATTCATAAATAATTTACCTGATTGTCACTTTGGAGGAAGGAGAAAAAATTCAGATCTGTGAAAAGAATAAGAAATAAAACTTCATTCAGATTTTTAATAATATTCTGATTTAATCATCTTGAAAATTACTTGGAAATGTACTTTTTGGTTGTTTTTGATTAAGTGAGATTGGGGAAAGCATCTGGTTTACCAGGCAAATCATTTGTGTGATAATAGTGGCGGTAGTCCTGAATAAGAGGTGGCGGGGGAGGAATGTAGCTGCTCTCCACAGGGGGCATACTGGGAGCTCTGGCCACTGGTGAAGCTTGGCTGTGCAGGTTCAACACTCTGATCACAAACGATGCAGCACAAAACCAGAGACAAAAATAATGAGACAAAACCAACACCTATCACATGTGCATTTCAGTAAATCAAAAAAATCATTGTAAAGTTTAATTCTTTCAGTATATCAATTCTAAAAGCGAAACTAGATGCATGTCAGATTGGTATATGTACTAAAAACACTTTTTTTTATTGGTCCTATATATTATTCGACTCTTCCAATAAACTGAGATTTTGGGCTTCATAATCTAAAAGCCATAATCCTCAAAATTAAGTGAAATGACCACTTGAACTATGTCACTCTGTTTGCAATGGGTCTATCAAATACGTGAGGTTCACTTCTTGAACTCAATTACTAAAAGAAATTCATTCTTTGATGACCTAATTTTTGGGATGTGTTTCTAAATGAAAACTAATGAACCAATTTTGAAGCTTACCCTTTGTTTGGAGGTGGAGAGACTGGAGACAACGAGGGACAGACCCTTTTCGGAGGGGGCTCATCATCTTGCTCGTCTTCTGAGGAGCTATCCAGTGTCAAATCAATCACATCGACTTTCTTGTTGCTGTCATTAGACGACCCCCGTTTATGCTCATGAGAGTCTGTTCTCGACAAATCTACGCACAGAAAAAAACAGAAAAGAGAAAGAAAGGAAACTCACGCTGTGTTCACGGATCAATATTGAATTGGTTGTGAAACGCACGAGCTACACACCGCTGTCCACACCATTGTAGGAAGCAGACACCTCTTGCACCTCTTTCTTGGACTTCATGGGGGCCCAGCTTCCATCCTCCTTGAACTGGATTTCATCACAGTCAGAGCAGCTGTTCAAGATTTCCATGAACAACCTGTGAAAACAATCAACCTGTAAATACTACTGACACAAACTTCACGCTAAATGTTAACTTCCATCACAATTTAGATACTTTTCAATCAGTCATCAATCCAGACAAAACACACATTTATAAGTAGCGCTCCACAATACATTGAACTGTAATAGCCAGTGCAATATTGCTATATGCAACAGTGCAATCTCTACAGCCCAACAGAATGCAATATTTAGGAGGTTATTATACTTTGAGCACCATGCATTAACCTTCTATAAGGTAAATAATTTGACTGGTTGCAAGGATTGTAAAAACAAGACCATGATAGCATGTTTTTCTAAAATGATGCAACAACAGGCTACACAATGCTACACCTGCTTTAAATGTCTATAGACAGCAAAGTGCTTCATACATTATGAGGATCTTAATATCCTGCAATATTATTCCCCAGTTACAATTATCCTTTTCAAACAATCGACCAGGATGATGATTAAAAAAAATTAAGTTTTATAAAAGAAATAAGACAGTGTTCTAGTTGCAGCACTTTTTTAAATCAAACTTTAGAAGATTTGACATAAATTACAATCACGCTCACCCATCAATAATAAGATGTTCATACGGTGCCTTCTTATCACAAACCGGACACACCCAGGTCGGCTTCTTCTCGTTCATTTGGATATAAAGTGTAGCATCAAAGCACTGTAGGTGTGAACATGTCATTGATCGGCAAGGGATGGTCAGCCTCATCTTTCCCAGCTGTGAAAATGAAGACAAGAAAGCAGCAGTTAATATCTCCTCTTTTTTTACTATTTGTAAGACAGCAAAAATAATTTCCTTCTTAAATTAAACAGGCTACACAACCAAATTGAGCAGGATAGCATTGAAGAGTATTTACAGGACACAGTAGAGAAACTCGTAGACTGGTGGTTGCAATCTCACTCTCTGGATCTGCTGTCAGTTTCTCCTTGACTGTCAGATTGAAAAAGAGAAACAAAAAGGATAAACATGTATTCAACCATCCATATTTATCACAAGTGTATTTATGTAACCTTCAGTGAACAATAAAGTTAGATTAACATTTAGATAGATTAAAGCAACAAGCTCAGATCAGCTAAAATAATATAGTGGTATACATACATACTGTAATGTATGTATGTATACCACTATAAGCAAACAATAATTGTTGTTGACACCACTTTAAAAGGAACTACAGATCTTCAAAGCCACTGTGGAGACTGGATGGTTCAGTTTGACATTTACAAATAGAACTCTGTGCTGTGAAGAATATAAAAGATTGCTTGAATTCAATCATCTTTAATGTGTTCTTAAAATTCTGGTGGCTTTTTCTTTGAAGGTTTACAGAAGGGGTCTTTAAATTCAGGCATCAAGGGCCAGTGTCCTGCCATTTTTAGATGTGTCCCTGGTCCAACACAGGACAAATCAAATTGCTGAATTACCTCTTCAGTATGCAGTCAAGTTCCCCAGTCCTGCTAATGACCTGATTATTTGACTCAGGTGTGTTGAAGCAGGGAAGGAACTAAGGCTACGTTCACACAGCAGGCAAATGTGACCCAAATCCAATTTCTTAGCCCATATGCGACCCATATCCGATTTTTTTCATGGCAGCCTGAACAGCCCAATCCGAAACGTCCAACGCAGTATGCAGTGCTGTGTAAAGACTTAAAGGCTTGTGATGAACCTCAGAGTGCTCTTATACATTGCACCTGTAACATTCATAATCCAACATAAGCCTTTCTTGGCTTTTAAAACAAGACCAGAATTTGAAACTAAAGAAAAACTCTAAATTTCATAATCTATTCATATTCTTACTTGTTTGTAATGTGACAATGAGTCATCATTTGTTTTGTGTGCAGTGGTTCTTCTGGAGGACCTGCTAATGACCTGATTAGCCTTAATTTCAGCCCAAAACAAACAGAAGCTTTTGTGAAATGTTACATAACAACATATATATAAAAAGTTACAGGAAAAAGGGGAATTCTTTTATAAGAAAAATGAGAAACCTTTTAATAAGTGTCTTTAAAAAAAATTCACCTTTTTAGTTTAGTTCTACTAATCTCTTCCATTAACAGAAAATATACACAAGCTAATACAACCAGAAAGTGAGGTTAAATAAATCATAATTTGCTGTTCATATATGACTTCAAAGGAAGTTGTATCTATTACCCAATACGTTTCAATATTAAGTGAAGTGTTTACTTACTCAGGGCTCTTGAGTGGTCAGGGTTCCTAATTCCTTTGGCCCGTAGTCTTTGCAACAAAACTGCAGATGACTGCTGTCTTACCAAATACACTGCCATAGAAAAACACTGACCACCAAAAAAAAGAAAAAACCCCATAAATGTCATGCTGATGGCTCAGATATTGTTTCATTATTTTTTTTCCCAACATTCTGATGCAACAATCTCACCCTTCCGATTTCTGAGGTCCAAGACACCACAATTGTGTTGGGGACAGTGGTAGATAGCCGGACAAGAGACGTAATGTTAATAGGACGACTGGGCCTTTTTGGTTCCACCCCATTTTTTGTGGGAGGAAGATATCCCTGCAAACAGGAAAAAAAAAACTTAAAATGTTTATTTCACAGCAGTAAATTGTTAAACACAAAAATAAAATTAAAAAAACATGGCAGAATTAAACTTACTGGGAGATTACATGGTTTGCCATTAACCTTCACACACAAATTGTGGGGGAAATGGTCCTCTTGCGGACAGCTCGTCTCTGATAAGCAAAATCTGAAAATGATAAAAAAAAAAAAAAAAAAAAAAAAAAAAAAAAACAATGAAACTCTTAAACACTAGGCCTCTTTTTGAGAGATCTGTTCAAAATTGACATGTTTCAAATTAACTCGTTGCATCTCAGGAATTACAAGGTTTATTTAAATTCTTCTGGTATCAAAATAAAAGTAAGACTCCAGAGAATATGCCAGAGGTCTAACAATCAACACTCATACTACTGAGTGAGGGTTAATGAATATTACACAGTGGAAAGTGAGAAAAAAAAAAAATTCTGCCTAAAAATGGATTTCGTAATATGAATAACCCTTTGAAAGTATAAAGTTCAATGCAAAACATCCAGCCCATCACAACACAGGATCTGACCATTTGCTGTACTAAACTTCATGCAGAAACAATGAAGCATAGAAGTTTTGGGGAGGTTTTAGGTGATAAAAGTCCAGTGGAATCTTCCACATTAGCCATTTTGACACAATTTGGCACCTTGTGTGTCATCTGAAATTCTGAGAGTTTTTTCTCTTAGGTTCTTTTATTCCCACATATCTCACCATAGACAGTCGTTCCATCTAACAACTATTGTTTTTGCAACAAAACAGGAGTCAAAGTATCATAAAAAAAAAAAATACATCTCCCTGCGCCTTGGGCATCAAAGCATTAAATAGTCCAGTCAGACATTGTAAACAACGCAGGACAGTTTCTCAGGAGCTCACTGGCCGATTTGGGTTATTGATGTCCATCGCCACGTCAGAGCCAACAGAATCCGTGGGTGTTTACAAAAATTCATGGGGAAATGCATTTGACGTAAAGCGAGGGAATATAGCAGTTTTCTCCACGGTATCCAGGAGACAAAGGAAGCCGAAAACAGTCAGGAATCATTTCAGTGTGATGCTGGAACAATGAATTACAGGAGCTGATTACAGGAGGAACTATTTACAGTAATACGGATTATCACCATAAAACAGCAAAGGTAAGACCAAATTTATGTTTTTGGCTTCTTGAAATAAGCCTTATTTTTCCTTCTTCTTCAGCTGCTGGTTTAGTGAGTTTTGCACATAGAGTGATGATACTGGTACTGCTGGAAAGAGCAGAGTTTGGACTTTAATTTAAAAGGATGCTTGTGTGGGTAGGACCGTGTTGCACTGTCGATGCTGTGTGTTTTCCAGGTATGCAGTTTTTTTTTAAGTCTAGGTAAGTTTTTTTTTTTCCATTTAGCTGCTTAGTGTTGGAATTGGGTCTTGTTGAGGTAAAGAATGTTGTTCCTGTCATTTAGATGAGCCGTTCCCCATTACGTGGATATGCAATATACATATAGTGGTTAATGTATAGCATGTGTTTTATATTGATTATGCGTTAAACAAATATCTGAAGCAACTGGATCCTAACAGGCTATCACTTCCCCTATAAACTAGGCTTACTTCTATAATTTAAGATTACATTTGTGATATAGATGAGCACTTCTTAAAAAATGTCTTTTATTACTATTTATATAGTGATATGAGAGCATTTTTCCCTAACTGAAATGTGTGCCTTAGTGTCAGAGCAAAGTAAAATGGGATATTTTTTAAACCATAAGTTTTCAGACTGCCAGCCAGAAAAACGCTGAGGGACTTCTCACAAAAATTTGTGCATGCCTAATAAGTTGCCTTATCAACAGATTCTCCCACTGGAGCCTTGGATCTCTATATGTCCTCAAGAGTTACCATGGACAACCTGACTGTTGTTCTGATTAACGCTTGCCTTGCTCAGGCTCTATGTTTAGGTGGGAAGCCATTATTTGGTAGGTTTGGAGTTGTATCATGGTCTATTTTCAGATAAAGAACTAAACATTCCTCCATCTTCAAAGCTTGTGATATTGTTTGACAATCCAACTCTCCTTGAAACTCCTCCACAATTGTTTCCCTGGCCTGTCAGAAAAGTTCAAGATGTATGAATAGTTTTAAATGACACTTTAAAAAAAACAAACAAACTTGAAATGACAAGTAAGTAGTATTTTAATGATGCCATTACTGTTTTTGTCTGTTTTAAGACCAGAGTTTAAAGCAGAAATATATGCAAAACACTGATTAGACTGACACTCAAAAGAAAAAGCGTGTATTGGACAAACCTTAACTGAACTTGAACAGCAAAGTCACATTTGGTCCCAGATATGTCCCTGAAAAATTTGAATCAACAGTTTATAATGTATAACAACAAAAACATAAATTCAGAGTAAAGAATTTTACACACTGAAATAGCAGTGTCACTATTCATTGTTTGTGCCACTCTGTGTGCTATTTTTCTTAATAGTCAGCTTTCTCACTTACATTGAGCTGCTGATTTGTTGAACTTGCTGTGGTGTTAATGCAAAGGCATAACATGCTTCCTGGAACCGCTGACTGTTGTCTGAAACTTTGAAAAAGAAGCCAAAAAAAAAAAAAAAAAGGTCAGACAGGAAACTACAGAAATAATTACATACTTCTATCACAAGTCACTGTTTCGATGTACCTATAATCTCAAAGCTTCACTGGTATACTCAAGCAGGAGGAATGTTATAACTATAAACACAGCTGAGCACAGTTGTGGACTCACCCAGGCTTGTTGGCTTAATGAGCTCATCTAGAACGTCATAGAATGGCAATCTCTGGAGCTTGACGTCAGGGTGTACAGGGTGCAGGGCGGAGGAGAGATGAGGCAGACTCAGCTCATGCTTAGGTCCGAGAAGAGAAACAGGCAGCAGTGGTGAAGGAGAGCTGTGGCCATCAAATCCTAGCTGAGCGAGGCCAGTGGGTAAGCTGGACGCAGAATGAACAACAGGAAGAGCTAGCTCCACTGGCGAAACCATTTTGGTTGGGAACCGCCGTCTGTAGAGTTCTTTGATCTTCATCTGCACAGCAGGACTGCAGCCAGCCTTGAGTAGGTGGAGAGCTTTGGTCAAAAGTTCATGTTTGCGCCCATGCTTATTCCGTCCTGCATAGCCCAACAACACTTGGAGCTCAGAAACTCGAAGGCTCATTACCATTTGCTGGTGAAAAAATGAAGAGTGGGGAAAAGGATCTATAAAAACTGGAAAAACGCAGTTTTCTAATCCACTTTGCATAAAGAAGTTTTCTCTGGTTGTTTTGATTTTAGACTTCCAAAGATTGCTGGTATAGTGCACGCTACTCACCATTAAATCCCCAATTATTTTACTTTCTTAAAGGAAAACCACATCAACCAACAGAATACGCTATGAAGTAAATTTTTTAGTTTAGGGATATAGGCTGTTGTGCATGTACTACACATAAAAGCATGGATTTTTTTAAAATCATCCAACATATTTGAAACTGCTACCTCTATCGAACAACCTGCAGCGCATTTTTTTTCTTTAACATATTAAAGTCATAGGGGAAAAATTCAGAGTTGGTCAAAACCATAATCAGCAAGTCAGCCCTCAAAGTAACTGGAAACAGCATTGGTCTGGGAAAAGTTGACCTCACAACACAAACTTCTTTTGTGTTTTTCTTTATATGAATTATAATCTTCAGTGTAGCAAAAATAATTAAAGCAAACCTACGTAATATGTGCAAAACCACTACCCTAAATAAACACTTCTGTGACAGAGGTAGCAAGTTGTTACAGTTTTTGTTATACAAGGCAGTTTGATAAACAGCCCACATGTCTCACAGTTCCCCCTATTAGTAAAAATCTTCTCTCCCTATTTGCGGATAAGATTATTTTTGAAATAATGTAGTAGGACATTTATAAAACAGAGATGTTTCCATCAAGCTTATCCTGGCCAATACTGATTTTGAGTTATCTCTGAAGAGGTAGTAGTTTTAAATCCAACACAAAAGAAGAACAGACAAGATTATCCATACTTTTGCATCTAAGAACATGTATCTAAGCTTTGTCTGGTTTTTATTTAACTCCTTGAAAAGACCATTATAGGACATGCATTTATTAACCAAAAAAGAAGTGAATTCGTAGTTTTGATGCAGGTAATGAATAAGAAAAAAAAAAAAAAAAAAAAAAAAAAAAAAAAAGATCTATATCTTATATATTTGACCTCCCAATCAACAATCACAGCTGATCATGGGCAAATTAGCCTATTCTAATCTGTGGATATGTTATCTTATGGATATGTTAATTTAGACAATTCTACAGTTACTATTAGCCTGTAATACTTTATCTAATCTAGATGTAAACACTCTCATTACGCTCTAAATCCAACCGGAGCTAGCTTTTATATAATCCAAGAATACATGTCGCTTAATGGCTACAATAAAGTCAAAATAACTGTCTACTACAGAGCAGGAGAAGCATTTGCGTACATATAAATTTGGCTTCATTAAATTAAAGAAAGCACTTGTTATACGGTAGGTACAATAACGATGTATGGAAAAAGGATGGAGAGGAAGACAACAGATTTAGTTAGCATACACTAGCTACCACTGGCTATGCGATGCTAGTGTCATTTGCCCAAAAAGAAACTAAATTCTTATTTTTGAAATATTTGCAATGTATGTTTTAATGGACATAATTTACAAGCATCACAATATAACTAAATTTGCAATTAGAGACTACCATTCTTACATAAAGAAGCAATAATTCAAGTTAACATGCGCTTGTCTTCCAGGGAATAGACATGGCCCATTTTTCAACAGATACTCGTTCGAACAGTCGTGTAAAAATAATGAAAGGTAGCCGACACTACTACATTATTCAGTTTCAATCACTGACAAGGTTAATGGTTTCATCCTTAATGAAAGCGATATATTAGATCTTGATCAGGTGAACCGCAGGGGAAATCTAACGGGAACGTCGGCAACAATAACAAAGCTAAAGCTAACGAACTAGCCGCAAGCTAACGGTATTCTGGTTCCTCCTGCTCAGCGGTTTGTTCATCATATAGTTTCATAACAACCCAATTTAGATCTTTCATATCGAATACCAAGAGTGCTGTGGCGTTAACATGCAAGTTTCAAAGAATGAAACATCTACTCGGCAAGCTAATATACAGAGCAGGTTTACCTTCAGTTCCGCACTCTCCGCCATCTCGTTATATTAGGTGCGCAGGCGCAACACAGCCTCCCTCAAGGGACTGAATGCTATTCCGCGTATCCCACAGAAGGGGGCGCTGTTGCAACGCTCGTAACCACTCGCATGAGTGTAGAACTACGGACGGAAGTACAATTAAATAAGACGGACACTGTTAGTGGTAAAATAGTTTTAAATTAAAATCGATTATGTTTTCTTTGAATCATACACTGATTGTTTGATTGTTTTAATTAACTAAACAACAGACTTCTCATTGGTTGTGAGAAATGCAAAACAACTCAAGGCAAAACATTAAGATTTTGCAGGTTACCAACATATGAAAGCTTAGAACGCTGGGTGACCTATTTAGTTTAAATAATCAATACATTGGCTAATCATGACCATTTTCTATTATTTTAAGGTAATGCAAGATACAATTGAAACCTTACTTCAGCCAATCAGCGATACATTCATTTTCTTGCGTCTACTAAAGTATCTCTTGCGCAGGATTATATTTCTGGGTTGATTTTAGAAATTGAAATACGAAGAACTGGAAGTAATAACCACACCGATTCCAATAAAAAACTATGTTTCTTCAATAAAATGATTTATTCTTTATCAATGAAAACAAATGTTACAGAGACAAATAAGCTACTCTTATTATATGTGGACATAGATAGATAGATTTTGCCCACTAAATTCTGCGTTTTCCAATTCATTAAAACAAATACAACTACCAAACAGTGTCTTTTGTTTCAATTTCCCATGACTCATTTAAAGTGCATTGAATCCAATGTGAGTGGTTGGCCTAAAAAAAAAACAAAAAACAAAAAAACACACACACAAAAAGGAATAGCAGGCTTATTTATAATAGATGAAAAAAGAGCAAAACATCTCTGAACAAAATGAAAAAATAATAGATAAATAATTAATTTCAAGATAGGACATTCACTGTCATTGCACTTTGCCACAAAAATGAAATAAGAGTTGATGGCATAATTTCAATAAAACAAATAAAGTATGCAGGAAGGTTCCATAAATACTGAGGGTGGTAATACACATTTTTTAAATCTTACAAATAATTACAGGTTGGTTTATTTTCAGTTCAATTCCTCCAAGTTTCCGCTGACGTTTATTTTCTCCTTCATTTTTTTAAGCTCTGGTTTATAACAAGAGCAGCAGATGGGTCCCTTTCACCCATCCTCTGCCCTACAAATAAATATGTCCAACACTCAAGGCGGCAGCAGAGGAGATTTGAATGTGCAGGATCCTGTGCAGTGGCGAGGAGTTAACATCTTACAGGAGAAATGGTGTAAAGCGTCGTGAGCTTCTAGAAGGAGAAAAACAATCAATAGTGCACAAGCAAATGGGGAAATCTGGTCCTCCTGAAAATTATAGGCCATAGGGAATCTATTTACACTGTTATTTACAATAAAAGATGCTTGAGACACATTTTAAATGACTATATAATTAAGTAATATATGGTTTGTTGGCAAGCTGATAATTACTTTGTGGGTAATATCCTTCATCTATGGCTGAGGCAGGATGCAAAAGACCTTTTTTGTCAATTAAATTGTGATTATACGTATAAAAATTGCTGAAAATGGACAACATGTGGCAAATTGCGTTGAATTTGTGAATAAATTACACAGACGTCTTTAAGTTACAACGAATCACCCAAGGAAATCAAGCATATGTTATTTACATAGGAAAATAAACTAAAAATGTGTCAATAAAAACATACTGGAATTAAACACAGAGAGGGTTACTGTCAGATTTTTTTCTCATTTGCTTTATTTTTCTCACCTCTGACGATGTGAAGCTGCTGAACCATCTCCTCCCTGTAGGAAAGCTCCCTTTTCATTTGATCTTGAAAATTATCTGAGAAACAAAATTCATCATTAAACTTAAATATGTGGTTTTCTTCTTCTATTCAAAAAACAATCAAAGAAAGAAACTTAAAGAAACAACACATATTTTAAAAAATAGGTTCAGCCTATCAGACATAAATCACAATCAGAAAAACACCATTTAGAATGTAGTTTTCACACTTTCTTAAAGTATTTGTTGTTTTTTATGTAACGAAAACCAAGAATACTGATGGAAGTTTGTCAACCGGATTGCCACCATTCATTGTCAGAATGTTTCACAGCACACAGGGGGCGCTGTTCTCATGCTAAAGCTGAAAGAAGTCTTCTGAACTGGAGCTAACATCAAATTCGCGATATGGAGTTGAAACACTTGCGTGTTCTTTGGAGGGGGCTTTGGTAATAGTATTTATAAGAAAGGGCCATATATCCATTAGAAATGGAAGATACATGTCGTGTTAGGAGCTATAGTAAAATAGGGTCCGAATATTTCTAATTATAAATTTTAGAATTTGATTTTTTTTTTCCAGATCAGTTAAAAAAAAAAAATCAAATTATATGTGATGTTGTGATTTTGTTGATGCTGTAAGGTTTTTTTGTTTGTTTGTTTGTTTGTTTTGTTTTCTTCGGTAACAGTCTCGTTTGCAGACAAATAGACCCTTATAGACAAAAAGAATTCACCTGCATGAATAACTCCGGTTTTATGTTAAAGCAATGCATAATATCACAAGGAAACGAGTGTTTACATGTAATTAAAAAGCAGAACTGAAATATAGGATAAGGGCATAGAATAAACCACCCCAGTCATGTTTTAAAAACGGTTCAAGCCTTTCCCTTTTTTATTTATTTATTTATTTATTTATTTATTTATTTATTTTTACCAGACTTTATGACACTAAAATATTTTTCACAAAGGCTGAAGAAGCATCAGTTGCAAAACAGCTCATGTCATTTCTACTGGGACAGTAATGAGAATGTAAAGACTGTTTCCTCCGCAGGAATATAGCACAGAACTCCAGTTTTTTTTTTTTTTTTTCGATTTAAAGTGGTAAATGGTCTGTTCATTTTTTTTTTTTTCGCTAAAAAAAAATAGAAAATTGCAGAATTTATGAATATTTTAGAGGAAAACTAGAGTGGTGTTATTTTTGTCATTAAAATAATTATTTTTCATGAATTTCATCCACAGCCTCTTATATTTTTGTGATAATTTGAGCACCAGTCTATGTGGGAATACAACATACTTTCTGCTGCAAACGTTTCCAATGTGTCCAATTTCAGTAATAGCATTTTTTTTTTTTTTTTTTTTTTTTTTTTTTTTAAAGTTTTAAACAACAATTTATACCAGTGGCATAAAAAGAAAACGTTTTTATTGTTTTGTCGTAAATAAAACCTGAAACGAAACTTATTTGGGTGGCACCAGTTCTGCACTTGTTGGAAGATTAAAATGAGCAATTTTCTGCCCAAACCCCATCAACCAATTGGTGATAAAAATCCAAAACACCACTGCCTTAAAATATCTTCTTACCTTTCAAGTTCTGAAATTCACGTTCTAGCTTTTTCCTCAGCTCGACTTGTTCCAACAGCTGCTTCTGCAGCTCCTCTAAAAAAGCAGGCAAAACAGGAAGCGTTAGTGGAGGAGCAGAGAAACAGGCGCTGGGAGCCTTTTACCTTGCATCTAGGACAGCTTTCTATTTTTAATCACAACGATGATGAGGCTATCATCATCATCATTATTACTTGGAAGGAGAATTTAGAGCACAGCTTCCTGAGACTTTTAGTCGAAAAATAACGGCGCAAAAAGGAAATCACCTCCACCTATGTTGAGGGCATTTGAGGATTTCCGTGTAAATGTTTAAAAGAAATTGACATGTGACTCAGGATCGTTCGAGGTAGAAAGTTTTTTGTTACCACTTTGATTTCAGGTTGATGATTAGATTTTTCTGGATCATTACAAAATATTGAAAATTGAATTCTTATTATTTATAATATACTACTGCTACGACAACAACTACTACTAATAATGACGGTAGTCTTACCCTTTGCTAAACTTTGGAATCCTCTCTGTATTGGCGCACCTCTGGCTCCCGCGTCCTCACCTAAGTTCAAACAAATTAGGTTTCAACATTTTGATTTTACTGAAAGTAGAGCATACAGGAATGCCCTAAAACAGAACTTCTAGCACAGTCACAACTTTCTCTCATGGGCTTACTCTCATCCGGCTCTCGCTGGTTCTCTTCGCTGCTTTGTCCATTAAAAGATTTCGTTTCAATCTCCTCCACTGTGGAAGACGGCTCTTCCTTACTTGTGCTTTCATCTTGAGAAATAAATAAATAAATAAATAAATAAATAAATAAATAAATAAATAATAATAAAAACTCTTTCCTTTTTGCCGCTCAATTTTTAAAAATTAAAATGGTGAAAAAATATCTACCGTTTGTTGTCAGTACTGCTGTCAGGTAATTGGTGGGTCTGAATTGATACGGACTGCTCCTTTGTTGCAGCTCAGCTCTTTCCGGTGTGTAAACCTGAAGCAAAAGCAATCAAGTTCAGGACAATATTCGAAATTCAGTAAAATGAAATATGAAGATATTTAATTGGACTGTACCCGGTTAAACGTTTTCATATTTATTTGACTATAAATGGATCAATTGGATTCGATTTTAATGATTTTATTTATCAACAAATTTCCACCACATGGAAAAAGTTATTATCAGAACAGTAGGAACATACTACAGAAAAATTATTATTTGAAAAAAATTAGAAAAAAAAAAAAAAAATCTCTATTTTCTTTGTAGTATTTCGGTGAAAAGCGACTCACTTCTGCGAAGGGCGCTGCTATGTGGTGCTCTGATAGCTGTTTGCTCTGCAGCTCTCTGTCACAGGACTGGGACACCTGAAGGCTCATTTTCTGGACCTCATTCTGATCGCCCTCCGCGCCCTTCGAGGACTCTGAGTCTTTCGGTGAAACGCTGTGAGCCAAACCTAGAGGAGTCGGAGGCCCGGGCTCCTCCTGCTCCTCTGGCGTTCTGTTTGTCTCCACGTCCACGTCCGGCTCACCCTCGCTGTCCACGCACGGGGACACAGACCGGTAGCTCGAGCTCTCGCTTAAAAAATCAGGTGATAAGTAACCGGTGCGGCAGCCGTTGTATGCGCCCCTGCTGCCGTACAGTTTGGCGATGCAGTCTGCGTCTTTAATGACGGGCCTGAATGCGGACACGTAGCTGATTTTCCGCGGCGGGAGGCTCATTCCCTCCGCGGGCCTCCCCTCGTCCCCGGATTTGTCGTCTTCGTTACGTATGGATTGGGTGCTGGAGCAGCGGTCGGTGTCCACCACGCTGTCTTTGGACGTGTTGGTGCTGCGGTCGCTGCTTTCGGAAATGTCCACTTCTGTCTGTCTGGAAGGACACAGCAGCTCAGGAGGGGGTTTGTGTGGAGTCTGTGCGTATGGGGGCATGGGCAGCGGGCCCGCAGCGGGCCAGAACATGGGGAAGGAGGGATAGGCGCTGTCCTTGGTACCAGGCCACAGGACGCCCGGCAGCCCTGCTTTGCTCTGCTCGCCCATTATCCCGTCATCCTTCTTCTGGCACAGACCGAAAGCTGGGAAGCCATAGGGATGAGGAAAGAGCGGCGGTGGGATTTTCTGTAGCATCCCGAAGCCTTTACTGGGCACCGGAATGACCGGGTAGCTGCGGGCGCTGGTCATAGCACCCCGTGTGTCTTCGCAGCTGAGGATTTTTGCGGGGATCTCGGGTGAGTCTTGGGATCGGTTAGGCCCTTGCAGTTTTAGGGGAGAGTTGGACCCAGATCCACTCCCCGGCAGCGTCCTCTTCCGACTGCCGCCGTTGAACATGGCCTTCACGTCTTCCCATGCGTGCATGATCTCCATGGGACTGTTTTTATCCGTCAGTTTGAGGTGTCGCCTCCATGAGTTGAAATTAGCCGCATCCGGTTGTGTGTACTTGGACTCCGGCGTGCGATGGGAGTGAAATATAAATTTATTCGGGGAGAAATACATGTTGCAATAGGAGCACTTGATACACTTGGCTCTGGAGCTGTTGTATCTGGCCGGGATGAAGTTTCCTCGGCTTCCCCAGGCGCACTCGTGAGACACATCGAAGGCGAAATTTTCAGGAAGTTTTGGAGGCGAGTGCGCTCCTAGAAACGACTTACAGAGTCTCTCTGCCTCCCGTTTGGTGATCATCCCGCAACGCCTGGAGGAGATTGGCATCGCTCCGGCTCTACGCAGGATCTCCAGCTGCACCGGAGTGCACTGGACGCAGGTGATGCCCAGCGCCACGCGTCGGTTATGGATCTCGTTGTAGCTGTAATTCTTCAACAATGTGTTTGATATTTGTGCAAGGCAAAGTCTTTCCTGGCCATCTATCACCAATGAGACGATGGGTATTCCGTATAGAACAGTCTCTCCAACCTGGTTGGGTTTCAAGTTGGTACTCGGGTAGGAAAGTTCTTGTTTGTTTGGCGAAGAGCTGGTGTCTCGTCCCGCAGGTATGGAGTCCATCCTTGGAGACCTGGAGGCTGCAAAGATGACATTTCATTTGTACACATGAGTTGTAATATGTCTTTACAAGGGCTTTCATTTAGAGTTTTTGCTTTTACCAACTCAGTTAACATTTTTTACGCAAATTGTTAGTATATATTTTATCAACAAGTCTTACTAAAACGTAATTTGTTTTTGCCCATGACTTTTTACTTTTTACAATCGTGATTGGGTATTTCAACACCACAAACTACAAAGATGAGAAGACATGCGTGCAGCTTCAAAAGTAGCCTCCATCTGACACCCAAGCCGAATCTGTGCCCAAAAATCTGTCTCCTAAACTCACCTTTAACGTTCCTGTTCAGATCGCCTCCGAAGTCGAGTGAATGTGATCGAGTGAATGCCGGAAAAATAAGAAGAAGTCTATGCTGGAGGTTGCAAATATGTTTGCTCTAGGAGCGGGACGCCTCCCTCCTGCTCTCTGTTCTCCCGTCTCTCTGCTGCGCGGTCTGTGTGCGCGGACGGTTTGTGTTGCGCCACCAGCAGCAGCGGTGTCCACATGGCACGCAGACTGTAGTACAGCCCCCCTCCCCCCGCCTCACTGCCGCTTACCCCACAACCCCACCAACAACGACAGCAATCAAGTGACAGCAAAACTTAGGGCAAGGCACTCCCACTCACATGGGCAGCCCACATTAAATATGGATTCATGACCAATGAAGATGATTTGGTATGAGCCTGAAGGTTTGTGCTGAACTCTAAGAGGAACTAAGTAAAGAAAGTAAGCACTTTATTTGAAGCGATATAAATTAAACGGTCTTTATGCACTAATATTGGTTTTCTTTGTTTACATAGAATAAACGGGGTCTGCATTGGGATTCACTAAAACAGCAGAGCCCCCCTCTGACGCATTGTCATGCGCGTGGATGAATGCTTGGTGCAGGCCTCCGTCACGTGCTGGGTTCCCACGTATTCATAGTTTACAAACTACTCGTGCCCGGAGAATAATATTAAGCAGCTGCTCTGAGGTTCCCTCTGTGAGAGCTGCTTTATGGTGTTGTTCTTCCCCCCTCAGCTCAAAGAAAGGAGTCAAACACAATGCGCCATAAGCGACCGACATTTAAACTTCCTGAAAGTCAATAAAAGGTTTGGGTTAATCATTTTCATGTGGCCCCAGCGCTGCGACAGGCGCTGATATAATATTGATGAAGGTAACAGGACGCGTTCTACTTGGCCTCAGTGGCTTCAGCGGGACAGAGCTGGACACAGCAATAATGACAGTTTGTGCGTAATTATTCACCCACAATGGAGGAAGATGCAATGCTGGCCCAGTCATTACAAGAAAATAATAATAATAATAATAATAATAATAATAATAATAATAATAATAATTCCACCATAGATGTAGGTGTCGAGTATTACAAATAGTTATCAAAAGTTATTTATATTTTCAAGTGACATTCAAACATAAATAATAACAATAATATGATTTTATATATACATATGGGGTTACAGCAGTAGGAAATTTGCTTAAGAGCTCTGTTAAAAGTAAATGAATAAAATGTTCCTGTAATGGGCGACGCAAAACGTAGATGACGACACTACTTGGGATAAGCAGCAGTTTTGAATAGCTTAGAAACTCTAAAGAAAAAAAAAAAAAAAAAAAAAAAAAAAAAAAAAAAAAAAAAAAAAAAAAAAAAAAAAAAAAAGAAAGAAAGAAAAAGAAAAAAGAAATAAAAATACATTTCCATTTTCCATTTTGAAATGGTATTTGTAATTTTAATGTTTTTATGTATTCTGTGCAACACTTTGGTCCTTCTGGTAATGTAAAGTGCTTTGTAAATAAAGGTATTTGGGATTGAATTGGGAAAATTAAATACAACACTTTAGTGGGGGCTTGGGGAAAAAAAAATAAAAATATCATTCATATGTTTTAATATGCAGATATTAAATAAATAAATAATTTTAGAAGTTTTTTTTTATATAACATTCAAACGTAAACGTCGTTTTTAAAAAAATAAGATCTACATATTTCAACCTACTTATCTTATTCGCGTTTGGGAATAAAGCAGTATATTTTCGTGTAAGTAAAGAAGTAGCTGGAAACAGGCAGATGAAAATGTAAACAAATTAAATCGCAGTATAGCTTTGCCCTTAACCCGTGTACTATCTACCGATCACTGAACGTCAGTGAGGGGCATAAGCGTAATGGATCGTATAAACTGAGGGTTTCATTGTCAGTGACATGAATAAATCTAAATGAAGTTCAAGGATACCAAACACTCGTTCAAGTGCGTCAAACAGTCCAAATAAACCTTTTTATAATTCTTAATATCATCCACTTCAGTGTTACACTTTCAATGTCGGCCCATATTTTGAAAGACTACAAATCCGATATTCTTTTACCGCAGGAAATGATGTGCACTTAAAAAAAAAAAAAAAAAAAAAATCAGGCTACAACCCAAATAGAAAAAAAAGAAAACAACTTAGTGAGGTCAGTGTCAGGTTCGAGCTGATTTCAGCTCTCTGTGAAGCAGAACAGCTCATTTAAAAGTGTCTCTGCATTAATCACAGCGCTGCATCAAAGTATGATAATCACCTGAACACTCTATTAAAATAAAAGTGGCAGCCCAGGGGAAATCTTACCTTGCTCTTTAATTGTTTTGAGTCTTTGATAGGCTTTTTAATCTAAGATTAATTTATGCATTCTTAAATAACCCTACATATGATTAATAAGCTTGAAAATTAAAAGGAGACTGAAGCAATTATAACAAGTGGTTGGTCATCACCTCATTAGATGGTGTTAGAATGATGCAGTTTGTGAATGTGAATGTTTTCTTGATTGGGTGTGACAATAATGTGTGAGTATTATAATGAGTATTTTTTTAAGGAAAAATGTGCTGCAGGCTAATTATTCTGGATCTTTCCTGTTTGCGTTCATGTCATCGTGAGTCAGGATGCAGGATTTGTCGCTTATGGCTGATCAGAGGCAGGAATGAACTGTGCAGGTGACCCACAATGTTGAAGCAGAACTGGAAGAGGAAGATCAGCTGTTTGAGAGGCCACAGGAGAGGTGTTGAGAAAACAGTAAGACTTGCTAAATGGTTGCTAATGCGTAAACAAGACATCACCCCTCTCCTGCTTGGATGTTTATTTGTCTCCTAAAAGCCCACCCCTGGGTCTTGACCCCCACATCCTGCACCGCTAAACGGAACATTTCATCTTCCAAGGAGGTGGAGTGTAGTGGCTTAGTGGGTATGTGTGTGTATGACAGAGAGAGAAAAAGGAAAGAGAGTGAAAGTGAGAGAGGGGTGGGGTGGGGTTCATCACTGCATCAAATGAGACTGAGCACAGGGACCCTTTTGTCACAGAGAGGGACTCATCTGCCAATGGTGAGCTGTGAGGTCCTGGGGGAAGGCCGGAACAAAGGTGCTAAAAGGCTGTGTGACAATGAGGGTGCTCCGAGGAGAGCCTTCAAGAGTGGGACACAGGCTGCATGGGACAAGCTGTGCCAATCACTCTGCAATTATTACTATTTGTATTTGTGTGCTATCCAGGGGCCTTGTGTGGGTATTCATGGAGAGGAGCAAGGACACATGCTGCTGTGTTTCTCTGAGCTTTCCTTGTGATGCAGAACTGAACTAACGCTCTTCAAGGCAATAATCTGGAGGTAATCAACCACCTTTTGGTTTGACAAAGATAGCCTCCCTTGCATCATCTCATCCACTGTTAAAAAGAAATTTGCAACACTTAAAAAGTTTATTAGCTAATAGGTTTATCTATAATGCAATATCTTCTGGTATGTTAGAAAGGATTTTGCTGACAAAAAGCTTACAGAAGTCAGAGAGCGAAGTGTACAGCTGTATTGGCTTGGAGAGAAGATTTCTATATTCTTTTGTTAAACAAAGAAACCAATACAGCAACTTGCAAAACTATTCATTCACATTGCATTACAATCACAACTGCGAGCCTTTTAGAGTGTTTCTACCAGCTTTGAACATGTAGACACTGAAGGTTTTTCTCGTTCACCTTTGGATTTAGCTCTAAACTTTGACAATGCCATTTTAGCACATTAATCCACATTGCCCAAAACCATTGCCTTTTAGCAGTGGCTGTATGTTTAGTGTTGTTGTCTCAAATCCTCTGCAGCCTCTAACAAGCTCTCTTGCAGTATTGCCTTGTATTCAGCTCCATCCATCTTCCTATCAGCTCTGACCATCTTCATTGTCCCTTGTGAAGAAAAGCATCCCCACAGCATGATGGTGCCACCACTGTGCCTGTTAAGCTGGATGGCCATATCTTGTTTGCAGTTGCAATGTGACATTTTCTGGATGCATATAAGATGCTTAAAGCTTTTATTTATTGTTTTAAAATCTAACCCTGCTTTAAACCTTTCAATAGCTATTTTACCAACCTGTCTGGTGTGTTCTGTTGTCTCCCTGATGTTGTTTGATCAGCCAACAAACCTCTGAAGCCCTCAGAGAACAACTGTATTTATACTGAGATGAAATTATTCACAGATGGACTCCAACTTATAAAGGCAATGGTTTCTACTGGATTTTATTTAGAGGTGTCAGAGTAAAAGGGGGTGATTTTGAATATGCACCACACTGTTCAGATTTTTATTTAAAAAAAACAAAACATGAAAGAAGTGTGTCATTTCTCTTTCAATTGCAATTTACAATTATGGTGGTCTCCCATGTAAATGGCAGTGAAATACACTAAAGTTTGTCCATGTAATGTAAGGAGTTGTGAAAACTACTACTTCAAACAGTTTTGTGTAAACTATGACAGTGTAGCCATACAACTATTTTAAAGTAATTATTCATTGCTAAAAGGAGCTCTTAAATGTTTTTTTTTTAATCATTTTACTGTTTTTATATGGGGGAGTGGGTGGAGGTGGGGTGCAAAATTTGTGTGCACACCAGTGCAATAAAAGGAAGATGCAGAAATTTGTCTACATCCCAACCCCAAGCAGTTTTCAAAAGTGTAATAAGGAGTCAAGTGAGAATGGGAATTATCGTAATGATAACAAAGGTCTATGCACCATAGCTTGGGGCTATATTGTAGGGCATTACCATAAAGATGTGATGTTCTTTATTGCAGTGTTTTATTTATTTATTTATTTTTTTTATTTTTTTAGAGAGAGCAGGCCAAAGCGATAATAACTATTAGTAGATGACAGTGCTTTGCTGGATTCCAGCTGTGGAGCCCAAATTTCCATACAGATAGAATGGCTCTGGGTGGATGATATGCGAGTGTGGGGGAAGGGGTTGGACAACTCCATAGACTTGTTGGGGCACACAAGTGCATCACACATGCTCATGGTCATAATGTGGAAGTGGCAAGTCTCAGTTCTGGACTCAGTCTTGGTGTCCTCCGGTGATTTTCAAAGTGAGGAGGCAATGTGAGGGTCTCTGGCTCAAACAACCAGCCAATCTCCAAGGGGGAGCTGTCCAGGGTGCTGAGACATGACACTGTTTTGCTCTGCTGACAGCTTTAAAAATCTGGAAGTATAAGGAGAGTATATGTGTGTGAACAGCAAACTAGAGATTTCCATCAAGATCCCACAAGTGAGAAGGTGTGCTACATACTTGTCATCACGCACACACACACACACACAAAAAAACATTTTAGAGTGGTAAACTCCGGAAAGCACACTGGTCCAAGAAACACAAGACATAGTAAATATAGATGAGAATGTGCTGCAGAATAAAAAAATGTTATCCCAAAAACACCCATTGTTATTACTAAGCATTTTTTTCAAGTGCATTTAAAACATATTTTTCTAGCAGTTTGTTGCCTCATGTTTTCCAAGAAACAATCATGTGACCTACAGGGCACTATTCTGCTCAAACATTTGAAAAACATATATAGTGTTGGCCTAAAGTTTACAAATCCCCTGATTTCTTAAAGCATTCCTTTGTCAGGGTGGCGTGATGAGAAACGTACAGTTTTAAAGTAAAAAAATAAATAAAATAAAGGCCGAAGTTCATGACATTCTTTAATCTACACAGGGTCAAAATCATATGTACATGCTCAAATATGTACACACAACCCACTAACATTAGGTGCCAACCTAGGCTGTTAGCCAAGAAAGTATGCCCCTGCTCTAAAAGTGACACAAACTAGCAACATGGTGAACAAAAATGTTGTCTGGAGAAGTTTTATAGTCAAATGAGAAAAAATATCAAGCTGTTCGGCCACGGCGACATGAAGAATGCTTGAAGTTTAGGGATTTCAAACCTAAACACATTTTGTCAGCTTTCAACCATGGGGGTGATGCCCTACCAAGGTTCTGTTTCACTGACAGTAGTACAATTCACAAAGTAGGTGGATTTATGACAATGAAGGGCTAACTCTTCAGTTTCCCTTTAATTTAACAACTATGTCACTGTCACTTTGCTGTAAAGAAATTGCACAGAAGTTTCCCCATTGTGGGAAAATAAAGGATATTTCTATTCTATTCTATATGTTTTACTGTTGGATGGTCTTTCAAACAGGATAATGAACCCAAATACACATAAATTTTAATTTGGAATTGATGAAGTGGGCTAACATTAGGCTTGTAGAATGGCTCCAACCTCAACCAGGGGGTAATTGTATGGTTTGTGCTTTGGCTTCCTGCATGCCAGGAAACAATTTAAAACAACTCTGCCATCTATAATAATTGTAATAGTGGACACATAATCAGCCAGAAATATGCTACAGAGCTTGCTGATGGCTACAAAAAAAAAACAACAAAAACCCCCCACATGGTTGATGTATGAAACTTGGTATGGGACATATAACCAAATATTACTAGTTGCAACGATCAAACAATTAGCATTGTGGAACGGAATACTATCAGGGATCATATGGAATGGCAATAAGCCCAGGGTGAGATACACAACATCACAGCTTTCTAATGAACAAGGTGGAGAACAAGGTGGGCTTTCCCTCCAAGACCTGCAAAGTTAGCTTAAAGCAGTACAATTGAGATATTTAATCCAATAAAGCAAAATGGAAATGTTTGGACTTGATCCAACTAGATTAATCATTGCAAATGATACTTTGAGATAAGAAATTGACTTTAGAGCAGAAAAAAAATAAGTTGTTGGAGAAGAACTCCCCTAAATATCTGTTTTCAAGAATATGAAAAGCTAAAGTTAGGGAACCACGTGGAACAGCTGAGGTGGGTGGCATATAAAGAATTTGCCCAAAAAGATAACCATAATAACCTTCGCTTAGCTTGAGGTATTTGGCTATACTGTTCACTTTGTTCATGGAGGCTGCAATGTTGATACTCCTCAAAGAACACACTTCAGGTGGAAAATGGGAACAACAAACAAATAAATAAACAAACAAACAATCTGAAACTGAACTGATTCCTTGGAACCAAATCTACACTGCTTTGCTGGTGATAGACAGGATTTTAACTGACCTTTCTGGATCCCCTTAACCAGATTTGCTTGATCTTTGTGTGGTGTTTGTGCCCTACCTTACTCAATATTTATTTATTTTTATTTTTAGTTAAATGTATTGCTTGCTGGTTATGAATGTATTTCCACCTGTATGTATAATTTTGACACTGTATGGAGAAAATCCACCAAAGATTAAACCTAAGTACCTAATTCTTATTTTTAAAATTCATTAAAGTTAAACATGAAGAGGGAACAGTTTGAATGTACCATACATGAGTGTATGTAAACTTCTGACCAACACTGTGCCATGCTGTCATATTGTTCATGCTGTCAGTGAGAGATACTGCTTCTGCAAGAATGCAATTCCAAAAATGTCAAGTTGCTCCTTTAAGGGTCAAAATAGTAATTAGTTACACAAAGTAATTAATTCAACCTGAGCGACAACTTATGTCCCAGAAAGAACATTCAGATGTGAGGAATCAGGGTTGAGTGTGATCCAACATGTGTGCGACTGAAAGTGTGATGAACAATCTGAGTGAGTAGGTTAGGTTAATGATAGCAAGGATGAGTTGATGGAGAATTCAAGGCTGTGGTCTCTTGTGTTCCTATCAATGAGTTGGTGTAAATAAGTACACAAGCATCTGTAAACAATAGCTGCACAGGTTTTCTATCAAACAAACACAGATGTTTAAAAGTGGGCCCCAGAGAGGGGACAAGTAAGAGCTTCTGAATCCTGGTACTGAACAGCTTTACTTCTTTTTTTCTGTTAGTTGACACATGCTGTGTGCATTTATGTAAGGGCAAAGCTCACAGGAAGGAGACAAAGATAGTGAGAGCAGAGAGCATGAGGACACCAATCACCCTGTAATTATCCCCCTGGTGTGTAAACTGCCCAACTCTCTGTCCTTGATAGATTCACCTGACCCAATAACACAACACACAGCCACAATGGACTGCAGGCGGAATAAAGACAACATTGTAGATCAGCCGGGATCAGCGGTGAAACAAAGACCTAACATCTGGGAGCTGTGGTAAAATTAAAGGACCAGAAACAAGCCAATCCTGCTGCAGCTTTATGTTAATAGCCTGGAAGCTGCCTTTGGAAAGAGCAGAAACTGAGGTAACACTCTATTCAGTATGATTTGATATTACCAAAACACCCGTTGGCATCTCAATCCTTCTCTCTTGTTTGGGTTTCCTCTGCTGCTCACATCAGTCTGTTACCTTAGAGTGATGCATTAAGCCATTTAAATTAACAATGGAACAGCTTATTCTAATATGCCCATCCCAAGGAGGGCCTTGGATGTTTGCTGGAGTGGGATATCAACCCTACCTCTATCCTCAGGCAGGGCAGTGATGCATGTCGCTTCTTCCAAATAGCCAAAACAATCTGGCCAGCCCTCCATCCAAAAGGCAAACATTCGCATTATGGTGTGGAGAGGCTGAATAACACCACTGAGCCTGTCATTACTGGACACAGAGACATCATCTCCCCAACATGAGTAAATACATGTTGTATCCAGGGTGGAAAACAGAGGAAAAGAAGCAGTAAATACACCAAAGTACTGTGAAGAAAATGACTTCTTTCGTCTATTTGAGGCAGCCAACCATCCACTTCAGTTTTTTTTATGAACTTCAGCAGCAGTGAACATGACTACATCTGACATATAGATGTCTAAATCATTCATAGTGAGGCCATGGTCAGCTGAATACAAATGAGGATACAGTGGGTGCTCTGTCTGTCCCTGAGGGGCTGCGCAGAAATAGATCTGAGAAAAGCACAGTTTGATTGATGCTGCTACACTCTGAATAATCATCGTATCAGAGGTCAAACCACTTCAGTGCCATGCATTATATCATTAATTACAGACATAAAAAACAATAGGACCATGTCCATATGTTTCAAGTGTGCTTATTCCTCTTCTTTTCCACCCACTGAGTCGTTTTACAATTACTGCAGCTCATCAACCTTAGAAATGCATAAAAAAGAGGCACCCATAAGATACTGAATGCATTCTTAGAACGTCACACTAGGAAAATGTGGTAGTAATTACACGTGATGAGAGAAGCACATTTGGTTCTCACAGTTACATATGCAATTAAAATATTATTCATTACCTCTTAAATAAAAGCCCGATCCTGAAATCCCATTAAATTTGGGATAATTGTGTGTGTTTAATTATAAGCTGTGGTACGGTGGAAGAAAGGAAGGAGGGAAGTTTCGGAGAAAGTAACAGAATGCGCCGTGACCCAGATAGCGAGGGAGACATTTTGTTTTAAAAGTGACCTTGCTGTGAAACGTCAGCTCAGAATAGCTCAGAGTGCAACAGCCTCACTGCTTCTTCTGCTCTGGTTAAACCGAGTTGCATATAGTGAATAGTCGGAGCTTGCAAAGCCGCTATATCCACTGAAGAAACTCTGACTATTATGCTGCACTTTTTTTTGCTTTGGTACAGCTTTTACAGTTTAAACAGCCAGATGTTGGCCTCTTTAAGCGGCAGCATTATCATTGATAGCACAGAGAAACCCATCAGCTGTTGGATGTAAAGCAGGAGCCTCTGCCATTAAAAAAAAAAACAAAAAAAAAAAAAACAACTCATCGTCTCACATGATATACATTAGTAAATGTTGGCCTTTATATATTTGCTTTGCAGCTTTGCTCCATCTCATTAATGTTCTAAAAGAAACTTCAGGACATCAAAGTTTAGCTAGGCTCAAACGTCACGCATTAAAAAAGGACCATCATGGGGATGGCTGACCCATATTTTATGTGAGTGAACCTTGTTTTTCAAGTTTGATGTTTTCATGTACGTCAGTTTATTGAATTAGGTTCATTTGTATAGTACAAATTTAGAACAAAGATCATATCAAGGCACTTTATAAGACAAACAAGTTTAATTGATGTCCATTTAATTACAGTGCTGTAAGAAAGTTTTTTGCTCTCTTACAGATTTCTTTAGATTTTGTCATCATTAAATGTCTCAGAATGTTAAATACATTTAATATCAAAGACAGATATACCCAGTAAATACAAAAAGCAGTTTTTAAATGATGACTTCATCTATCAAGGGAAAAAGGCTATTCAAACCAACCTGGATCTATGTGAAAATATAATTGCTGTTTTTGTCAGTTTCACTAGCCATGCCCTGACCTGATTAGTACCTGACCTGTAAAATCAAGAAACCTTCTGTCTGACAACAAAAAGCAGGTTTAAACAATCTAGAAAAGCAAGACATCATGTCCACATCTAAATAAATTCAAGAACAGAAGAAAAAAAAAGTCCGTAAGACATTTCCAGGGCTTGGGACTCCAGTGAACCGCAGTGAGAGCCATTACCCACAAATTACACCAGGAGCGCATCAGCGACCAATCCAGACACAGAAGAACCCAGAACAACGTCCTTAGCATTGCAGCCCTCAACTGCGTCAGTGCTTATGTTTTAACAACAAGGCAGGGGCAAAAATGAGAAATCCATGCTAACTGAAAAAACACAAAAAAACATCTTTTGCCAAGAAACATCCTAATGAAATATTATCTGGACTTTTTGGAATACTCGTGTAGGACAACAGCTGGCATAAAACTAGTTCAGTTATGATAGCTCTTGCAAATCAAGCCAAGCACAATGTTGCTGCTTTCATATTAGAAAAGCAACCTGTCATGAGTATTTATGGTTAGTTATGTGTTTAGTCATGTTTCTTATTATAGTTATTCATTATCTGATGCCTGTGTATTTTTTGTGCCAGCTGGTGTTTTGTCATTTTCTCTGCTTACCTTCCTCAGGAGCCCTTCAGATAATCTATTCCTTCACAGCTGTGGCCTGTTCGTTATCACTCACCTGTTTCCCAGACTAGATATGCTCCTGGTTTCTATTCACTCCATTGACCTGTTACTATAGCTGTCATGCCAGTATGTCTCCACCTCCACTTCTTCTCTGTTGCTTCCAGCTCAGTTGTTGTGAGTTCTTTGAATTTTCAGTAAAAACTGACTTTTACTTTCAACCTGTTTCCATCATGCTAGATTTAGGTCCTCCTTCATTCCTACATGCAGCACAACCTGGTAACTTCAGTTTACTCTTTATGGGGTCTATAGTGAGAGAGTATTGTGACAAAGATAGTACATCTTTAGAGAATACACTTTAGACTTTTTTTTTGCTTCTTTTATTGTAAACATATATTTTGCTTTACAGTCAACCCGCAGCAATAGATGAAACCTGAAAGAAACATTAAAAGAGAGTAAACCAAAGACTGAAACTTGAGCAATGCTGGCAACAACCAACAAAACAGGTGAGAACTATCGTTAATGTTTGTTGTCTGCTTGTCTTGCCAGAGGACATGTTTGAGCTCATTTAACATTATTTGTTCCTCTTTTTAAAACATTATTTCTGCTCACTTTTCTTGTTGTTGGGTTATGAGCTTCAGGTATTATTTTTAAATACAAAAATATTTATCTTTCATTTGGCAAATGTTAGAATTCTCATCTACCCTTCAGTTAGCACTAGAGATGGCTTTGTTACTGGTATCAAGGTTATACCAACGTTTCATCCGTTACAGTTTCAAAACCATTCAAGTTTATCTTTATACTGTTACTATTTAAAACTACAGTTTGGCAGTTAAACAAGCAACAACTAAAAAAATAAAACTTGACCCAAATTAGTTTGGGATTAATCTCATATTTGCAGATGACCATTGGCATTTACCAATGACCATGCAGATGCGACATATTTTATGCAATATTGTCTGCCCTGCTAAGCCAAATGACCTCAAGATAAGTGGGGATGTCCAAAGTGCTCACAATGGATGGTTCGCAGGCTACTGTATTTCCTGAGGGTTTTTAGATCTAAAAGGTTTGACAATTTAAAAAATCTCAGCTCACTCGTGATGGAAAAGAAGATGGCTTCAACAGGGGAGATGAACTATAGAGTTGTGTATGGGGCTTCAGTATACTTTCGATGGTGCATTTGGAAGGAAGTCAATATCTTTTAATAACGAAGGTCCACCCCTTCTGCATTTTGATATCAGTTATGCTTATCTATAGATCTGAAAACTGGACCATTCTGAAAAAGATTTGAATGAATTTAAGGTTTTTCAAACACGGTCTTTCCATCAGTTCCTTGGAGTCTCTGCATGACAAGGTTACCAACAGTATCCAAGAAAGATGCCAGCAGCAACCAGCTGTTGATGCACAAACTGTAGTGGGAGCAGCTACCTGCACACTAGAGAGTCCAATAGACCAAAGAAGACAAAGAAGAGGGTTGACCTGAAGTCTCCATGTTTTTCCAAGTGTGAAAAACACTGTTGGCAGCAGGACCCACAGCAAAGTACTGGTTGGCACAGACAACCTCCCAGTCCAGTCACCAGCTAGGAACCACAGAAAGAAGAGTTATTATCCTGGTAATATTTGCTTGCTATATTCCCTTTACTATTCTATAAAAGGCCCAATGTAAAAAGGTATCACTTTGTGCACATACATAAATGATATAGCTAACATTATGCTAACTTTTATAAGTCAGATACATCGTGTCACCTAAGGAGTCAGTCGTTGCCTTTGTTTTTAAATAAAAGCAATTAGATTGTGTAAATTTGTGGTTGTTTTTTTTCTTGCAGAAATACCTTGAAACTGTGGTATTTTACTCAAGGCTGTCACATCATGAAAATCCAACACCAGCCCTTCCTAATAAGCACACAGCTTTCTATAATCAAGCTATCTGTAACACTTGCACATAAGTAAAAATTTCAGTGTAGAATTTTACTTGCAGTTGAGAAAACTCTAGAGATCTAAATCCATCTCTCACTCAGAAAGTTATTTATTTATCGTAGATTTTTCTCCACACTCTTTTTGCTGCCTGTATAAGTGTAAGCTGATGCATAGGATGTGTGTTGGCCCAGGCCTTCATCTCCTGCTGGCTCCCTTGGAGCTGCTTGGCTCGGCCCGGTGGCTTCAACCTGCAGGCAGCCATAGGACAGCCCAAGCGGAGCTGTCTGCCACTCCTGTGCTTCATTAGGAAACAAAATATAAGGTTTCCACTCCATTAGGAATGACTTTAGGAGTGAAAGCACATAAGACGCCGACTCACCTCATCAACAATGCATTGCAATAACGGCTGAGGATGAATGAGAGCGAGCAGAGAGGGGAAAGGGAGGGAGAGTAAGGGGGAAAAAAAACAGCATTAGCTTGTGTGCGATGTCTTTACAGCAGAGTGGAAGGGAGAAAAAAAATCATTAATGCAATAAAATGTGGTCAGATTAATCAAATGCCTCAAACTCTTATGAAAATATTACAGGGGGAGAATTTTCTATTACATCTAATGGTATCTAATTTAATACTGGCAGTTAAAGGCTTGAGCATCTATTTATTGTGAAACACAATTTAGGAAGTTTAAAGGGAAGCAGTGAAGCATGCGTGCAGCATGGCCGTCAGGGCCGTAGGTAAAGATTTCTTTCCTCCTATTTTCTCTCGACCAACTCATAAAAGCTTATCATCAAAGACTGTAGGTTGCTTTGAGTTCCTTTTTATTTTTTGGGGTGGGGGCAATATGTAATTAGTGTGTCATAATCAAAATGACCCACTCGGCCACTTTATGTTCAGCAAGACAGAATGACGGCACCAGCGGTGGCAATCTGTGGGCATATGCTAACCCCATTAGCATAATGAAAATATACAAATGCTAATAGCCAGCCCTCTTCGCACGGACAAGGAGCTGGAGAATGTGGGCAAACATCGAGATACGTACAACGATCTGTAAATGGCTTGAAAAAAGAGAGAAAAAAAGTGTTTTTTGTGTCTTAAAAACAATCTGCAAAAAGTGTCATTCCCGTCGTCGCACGTCTTCTGCAAGGGACTATGTGGAAGATTTTGTTTTCAATTAAAACCTCATTTGCCTGTAAGTTCAGATGAAATCATGTTGTGAATTAGCACATGAATTTACATACTGGGATGCCTGCCAGTGTGCAAGGGGAGGCTAATTTACCTTAAAGATTGATTTTATTTTATTTTTTTTCTTCTTCTTCTGTCTAGAAAGGATTTCAGTGACGGCGTGGGAGCAATGATGCATACGTGAGATCTGAGGAAACATTTACCAGAAATCCACTGGCAACAAAGAGAACCGAACTGGGAGATGTGTGAGAGCTTTTCTTACTGATGGAAAGAGTTTCTGCAAAGTTAGAACAAGGAAAAGAAAAACACTTTTAAAACCCTCACAAGGACACAAGTGTTGAAGCCATTAACAGTAAGTGATTTTTGGTAATGGCTTTAACAAAATGGATCACTTCAAATTAGGAAGGCCATGTTGAAACTATTCATTCTTGATTTTAAAATATTCGCGCATTTCAAAAAGGCGACAAGCAACAAAGAAGCTGCAAGCGAGCTCGCCATCATCGAGAGACAAATTAATCCTGCTACTCTTCAGCCATAATTAAAAAACATCAATTGAAGGTGCTGGTCTTTGTGGGTTTAAAAAAGTTTTTAAAGCTCTCCACTTGCATTGAGCCACTCATGATGTTTGAGAACGCAAACGCTTTCAATCAACTGTCCATCTGGCTGCAGTTTGTCCACATTAAATCACTTGCTCATTTCGTGAGGCCTTGTCCGACAAAAGCGCCGCAGCTGTTATTGATTCATCCTCTCAATTAAATAAAGCTTTGCTCCCTCCACACCTTGTAAATACCCAGAGACCCCCCATCCTGCACAATATCCATTCTCCTTACACTGCTCGTGTTATCAGTCTGCACGGAAAATTAATTCCCCCCACTGCTGCAGAAATAACTATAATTGCAAACTACGCAGAGAGAGAAATTGGAAAGAGAGGTTTTAATATACATTTCCAGGTGTATTCTCCATTTGTTCAAGTCAATAACATTTTTTCATTAACATTTGTAATAATGAAAAAAGAGAAGTTCTGTCCCCTGTTCATTTTCTTTTTAATTCAGACATGAATTCACTCATTGCTAACTGTTATGAGCTGCACTTTCTCATCCAATTTGTGTTAAGTCCTCTAAATGAGATTATTGCTGGCTATCAACTATGAAACATTTTCAATTTACATATTTATCAGCTGAATGAGTCAAATCTCACAATAAGTGATTGAGCCACATTTTAAAATAATAGAAATTCAATGTGATGAATAAATAGGTAACTATGTAAGTGCAGGTTGTTTCAGATTTTGGAGTTTTGTGAATTCCTTAAATATTTTTGTTGAAAAGCATTATTCCTGTAATGGAAAAATATTTGTTTTTCTGTATGAATAGAGCAGGCCAGGAGGAAATGTACGGCTGAAAAGCCCACACTTCTTTTGCCCTTACTGATGCCCAGCTGACTATCAAACAGGTGGAGAGCAGTCTGCAGGACTCTGCATCAGCTGTCTGCTTATCTGTGGTGCAGCTATGAGCTATCCTTTTCACCCCTGGCTTGATTTAACCCAGACCCTGAACATGACATATCCCAAATGATGCCAAATTTTTATTTCCAGCATTTTTCCAACTTTTCTCAAAAATAAACATCCCTAAATTTCAAAACACAGCCAATCCAACTGCAACAGTCCCTGTCCTAACTTCAAATCCCACTCCAGGAAGGATAGGAAGATTCCTAGCAAACAACTCCAACTAGACATTCTTTCTTCATTTCAGGGTAAGCATATGTTTAATACATATAAGCTGGGATGAACTTTAGCAATAACTTACCTGGGTACCAGCCATATGGTCATAATGGTATTGAACCATGTTTTACTAACACTGCATTCTATAAGTTTCCAAAAAACCTTAGAAACCCAGAATAGCTGAGGTGCTGGCTAAGGGTCAATTCACACCTTCTCCTGGTCATTCTCCTGTTTTGTACTTACACACTGGGATTTCGTGCCTTACAACTTCCATTTCTTACCTGTAAACAAACTGTTTAATGCCCATGTACTTAAACCATGGTGTATCAGTTTATTATTTTTATTATAGTGACATATGAATGAAATGTTGACATAAATATTCATAAAAATGCTTAAATCTAAAGGGTAATTTAATTCAGTTGTATTTATGATCTGAAAATGTGCTAAAACGCTCGATCCTAGTCATTTTGATGTTATTCCTGTTTGGGCCAGTTGATGCTTCCCTCTTAGATGGTGTACCTTATTTACTGAAGGAATATAACATCATTTCTTAACAGTGAGCTATGAGGAGGTAAAAAAGAAACATTTTTACTGGCAGGTATGAATGTCAGTACAAAATGTACAACAAGAAATGGCACCATTAATTTCACAAAAAAAATCTGGTATGAAATCATGAGAACTGCAAAGGAAGGAAGTGCTAGAGGGGTCAAATGACTAGAACTTGTTTTAATTTGTCAGATTCTTTGCAGGTAACCAAAATTAAAATCCTCATTTTTTTCTTTTATTCCATGTAGAACAACCCAGGTTGCTGATCTTGTCTTAGTTACATGCCAACTTGTTTGGCATTTTTAGGTGCCATTGGGGCCCTTCCCACACCATGCTGCCCTGGGCACAGAGCCATATCACCCATTTCAAAAACTTTCAGTGGCTGCTTTAAAACTACGTGGGGCTATAGCTACAAGGTGCTGGGTTGTTAAGCATCCTATGTATCAAAAATCAATATTCCAATAAACAACAATAGCAATTTTATTTCTTACAAATTTGTCTAATAATCATCCTGACATGTATTTTTAAGTTTTCTCTCTAGTTTCACTCTAGGATTTGAGAAGCATATAGTCCAATCAAAGACGAGAAAGAAAGGAGGGGAAAAAAAATGAACCAACGCAACAGACTTAATCAATCAGAAAGCTCTTTGCTAGCGGCTGCATACACATTAGGCCACATCTTCAAGATTTTTCAGAGCAAACCGTGGAGCAAAACTCCATTACCTCCTGACACAAAATGCAAATGAATCACAACATGGGGTGAGAAGGAATTAAAGACCCTTCTCTAATCAATGACAAACCAGGATGAAACCCTCTCTTCCGTGGATCTGCCATAGGCGAACTTCAAGTCCCCTGAAAACACACACACATGCTCGCAGACAGACCGACAGACGCGCACATCGCTATAGGCATCGGCTGGTGAGAGATTCTCATAGCATGATAGCCAATCAGTAAAAAAAAACCACTGGTTTCAAGTTATTAACATGAAAACCTATTTATTAAAAACAGAACATCAACAATTATTTTTAAATCAGGTAAATATGAATTAACATTGACAGTTCTAATGATTTTCACAACAATTTTTTTGTAATTTCTCTTTTGATAAAAAAAGACTCAACCAAAATTATTCCATAAACTCTTTAGTTCTAAGTTTAGAACATCCTACCTTTTTTGTCATTCTGTTTTTTATAGTGTAACATTGAGAGAACAGCAGTTAGCTGGTTAATCAATTGGGTTATCTGTCCTGTTGTAGTAAAACAGTGATAGGTGATGCTTCTTTAATATCTGAGCCATGAATGCCCATGTTTTTTTCCGACCGCAAAAACAACTTCCCCTTCCAAAAAAACTTCCAAATTTGTTTTTGTTGTGAGTGAGGTAAAAGTGTTGTGGCCATCGTTAAACCAGCTGACAAGGAGTGCGCAGCAAAACGTCAGGGAGGAGAAATGTAGATCTACTTTGTGCTTCATACAGTTGGAGAAAATTCTGACACTTTATCTTGTGTCCCATGAAAAGGACTTTAGAAAACTCTAGTAAATTTAAAACCTCAGTATGCCTATACTAGCACACTTGATCTACAAACATTTCTAATCCCGCTACCTTTTTAACGTTAGTTTTCTTAAAATAAAAACTTCCTGTATCGAATAAGAAAATACATGCAAAAATGGAGTCAATCTTTATTTTTAGAATGCATAAAAACATCTGATAGATACATAACTGCAAAAGCCCAATGAAGCAATTATTATACAAAAACATTAAGAAAACCAGGCAGTGCTTTTCTGTTTTATTAAAACCATCTAATAGACAGTTTTTTAACAATCAAAGGTTTGAGTCAATTTTATCTTGTGTCAGGCTGTAAAAGGATATTTAGGAATCTGATTAAATCGGACGAGGAGCGTCAGATCCAGGCTGCGAGGTGAATCTAAGAGTTCTCTCTCTTCTGCTGTGCTCTCTTCTGCTCAAACAGATGCACGGGCCTGCGTAAATGACAGCCTGAGCCCGAGGACGTCTTCTGGCTGCCACGCGGCCTGCTACAGCCTGCAGGTGAAGTGTCTGCGGCGCCATATGGAGCGGGGAAAATTAACAACGAGAGGAAATTCTCCACAACAGCGGGAGGTCTCGCTAGTCTCTCCTCCAAACAAAATTTAGAGACGTTGAGAAACAAGAGAGGGGGAGTGATAAAATTAATGGGGTTCGACGTTCTAACACAACACCGACGGCAATGTTTGCACAGAAAAACAAGAATTCCCTTTACAGTTTAGTCACATTGCACTCCTGCATTATAAATCAGCGACTGGCTGAAGTAGTTTGACCCATTCTATAAATGTACATTAACCCTGCTGGCGCTCCTTCCTCCAGTTCTTGTTTGCTTCTGTTAGGGCAGGTGAGTCGCCTCCATCCCCAGTGGTTTCTTATGCTCTCTGCCATCATAGCAGAGGTGCCCCCCCATGGAGCCTCACTTGGTTTGGGTCATTGATTACAAAGAGCCTCCTGGTTTTGTCTGACAGATGTGAATCCATGCTATTTAATTTGGAGAGTTACCCTCAAAGGGACCACCATTAGCCAGCCAATCTGACCACAAATAGCGTTCCATTAAGCAGAGAGTTTGAGAAGCTCTGGTGGTGTGTCTCCTGACAGTGTGGAGGGAGCCTTGGCGTATAACGCAGAATGTTAAGTGCTCAGTTGTTTAAACAAAAGGGAGATTTTACTTTAAGGAACGTCTTTTGTTTTAGAGTTGCATAAAGAGTTGCCTCAGCGGGATTCTTCAGGCATATTAGAGCTGAAACTGTCCTTGTTTAGTGTCTAAAGAGGGTGGGGTTGGTAGTTAAAATGTTAATAAGTGCAATTCAGTTTTAATTTAACAGCCTTCTGCATTCCTAATTAGTCCACTAGCTGTGAATAAATGAGGAAGAGAGCTCATCTCTTGCCCTCCACTTTCAGCACAAAACACATTTTTGCCACTTCCGATATGGAGCTAAAGAAAATTGCCAGGAAAGTCCTCTCCTTATGAACAAACAAAGCAGCATGGCTCAGTTTACAATTTTAGCTATTATTTTCTCTCCAGGTAGAGCTATTGAAACCTTTGATGGGAGAATTTGCAATCAAAGTAATAAAAAAAAAGAACAAGAATGTAAAACAGAAAAAATATTTTCAAAAATCATGCAATGTTTTTTCTAAAACATTCAACAATAGCCTTTCTGGATGTAGAAGTGTGCATAAATTACTTTATGTAATCATACAACGTAGATTAGCATGATAATGGTGGATGTTAATAGATGCCAGGAAGCAAGGAGTGACAGCACTTTGAAATGAGACATGCTTGGGGCAGTGGGTTCTCATACACACACACGTATACGCACCACGTTGGGGAATAGCCGACGAGGCTCTTGTGCCATTACGGCAAATGTGAGTGACGGGGAAGAAAGCCACGTCTAGCTGGCTGCCTGAAGGGGTGCTTCAGTATTTTCCATGAGTCTATAGGCTCTTGGTCTCGTGGGGGGCTCTATTAATTGTGAGCAAAATGGTCCACCATTAGATCTAAAGGTTTTAGAGACCAGAGGACATTTCACCTTGGCCACCGGGGCCAGATTCAAAAAGCTTTTGAAAATAATGAGACAAAATTCCACTGGTATTTTAAAATATTTTACAGAGATAGGATTAAATCTATGCCAAAATAATTATTAGGAATTCATTCATTTGACACTGATTTAGTCAAGAGAAGGGATGAGGAAGGAATTTTACATAATAGTAAGGAACATGTGACCAGAGCACATTTAATATGGCCAACAGAGAGATGAAAGTAGATCATTTGGTCAAAAGTTTAATCTTGCCATGGAAAGGTGAAAAGAGAGCATGAGAACATGAGAGGATGATGACATGGCTTTGAACCTAGGTCTCCTGCCACCATCTAACCTTCTTTTCTAACATTTGCTAATCAGACCAAATATGGTCCCCTACAGAGACAAAAGAGGGTTAACACAGAGATAAACCAAAGAATAAACCTGGGACACTTATTTAAAAAGCTCCCCTGGCCACAGTTGGAATGTTCAACAAATATCACAAATCCCACTTCCTTTTATCCACCAAAGCCACAGCAGATCAGAAAGCTCAACAGGGGTTGCAATGTGGACACATACAGGTCCATACACTTACAAAGTATTTGTGACCACTGCTGTGTAGTAATCCAAATAAGAACAGCTTTAAGACAACAGCACATTGATGACCTTCTATCCTGCTTATCTTCTCACTGACCCGATTTAGACTCTTGCATTAGAGTGCTAGAATGGCACTTAAGGGGATAGGTGGATTTTTTTGGACTGGGGTTTTGTTAAGAGGATATGTTTAGTAAATATCTCACTTGCAGAGGCAAATGAAAAATCATTATGTTGAACATGTGCAAGAGGCACAAAGGTCTTATTAAGAGTTTTAATGCTAACAGTAAGTCAGTGGACTTCTGACATGGTAAAGTAACTCTAGTCTCAACGATGTCATCTTTAAACCAAGGTCATGTTTGCATCAGACGATCAGATGTGTTCACTGAAGGCTGTGAAGGGGTAGGTAGTGGTCTGTGACAAAACACAACAGGAAAGTTAAGTAGTGTGAAAATTAATAATATTCAATATTATTCACCTGAACTGCAATAATCAATATTTTTTGCATTGCATTACTTTTGGAACAGTTGACCGGATTTGCCTAACATGTTCTGTTTTGCAGTTTGTGTTTCAGATGGGAAGGTCAGTGTTGCATACAGTAACCTACTGCTGTCTTTTGTGTAAATACCAATAGACATTTATATTACATGATATGCCATCTAATGCAAATATGACAACAGGTTGTATGTTTATAAAATAGTGTTTACACATATTTCTGACAACTTAAGAGTGGAGCTGTCTAAACTCAGCAGTGTTCAGTTCCATTCCTTGACTGGTGCGTTACAATGGCTCAACTGCTATGAAAAAGTATAAAAATATCTGTTTCCTTTTGTTTAAATGTTTCAGAAGATCAAACAAATTTGAATTTCAAATAAAGATATCATTTTGTAAATACAAAAGGAAGTTTTAAATGATAATTTCCTTTAATGAGGGAAAAATGGTGTCCAAAAACAACCGTCCCTATGTGAAATCATAACTGAACTGTGCTTGACCACATTCTTTGGAAATTTAGTTCAGTTTTAGTAGCCACACCCAGGCCTGCTTACTACCAGACCTGTAGAATCCAGAAATCACTTAAATAGAATCTCTCTGATAACATGAAGTAGGCTAAAAGATCACAAAAGCAACACATCATGCCCTAATTTAAGTAAATTCAAGAACAAATGAGAAGCACAGTCATTGACATCTATCAGTCTTGAAAGGGTTAAAGGGCCATTTCTAAAACTTTGTGACTCCACTGAACCATTGTGAGATCTTTAACATGAAATAGTGGTAAACCTTACCAGGAGGGACCAGTCTACCACAACTACTCTAAGAGGGCATTGATGACTTATCAAGAAAGCCACAAATGATCCCAGAACACAGTCTGCAGCATAACAGACCTCACTACGATCAGTGTTCATGGTTCAACAAGAAGAAACAGCCTGGGCAAAAATGGCCTCCATGGGAGAACTCAGAGGCAAAAATCATTGCTGTAAGTTGTGTGGTTCCCATTACATCTAGTCTAAAACTAACACAGCATTTGAGAGAAAGAACATCTTATCAAGTGTCACATGTAGTGGTGGTAGTGTGATGGTCTGGAGACTTGAATGATTGTTATAATTAATAAAACCATGCTTGCTGCTCTCTACCAGTAAATCCTGAAGGATAATGTCTGGTCATCAATTCATGACCTAAGGCTCAGACTGACTTGGGTTATGCAGCAGGACAATGATCTAAAGTACATCAGCAAGTGCAGCTCCAGATTTTGGAGTAGCCTATTCAAAGTCCAGATTCACATCTGGATTCCCATGGCCTAAACACTCACTTCATCTTTAAACACCCTCCAGCATAGCTGAATTAAAACAGTTCTGCAAAAAAAGAATGGGGCAAAACAATACCAATATTGAAGACTTATTGCCAGTTATCACACATGCTCAATGGTAGTTATTGCTGCCATGAGTGGTACAACCAGTTCTACCTGTTGAATAGCCTCCTGTTACCGATCAAGTGTTTTATTGGGATACACTTATTAAAACACAACTTAAGACATTTACTTTCTTTCAGAATTATAACTATATTCAATGTTTATAGGTTTATAAGTAATTTACTTTGAATATCATTTTGTATTGTTCACTTATTTGATCATTTTCATTCCTTTTCATGTTTTTATTCTGGTGAGGATCATTTTGGGATGCTGCACTTTGGTGAGATCTTGCTTTTTGCCCAAATGTGCTTTTTTAGTAAAGTGGTTTTTATTTTCATTTTGATTTGCTCCAAGTTTGTTGGGTTGGGTTTTTCAGTTCAAGTTGCTTAGTGCCCTCCAAAAGCTTGGATTACACTTAAAATTTGATCTGCTGAGCCATCCAGAAACATGAGTTTGCATACAAATCACAAAGGGGAATACTGTTATGGAATAATCTGCATTCACAGGTTTCAGTTTTCACATTTGCACAACTGAATGGTTTATCATTGAGAAATCACAAAGGAATGTCATCAGTTGTATTACTTCTTATAACCTAAAGTGGCAGCATGATTTTAAAACATGTTTTTGGCCAGAAATGTTATCAACTGCTCTTCCTTTTCAACCTTTTAAATACATCAAAGACATGAAAGTAGCACATGCTGGTGAATCTTTTCACAGCATACTAGTGGATAAATGCTCCACATAACCTTGATATGAAGTAGTTAGCTGGTGCTGTTTACTGTGTATGGTATGCTCTTGTAAAATAGGGTTGCCATTTTCTTCGCTGACCTTCTTGTCAGGACAATGATCATAGTCTCCTGAGTCCAGGACTATAGAAAACAGGGCTCCTGCTTAGGGAGTCCATACGGCTGACCTTCTGATAGCCAGAGCTGAGGATCTACATTCAGATCTCGGGGTCAACATCCCCTCATAAGCACTTTGAGGAGAGCTGACTGAAAATTAATTAAAAACGCCTGTGTGGGGTGAATGACGGGCAGCTTTTGTTGGTCCCCTGCATTGATGGAGGAGGCAGGACAGTCCTATGTCCCTGATGCTGGCGAGCCCCTCGTGGCCCCAGCTATTGTCTTGCTGCCAGGCTCTTGTTTTATCTGCAGCAGCATATCAATGAAGCCGGTGTCTTGTTTGTGCAAATGGTAATTACAACACCCATATTTCTGTACATTAAACTAATCACATCTCAGTGAAGAGTAAAGAAATTCTGAGGAAAACAGCAGACATTCAGACAGGCATTTGGGAGATGTTTCATTGAAAACAAAGAAAACTCATCTTTGCTCATGCAGTTCAAACACATATACTGTTCGGATGACAATCCAGCAGTCCCTTTGATAAATCTTCCACAGGGTTTGCTCTTCTCTCAGTGCTGCAGAAGAAAAGATTTAAAGTGCAAAAGCATTTAAACAGGATGAAGCTCAGAGTTTAATGTGGTCCATCAATTCCATTCGCACAGGGTGGCTGCTTCCATATCTGTCCTGTGAGACCATCAGAGTAGTTTGGTGGCATGTTGTAGTTTAAAGGTGCAACAGAAGAGTCAGATAACAAGGGACAAAATAGTCTCGCCAACTCTCAGTTTTAACTACTCGGGTTCCCTTTGGCCCACACTCATTAAATGCAGAATGCATTTGTCCTTGTAGCTTTTCACACGCAAACCACACACGCTCACAAAAATGCACTCTTGTTGTTCACAACTCAACACATCAAAAAGGCAATGGCCATTAGGTGTAAATGGATGGTGTTCTGCACAAGTCTCAGCTGAGCACATGTTTCAGGAGCGAAGCAAATGCAAAGGCCAACAGATCCATTAAACTCTGTCCAAAACCACAGGAACTATCTTTGTCACAAAAGGCTGATGAGAAATAGCTCAGTCAGGTGGCTCAGCCAAAATATCTGTACAGAAACATGCTAGAATGTTTGGCATGGAACAAATTTCACAACCTAACACAGGAGCAATTGCAGGGTGGAGTGAGTAGGTGAACAGATGATAAATGAATTAAAAGCAACAATTTAAAAAATCATTATTGCACCAGAATTATAAATATTTTGATATAAAAAGAACTGGTTACAAATTTTAAACATATATAGCAATAGCAATAGCAATACTAACCTCGAGGCTGTTATATATTTTATGTCTAACTAAAGAGTGTAAATATCAGAGCTTTCCAATTTTAGATTTATGATTTTTAGGTGGATTTTTATTCTTATATGTTTTTACAACACATTTATCTGCATAAATAAACAGCCTTCAAGTCTGTGTATAAAACACCTTGTTTTATACACAGACAAAAGAGACATAAAAAGGAAAGATTCCTGAATTCTTAATGAAAAGACTAGTTTCAAGCTGTACCATGGCTTTAAAGTTTTGTATCAAATCTTATTGTGGTTAAACATCCGTTTGATGACAATACAGGGTGTTTTCTCTATTTGTATTGGCCACAAAGTGGAACCCCCCTCTCCTCTACTTATTGCTGTGTACAATAAGCTGTGTACATATGTTCAAACGTAGGAATTTTGTCTAAATCTTTCCTCTCATTAAAACAGATCAGTTCTGTGTTTTTAGACAGTTCTCTATGTGGTTTACAAATGAAACACATTCCACTTACATCCCATTTGTAGGTTAAAACTGAATTGAAAAGAAGACACACATATTCTGTGCAATAAGCTATTTTTGTTGTTCGCTGCTTAGAACAGGCAAACAAAACGAATGATTGCATATAGATAATTGTTAATGTTTAATGTTTGCTTTAAACTATTTCTAAAAAAAAAATGAGCCCATTGTACAGTTATTTTGTCCTGCCACCACACCAACTGTCTTCTAAGTTTCTGAGCTTTAACATTACAATTAAATTCAGGGTAATTGTAATTTTAATATATATGTTGTATCTTTTCAGCAACGTTGGCATATCTAAAAAGGCTTTTTACGTGGAGAAAGTATTGGAATGAAGCATATTTTTAGAACAAGTTCTGGCATGACTATGAAGTATGTATGTCGTTTCTGTTCCTTGTTTCTTATATTCTGGATACATTGATATCAAGGGTGTAAAATGTACACCATGCTAATGATTTATTACAAAGTAATGTATTATAATGCATTACTTTGTATTATAAATACATCATATATGTAAAAAGCATTAACATTGTTGATGTTGTAATAAATGTAATATCTATTTTTTTATTAGTAGTATTAGTAGCTTTGTTTCTGTAATACCATTTTGTAAGCAGGTGTTTTTGCTGAAGGTTATCATCCTATCAGACTCTCAGATGGGCTCATGCCTGTTAAAGACTCTAAAAGGGGGCTCCTGATCCAGCATCCTCGACAAAAACAATATCTAAAGATGTTCAGGTATAGAATAAAATTGGACTGTAAGAAAACTGTCAGCACTTGCTTAGAAGACCACTTATGGAATGGAGTAATATCATTTAAATGGGAAAAAAAGACATTTTTAATCAAAAATCCTAACTGTGAAGTTTTTCTGAAGATAAGCAAATATGTGACTGCTTCCATAAAAAGTCAGTTTAAATACAAAATGAACTCCCGTTGTTGTGCGAATCAGTATAAAATCCCTTCTTAACATAATCACATTACTTTTAAAGAGTTACACTAATGAAAACTGTTGGGCATTTAAAGTCCAGTAAACAACTAAAGATACAGTAAAGAGAACTATTAACTGGATAATAATGTTTGGATGGCACAATAAAAACTAAGATAAGAAAGTACTTTTATATTAGACTCTGGGGAAGACCACAGGGTCAGAGAAGAAGTGGTAATCTCCACAGCCACAGTCAAGTGACTCAGTTACCATGTTTGCTCCTTGTGTTGACCCCTCAATTAGTGTGGAACTGTAACAATCTGCCCACCAAATACAGCCATTCATCACCAGCTGCCCAAACCACCAGCCTGCTTCTCTGAGGTACCTCACCGCAAAAGAGGGCAGCTGGAGGTCAAATTAAAGTCTGGCCTTTGTAGCTGCCCTCTTTAATATCCTCTGTTGAAGAGGATGAACTCTGATAGGTACAGAGTCATTACACATGCAGTACAACATGCTGGTGCGCATTATGCTCATAGGAGAGGGGAGTGCATGGCTCTAGTTGAAGCACTTAATGTTTTTAGACCATTCCATATCTTAAGAAATACAACCACAGAAGGGAACTTATGGGTACAGACTTCAGAAAAAAGGAAGTGCATTAAATCTGTAATTTTGTTTTTAAACTCTTGTTTGCACTGACAAGGTGGAAGATGTCATCGTTCGTTTAATATACCCATTTAATCGTTAGTTGTTGACAGGGGTCTGGTGTCTGTCTCCAGCAGTCAGTGGGTGAGAAGCGGTACACCTTGGACAGGTCACCAGTCAGTCACAGAGGCAAAAATACCATGCAGATACACTCACATCTAAGGACAATTTGGAGTGACCAGTTAACCTAACATACATGCTTTTAGACTGCGAGAGGAAGCCAGAGAGAAGCCAGGCACACACAGAGAACATGCCAGTTCAATGCAAAATGGCACCATTGGGATTTGAACCCTCTTGCTGCAAAGCAATTTTGATTATAAAGTGCCTTAAAGCTGCAGTATGTAACTTTTATGAAAAAATACATTTTTTAAATATTTGTTAAAATTATCATTGTGTCTTGACAGTTTAATATAAGACAGATAATCAGTAAAAAAAAAAAAAAAAATCAAGCTCCACTGCCTTCTCCCAGTGCTCCCAGTACTAACTGCAGAAATACACCACTCAGTCAGAAACAACCAATCAGAGCCAGAAGGAGGGTCTTAGCACCGTCAATCACCCTCATGTACACACCACTCACACACTCTCCCTTGCTCTCTGCTAAGTCACAGCTGGTCCACCACAACATAGCCTAACACGGATGCTAAGGCTAGTTAGCATCATGGCCACCGATGATGGCGAATAAACAGTTTTCTTTGAAAGGTAAGTCGTTTCTTCAACATTAGCACATTTAGCAATGCGTACACAAGGGTGATTGACAGCACTAATACCTTCTTCCTGACTCTGATTGGTTGTTTTAGGTCGGGAGCAGTGCAAAGTTACATACTGCAGCTTTAAGACAATATTCGTCCTGAATTGGTGCTATATAAATACACTGAATTTAATTAAAACTGAACTGAGTTTGTATTTATATTTATTCATTCATTTTTAAATAAATAAATATAGGTAATTGTGCAAAAGCAGCATTCAATGAGTTAGTTTTGACATTAATCAGTAGTTGTTGACTAAGGTGGGAGTTTCTATGACTGATACTTATATTTAAGAAACATGGTAGCTGGTGGTGGATATATTAAACAGATTACTTTTTCTCTATTTTGCTGATTTTTTTCACATTTGTCAACTTCTGAAATCAGAATTTTGGCCATTTTTTTGAGTATGGTATTCTAATATGCGGAAAATAGGCCAGCTGAAGCATTACCTTTTGTCTCCTAAATTTGACTCTAACAATATGGTAATGGAGACATTTTAAGTGACTCACATACGTTGTGTTTACAGATCTGTTCCACTTCACACTAAGCCTCCTAAGAAAAGAGAAGTGTTCATCATGGTCTAAGTTTTTATACACAAATGATAAAAAAGAAACAGTGATAGGAATCATGGAGGGAAGTTTGGCTCTTTTCCTAGAATTAAAAGATATGCAGGTCATCTGCAGATTAATAACTACATCTCTTCTCCTCTGAAAGGTAATGAATGATGTTTTTAAAAGGAGTGCAGTAAGTAAGGACAATGTAGGAGTAACTAAGAGAACAATAGAGCAGATATCCAGATAAGGTCTAAGTGGGTGCTAGGTGGGTGGTTGCCTCCCCACCGACTCCTGTCCTGCCAGACCATTCAATGAAATGCTGAGCTCTTGGTCATGTTGTCATTGCAGACCGGCAGGGCCATGTTCTCCTTCTCCCTCTCCTGCTGCGGTTAGGGTTGCAGGCACAATAAAAAGTGAAGCAGTGATGATTTAATTATGACACAGGTTCATTCAGTCACGGTGATTAGGTTTCCAGTCAAGGGTGAACTGATGTGAGGTAAGTTTGGTTTATGTTTACTGGGACACATGTTGGATCGCAGACAAAGAACATTTAATCTCCCAGGACATGGGGTCTCCTGAGGGAAAAAGTCCCATCCTGCAGTCCTACTTATCTCTAAGGAGAGTAGTGCCCATTGCTCTGCTCTCAAAGGCCTAGTTTATTCATGACAGATAACTTTCCACTGTCCTGCTGCCCAAACCGACTCATCTCCTGCTTGGCAAAGTGAGTGACGCACCTTACCTTGGGGGATTCAGTTACCCTGAACAAGACTTCACAGGTCCCTGACTGACTGCTTTGATTAATGGCTGAAGGCTGCTGGTGGGCAGTTGTGATCATAACTGACATTAATCTCAACCTGCTGATTAATCAATCTTGTGCAATTTACAGCAACAGACCTATCTAGAGAATAGCGGCTTGTCTATTGTCTCACAAAATGAAACCTTCCCTACACACCGCTTTAGTCCGTCATGACTCCAGGGTTTTCTATTCACTTTTCACTTTAATAACTCCCTCTTCCTTTAAACTCCGATCAATACCTTTTAAGCAAAATTTGCATTTCATAATTAAAGCAAGCAAGAGTTATCAATTTGGAGCCATTATGCGCCACGCCTTATGGTGTCTGACATTTAGTTGTGATTACACCAGTGTCTGTATACTGTCATGGAAGTCATTAGACTGCTGTCATCACAACATGTTTTCCTGGCCTCATTAACACTGCTTCCATTGTTGTGCTGTGACTGTGATATACAGCATAGATACTGAGAATAAAATATATAGAAAAAACTAAAAGGGATTTATTAAGAGAAGTTTCTCTTAAATAAACATTTAGCTTTAAACAGTGTCTTGCAAAAATATTCATTCCTTTTGAACCTGCTCACAATTTGTCATATTACAACTTGAAACTTGAAAGCATTTTGGATGATTTTATGTATTAGACCAAAACATAATTGTGCAAAACTGAGAAATGAAAGGAAAATTCATTTTTTCAGCATTTTTGTGTGTGTTAAATTGTTTTATGCATTTGCTTTCAAGCATCTCAAGTCAATACCTACAATGACCTTTTGCTGCAAGTCTTCTGGATTTTGTCTATTCCAGTTTAGCACATCTGAAAACTGTTTTGTTTGTTGTTGTCCAGTCTTCTAGCATAACAGAAAATAGAATAAAGTCTGATGAGCTTTCATGTCACTGCTGAAGAAAAACATCCCCACAGAATGATACTGCCACCAACCTGTGTCATTCTGAACATACCATTCCCACAGTGGCACTGTGTAGCTTCCCTTTTTCATGACGTGCTTTAATTTAGTCTCCACTGACAAGGGTACCTTCTTCCACATGTTTCCTTCATCTCCTACTTGGCTTGTGACAAATTACAAAATGGGATGCCTGATGGCTTTCTTTCACCAAATGTTTCTTGCAACTATTCCATAAATGTCAGATTTGTGACGTGCAAAACTGACAGTTGGCCTGTCAACAAATTCTCTCTCCATAGTTCCTCCAGAGTTACCACAGGCAAGAGGCAGGGCACATCCTGCGACAGGAAGCCAATTCATCACAGGTCACTAATTTCCTGAGAAAAATATAACAATATGCTTGAATTATTTATCTATGAAGTTTACTGAATCACTGTATATAACATATAATAATATAGTTTAGCTTAAGCTACTGGACAAACTTGGTCTGCTCGGGTTCAGTCCTCTCCAGAGTAAATGGAAGAATTTACCTGGTTTCCTGCATTTTAACTGGTTGGGGGTAGCAGAAGGAGGAGCTCTCCTAAGGCACCACCCATGCAAAAACCAGCACTGAGTTTAGGCCACCTTCTTCTATTTCTACTTGGTTCAGTTTTGATTCTCACGCAGGCATTTTTGGTGGTGGACAAGACTCGGCATGCCCTGTGGATTCTGGCACCTTTCTGTCAGAACCAGCAATAAATTCTTTAGCATTATGAGCTATTGTTTTCCTTCAACTGGATCAAACCACAGGGGTCAGCCTTAACTCCCCTGTGCATCAGTGGGTCTTGGTCAGTTCACCTCTCTTCCTTCCTTCCTTTTAGCATTTTTGCAAGAAACTGGTCACTGCAAATTGGGAACATGCCACAAGTGCTGCAGTTTTTGCTCCTAAAACATCAAGATTGATGATCAAACATTTAGTTGCTGCCAAACCAATTCCACCCTCTGACAGATGTCATTATAAAGAGATAATCTGTGGCTTTCACTTCACCCTTAAGTGGTCATGTTTTTTCCTGACTAAAATTAATTTCTGTATTCAAGATCTTGGAGGATTGAATACTTAACATGAATGTGCAGTTGAAACTAGCTCACAAAGCAACAAACTAAATGAAAGTGAAGCACAAAACATTTCATATTCTTTTACAAGTGCCTGTAATCCCCCAGGCTTGCTTTATTGCTGCTTTAATTTAAAAAAAAAAAGGTGTATTTATTTGTGTTCAAAGAATTATTTTCCTTGCAACAGCCTGACTCTGCCTGACAGCTACATGAAAAATACCCAATGGAGCACCTACAAAAGCAATCTAATATAGTATTCTCCATGACCTGCTCCACAAAAATAACCCATGTGTAGCGGTCAGCCTGGTTTGCTCTTACAAAAGACACTGCATGTACATGAGCTAAAGCACAAAACAAATTATAAAGCAGCTGAACGGCCTTGAGGCTCAGACCGTTTTACACCGGCTGCAAATAGAGGAAACATTCGCAACATCTATTTGTGTCAGGAGCTGCTTGAAGCTAAATTACACTGTTGGTGTTCATAATCAATTCTGTGGGATTAGTTAAAAGAGGAGGACAAAACACTAACAAATCAGGGGCTTCTTCTAAAACAGCACCATAAAGACGTAGAAGCATATAGATTTTCTAGAGTGCTCACTTGTGTGAAGAGTTGTTGGGCTTGCATTATTGACTTTCTCAGAACAGTGGAACCGTGATATAGTTAAGGCGCCTTTCCTCAACTCTAATTATGGTGTCATAAACGGGAGAGACCATTAATGAAAACCACTCATGGCTTTAAAACAGCAGATAGGATTTGGAGGACTGGCAGAGACGTTAGGGCAGCCGTTGGTATCAATCACATCCAAGTACTCTTGTGTGTCGTAATGAGAACAAGAGGTGGTCAATAAGTCAGCCGAAGAGTCAACAGACTGTAATAGAGACACAGCGGAGGATGGGAAACAGAGGTGTTTGACCCAAGACTGCCTGTCATTTTCACGAAGTCATGATTGTGCATCATCCAGGAGAAAAGGGCACTCTGCCATGTGTTTGCCTGCACAAATCAATATCAAAGAATATCACTTTATGTCACCAATGTCCGACAGTACCATGATTCAACTCGATAGAAAAGCTTCAGATGGTTCTGCTTTTGATCTCATTATGGCCCACAGAGTGCTAACATTGATCTTTTTAGTATGCTTTAAAATATTTTTTAAAACAGCATATGGGTAAGAAAATTTGCACAGAAATTTTGAGAGGATGGCATAGTGGCCTTGTTATAAGCAATCAATGCAACAAGAGGGTTTTTAGTTTTAAATCCTGGTCATCCAGGTCTTATGCAGGTCAAGTTTCTGTAGGTAAATTGCACCCTTTGTTCCCTGATACTTCAGCAATTTCTCTGCAGTCCAACGTGTAAACAGGCCTTATTGGTGACTCCAAATTGATCATTAAGACTAAGTGCTTTGCATGAATCTGAACTCTATGAGATAAATAGACAATAATTTAGGTTTGAAGCAAACAAAGGCACACACAAATGAAGGGATGTGATACTAAGAGTCTGACTCAATGACACTGTTGTGTTACTGCAGCAATATAACAATAGAAGTACAGTCAAGGATTATCTGAAGCAGAGATTGTAATACTAAATGATTAAATATATTTAATCCCCCCTCATAACAAGAATATAAATTATATCTTGTGATGAGAAAAAAAAAAACATAAATTTTTAGGGACATTCTGGGCTTTTGTACAATAGTTAGGGTCCAATATTATATGTTGAAAAGTCCCCAAATAAGCAAAAACTTTGCTAGAATAATGTTCCATCAGAGTCTTTCCTGTTCTTATTCATGTTTGTGCTGCTCTTCCACTGATGGTGTGGCATGTAGCACGTCTACATGCATTTACAATATGATAGCCACAGTAAAGCCAATTTGATTTTCCACAGTGAGAGGCAATAAAATGTAATTACAACATGTTTTACCATTAACTTCAAGTCAGAGTCACAATATAGCCAAAGCAATTTCATGCCGCCTGTAAAAAAACAGGAACCAACACGAAGGAGAGGCAGAGTCATGGTTGAATGGCAGAGAGCGTGTGTGAGCCACTGATAGCTCTCAGTGGACTAAAAACACAGAGCAGACCACACACACATACTCACTGTAGACCTAAACCATACAAATCTATCTAAGACACATGTTAGATAAATATTCATATGCAATAAACTGTATCAATAAATCCTTGGAGGACTGGAAGCTATTCCACAGCAGGTCAATAACTGATTCCACCAGCAGATAATCATTTTTCTCTCAATGGAGGTGCTTGATATGATGTCGATACGTGCTGTCAGAGTTCATTCTGGCTCTAGCAGTTAGAAAGAGTATCACTGAAAGGATATGGCACCTTTCTATTCAGCTCCATTGATTGGGAGGTTGTGCGTTAGTGGTGACAGAGGAGCGGGTCGGCACGTCTTGTGTTTTATGTTGCGTTTTGTATTAATCTGAAGGGAAGCTATGGGGTATGGAAGGTCTGTGGCTCTGTTTGACCACAGCCTTACAGTTGACACAGGGGAGTCAGGCCTTTTAATTGTCTCATTGAGACACAAGTAGCCGTGATTTGCAGGAGTGCTAGCTGGGGGGGAGGGGGAGTCTGGAATGGCAACAGTACTCTGATACGATGAACATATACAATCAGTCAGGATAAAGATCTCACCCTTGGCGGCATGAAAGGGGGAAGTAAGCAGTGCTTGGGAAAAATCAATACGGAACCGCTCATTTTGGAGGGACATGTGTGTCACAGTCAATAGGAGTTAATAGGCTGGGTTGTTCAGCGAAGACAGGCGGCTTGGGAGAGCAGCCGCGCTCTGACAGCTTAATACATACTGAATGGAAAGCTGGCTGCATGTAACAGTCACTGTGGACATGTGGAGTGTGGAATAGAACCTGATGGGCGCAGACAAAAGTTAATTATAGAACAGAGCTGAAGGTCTTAGACACAGAACTGCAGAATTACCCATCCAGTAATCAGAACAGACGGAGGTTGCTGACCCTCAGTATACAGACTGCATGCGCTCACCAGTTAGAATCAGAAAACACTGTAATGTTTGTACTGTAAGAAGGTTTGCAGGAAGCTTCCAATCTGACATACAGGCTTCTATTTTATGGTTTCAGATTTTTCTCTTTTCGTTATCTTACTCCAAAGGTGTCAACAGAGAATCAAAAATATCTTTAAGTATTGGCAACACCTTATAGTAAGCCTACCTTTATGGAAGATTAATAAATGGATAATATTGCTGTGATTGGGTCATGAGTAAACACTTGATAAACCATTTATAATCTGGTTTTCTGCTAGACAGTTGGTTAACTTTTACCCTTTCTCTATGGGTGCTGATCATTTCGTTCTTTCGACTTTTACAACTTTCATAATTTATAATTGTATAATTCTTTAACTGACTTCTTTATGTTTAAAATAGGATAATTTAAAAATAACTTTCTATAACCTAGTAGGAGTTTACTTTAAGGAAATGTGGCTTTATGATTCCTATAAATATTACCAAGCAGCAGGAGGTCACCTTAAATTGAATTACTTTTGTCTGTGGGCCTAATCTGTCATATTTCATAAGAATCAAGAGATCAAAATGAAATCAGAACCAAAAAGAAATGAAAATAGGATGTAATAGAAAGTTTTTCAGAAAACAGGTTAAAATAATTTCAATTGCACATGAGTTTTGAACTATTTTTAATAAATATTAACCTTCATAATTCACAAAACATAACTACCATGTAAACTGAGATGCAATGGCTTAGGTATATGGGTACAAAATAGTTTTTTTACAAGTATGAAATGGAACAGAGTGGTATTAAGTGGGGCTGTAAACTGGCAAAGAAGCCTGTTTCTCTAATTTTACTGTTTACTTAGGCTAGATTACTCCATCTTCTTTATCTTGACAACAAACCTTGGTAAGGAAACCTTTAATGAGTGACTATAATAAGTCAAGTGACAAACAGAAAAAAATGTTGTAAGCTGAGCTAAACGCTAACTCTACTGGGGAAAGTAAAACAAAATATAACATAAAATAATAAATGTTTCCATTTTTAAATCAAGCCATTACCTGGTTATAAAGCAGGGTTTCTCTGGGTTCACCAACTCAAATTTAAGACTTTTTAAGACCATTATAAATTAAGAAAAATCGCGTGCACACACACACACACACATATATAAGCATGGAAAACTATCGAGGATGAAATAATAGCGCTACTTTTTAGATTAACTATAGATCTTGTCACATTCTTACTTTAATTGGAGACATTGCTGTTCCTTCTAATCTTTTGCCCTATTTGTCATCATAGCTACATCTGTGGCTTCTATTCTCTTTTGGTTCCTTGTTCGATTCCTTTTACTGTTCTTGTCCTTCTTTGCTGTATCTTTCTCCATAGTAACTTTGTTGAAATAAAATTCTTAAATAGAGAAGACTGGTGTAAACCTCCAACTTCAGAGTTTGTGTCGCACCAAATGCTACTCTTAGATCTAGTAGTAGCAGCGCTGACCACTTTCTTGGGAGCTGTAGCCAGACCAGCGGAACAAAACTATGATATCTCTGGGGTCTGTATTGTGACTCTTGGAAGCAGCTTTTTTTGCACAGGTCAAGTCAAGTCAAGTTTATTTGTATAGTACATTTCAGCAGCAAGACACTTCAAAGCACTTTACATCATAAAAACATCAAGTATACAGCAAAATCATCAAAACATCAAAATCATTGAGCAAAATCATCAAAATTATCTAGCAAATACACATGAAAATCATGAAAATCATCAAAATGTATATAGCATCATATGGGTTGGCAGCAGAAGCGAATCAGTGGTGAAGATGAATGTTGTCCAGCCAACTGGTGATAAATTTGCACTTACCCATGATAGGCGCAAGAAAGCTAGCTAGCTAGCAAGGGTATATTAACAGCTATAGTTGCTGGGTAGCCTCAACTGCTTCTGGGTCCCAGAACACATTGAAGACAGCGACTCAAAATTTTGTGACAGAAAATTCCTGAGAAAAAAAAAAAAACAAAACTACATAGAATATACGAGATAAAAGTCCTGCCACAACAAAATATAAGAACAGTGATTAACATATTTAAGGCCAACCTGTACATTTGAAATGAATTTAAGACATTTTAAGGCCTTAATTTTAGACACATGAATTTAAGAATTTTTAAGGATACATGGACACCCTGTAAGATGACATACATCCTCCACTTCCTTAAAGCATTCTTACAGTCAATAACCAAAACTTTAACACAATTTTATTCAACTGAAAGTTTACAACACAGCCAAGCAAATTAGTACTTTAGAATTTATCCGGAAAACTTAATTTAGGAAGCTACATGTGCTAGATGTTTTTAAATTAAGCAAAAATACTAAAGCACTAAATAAAAAATTAGCTCTGCTATTAGCGCATTAGCGGAAGTGTGCCCACCACTGAGTGTGACCTTATTCTTCCGCTTCTTCTAATAACCCAGCAAGTTCCAATTTTAGGGTGTGTTCCATTTGTAGTTGGAACTCAGAAATTCAGACTGGGAAAAAAAAATCAACTGGAACGACCCTTGAAGTCGGACTTCCCACTCGAAAAGTGTGAGAAACTCTACCCCCAGTTACGACTTGTAAGATGTTTCAAGATGGCCGCTCCTTGCATCAACAATAGTCAGCTGTGGTGGAAACATGTCTATTTTACAAGACACATTTGTAAGAGTGGTACATGTAGCACCTGCAACTCTAAACTGAACTAATTAAAAGTGGCGTATGCTTATGGAAAGTAAAGCTTAAAACAGTGTTCATAAAAGGTATTGCGAACAATGTCTACTTGGGCGTCACAATGTTGAAATCCCGACTTCTCCAACTATGTTAACTGGAATGCCGTTACCTTGGGTGTGATGTCTTAATTTTTGGGTGTGATGACTTCTGAGGTAAATGGAATGCAGTATTAATTTATCCACTATGGGAAAATAAAGAATAGTTCTGTTCTGTTCTATTCGATAAAGTCTATCAAACATCACGTAATCACAGTTTGTTTGAGTTTGACACAATATGCTCTCTGAACACTCAAGATAGGACTAAACAAACTTCAATGTACATTTTCTTGTTTCCAGTCCATGTTATAATTGGTTTGGATGGTGGGTCAGGGACATTGTGGCAAAACAAACCAAAACACATCGTGTTCAGTTTTGATGTTTGAATTACATCCAGATGCAGAAGGATGGGTGTAACAACTTTATTAATTGGGGTCTTTAGGTCATACTATTCAGTTCCATAAAGAAAGATTGTCCTTTTAATTAGTGCTCATCAAGACCTAATTTTGATGATCATAATCTCTTAATTTTATCCAGCTAATTAATAATTAATTACAATTTCACTGTACAGTTTAAACTGACAGTTGAAAGGAAAGGTACGGGTCAATGATTTATTTAAAGAGACAAAATCATTTTAAACCATTTAATAGTAAACAGTCCTCAGAGAGAAACAACTGTAGATTTTTTTCCCTTTCATTTTCTAAACAAATTTTGCTTCAGTGATTTGTGGTGGTTACAAGCAGTACTGAGAAAGAGTGAGGGGAAAAGTAAAAGGGCTTTGGCTTCAAATGACATTTCAATAAGTGGAACAGAGCATTAGCAATCCATTCCCAACTTTTCTGAAACAATTATTGAGATGGTACCTCCGGGCGATGTGTGTTCCCAGTCCCCGGAGTGCTGCCGGCTGAAACAGTAATTGACTAAATTGTAGAACACATCGAGGCCATTTACAAATTTGCCAAAAATGAATCGTTTAAAACGAAATGAGGGTGACTCTCAAATTAGCAAGGAGTATGATTGAGATGTGGCTCTGGGAATTAAGAAGCATGATTTAGAGCTCTGCAGGAAGGAGCATCTGTGGGCAGTCCGATGTTACTCAAATCCTGCCTCTGACTCGTATTTAAATATCAGTGTGGTTCAGCAGATCATATTTTATATTTAACAGATAGATACATAGATGTGCAAATCTGTGGCTGAGCACACAATAAACCACAAACCAACAATAAAAACTGCAAAGCTTTAACACTAAGCCACACAGCTGTAAAGGAACGTAACATTTATCCATGCAGTACACTGGAGGAGAGAGTGACTTCAGACTAGAGGCCATAAACCACTTTCTTAGCTCCAAATAATAATTTTTCTGAGATCAGTGTGATAAATCATACAACACAGACCTCATTGGTTTAAACATATTGTGCTGCAAGGTGTTTGAGAATGTGATCTTAGCTACATTTTACAGGGTGCACTCATTTCTGTAAAACAGTGGTGAATTACTCTCATGGTTTAAGGCCTGCCAGTTGTGATTGATTGTTGCACAGACACTGTGTTGATTGTAGCCTGTTGTGCCGTTCCTGTGGCTCCTAGCAGCCACTGCTTTTCATCTCACCCAGGCTAAACTCCTCCAACCAGTGATGAGTAATTACTAAGTTCATTAGCTGCGCCAGTGGCCTGGAGATTTGTTAAAACAAAATTTGTCATCAACTCCCTCCACTGCCTTTGAACATCTTAACAGACTGCATGTTGCATTTAAAAAAGCCAATGTTACCTATAGTGTTAGTCACTTTACAAGTAAAACAGGCAAAATCAATGAAAATAAAAAACAGAATTAAAAAATAAAAATTTACAATACAAATAGTTAAGCTTCTGAAGCTTTTTAACTCCACGACAAATTTCAAAAAAGTAATTGCACTGTGTTGCGTTGTATCGTATTACACTGTATTACATTTTATCATTTGTGCGATGATGCATCATGTTGTATTGGATTACATTGCTTTGCAGCAACAACTGCCAACAAGTGTTTGAGATAAATGACCTGCTGTGGAGGAATTTTGGCCCTCTCAGTAAAATGTTTCTAAATCCACCACATTAAAGGTTTTCAAGCATCAATGGCTTGTTTAAGGTCATGCCACAGCATGTTAATTGTATTTACATCCAGACATCGTCTCGGTCAATCTAAAACCTCCTTGTTAACAATTCAGAGGTGAACTTGCTGGTGTGCTTTGGATCATTGTTCTGTTACATAACCCAAGTGCGCTTGTGCTTAAGGTCACAGACTCATGGGCTGACAGCAGCTTTTTCTGCTAGACAGCAGATTCAATGGTTCCTTCAATTTTGGCATGTTGTCCTGGTCCTGAGGCAGCAAAGCAGCTTGAGACCATCACACTACCACTACCACATTTTTTGTTGCCATTATGTTATTTTTCTAAAATGATGTGTTACTTTCAGATAAGACTTAAACTCAACTTTTATAATGTTGCTCTTTTGTCTCAGTGCACAGAATATTTTTCCAAAGGTCTTGGGGAACACCATTTTGAGGAATGAGAGTTCAGCCATTGTGTTCTTTTGGATCAGCAGTGGTTTTCACCTTGGACCTGTACCATGGAAGTCATTGCTGCCCAGTCTCTTTCTTACTGCTCAGTCATCAACACAGACCTTAACTGATGCAAGTGATGTCTGCACCAAACCTCAGGGACGATTACTTTTTCACATAGGGCCAGGTTGCTTTGGATAGCTTTTGTTCAGTGAATAAATGAAATCTTCATTAAAAAAGTGCATTTTGTGTTTACTTGGGTTATCTTTGATATTACAATTTGTTTAATGATCTGAAACATTTAAAAGTCACAAAATACAAACAAACCCGCCCTTGAGAGAATCTACAAATTGGCAAAGTCTTTTTCCCAGCACTCTACATAATAAAAAAAGTAGCAGCACTGTAACAAGTCTCATTTAGTTATTCATTATTATCAGCCCTGTCTTCATCTCCAGTAGCTGTGCTGCAGCTAACAATCTTTGGTGGAGCCACCAGTTGATGTGGGTAAAATAAAGCATTACTGGAAAAAATGCAGAAGTTCTTCACTCTGTTTCACTGCTGTGCAAGCATATTTTAACAGGTGAGTTTAGTCTCCTATGGATTTAACATGTTTCTATACAAATGTGGTCATGATTTTTGCAATATTCTTTGAGTTGTTCAGTGGTTCATTAGCTGGGGTATGAGTTGTAACCTGTGGCTCTTTAGCCCTACTGCACTAGCTCTTAATAACTTTTGACTACAGCAACATTGTGCATGGACCAATGGGTTCATGTATGTGGAAAAGTTTAGTTTTATATGTTTCTTTAGACTCTAGAAACCCTCCAAACACTGGATGCCTGTCTTTTATAACAATTTTAGATCAGTTGGTTCTCGCCTTTCTCTAGCCCAGAAAATATGTTGAAAACTGGACTTTTTTATTCCATAGTGTGGTCTCAATCTATCTTAAACAAAGATATTGAAAGTCTGCCACGGTTGGCCAATTTGATCAATTCTAATAGCATTTGTATTAATCAGTCTTCATTTAGAAAGCGCTTTTCATACCAAACAAGGGCAACACAAAGTGCTTGAAATAAAGTGCTTTAATGTAAAAACAGAAGGTAAGTAAAACAGAAAACATATCAGCTAAACAAGGCTAAACACTGGGGGGAGGGAAGTGGTGGGGGTTACAAATATGAAACCGGTTGTTAATAGGAAGGACGCAGATTTGACAGATTGAGGAAACACAAATGTATTAATGCTGAGGAGACACTAGAGATATAATTCAGTAGCACAAATCTGAAAATCTTTGTAGGAATGTTAAAACCAAAATTCCAAATTGCGAATGAAGAACCATACTGGCGATCTGTAGAGGAAAAAAGCTGTAGGACAGGCCTTTAGACAAACATAAAAAAAGCAAATCAACATAACCTAATCTTTAGACCTGACCCTTTTTTAAAAACAAAATATGTGACTGAAGTTTATTAACTTAAGAGCAGAAAGAAGAAATTTTTAAATTGTATTCATCATTAAAACCTTTCTTCAACGAGACGTTTCTTCTGTGGTGTAAAGTTAAAGAGCCACAAGCAATCTTAGTACAATGTCCAAGTAATTTTTCTTTAATAGGAAAATTGTTACTTATTGATCTGCACTTTGTAAAGCCTTCCAGCGATGCTCCAATCACCACAGCTGTCAAAAGCATGAAATACACTCCAATCCTTTGCGATTTGATGGGACACGGGTTCCCATTACTGGCACATTTCCAATGTTAATTACCTTCAACATCACATCTTCTCTCTCTTTAAAGAGTCTTGCACAGGCCAGTAGTGTTCCACCAGAGGACAGTGGGGGGTAAGAGTGATGGTGTGAGTGTGGAGATATTGTGCTTTGCCTTTCTAGAGCTTGTGGTGAATATGTGCATCGCTGAGTCTGGCCATTAGGCAGCATGATGTGCTTTTGTTTTCCAGATCATTTCATGTGGTCAAAATAGCATAAAAACACCATTTTGGTTCAATAGCAAAGACTTCAACTGAATAATCACGAGGGTGAAACTGTAACTATTACAGAGGCACCTCTGGGATAACCATATATAACTGGGGTGTCAAAAACAGTGTAGGGTTTCTGGAGGGCAAAGTGTTTGAAGTGTATGCTGTTGGCTTTTGCTACAACATCTGCTTTTAATTACTCAATTAGCACCATCATTTAGTCTCCTTGACATTCATCCAAATGGCAAATCATAGCCGGAAGTTGTTCTGTTTAAACAGAGCGTTAAGAGGAGTCATGAAAAATGCATACTCGATAATGTATATGGATACTTAACTAATTGAACCAATTAAACGGAGGAAACTGGTTTGAGTAAGAACAGCGAGAACAGAGCCCTCAGGGAAGAAGCTTTGACACATCTGATGTACAGCCTCCCCTCTCCCTACGCACAGACACGGGCCTGAGGTCATATTTCAGCAGACAAAAGGTTCTTGACTCCAGTCATACAGCAACAATGAGCCAAGAAATTAAAAGCCATGCAGATTGAAGGTTACTGAAAGCATTAGTGGAGTCTAAAAATTCAAAAACTCCAGTTTTTTCAAGGAACTTGAAAATGTTCATTATTAAATGTGTTTTAGAAGTCAGTGGACTGGCATTTTTGTGTTTTTATTAATGCATCCACAGATTGCTTACACCATTGTGGGATCCCCAAGTTTCATGTTTAAAGCATGCATGTTTTACTTTAATGACTTTTGTTTGCATTTGTGGATAAACACCTACCCTCTCTGTAATTGAATGTACAGCGCTGTGAAAGAGTATTTAGCTTAATAGTATCTTCTCTTTTTGCTTTTTTGTCAAAAACAAATGTTTCATATCATCAACTGAATTTTATTAACCAAAACCATACCCTATGTACAATAAATATATTATACTGTTATCAAATGATGATTTAATTTTCTAGGGGCAAAAAAGCGATCCAGACCAACATGACCCAGTATGAAAAAGTAGTCGCCCTATTTGTTAAATAATAATCAACCCCTCTTTTGGACTTCTGAGTCTAGTTTTATTAGTCACATCCAGCCCTGATTAGTTTTTGACCTGTAGAATCAAGAAATCCTTTAAATAGAACCTGTCTGACAATTAGGCAGATGAATGATGGCAGATATATCTCAAAAAGCAATACAATCTTAAGAAATTCAAAAACAGCAGAGAAACAAAGTCTTTGACATCTATTATTGTGAAAAGGGTTAAAAATACTTTTCATGGAGAGGCATTAACTGCAAAAACAGAAAGGATGAAACAGTGGTGAACCTTCCCATGAGTGGCTGGGCAACCAAAGTTACTCCTAAAGAACATCAACAACTAATCTAGGAGGTCACGAAATAATCCAGAATAACATCCAAATCCTTGCAGGTAAACGTAAAAGGAACATAAAGAGCCATCTCACAACTGCCAGAAAATATCTTAATGATCCCAAAAAGTTTTTGGGACATGTTCTCTAGACTGATGAAACTGCTGTGGAACTTCCTTAAAGGTGTGTCTGGTTAAATATGGCATAAAACTAGCACAACATTTCAGAAAAAGAACATCATACCAAGAGTTAAACATGGCAGTGGTAATGTGATGATCTGGGGTTGCTTTGTTGTAGCCCTTGTTCATTTTGTCCTTTCGTACTTAGCTGTTGTTTTTGTATTTTCTGTATAGCACAATGGTAAATGTTGTGGTTGTTTTAAAACGCGCTATATAACTATGTTGAACCTGAACTTGAACCGGGTGTTTATAGTCGAAATAGTTCTAACCTGGCTCAATTACCGTAAAAAGTACTGAAAAGAAAAATAGGCAAAAATTTCTGTGTAGAGTTGGAAAAGACTCATTACAAAATGACACAGGTGCTCTAATGGCACTTTATCAGTTATCATGTTTAGGGGAAAATCATTTTTTCACTTCGGGCCAGGTTGGTTTAGTCCATGTTTTCTTCTTAATAAATACAATCATTGTTATAAATCTGCTTTTTTTATATAAGAAAATAAGCATATTTTTGATATCAACATTTTTGAAATATTTGATACCTTTGAGTATGATGAATACAGCAAAATCGGAGAAAATCTGTTCACAGAACTGTATTTTTGCATCACCACAGACATACCAACACATCAGCCCTGAGGTTAAATGAATATCAGTTCAGTTTAAGCTTACCTCTACCCAAAGTTAAACCAATTCAATCCCCCACCACAACAAAAAAATAAGAATGATTGTACCCCTGCGGTGGTGATTTCCTGCTTGCTATGGATGCATAAATAAACATAGGCATAAATACACAGAGGACACTGACTGGGGCTAGCTGGCCAAGTGGGGCAGCTGTTATTAAAAGGGCTATTTATCACTGTCACCCCTCTCTGATTCCCATCCTTCTCTACCCTCCAGCGATGTCACTGGGCTTCCTGGGAACAAAGTGGCTCATCCGCCAAACGTACCCCCCTATAACACAAGCAAAAATGCACTGTAAACATGTGCAACTTTAACCACTTCTGTATGTATAGTGCACCAGAACGCTATTTACGTTCTGATCTGATGGCTTGTCTGGAAAGAATAAAAAAAAACTCACAAAAGCAGGAAACTTAATTCATTCTATTTCTGAAAAACATCTACAGCACAACTATGCTGCACACACCGTTCATTTTCAGCTCTGTTACTTTATTGATCTTAACCACAATTATCCACTTTTCTGAAGCACTGCATTAAGTGTATTCCCTGTTTGTTGGACAATAAGTACAGAAGGTTGGTTAAGTCAACCTATTCCTCAGCCTAAGGGGACATACTACTTCTCCAGCACCCTCATCCTCATTAGCAAGACCTGATAATAAAAACACACACACACCTCAATTAGCCCATCGAGGGTAAAGGAAGAAGGCAAAAAAGGCTTCCAAATTGCAAAGAATACCATTATTTCACATCCAAACTGAAATCCAAAGATCTCAAACAGCATAATAGTGCTTAAACGGCAATACTATTCAGTGAGAGAAGGTAATCAAAACCCCAAATTCAACCTGCCTGGGTAAGAATACACATACACAGAACCTTGTCAGGTTTAAAGTTACAGTAAAGCCCTAAGACACTAAAAAATTAGCTGTAACGAACACAAAACAATTTGCTTTAGAAAAGAAATAAAACAACATAATCTGGAAGTTGCTGTTCATAAGGTCTGCAAAAAACAACCAAAACTTTTGTAGCAAGTGTAAGATAAGTGTAAAATAAGATAAGTATTGTATGGATAATGCAACAAAACTGCAAATGCCAAACACAGCAGTGTTAAATAAACCGAGAACACCCACGTTTAAATGACAACATTGAAACACATAAATCTATTAAATTTTCATATTTTTTATGATTCCTCTTTAAATTATACAGTAACTTCAACATATAAAAGTGACAGAAAACATAATTCCCTTTGTCTTTAAACAGGGACAAACACTTGCCCAATTCATTTATAGCGTGCCTTTTTTTTTGCCATAATACCATGCATCAGCCTACTTTCTTAACACAGAGCTCTACTCGCACTAGTGGTCTACAGATCCCATAAACCTCTCACATGCAGCAATCCACTCACGATTAATGAAGTGCTTACTTAACCAATTTAAACCCTTAATTCCTATTAATTCAACATAATAGCCACCATCTCAAACAGAATTAGCAGCACTCTAGCAGGAAGCCTGCAAATCTCTGAGGGCAAGAAAGAGTCAAGCTAGCAAATTCCACATTCTTTGATAAATATGTAACAGTATGTATATCACTGTGAAAATGCATAACCCTCATGTAAGACCCCTATCAAGTCTGCTTTACACCTGTATTACATTTCTCCCTCAATCAGCAGCTTTTCTGAGACGCCGGCCTCCCACGAGGAGCAGAAACCATTACAAGGCAGCGCAGCTCATTTGCAGAAAGATTGGAGATCACGCTGCATCAAAAAAAAAAAAAAAAAAAGCATGTGAGACATTTCTCAGGGCAAAATTGATTTATTCCATTTCTAGGTTTGCATGCAGCATCAGTATCAGTGTATTTAATGTAAATCCCCAATCTGGAGCTGATTTGCTGTGTGGGCTGCTGCTTACCGTGCAAGTGAGAAACACGGCGATCGAACAGCACAAAAGGAGGGCGGTTAAATGCAAAATGAGGGTACATGCGGCATTTCTATATACATGAATGTCAATGATGTTTAAAGTAATGTAAAAAAAAGCTGTATAAAATGCAGAGTAAGATTTTGATAAATACAAAAGTAATCTAAAAAACGTCACTTCCAAAATACTGTTAAAAAAAAAATAAAGGATAAAGAATCCCCATCATCTGTGACGGGTTTTTTTCTCACATCCACAGCTCTAAGTCCAATGGTTTTGCTTCAACAGCTAAACTCTTCCAAGTTTTGCGTATCTTACTGGACACTCCCCTTCAAACTGTGCAGGGAAACAATGTCACACCAGTCAAACTAACTTTAGGGGAGAGGCTTTGGTTTATTTCAACAAGACAATGTCACTTCATGCAAACTTTACAGGAAAGATTTTCCCTTTTTTTCCATCAAAAGTGCTAACTCAAGCAATCTTTACAGGTAAGGTTTTTCATAGTTCAACAAGAAAATGTCATGTCATGCAAACTTTACAGAGAAAACGTTGCTGAGAGTTCCGAGAGCAACAAGGCAATGCCACACCAACAATATAACAGCAAATACAGACACCTAACTGGTCTGCCTGCAGTAAAAATCAATTTCTTGCTTATAACATCAGATAAATGTTGAATGCAATGATAAAACAAAAATCAAAAAATCCACACTTGTTTGAATGTTTAATTTGCCTTATTTGCACTGTTTTTATCAAAATATAGAGATTAAACGTTGTGCAAGTCATCGCATTTTGTATTTATTCACATTTTGACCAACTTTGTTGGAAATGAGTAGTACATAATAAAAGTCTGTGTTCAGATAAACAATAAAATAATATAGTCAGCATCGCAAATTACAGTATATAAAGAAAACGGCACATGGCTTCCTGTTTTTCTTATCTGCTATGCTACTTGTGTATGAGCCACAAAGACATTATGCCATTCTTTGGTTGAGATAAAGTACATAAACAAATAAATAAATATTTCAGAATATTTCAATTTTCACTCAAAAGAAAAAAAAAAAAACAGATGAAGCACAGCCTGTGGCTAGGGGAGCCTGACTGCATGCTGGTGGGGGGTAAAAGACAGCCTTCAGGGGTGTGGAGGGCGTCTGTTTTTTAATGAGCTGAAACTTTAAATACTGCATAATATATAATAAAAATGGATAGTACATTTCACTCTCCTGAAAAAAAACTAGAAAAACTATTAAAATCCATTTCTCCCTTAATGTCAACACTGTAAACATTAAGTATGAATGAAGTTTAATGTCATACAGCAACATCACAGAGAAAGAAAAGCAAAAAAATAATCAACTTGAACTGAAAAAAGGAGGATGGGTCTAAAGATAAGTGCACATGCTTAGAGCCATTGACGTAACAGTATAAGTAAAAACAGTGAAACATTAAACTCCAACTGGAACTTTGATAGCATTATTAGTTTAAAAGTTATTGCTTAGTTTCCTAATTTGTTCATGGGCTGCAACTGGACGTGCTTTTGCAGCAAGGCACCTTCAACCGAGAAATATTTCATCTACCTATGGACAAAAGCTTAGGCAACTCTGGCAGAGAAGACATTTTTTTAATGTTTCTCCCTCTGCCAATATGAACATATAAAGCAGGCTGTAGAAAAAAAGAATTACAGTGCCCTTTGTCACCCCGGGGGCTAAGGAATACACCATAATAGAATACGTCTTATAGTTGGGACAAGAAAAAGAAAAAGCCATGTTTAATATGTCAATGACAACATGCCAGCAAATATTAACTCCAATAGTACCACCTACGCAAAGCTGATCAAAGTGGGATCTATACATTCCAGAGGCATCTCTTTATGAAAAATAATTGTTTGAGCTGTCACAGTATGAAGGAAAAAAATACACCTTTTCACAGTAAATATTATGACACTGTTGGCTGAGACATCAACATCGACAAGTAATTCCAGCGGCGCCCTTAAAGTGATCTAAGTGATGGCTCAGGTATCCCGGCTGCTCGCGGAGTAAGCATGGAGACGACGCTGGTGGCCGATTCCACAGGCTCATATAATGATAACTTCTCCAGAATTAGCTGCAGGGGTTGTTCGCGCAATAATTGTTTCTGCCAAGCCATATATCTGTATGACGGGGAAAACGCCGGTGTGCTAAATAATTCATTTGCAGAGTGGGTCCATCAAGTATTTCAAGGAGATTAAAGTTAATTTTTTTTTTTTTTAGGCTGAAGAAACTGAGGAATGCCGCAGCTAATTAGAAAATAATTACAACTCTGAAAGTTGATTAGCAATTTCACTGCTCGACATTAACAATTTACATTAACACTCCTCGGTCTGAGCACTTGTTTTGCTTTACTTACCTAAACTCTAAATAGTACAAGTATTTAAAGATTTCACCTTGACAAAACTTATTACCAGCACCAGCTCGCAATTAAACGTGCCAAACTGGCATTAATTGTTTGCTCATTACCACTTTAGATGCCTGTTGGGTAATTTAGACACTTCAATATGAGCCAGACTATTAAAAAGCATCAATCTCGCCTTAAGTGCTAGCCACGTTTTGTTAAGTTACAGAAGTCCATTTGCAGTTCAGATAACCAATACCCACAGCGGTGGTGACTAAGGTTTAATATGTAATGCTAAGCTTCTGTCCGACCTGAAGGGGAGGCCTCCCCTGCAGGTTAGAGTGACTCAAAGGTGAAGCCCTGAAAACAAATACAAGGCCCTCACACGCTCCGCAGTTTGGATTTCACGTCATCCTGTAAAAGCCGCACACAAAAGCTGCAAGACGGCTGCAACCCCGTGCAGTCGTGCCGGGCTGCAAGGTGGTATCATTGCAGTTCTTTGGGTCAAAGGGTCAATGAGTAATTAAGACATGGTTGCCTGAGCATTCCCCATGCACACTTTCAGTCCTGATGAAAGGCTGCCAATGAAAGGAGGAGGATTTAAGTGCAGCCTGATACCAAGGATCAGATTTCTGTAAGTGTGTCTAAATGTTCCTTGTTCAGGGCAATTAGTTTGATTAAAGTGATAGTCTGGTGTCATCGCGTTGTTGAAGAGGATTTTATACATGGATATTGCATGAGATCCAAACAATTTGCATACAACCAAGGTTACATTATCACCTTAAAAACATTTAAGATTGTGTGTTTTTTTTTTTTTTTTAACGTATTTGAGCTTCCATGAAAGTTAATGCACACATTTAGTCTCTTTGTTAAACAACATGTTTTCTAATGTAACTAGATGCTTGTTATGAAGGTAGTAGTGGTACCAGTTTGGTAAAAAAAAAAAAAAAAAAAAATGCATGATGAGCAACTTTCATAAAACAGATCAGTCTCAGAGTGTGTGGCCTGACATGTCGCAGCCTTTGTGTGAACAAAGAGGTCAAAAGGTGCATTGATTTCCATGTACAACAAGAAATTATTCGTTCATTTTCATTGCGTTAAAAATGAAGAGGCCAAGGCCTGAAAATTGAGGTCGCTGATAAACGCTAGGAACAGGAGACGCTGAGGGGAGAAATCAATACAGCAGTTTGTCAGCCTGACTCTCAAAGGGAGCAGGAGTCTGAAGCGGAGTTAAGCCTGCGCTGTCAGCAAAGCACATTACCAGAAATCAAAGGCCAGTGAAGGCCTGAAGGAAGGGATGTACACGTCTCCCAACAAAGGACACATTTTGGTAATTAAAACCTATTTTATCAGAGCTGTCCTGCCACTGATTTTTCTCTAACACTATTGACTATCTGTTACGTAGCGAATGACCACTAATTCAACTTTAAATAAATGTTCTAGGGTTTTAGGGAGTCTTGGTTTTTTTTTGTTTTTTTTTTTTTCTAGCAAAATACACCATAATATCACATAAACATTAAAAATTCAGTATATGATAAGGTACTAACTGGACCATTTCCTGTCCTGTCTACATGCTTAAGAGAGCCTGCATTAGGATCTTTTTATACAAAAATACAGAAAACCACTGATTTCAAAGCACGTCTGTGTTGCTGTGTATACTTTAATGTTACTGATCTAATTAACGTTGGCAATAAATAAACATTACTTCAAATAATGTTCAGTCAGTTTTAGGGAACAGATGTATTTAAAGTGCCTTGCTGAAGCACTTATACCCCTTAATTTTTTTTCAAATTACAAACTTTGGGGGGAACTCCATGTGATAGATCAACACAAATTAGTGCAGAATTAATTAATTAATTAAATTTTTTTTTTGTGCAAATAAAAACCTTAAAAGTGTGGTGTGCATATTTATTCAGTTCCACCATCTTTCACTGTAATTACAGCTGGGAGTCTTTTGGTGTATGGATTTACCAGCTTTGCATATCTAGCAACTGATTTTTTTTTTTTTTTTCTAATAGCTTTTCTTCCATGATTATACTGGATAATCCACCCATCAATTTTGACCAGCTTCCCTGTCCCTGCCAAAGATGAGCATCACCACAGCATGATGCTGCCAACACCATGTTTCATTGTGGGATGGCATGTTCGCTTCTCCTCCACACACAGTTTAATATTTAGGCAAAAAAGTTTAAAGTCGGTGTCGTGTATGACCAGAGCCTTTTTCATCTACATCTCATCTATGTCTCCTATGGCAAACTAACCTTTTCTTTCTTTCAACAATGGCTTTACTCTCCACACTTTTCCATAAAGGCTAGATTTGTGGTATGTGCTCGACTAATAGCTGTTCTTTCAACAGACTCCCCCCAATTTCTGAAGCTCCTCCAGAGTAACCACAAGCCTTTGCAGCTTACTCTTTTCAGATTTTTTTTTTTTTTTTTTTTTTGGGCAAAAAACAGAATTGTAGGTCATGTATCATTTTCCTTCCATTTTGGAAAAGTGCACTATTTTGTGTTGTTCTGCGATCCACTGAAGTTTGTTAAAAAACTCAAGAGGCATGACTACTTACGATTCAAAAACACCGAGAAACCACTGATAATCATTTGTAAATTAGTATACTTTAACCTGGTATACAAATACTATTTTATTTTGAAAATAAATGAAACAATTTCTAAAATAACTTTACAGGGAAGATACATTTCCATTTAAACACCTAAACTGCTGCTTATATGTGTCAAGTGTAATGGGCTATACGGCTCCTTCGGTTTAACTTTAAATATTTATTGATTTACCATTAAAAAAAAACAAAAAAAAGACAAGACCACCAGTGCTATACAGTATGATGTCACTTCCAGGTACAGCAGATAATTACCAGGAGGGGTAAATCCAACAGCTTGGTAGACATTAGTGTCTTTAAAACATACTAAAGCAGTCCTCCATTTCTAGTACTGTGCACCTTCTTCTTCTTTGTAGGCAAAATAGACTGTGACAGGTCCAACACTCGTCTGTACTGTTTCTGCAGCTCCTATCACCATCCAGCAGCCGATGCCATAGGCCAGACAAGGGATACCTGGAACGATGGGACATGACTATTATTTTCAGTCTGTGAAGTTTTCATCTGAAGTACACTTCTGTACAACACAGTTCCTGCACATTTTCCATTTCAAAATTCTATCATCAAATTTCAACATTTTTCCCACAGCCTTTATAACTATCTGGACTTTTAAAGTACGAGACATTTGCCATTTTTGGTCTTATTATCTTTGTCCCATACATCTAAACGAAACTAATCTGCCGAGGACGGCCTTCAGTTCAGCACTGTGGTTACAGTAAGTGGTAAGACCAATTTAGATCATTTCTGTTCCAAAATCTAGAAGAATCTGGATTATCACGCAGTATATACAGATTGTTTAAAGCACAGTTTGTGAGCCGCGATCTGAGTGGGTTTAGGGCCAAAAAGAAGTGAAACCGCTTTTCTTTTGATTGTTTTGTTGAGTTTGAATTTATCTGTGGTTTCTGAGTGACTTATAAATCAAAACTAGCAATGAGTTTGACAAAAACTGAAGTTGTGGCAAATCAGAGTAGGTGATCTGTGTTTGTCCAATTTTATGTTTATTTTCTTTTAGATGTTGAAATAAGGAATTATTTTTTCCTGATACTTTTCCTTTATTAGGATAAAATAAAATCAAACATACTATTCCAGACTTTGCCAGACATATAGGAACCCTGCTTAACTTGTAGTTAATTATGAAAATACTGACCCAGATTAATAACTTTCAGCATAGTAAAGAACTTGTCCTCAAAGTCCAGGTTCTGTGGAGGTGCTTTGGTGCAATGATATTTCACAAACGGGAAGCAGCCTGTCCTCAGTATGTGGTAATTGGATCCCTGAACTGCCCAGTTAAAGTTGGACAAGCCAAACTGGTCGTTGTGGATGGAGCTGTAGCGTACGCAGAACGAAGTCCAGGGTGGGAGTCTGCGCTGCTGCAGGTGGCAGGTTAACACCTCTGAAGCTGCTGGCTGTGGACCTGTTTTACCGAATCTGCTCGGAAACAGAGCGATCTGCAAAAAGATGCTGTGTATCCGCTGCAAAAACTCCTTCATGACTTCTGTAATAAGAACAAGCATTCATCTTAGCTTTTACTACGCTATGGTGGGCATCCAATTTGCAGATTCTAATCCATTTGTCTAAAGGGTTAGTTCACTGCATTTATGAACTCGAGACTACCTTTGAACAGCTGCAACTGGAACTCTAAAATACCTTGAGGAACCTTTATTTTACTTGTGAAATTTAAGAATAGGGCAACTCTAAGATATTTCATGGCTTGCGACCACCTCACAGAGGTCCAGCTAGAACAATGAAACACCAAGACAAGTCAAACTTGCACAAGATCACCAACTGCAAAGTCTACAAAACATAACAGGTGAGGTTCAAGGATTTCCCAAATCATGAACTCTTTTATATAATCTGTCTTTAGAGTAGAATCATCTTGTTCAGATCTTTAAAGAAAAAAAAAATTACACAAATCACAAACTGTGATTTATAATATACATAATAGATATAAAATAATCCAAGCTAAATTGTCCCATTTAAAGTATTTTAGATTTCAAACTTGGACGGAATAAAAGTTCACCAGATTCGTTAAATGTAGCAGAATAGCCCCTTTAATAAGTGCCGAATCGGAACACAGTCTGACATAAAACTCGTGACAGATGTAATGTTATGGAACTAGCACTAGGAAACAGCTGATGCTAATCGTTTGAGACTGCTCACCATGGCAGTTCCTGACTCCTGTAGCTTTGCTGAACTTGGCAAACAAGCTCAACTCCGGTGGTCAAGGCTTCAAAACATTAAACTTTAAAAAGAGCTGCATGTCGAGGAACGCATTATTTGCGCCAGATAAGATCGGCGAGAAGCTCACATTCACCCTCCCTATCCGAACTGAGATAGTGACTTTTGTCTAAACTGGTACTTCGTTCAAATGTGTCCGGTAAGAAACACAGCACGGTGAACATAGTTCTCGTTTGGAGCGTAAGGAATGTGGGATGGTGCAATTTAGCACAAAAAATTATTCACACTCTGGCAGGTTTGAATTTAAATTTATTTTTCCTCAACCAACGAGTTATTTCTAATAGGAAATAAGATAAACATCATTCAAAAAAAAAAAAAAAAAAAAAAAAAAAAAAATGAAAATACTGCAAACAGAACATCGAATAAAAAAAGTAAAAAATGTTCTTTGGCATTTTAAAAATTATCTATACTGCTATGCTCAGTAATCAGTGGGGAAATCTGTTTTGGTTTAGCAGCAATCAAAACCATCTAATAATTGTGGATATGCTTTTTGCATGTTTCCACTGATATTGTAAGGATTTATCCTTGTTGATAAGCTTCAGTCTTTCACCCTAATCCAGGGGTCTTCAAATCCAGGCCTTGAGAGCTGGTGTCCTAGAACATCTAGATGTGTCTCATCTAGAGGTCATTAGCAGGACTCTAGAGAACTTGACTCCATACCTTAGAGGTGATTCAGCTATTTGATTCAGGTGTGTTGGACCAAGGACACATCTAAAAGACACCAGGCCTCGAGGCCTAGCTTTTAGAACCCCAGCCATAATCCTTAGCTCCCTTCACAGATTCTATATCAGCTTCTAGTTGGGATTCTGCCTGGGCCTCTCCAAAATTACATTAATATGTTCAGGGAGAAGAAACAGGTTGCTATAATTAAAAGATTACTTTAGACCTAAATCTTCCAGGTGTATAGAAACTTGTTCATGTTTACCTGTTAACCTGATATAATGAATGTTTTGTTTTATGACCTTTCACTTTGTAAACTAAATAACACACCTTACATATACAAACTGACAAAAAAATTGCTATATTTAACTGATATACTTTCTATTTCACTTTAAAAAAAAGTGTAACAATCCAGATTTCAACATTGTACAAACTATTATGTTACTTTTCATGTTAGTGAATCTCTCTCTCTCTCTAGGTTTATTTTAAGTAAATAAACTTATAAGTAACCTATTTTTGCTAAAAAAACAAACAAACAAAAAAAAAAAAAAAAAAAAAAAAAACAAAAAAACAAAAAAAAAAAAAAAAAAAAAAAACCAAACTTTTTTACAGACCTCTTGATCCTTTTAAGTACTCTAGGGGGTCTATGTCTTGCATTTAAACCACACAGTACAGTTACATAGACTCATCTTCTGAATATCATAGTTTTGGCTGGATGATGATGTGTTGGAATTCTTTTTTTTAAGGTGCAATGAAGATTCAAAACCAAATATAATGAAATTCAAAATAAAACTGGATGCAAAAGATTTAAGGATTTTTTTCAAACCCACACTGGGCCAGACGAATGCATAATACTGGCTCAAATACATACACACCTGGCAAACTACAACTCAACCAAACACTTTTTGTCGCCATCAACAAGCTTCCAGCATAACTCTGGCTTAATATTTCACAAATATTCTTACTAGAAATGCAAGATCTCATTTGAATAGTTTTATTTTTTTCCTGGCACAGAACTGGCTTTAACCACAATCCAAATTTTTTTAATACGGTTGATTCGGAGCACTATAACTTTTTCATACTGATCTGCTATATACATTCCCAAACCAGTTTGGATTTGTGTTTGGGCTTATCATCCTGTTGGGACATGAAATTCTGTCCAATATTCAGCCATCTAACTGTTACTCTGAGGTGAAGTTTAAGAATTTGGAGAGAGTCCTTCTGCTTGGATCCACTTTGTACCTGCATTTAGCAAAATAGCCCGATAGTTTCACGACTACGTGCTTGATAGCTGGTATATTCTTTGGATTAAAAGTCTCACTTTGAGCTGTCCAAACATACTTCTTGTCATATTTGCTTTTCTTGACCAACTGATGACTTGTCCATGTTGACAACTGCAAATTTCAGTTGAGCTGATAGTTTTCAGTTTTGTAACAGAAGCTTATTTATAGGTCAGCAAATTCTCTGTCCATGGCAATACATATACAGAAAGAAAGCTGTGAAATGTAGGTTAAAGTTCTTTTTAACGTTCAGCTCCAGCTTTTCACATAAAAAGGAACTTAAATAAAAACATAATTATGTTAGAAACTCTGGGACATATTTATTTGCATTTTATACATGCATATGTCCCAAAAACAATTACCATTCAAAATGAGGAACGATAAGAAAGCCAGTAAAATAGCAGTAAGTTCAAATTTCTTGTTCAATCTCAGTAATAAAAAGGTACAAAAAAAATACAGATCTTCACGGTTCACAACAGTTTTGCAACTTATTTTTAATTGTCTACTTACAGAAAATGTCCTTTGAGGATAACATTGCAGACCGTACCAATCACTTTTTCGCTCAATAACCAAAGTAATCTGTTCTTTCTTAAACGGTGCAGAAAAAAGATTACTAAATATCATTATCTGTCTATCAAACTACCCTCGCGATTCATTATCATCTACTATCAGGTATATCTGCTTTAGCAACACATTCACATTCATCTGAAGCTTCCAAAACAAAATGATGTTGTACAGCAGCTTTCAAATGTCTAAACACCTCTGTTAAAATGCATGGTTTTGAATATGTAAAGAATGACATCGTGATGAACCAACTTACAATGTTTTCCATAGAAAATGGGACATTTATTCTCCATAACTCAAATGAAAATAACAAATTTATTGATTTTTAAAAACCAAAAATCCTAAATAAGATGACTGGATTTTCAGATTAAAATATATAGTGCATACTCAACATTGCCTGGCCTGTTCCACCTGAACAATAAATGTATACATGAAATGCAATTTATTTTCTAAAAGTAGTATGTTGCTACTAAAAATCTCATATGAAATATTCAAACACGGTTTGTGAAAAAGGCCCTTTAGGCCATCAGGCATTAACACCAAACAGAAGTAATAAACTCTCAGAAAGTGTAAACATTCCAGTGCATAAATATTAAAGATTACAAATAAAAACCAAAGTGAAGCTGTGAGTCGTTTTTGAATTTTAGGACTTTAAATTCATGTTTATCTGTTTAACACAGTCAGAGGTAATACTTTGTATCTACTACATTTTTGCAAGGGCCTCTTCTTTGGTTTGCTCTTCCCGAGCATAATTTTTGAGCTCTTTAACATTTAGAAGTCTGTTGAAACATGGTGGTGGCAGCAGCATAGTTAGGGATTACTTTTCATCAGCTCGAACTGAGGCTTTTTTTTTTTTTTTTTTTTTTTTTTTTTTGTTATAAAAGGTGGATGAAATTTTGAAATGTTCCACATACCAACCATTTTTGACCCAAACCCAAAACTGCAAAAGAAGACTGAATGCTAAAACAGAATTGATTTTTGCTCAAACAAGGTATTAGTTTAAGGGTGTGTGCAATTATGCAACCGGGGTAATTTACTTTTGTTATTTCTTTTTCTTCTAAAAGGTTTAAAGTTTTTCAGTTAAATTAATAAGGACAAATGTCACAATTTTGAGAAGTAAACATTTTTGAATTATTTATCATGGTCTCATTTTAACAGGGGTGTCTACAATTTAGGTGCTGCTGTATGTAGGAAAATATATTCAATTCTTAGTAGAAACTATTTATACATTACTTCTCCAAAGTATTTTAAAGACAGCGAACACAAAACTCAAATATGTAACAGATTCATGACAGCATATTAAGAAGTTTATTCAGAAACCTTCACTTTATCAGCCTGTACATATCTGTAGGGTTCAATGGTGAAGCAAGTGTGTAAGCAGCAGGTCAATCCTTCAGCTGGTTCTTGTTCTGAATAATCATCTGCAACATTTCAATGTTTTCGATCAGCATCTACATAGAAACAAAGTCAAAGAAAATTTAAAGTACAAGACTAAATTCTTAAAATTAGAATTATCTTACAGACAAAAATGAATCAACAACATTGTTCTAAATATGAAGTTAATGAATATTAATTATTTACACTTTTTTATACAGACACCTTCCACTTGACAAGTTATAACAGATTTTGAAGGTTTTATGACATGGATGAGGGGAAATCGTTAAGTCGTTAACACGGTACCTTGAAATTGGTTTCTCCTTGTATTTCAAAGGACGATATTTCCTGATGAATGACTGACAAATTCCGAGCAAAGGTCACCAGAGCTCCCTGGAGATCCTCTGAGACCGCTCTAATAACAACATTCCAAACAAACGAGTTTACTAATGATCCCCTTGTTGCCTGCTAAGAAACAATCACCTTGTTCATTTGATGGTTGTGGGTAAATGAAACTTTCAGCAGATAGCATCTTCGGTCTATAGGGGGATGAGCACAGCTTGATTTAACTGTTCCAGCGCTGTGCAAGTTAACGGATTTCTGTGATAAATATGTTGAATAACCCTCTGCTTAACAACCTGTGGAGTTTCTGATATTTACAAAACCAGAGGTGGCATCTTAATCCTGTAAAGAATTGGTTTTACGTTGAGTCCTGGCAAACTAATCCCCCTTCTAATATTCTTCAGCGCTTTGCTGTTCTAATGAAATGAAATTAGAAGTTCCTAACCTATACTTGCTTCGATAAAGAGAACAGCTATACCAAGATTTACAGAGTGGTCGAAATGGTCAGAAAACAACTGTTGTTTCCTTTTAATTAATACTTTTTTTTTTTTTTTTAACTTAATCTAAAATGTTATGTTGCTAAAGGGAGTCAAATCTTTTGAAACTGGTCTTCAGTCAAGAGGTTTGGACTGACACATATATTTTAAACAGCTTTATGTTTGGAACAGATAATTACTCTGGTTGGATATGCTAGTTTTGGACAATTTTGTCTGACAACCACTCTGATGAGTCCTTGGCTAAAAATGTAACTACTGTTTTATTCAAATTGAAGATGCCAGGAGAGTTATCTACTGCAAAAATATAACAGAACCTTACTTCAAAGAACTGAAAAATCTATTTTAAAAGTAGATATTAGGAAAAATTCATTACTGTCAATGAAGAGTTGTAGAACCTTTCCTTTATAAATTTCAAGCATTTGCTAAGAGTTTTCTGTATTAATTTCTAAGTTTTTCCACCCTTCCATCATAAAAAATACTTACATCATTCCAATGCTGCGTCGCTCACTGCTGTCATAGACAGCAAAAAGACTGCCTTCTTTTTGCTGGAAAGGAATTTCTCAAAGTTAAAAGAAGATCCAAGACACACACAAGTGATGGATAACACCTAAATCATAAGCTAGGAAAAACAACGTTTTGTTTTTTCTATAGTTCATTCACACAAAATTTACAGGATTTACTAAGCAGTGTGCTCTATGAGCATTTTAACTACTATTAGCAATGTATAATTCTAATATTTCATATTTCATATAATTTGTTGCATACAAATATAGCTATATGTTCACCGCTAATGGTTGTAACGTTCTTTTTGTGTCGCTTTTTGAATAAGATGCAAACCATCAGAAGTAGAAATAAACATGTTCTTACTGCAGCATTCAATATGTTTTATATGTGCAGCGGCCATATTGGATTTTGAGTTCAGATTCAGTGAGAAAACTATACATTTCCAGGTCAGAAATCCAACTTCAGGGTTGTTTCTAGCTGCTTTTGTTGTTTTTTCAACTGGAAAATCCAACTTCTGAGTACAGATTGAAACAAATTAGTAATAACCTAATCTTAAACTCAACTATGAACCAAACCATTTATAACTTTATTTTATAATTAATTTATTTATTCATTGTAATTTACTTCCAGTATGTTATACATTTATCCTGTAATATAACATTTTAACTCTGAGAACTGAATTATTCAGTTAAAAATGACGTTTGAAGTTCATAACAGTTAATATGGTGAAAAGATGCTGTTATTAATAAGGATCACCTATAGCTTGTAAATAGTTTTTTTAAATACAAAACATAAAATTCTTGATTTTTACCTTCTTGTTAAACTTAATGCCAAGAACATTGCACACCTTAAAGAACACACTGTGGTACAACATCGAAAGGTTAGAGTGATACAAGTGGATCCCAATGACTGCATAGCGACTGACCACCAGATGCTGTGAAAAGAAAAAGAAAATAACAAGAGTACAATATCCTGGTCTACTTTGTTTGTCATGTCACATAAATATTAAAAATAAATGACAAAACTGCATTTTTTATCAGGAAGATAAACTGATGACGTAGAATCACTTCTTAATTGTAAGGCTATCAAGTAGCAGGGAGAGGAACGGCACGTCACATCTTTGGACTCCCAAGCAACAGTGCGAGTTGCCTAAGAAACCAGTGTGACTACTTGGACAGATCTTCACACTGCATCCTGAGTCTCCATGGTAACCAACAGCTGGACTAACCAATGGGTGGAAGTAGTCTTCACCATTTCCATCACTGCATTGAGTTTTAAGATATGCACCACATGGTCAAGACATAGGTTTTGCAGGAGGCATACTGCTTTGCCCTCTGAACAGAAGAACGTTACCTGCCAGCTCTCCAGTCCAGCTGGGTTTACAGACGTTGCTATGGAAACAGTCAAAAACAAAAAGCCTGCCGTTTTTACCTGCTGGTGTGCATGCCACATATGTACTTGCAACTTTAAATACGCCATCATGTTATCAGAGGCATCAATGTTGCCAATATAGTGACTTTGTCACCAGATTTATATGAGGTTCAGACATATAGTGGCTGTTTTTCAAAAAAGTGACTAGAGGCCAATTGCATTAATGCTAACTGCCTATTTCCTGATATAATAAGAGCGAATATATAGAGCACCATACCGGTTGAGGAACCAGGGAACTGTGATGACAAATGGGCTACTGGAACAAGACAGCAATGGACACTGGAAGAAAATAACGAACTGTTGGAATATATGTATATATATATATATATATATATATATATATATATATATATATATATATATATATATATATATATATATATATATATATATATACTACTTCAACATGAACTTTAACTGTGTCTCATTGGTTAAAACAAGCTTGACTCGTGGTGGGTAGGGTATCCAGAAATTTTACTCAAGTAAGAAAATCAAAACTTCCTCACAATATTACTCCAGGAAAAGTACAAAGTAGGGTGCCGTAAAACTACTCCTAGAAGTGGATTTAATGTCACTGTAAATGTACCTGAGTAAACAGAACTAGTTACTACCCACCTCTGTGTATATCATTCACGAAAATGTGAAAAAATAATTTTGTGTTAATTAGAATTCAAGTAGGTTCCTAAGAGGAGTATAGGGTTAAAAACTAATCCAGACATAGGAAAATGAAACTGAAATATTTAATACATACTTACAAAAAAATAAAAGCAAATGTATTTGTAATTCTCATATTTACTGAGTTTTTATTCATTGGATTTTATTCATTTTATTTATTCATCCATTATCACTCATGTGTTGTGGTTCCTGTCTTCTACAACATCCAAGCAGATGGCTGATTGTACAAATTTGGTAATAACATAATTTAGACATTTTAAGCACAGCTAAATAGCTACTTTCCTTGCTAAGGAGATGGCAACAGTACAAGGGACTAACAGCAGGAAAATGTGATAAGTAGTTGTTTAAAGAGGCAGTATTATGTAAAATTTACTTTTTTGAGATTTATATCATAATGTTATTCCCTCATCAAAAACCTGGAGTGTTGCCTTGATTCTTTCATGCATGTTTGTGAAATCCTGTAATCTCCTGTGGCAGCCATTCAGCTGTTCGAAACGCCTGGATGGACCTAGCTCCACCTTCGAGACCCAGCTCCTCCTTGGAGCTGCAGTTTCTACGCTTCCAAGCTTCCGCCTCACAGAGCACCCCTCCCCCATGACTTCCCCACTCAGATCCTTCAGACGAGCCAGCAGCAATTAGCAAAAACCCGGTGGATCTGCGCATCTGCTGAGCTCATTATATGAACTACTTCTCAGTGAAATGTGGATTAAAAACATTGTTAAAGGGTTAACAGAGGAGAGTTGGTGTGGTGACTTCCTGAAGGCAGAGTTTCAGAAAGAGCAGGAGTTTTTAAAGTAACAGAGGCCAAATTTCAAGGCGTTAAATCACAAAGTCAAATTTCTTTTAAGTTTTGGTCCTTTCTTAATTAATTATAGGGTGTGACATTTAGTGCTAATGCATTAGCCTAGCTGTTAGACTCTAAGCAAAGACCATGCAGTTTCAGAAAAATAGAAGCGCAAGTGAGCTCAATACACACCAAACACAATACTATAGAAAAAGGATTATAATCGTAAGTAACACTAGAGAGGTTGATTACTTAAAATGTCAGTGCTTAAGAGGATAAAATGTTGCCTGTTCTCACCCACCTTTGGGAAACAAAGAGAGCAGGCCTGAGCCTTGAGGAGCTCAGGAGATATAGCCTATAACTCGCTGTGAAGGCTGTGTGTTTGCACTTGTCAAAGGCAGGGCCCTTACCCAACAATAAAAGTGTCCAACAGGGACTTAATTGTGTTTGTAATATGCAGGTCCCTAATGATGGCCACTATTGAAGCCATTAACAACGGCAGTGGCTCAACTGCTGCAGTGAAGCACCACGCCACCAGCTAAATGAATGTTTGATAAAATAATACAAGTCGCAGATTAACAAGCGTAAACTGAGGCATACTGCTAATAAAAGAACTCTATTGTTTAAGTCCTGGCACCAGGTTGATGAAGTGTTCAAGCATGCATAATGAAAATGGTATGAATTATTAATGTGTTGATTATTTAGGCTCATCTATCAAAATGATAATGAATTCAACACCTAAACACTCATTGACTTCAGTGTGTAGTTACAGTTTTTAGGTGTATTTTCTTAAAGTAAAAACACTGATCTCTTGTTGTGGTTATTGTAGCAGTGCAAATGTTTAAGACAAGTTAATTAGGAACAAGGTGGTTTTTGTTCTTACTTAGAAAACTGAAACTTTAAAAATATGCAAAATATAAATTTTAGTAAGAAAAATCAAATTGTCATTGGTTTACATTATAAAAACTGTTATACCTTTACTGCGGCCTGGTGTTCAGAGCTTTTCCCTGTAACTGGCACTGGCACTTCGAAACAGCCTGTGTGCCAATTCAGTGTTCCATCAGTTGTCATTAGTAGCATCTTGGTCATGGCTAGCTGGTCACTGAATGCAATGTTCAGATCAATTGTCCATACCTGTCAAAATAAGATAATGAACTATGTGTGAAGGAAGGGGAAAAAATAAAATATCTTAATAAATAATTATTTTATTCACATTGAGAGACTGCCAAAAGAAAAGCCAAAGTAGCTCTGTGTGTCTAACATGTTTATGTAATTCAGTTATATGGTGACACAAGCAAACATAGAGCCTTTCCTTCATATGTGGATTCAGTCTGCCCTGGGCGGTTTGGCTGGCTCAGGTCTGATGAGAACCAAAGTTCAGATATGTATGGTAAATGGCATCATTATAAGTATATTAAGGGGTCAGGTATGGACATAGTCTTCTACTTAAACGGGGCTAATTTTGCAGATAATAACCTAATAGCTATGCCCTTTCTTCAAAAGTGGCAAATAAATCACCAGTGAAGGAGTTGTTAATAACTAAGTGGCAGTCGGCTACCTCCTTTAGCTGTTCCTATTTGTCAAAGTAAGCACTCCTGCCACTGGATGCAAATTGCAGCAAGTTTGAACCTACAGTAGATCGAGTTTCTCTCCACCAGAATGCAAACATGCATATCTGAAAGTTTCCATTTTCTTTTGTCTAAATTATGGCAAAAAAAAGAGAACAATCAAAAATTATTTAATCACTTAACAAGTTAACAATTTTCAGCTCACCAATCTGGTATAACAGCATTTTTTTTATATAGAAGCACTAAAAGGTCAAAAATATATTTCTCACAATGACCAAACATTTGAAAAAAAAAAATTAGATTTAATTTGGTATTCTTATTTGGAAAAAAAAAATATTAAAAAGGCTTTCCTGCAAACAAAATTGATGCTAGTTATTTTTGTTATCAAAATAATACTTTGACTTATTTTCTCAAGGGAATAATAGTAAGAAGAGAAAAGTTGTAGATACAAAAAACAAAAACAAATGTAAAATGAGTAAAAAAGTAATTATAAATATCTAATTTAGCTTTTTAAAATATACAAAAGAAAGTGAAATGAAAGAATCCTTTTAGTCAATCAAATTTCTCAAGCAAAAGTTATGTAAATATAAACACAAAGGTTATTTTTACAAAATTGTATAGTTCTGTAAAAATAAAAAGTGTGATTTGCAGACTGTAGAGGTCTTCAATGAAATTTCTAAATTTACTCTAATTTTACATAAAAGCTACACTGGCTGCTGTAGCAGGATAAACTGCCAGTGTTGATCCAGTTCCCTTACTGTAGGAAGCACAGAAGCTACAACTTGGTTTGATGCATGTCTGCTTGAATCAGACTGTTACCTGGCCCTGTGTGATGGACACACAACAGCAAGCCATTCACTCAACTCCCTAAAACTCATACTCCTGCGTCCCATTGTCGCTCTTAACAAAGCCACGGGAAATGTAAGCCTGGATTGTACCTGTTTTCTATTGCCTTGCATTTTCATTAAAAACCCCGATGCTGCAGCTGTGGCCCCGCTGTTCCACAATGTGCGCTGAGACTGCAAGGGCAAACATATGTGACCCACTTCTTCCCATCAAATAAAGTAGGCAGCTTTTAGCAACAGGTTTGAATCTAAATTGATGTTTAAATCCAGACAGGTTTGCCCATGTGGCTCCCCTCAGTCTGAGCTTTGTCTGTGTGTGTCAGGAGATGGTCAAGAATTTGCCATTAAAGTTCCTGCATCTATTGATGCATGTGCTGTTTTATTCTTATTTATGCTGTCTTCATATGCTTTACAACTGGGTCAAAATTAGAGATAAAAATTATATTCTTAGTCATCCTGAAGAAAGAAAGGGGCAGCTTATGTTACATCTAAATTGAAGTCAGTCATTTTTTGTAAATAGTAATGAAAAAAAAAAAGATTGTGATGATGATGATAATAATAATACTAATAATAATACTAAATATTTCTAAGTCAAATGAAATTACAAATCTAGAGTCTATGTAAAAAAAACATTTTAAATATGTATAATACAATAAAAAAAAAAAAACCTTTATTCTGTCAGTTATATTCTAACCCAGAACATACTACCCTCTAGTGGTAACCATGTCCAAAGCTAAGCGTACCCACAGTTCCTTATTGTTATTTATTTTTTTTTTTTATCTTGAGAATGCATTACAAAAGCTTGAGTAGTAAATCAGGAGAATCACTCAGACTCAGGTAAGAGATTGCACCGTCCTTAATATAATTGATCAAAACCATGCAGATGACAAGTGGTCTATTTCTATCAAATGGGTTTATAAAAGCATGAGAACTTCATCCTTTTTTCTTTTTATGTTTTCAATATGTTTAAAATTGCCTCTGTGCTTCTCCTCTCCATTCTGCTGGTTTAGAAATGTGCAGGGCACAATAAAAACAAAACATTTTATTTTACAGGATCAGATCAATAATAGTCAATGTTGCCACATGTTGGGAGCAGAGGTTAAACCATCATAAAGAAGTCCATTTCAAATATCATGAATCAAGAAGCTTTCAACAAACCTTAATCCTGACAAACGAGAGGAGGCTTCAGCAGTGTGTTGGTATAATAATGTGATTTATTTCAGCAGAACATTGCAGGTAACCATCTAGGGGTTAAACACTTGACAGGTTATCCCCGTGAATGTACTAAATCACTTCAGAATGACCTACTGTTGGAAAGCTTCTGAATTTCTCTGCATTGTAAGGTTAAAGGGCAAGCTTTAAACGGTGGAATCAGTGTATTGACACAATAAGACCTGACAGTTTATTAGAGGGCCTTGTGACACATTTGGTCCCTGTGCCCACAGTTTACCTCGTCTTGTTATCTGGATCCCAAGGGAGCAGTATATGTTGGAGGCACCTATCTAGTTGTGTAGATAAAAATTGATTTTTTCCACCCAATATGGGTTGCAACAACCCAGATCATATGTATCATGACACCCTAAGTCCTTCTTTTTTACCTGTGTGAGTCTCACCTTCTGCTCCAAGGTGCTGTGGTCTACAAAGGTTGCCAGGCCCACAGATATATACCCCATGATAATGCACTTCTGGCAAGCCTGAGCCACACGCATGCAGATGGAGTGCAATTTCTCTGGGTGTACAGAGGTCTGAGGAACAGTGAATCCCACGGTTTCCAGATCACAAGAGCCGTGGAGCTGGTTTCCACAGGACAGCATGGTCACCTCACCACCGGGCTCCAGTAGCATATCTACAGTAAGATAGGTGACACTCTCTGAAAGGGGGTGTGCCTCCACTACTCCACCTGCATAGAGTGAATGCAGAAAAATGGCTACACACACAAAGACATAATACAAAACTTACATACAGGATGTGAGCCCTTATAAAGAAATCGTTCTGAATTTTTATTACTGATAATAACTTCATGAAAGGTCACTTGAAAAAAATCCAACTCTCTGTATCATAACTACTAAAAGAGACCTGAAAATTATTCTGTTTTTACATTCATAAAGACACCTAAGAAACAGTCAGTTCATGGAGATGTATATATTTCATACATTCCAGGTGAATATAATTTAGTTCTTGACAATAGGTGTCTGACCTTGTCTGAGGAAGGTCTTCAGGAAGCTAGACCAACTGAAAATATGGGAAGTTTTAGCCGGTTGGGCATAATGGGCCAGCCATTCTGGGACCTCATCTAAATATCTCAGCAGCACAGACTCCTGCAGAAGGAATGTCGAAGTATAAACATCACATACCAAATAAAGACCACTTGGAAATGAACTTTTTGAATGGCTCTGCATTGATTCAACTCAAAGCTTGAAAAAAGTAAATGGTTTAATTTTGCTCCTTGTTCATATCGGTGTCATGATGTGAGTTGACGGCCCAAATATGGAGACAGGAGAAGAACGAAAAGGATCATTTCAATGATCTGAATGGACATGAAACCAGTGTGAAGACAACTGCAGGATCTGACATTGTGTGGCTGAAATGAAGGAATATCTATACTGGGAACCTGATTACTAGATGCAACACAGGTGAGTAGATGAGCATATGGAAAACAAGTGTTCACGGGTAGGAAACAAAGGCACTGAGGTAAAAGTAACACTAGTAATCAAGAGCACAGAAATACATGAAACACAAGATGGAACAAAATAATAAAAATAAGCAAACTAAACTCAAAGTCCAACAGATCGTGACAATCAGGCTTTATGGATGTTGGTTACAATGCTGCTACATCCTGTTATCCAAATGACGCCAGTGACTGCTTGTTATTCTTTAGATTTCAGAGGCTGCTTCAATTTCTGTGTGAGCGTCTGATGGATTCTGCGGGAGTGTCTATATGTGAGTGACAGCCTATTATCAGAAGGCCTCAGGAGTCTAATAGCTTTAACTCACAGCCTCGAACCACCTGCCCTCAATAACAACTCTCTCCACTGGGCGGTTGATGAATACTTAAGCTAACCCCATCTATCTGGGGATCAATCAAGGCTTGACTGGGATCGATATCACTCTTGTTTCGGTAAATACGAAATGCTATTATGGTTTCACCACTTAATTATGCTGTTAATTTTCAGCTTTTGCTTCAGGTGTCCTTTACACAGTTTAGCAACTCAAGTTCACTCTTTTCTCCAAAAAAGCTGCGCAGTTAAATGGATCAGGATATGTTGTCTAAACCTTTTACTGTCATTGTTTGATGTTCATAATGTAAAACTACAACTGACAGATTACAGTATGAGTCAGTTTAACCATTTGTTTGGAAGGCCTCTTTTAAATACATGCTTCTGTAAATGATAATGCACTGTGTCTTGCAAAATATCTAAACCCTTTCAAATTTTCCACATTTTATGTTGTTACAACGACAAACATTAATGTACTTTTTAATCAGGATTTTATAATAGATTCCAGACATTAAAATCTAAAAGGCGTTGCATCTATTTGTTTTCAAACAGCCTGTAATAATATGTAATAATTGTAATAATTTCACTTCAGTAACAACTGAAGGTCTTTTGAGGTGTGTCTCTAAAATTTTGCAGATCTAGAATCTGACTTTTTGCCCCCCCCCCCCCATTTTTTTTTTTTTTTTTTTTGTTACAAACAAGCTTAAGTTCAGTCAGATTGAATGGAAACTATTAGTTTTCAAGTTTTGCCACAGATTCTCAATTGGATTTGGGTCTGGACTTTGACTAGGCCAACTTGAATGTGAACCCCAACCCTATCTTTTGATTCCTCTTACAAGTTTTCTTCCAGAATTTTGTTGCATTAGCTTTCTCCAGCTCTAACCAACTTCCCTGACCTTGCTGAAGAAAGTCATCACCGCAGCAAGATGCTGCCACCACAGTTTGACCAAGGTAATGGTTTGCTCAGAGTGGTGTGTGGCGTTAATGTTTTACATCTGAGGACAAAACTTTAATTTTAGTCTCATTTGGTCCCATTAACTCTGATGAGCTTCCCTGTACCTGCTGAAGAAAAGTATCCCCACATCATGACACTGCCATTACCATGTTTCATAATTGGGATAGTGTCTTGAGGGTGATGGGTAGTGTTAGCTTTCTGCCACACATAGGATTTTGTATGTAGGACTTCTTGCACATGCTTCTTGTGTTGCTACAAGGCGTATGGCAAACTTTAAATGGGAATTCTTATGGCATTGTTTCAGCAATGGCTTTCTTTGATGAGACTCTTTCGTAAAGGTCATATTTGAGGAGTGAACGACTAAAAGTCCATAAATTCTCCCACTTTTACATGTGAATCTCAGCATGTTGCTTACATGTTGCTTCTCTGGTTAATGATCCCCTTGTCAATCCAGTTAGTCTAGGTGGTGGACAGCTTTGTCTTGGAAGGTTTGCAGCTGTGTCATTTTATTTGCACTTTTGGATGATAGATTGAAGGATTGAACACAGTTCTGGACAAGTTTTTGGACATAGTCATATAAGCCAAACCTACGGAAGCTGAAAGCGGTCATACTGCATGTTTATTTTCCAGATGATTTTCTCAAGATAGAGGTATTTATGTCATTGTAATAGCAGAACGAATACTGTTTTCTCGAGATAACAAGATGATTATGTCATTATCACGAAATAACAACAACCGTTTTCTTGAGATAATGAGTTAATTTCCCGATGGTTTCATCATATGACCAACGATGTGGTGTCATTATGGTTTACCTATCACTTATTCACAGAATTATCTGCAGAATTACACTTGCGTGCGATCAGGTTGAACACACACACCAATCATCTCATGATCTTGAGAAAACAAAGTTTGTTTTCTCGAAATAAAGTCATTAACTCGAGAAAACCAACAGCAAATTAACTCGTTATCTTGAGAAAACCATCGGGATAACTCGTTATCTCGAGAAAACCATCAGAAAAAAGTTTATGCATAATAAGTATGCTCTCAACTTCCGTATAAACCTGCTTTAAACCTCTCTACAATTTTACGTCTGACCTGCCAAGCATATTTTTTAGTCTTTTAAAGGCAATTTAAAGGATTTTTTTTGTGGTATCAGAGGAAGGGGGGTTAAAAACAAATGCGTGCCACACTTTTCAGATTTTTCTTCATAATACCCTTTAACAACCCTGTATAATCTTCCTCCTACTTCACACATATTCTCTACTTGGTGTTGTTCAGTAACATAAATTACAAACAAAATACATCAAAGTTTGTGGCTGTAATATGAAAAGACATGAAACAATTCAATGAGAGTGAATACTGCGCAGTACGTGTACTACTATACAAGAATTACATTTTCCCATAGAAGAAGAGAATATGTGAAAATTGAGTGAAAGATAATTTGCGAATGCTGATATCACCCCCCCACCTTCCCCCCCTGCTTTCCAGAGCATTACTTTTTTTTGAGTATATGCTGTCTGGCTTCACCGGAGACAGGACCAGAGATTATGCCGTTGAAATTCCAGTCATGTAACAGCCATCATCATATTCAAGTACTGTACGAGGCGAGGTCAAATGCTACACAGTGATTCTCCCTATACAAACCATAAAGCACACAATGGCGCGGCAAAAAGTGTAAGGGAACGGTTGTCATTCTCAACGGAAGAGCAAGCTCACCCTGGGACTTTGCCTGTGCAGTTCACAGAAACAGCAGGACAAGAAGAAAAAGAAAGAAGGGTATCTTGCAATAAATTATTTGGACTTAAAGTACGTACAGTACCCTTTGATAGGATTCAGAAATGGCTTGGCATCCTCATAAAGCAGAGCGATCTGGTCGGAAATAAAACAGACGTTCTACTCTTTGATTGCCATTTTATCTCTATGTTGCTTAGTGGAACCACTGGTAATGACAATAATTCTTACATGATGACACATTCTGACAAGTTACATATTGTCCATGAAAATCTATTTCATTAGCTCCATCAAAACATGTATGTAAAGCTACAACTCAAAATGAATTTAATGTTCAGGTGGTTTCTTTCCACCTTTACACAAGAATTATTTATACAATGAAATCCAAAATTCAGATTAACTCGGACAAATCAGTCGACATCCAAGCCTTTCCATGGTACCAGAGGCTGCACAATATTTAGACAGACAGACAAAAACTGTATGAAACGTCCCTCTACCTCTCCAGTGGTAGTGATTGTCAAATGACCCATTTCGTTGACAAACTTAACCTAAATAAGGTTTTTCTCAAGATCTGTTTGTACACAGCATGATGGAAAAAATACTCCATCTGTTGAAGCTATTAGGTGTAATTTTTACCCTCTTGTGCCTAATGATCCATATGCAAGCTGTGTGAGCGCTTAAGTGTGTGTGTATGGCCCCCTTCAGGCATTGCATGGTTGAAGATCTACATGTCTTTAACCTCTCTCTGTGTAAATGCTAAAAGAGGCCTGGGGGGCTTTCTTCGGGCTCAAACATTGTGCTGGAAGCTGCTGTGGGCCTCACAATATTTAGAGAAACACACGTTCTTTTCCTCAGACCTCCATGTATGCTCTCATTGATGTGGATGTAATGGCTCCTCCTCCTTTTTGTACCCTTTTAGGCTTTGTTTCGCTCAGCCAGAAGGGATCTAATTGTTGGTAATATTCTGGAGGACCACATGGTATTTCTTTTTTTTTTTTTCATGAATCAAGCTTTTTCATACAGAGCTTTTCAGCACAATTGTTAATTACAAAAATATGGACACATACTGAGGCCAATTACTTGTCTAATTCCTTATTTATTTTTTTAATTTATTTATCTATTTATGTGTAATTTGTAATAATCATTAAAGGAATAAAGCATGATGATGTACTTACCAATGTACAATTAAATCATTTATTTGTTGTAAATTACCATTAAATCATCTTAGTGGAGGACAGAAGAATTATGGATAGTAAAAATTCTTCATTCATGCAATGATCTATTTTGATAAATACGAAAACTACCATAACTTTTAAGAATATACAGATTTGAACTTCTTTTAATTAAATTGCTTAAGATGTTTACAAATATTAAACATTTTCTGTTTTCCCTTTTCACTTGGTTTATTACAACAGCTAGTGCATATGTATATTTTCTGTAAAAAATCCTGAAAATATATTAATAAAATTAATTTGTTCTACTGTTTCTGCTCTATGAAAATGACACATTCTCCAGTTTTTTGTTACAATCTAATAAACAGCGATGTTGAGTAATGTTTCAACTAGGAGCCTAGTCTATTCAATACATTTTAGGAGAAAACAACAAAAAATTACCAAAAATCATGTATTAAGAGGCAGAGGAAGTGGGCTTTGCTTTGATTAAAAGAGCAAGGTGTAGAATAAAGGCCAGTTAAAGTGTTGTGTCCATATGGCCCGGAAGCCCCGAGGCTGTTGGCCTACACTGGGGGCCTCTGTACTCTTCTGTCTCCATGGGACCCCAGCTGGTGAAAGAAACCCCATTTACTTTCCCCATGCAGTCTCAGCCACCATTATGGACCTTGGCTGTGGCTCAGCTCCTCTCTGCCATAATTAACAGCACCAAAGCCACAACAATTACAGCCCTGCACCATGGCTACCTCGTGAATCAAAGAACAAGCTGATAGAAATGATACAGAGTGAGCCGTAAGAAACTCGAGATGACTGCTGTTCTTTCAAATGGAATAAAAAGTAAAATCGTTGTGCTCCAAGCCCACAATCATTAGCCTGTAATTAGTTTGCACAAAGCTCCCGGTTAAATGGCAAAATACGGTAATTAACACATGACAGAAAATCAAAGGCTACTTTGTAAGCATATGAGAAATAAGAGCCAGGGGCTCAGAAACTGTACAGATTGTATCTGAAGTAAATAAATGGTTTACCACCAATTAAGTACATTTTATTTGCGTTAAACATGCCCATGATAACAGAATTCATACTTTGATCAAAATTAAATGCTTCAGTAATATAAATGGCTCAAACCTATTCAATAGGTGTAAAGCGTAGCTTTAGAATAAATAAATCAAACATCTGCTACCCATGAGAATTACAAGGATTAAAGATGTATTTAAAGGTAGTTTTAAGCATAAGAGAACAAGTCGTAAATTTTAGCGTTGCTGTCGGCCTTGTTTCATCAGTTATAGGGAAATGTCCAGTTCTGTCTTTTTATTTTCGAACCTTTCTTCTGACTAATATCTTTATACAACAAGATCATCTTTTGGTGTTTTTGGGTTGAATTGTACAAGATTGTCACATCATTTGTGGGTAAGGTTTTGAAATTACTAAACATGTTATCATTATTTTACATCACAAAGGCCAGGCAATTTCTTCACATTTTTGAAAGCCACAATAGATAAGTTTTTACCAGCTGCCATTATAAACTAATGTTGACTGCATTGTAATATAACTATGATCAAACAGCAGGTTTGATCTGATCGTATAGTTCTGGATATCTGAGTGGTATGAGATAATGATTATTGTGAGTTGGAACAATACAAATAAACTGAACTGAATTGTGATTTGTAACCAATCTATTTATAAACATAACAATTTACTTTGGTGTTAGCATGGTAACTTAAAAGCTTTTAACAATCAATGAAAACTGTAAATTACTTTGGTTAGCCCAGTGCTTGGCAGGGAGCTATAAAAGTAAAACATAGAACACATAAAAACATAACTGTAAACAGTTAGTTTAAACATATACAATTTTTCTGTAAAAAAAAAAATACAAAGGTCCAAAACACAGGTATAAACATTAACACACTTTTAAAAGTGGTCTGATATTTTGTGCCATGGAGAGACAGACATAGCCAAGTGTGTCATATTTTTACCTGAATCCATTGTGAGTGCCATTGATCAGAACTATAATGATGATACTGCTCCAGCACCCCGTTATAGCAGCTAAGGTGGCAAACATCACAGAAGGCTGTGTCACAGTCTCCATGCTGCACGTTGATCTTAAAGACCCAGCGCTGCACGTGAATATTTTGAGTCAAAAGTTCAGCTAGTGATTCATGAAGCTAAACCAAAAGAAATTTTAAAAATGTATTATTTATCTGGGACAGCAGGCATGTATGGACTTGTAACTGTGTGTTTGGTGTCCTACCTGGTTAAGTGAGTAAACATCTCCTTGTCCAGGGGGCACATCAACTCCTGCTACAGAAAATATCCTTCTTGCTCCAGACTTGGTGCTGTAGAGTTGTGAAACAGCCGGTTCTGGACCCAAGATTGGCACATCCAGCTCATCGGCCACTGCCAGGTCATCCATATGGCTAACTCCACTCACTATATAGGCCTGTTTCCCCTGGATCAGGTGTTTGATGCGTTTCAGGGTGCATGGACTGTACTTCAGCAGCGTAGACAGACACATGTTGTGGGTCTAGAGCAAAGGAAATGAGAGATGAAGGCTACAGTTAAGTGTTACCCGGGTGTCTTCCAAGGGCTGTTTCTGGGCCTGATTTATCATTGTATACATTCAACGGGTCTATTATTGAAATAGCCAGCAGGGTTTTGACCTCTCCTGTATTTCAGCAGGTTGGATTGATAAAACCAGCCTGCAGGAAAACCTTGCCTATCCTTCACTTCTTTAATGTGTGCTACCAACGAGCTCCTTGGGAATACAACTAATTACTTCACATCTGTATTTATTTGATCCACGTGGAATTATCCCTTCTGTCACTAGCAGAATGCGCTGCCAGCCACGGGTAGGAGTGATTCATCTCAGCAACACGTCTGGCACAGTTTAACAACAAAACAGTGGGGAAATCAATAAAAAGAAATGAGGAAGGCTACGTCATGTTGCGTTTTCAGTCTAAAACATTTTGGAAAGAACAGTTTAATGCAGAAACACTTTAGAGATACAAAATAATTTTTGTGTGTTTAGGTGAAAAACAGTCCAAGAAAGGCAGCATCAAAGGCAGCAGAAGTTTAATTATTTCCTGAAAACCATCTATACACTATTACAAATGTTTTAATTAAGCACAACATAATCGACTTTACTGTGTTTACAAAAGATAAAACAGAAGTTTAATTTTAAATGCATTGAAAAACATTAAACAGCTGCTCTCTCAGGACAACTGCATGTTAACAGCCACCTCTAGTACCCCCTAGAGGACACTACATAAACTACAAATGGATGTAGCACTAGGTGGTAGTGTACAGTGGCATGCACGACATTTACACACCTTGAACTTTTTCATATTTTGTTATGTTACAACCAAAAACTTCAATGCTTTTTATAGGTATTTTGTGGGACAGACCAAACATAAAGCAGGGCATAATTGGATATTTGGCAGATTGAAAGGAGTGTCTGCAACATCCATTTTCAAGTCTCCCCACTGGCTCTAAACTGAATTTATGTCTAAAGTTTGTCACATGAAGGTGCCTTGATTAAAACCATTCCATTGTTTAGAGTCATTCTCCTTCTGAAAGACAAAGCTCTGCTTCGGCAGGCCTGTGGCAAACTGCAAACAAGTATTCTTTTATCTTTTTTCAACAACAATTTTCTTCTTCCAAAAAGGTCAACTGAGGAGTGCAGAACTAATGATTGTCCTTTTAACAGATTATGTGACCTTAGGTGAGTATCTCTGCAGCTCCTCCAGAGCAACAATGGGCATCTTGGCTGCTTCTCTGATTAATGCTCTCCTTATCTGGCCTGTCGGTTTAGATGAATGCTGATGTCTTGATAGATCTGGAGTTGTACCATACTCTTTCCAATTTCAGATGATGGACTGAACAGAACTCTGTGAGATGTTCAAGGTTTGGGGTATTTTTTATAACCTAACCCTGCTTTAAATTTCTCCACAACATTATCCATGACCTGACTGCTGTGTTGCTTGATCTTCATGATGCAGTTTGTTCATTAATGTTCTCTAATAAACCTCTGAGGACTTCACAGAACAGCTGGATTTACACTGAAATTCAAAGACACGGAGGTGGGGGGATGGGGTTGGTGGTGATGAATCAGAGCAAAGGGGGCTGAATACAAATGCATCCAGCCCTTTTCAGATTTATATATGTAAAAACTTTTTAAAATGTATTCTTTTTCTTTGACTTTTTATGCACTACGTTATGTGGGTTATTCACATAAATCGCAACAAAAACACTTAAGTTTAGCGTTGCAGTGTGACAAAACAAAAAGGTTGCAGAGTTTTGAACAATTTTCCAAGGCACTTTAGACTAATAGCCAGCAGTAATCTTTGTTAGACCTTTGTAAATGCATTGTCAGTTAAAAGTTCATATGTACAAAGACACAGTTGAATATGATCAACCTTACAGGGAAATGATCCACAGCCTCAGGAGTTAGAATAAGAAACCGCCTGTTGCAGGATGAGGGCTGACTCCTGGTATCAGTCCAATTGCATGTCAGCAAAGTGGAGTAATACTGCAAGATGTCTTCCCCCAGATGCATGGGACATATGTAGATCACCTCCACATTTTCATCTGGAATTAGCAAAAAGGATTTTACAAAATAAATATTTAAAGTAAGGCAAGGGAGGTCTGAACAAATGTTCCTACCTCTAACATCACACAGCCTGGTGATTTGGATATTCTGGAGGATATCATGTCTCCTAGATTTCAGCGTCTGTCTCTGGAAGTACCCTGTCAGAATAAGGTCACGCAATCATTAAATTCTTTTTGACACTATAAGAACTTCCAGATCTGTACAGCTAGCTTTGGATAGGATGTGCATGTCACTAGACTTGGGAGTAAGGAAATTAAAGTCTAATCAGGCAGTACAGCAATCCTATGATTAATTCAGCATAATAACTAGCAGGTGCAGAGCCTGTCATGTGCTGGGAGTCCTTCTACACTATGTCCAGCCACCACTAAACTACATCCAATGATACCGCCAGGATCTTAGCCTGTTTGAGAGGGAATCCTCAACTGAATCAAGGTAATTAAATGATTGGATTCATGCTAATTAACAACAATGGGGTTCAACTTTCTAATTATCCTTGCTCGCACAGCACTCTCTGCAGCCACCCCAAGTGCAAATAAAGCATTCCATCTGCTAGTAATTAGGCTTAATAATTTTAGACAATCGCTCAATGATTTACAATGCACATGCCTGATTACAGTCTAAATTTGTGCTGTGGAGAAATTAGATCATGAACTGATCATGGCTTGTACTCTTTGTTTATTGCAAATACACAACATTCTTTTTCATTTTTTGTCATGTGCATGTGGTATTTTTGTGCACAGCAGTAAAATAAGACCTTTGTGCCTCTTGCACATGTTCAACATAATGGTTTTTCATTTGCTTAATCTGCAAATTAAATGGCGATTGAAATTAAATTGTTCGGTTCCTTGGCACAGGGACTGTCATCATCTAGTGAGTGCTTTCCTGCAGAGAGTCATTTGAACGAGACAGAGTGTCTGAACCGGGGCCACAGGCTGGGGACAGCAGAGCGGCGAGACTGGGATGACTGCCTCTAGATCAAATGTGCGCGTGTTGAAGTGTGTGCGGTGGGTGACGAAAGTCACCTAATGAAGGGATGTGGATAATGGTCCTCTTGGACGACCGGATGTGTTTCCAGTTTTCTGCCAGATGCTGGGGACAGAGAAAAGAAGTGATCATGGAGGAGGCTGGCTGAGCACACACACACACACACACACACACACACACACACACAAACACACACAAACACACACAAATCATCTCATCACCGCATGGATAAAACACACCAAACCAATCTCTCTTGGCTCACAGAAGCAAACCAAGCATAAAATACCATCATAATTAAATTAAGCGTTTACTTTCGGAAACATCCTCTCACAATTAATTCAATCAGCAAGGTACATGATGCTACTGCCAGGGGAAGATTAGCAGGCTTAATTAACAGGGTATGAATGTTTAAAGAGTGAGAACATGTATTAAGTGCATGTATACACACACAACAATGTTCAAACCAAATGAACTTGTAGGCACTAATTAATATTGTGTCAGAGCTTTAAAAGATGTTCAGGCCAGATGACAACACAGACGTGACATCTACAAGGAACAGGAGCAAAATTACACGCAAAAAAAAATAAAAAGTGGAAACGCTTGCAAAAGTAAAAAGGAATCAAAGTAAGTCATTTTAAAATTACTCCAATAAATTTATTAAACTATGATTCTATAATGTTTTTATCTGGTTACTTTTAAAATAAGATCTAATTAAAATTTAAGTCAGTTTTGGTAGGTGCAATATTATATTTTATTCAAGTAAAAGTACTGACTAATGACTAACTGTCTCTACTTGAAATCTTTACATTTTTAGCAGAAAAACAACAATAATGACACAAAAAGTTTAAAACATAAAATTTTTATTTTTAATTTATTAAATTTAAATGTACTTTTTTTTTTATTTTAAGAGCACAACTACAGCACATTTGAAAATGAATAATACTAATATAACAATAAAATTATTATTCCAAAATTGTCAAAATTTATGGAATAAATTTACTTTTTAAAGAAGACCTAACTATCTATTATGTGTGCTATTTTATTAGATTTAAACCCATCCCTATGGTCATCTTGATGTGTCAAGTTTATCCATAAACTAGCTTTTTCTTTTCTCTGATTTTTTATTTCTTTTTCTCTTGAAACATTTCCAAAATTTGCTCTTCTATAAAGACAAATTTTAGGTTTTCTTGATAATTTTTTTTTTTTTTTCGAATTTCTGTTTCTGTTGAGGTACAAAATATATTTTAAAAAATTCAATAAACAGTTAACATAAAAAGTGAAAAAATAAAATAAGCCAGTAAAAAAAAGAAAAGCAACCTTCGATGGTACATTACCTGTGCTCTGCTGCGATAATTTTCCAGTTGACTGAAACGCTTGGCCTGAAGGACTCTCTTCACATGGCACCGTTGAGTATGCATTAGCCATGACAACGAGATAACTTGCACTGCTAACTTGTTGCGACAGAGGCATAGGTAGGCAGTCCTGGCCAAGTAGCGCCTCCAGCAGGACTGTATACAGATGGCAGCAGCCTCAGTGCCTCTGTCTCCTCTGTAGCGTTGACCTGGGCATGAGACCAGAGCTAATACCTCCTCCTGATTTTCAAGCACTGAGAAAAGAGTGGCCACCGACGGATTCCTCCTCCAACAACAATCGGACTTAAGGCATAACTCCACAAACTGTTCTCCATTAACTTTAGCTAAAGGCACTGCAAAATCCCTGAGTAGTTTATTCAAGGCCTCCAGAGCATCAACCACATTGTTCCAGTGCAAAATAAAGTTGTGCTTGAAGTGACTGAAATCTCTCGCCATGGGGTTGATCTGTCCCTTTATGATTGTAAACGGGTACTTGGTGGTGCTTATAGAAACTTCTACAGACCGGTTCTGCAAAGCAAAGAGACACAAAGTGCACTGTCATCCAATGTATTAAAAAATCATTTCACTTTTTCAAATTTTGTCATGGTACAACCACAAATTTTAGTGCATTTTATCAGGATTTTATGTGACAGACCAACTCAAGGTAGTCCTGAGAGAGCAGGAAAAAATACATGGTTTTCAATTGTTTTTACAAATAAAAATCTGAAAAGTGCATTGTACATCTGTATTCAGTGATCTTTACCCTGATACCCCTAAATAAAACTATCATTAACCCTCCACATCACCCTTAACATACCATCCCCACCATAAAACATGGTGGTGGCAACATCATGCTTTGGACTGAAAAATCAAAACTCAGCACAATTCTGAAACAAACTCTCTTAGAGACTGCAAAAGACTCCAAAAGACTTGGGCAAAGATTCACCTTGTAGCCAAAGCTACAATGGCTTGGTTGAGATCAAAACATATTTCCGCATGTGAGAATGGCCTACTCAGAGTCTAGATGTAAATACAACAGAATCTTTTAGAAGAATACTATTAAATACATTATGTTTTGATCTTCATATCATACTCTTTTTTTATTATATCATTCTTTGCAATGAGTTGATCCAAAATGTTTCTAAACATATAAAGTGTTCATACCTCAGAGCCTTCAGTGATAAAACTGGTTGTGGTTTGCAATTCCTTTTGGTTCGTGCTCTCAGAAGCTTTGGACTGAGTTGGTAAACTGGTCAAGAGAAGCTGACTTTCACCAACTTTTCTGACACAGGTGGAATCTGAGTTTGTTACAAATACAAGAGAAAAGATGGGGGCAGGTTTTTGTAGTAAGGTGATTGACTGATTTTTAGTATCCAGTCATGGCTGCCAATTGAAGCAGTGGCTAAGGTATTTACAGTTTTTCTCAACTGCTTTGGTGCATTTCTCTGATCAGAATTAAAATTCTTATACCTGTTAGTTCAACTTCCACAACATTCAGTCCTTTGTGCTCATCATAGTATTAATTTCTCATTGCTTCCAACAAACTGCAAATCTTTTTGGACATGTATCAATTGCTTCCATACAATTCGCTCCTGTTTTATAGCACTGTAATTTGCTTATGTCATGTCAGTCAAAATAAACTAAATATATGAATACTGAATAGTCATTCCCTTTAAAACTAAAAGTCCTCATTTCATTGCTTGAGTCACTAAATAACAAAAAATGTTTAACTAGTTGTCAAAATCTGTCAAGCAAAATTTATGCATTTCTTTATCATTCTTTACTAAAAATGTATCACATATTGAACATTATCTCTCAGGTGAATCTCAGGTTTTTACTGATGACATTTTTCACAGTTGTGCACAGCTTTACCCAAAGGGTGTTTCTTGTTGTAAATACGGTTGCACTTGGCTTTTGCACACTGACACTTCCATCGACATGAGTGCTTTTGAGGAATGAAGTATCCATTTTGACCAAGGCGCACACTTTTGCAGGTTATCAACCAGGTTTTGCAGTTTGTACTAACTGTTTTGAGAAATGCATTAGCTGCTGTGCAAATGTTACAAATAATGCACTGTAGTGACTGAGAAAAACTGCAAATCAATTGCAAATGAAATAGGTGGTGAAAATGTAAGAGTACAGGAAAAGATGACTGAAAAAGCAAGAGGACTGTTGCTAGCAGACATTTTTTTTGGCTAGCGATGTAGATTTCAAATGTTATGTTACAAACAGACAGATAGAAACAATTACCAAAACATTGTGCTTGAAATTATGCACTACAAATATAGTTTGACACTAAATTTAACATATGGTTTGGAGTTAGTTATTTACAAAGTGTAAGAAAAAAAACTAAAAAGGTCAAACAAACAGAAACATTTTGCCTGGAGTATGACAGAGTTGAGGTGGTGGTGAGATGACAGTCAACCTGGTTCCAGGTGATTTTCAGGAAGACTCAGAAGCCGATTTCCTTTTGCTTCAGAAACCTGAAGACTCTCTGGAGGCCCAGTAATTTTTCTTGGATGTTTCACCTACACAAAATGTTTCTATAATTAGTGTTGCACATTATTCACTGGTTTTCTAATGAGCTAATATAAATGAGACTTTATTTTGAAGACCACAAAAGCTTTAGCTTGATTAATGCGGTCTACTAAATACAGAAGCTTTTATTGTAAAGAGTGTTTGTAAAATGCATTTTGAAAGTCCAAATTATACCTCGTTGATCACTGGTTTAAGAATATTACCAAAATTAGCATTAGCATTTTATCCATCAACAGCAAACATTATCGCCTATGCTTAGATAATATTCCCAAAAGTAAATAGCTACAGACATTCAACACCAGTTTAAGTCCAAACACCATTCTGAAGTCACATTTATACTATGGGATTATAGGCCATATATATGTTACATAGGGTTAGGATTAGGTGTTAGGGCATGGAAGCAAAGAGTTGAGCAGCACCATTCTCGGACAAAATATACTTCTTAATATTCTAATATTTGCTAATATGCACGTTTTAACCAACATACTACTAATAGCATGCAAGTTAACTATATCAATAAATGCAGAGGAATGGCCCTAAGGTAATCAGGTAGATCTACAACCATAATTATAGGACTTTACTATTTCTAAAAACTCAAAGTGGCTGTTTCTCAAGACTATTTTCTCAATGTCCTCATGTTATCTTTTTGTTCTTCTCAGACCACTGAGCACTATGACAGACCATGGGTAGTAGCCAGGTGCTGGAAGATTTTCCCCTCACAGGCACACATCTGTTTCAGACGGGGCTGGGGAAAAAGGTGCCACCTTTTGTAAAATTGCAAAAATGCAAAAAGCCCATCCCCTGGCACAGATATGGAGCAGAAAAGAACTGGACTCAGTTGCAGGAGGTGGCAGCAGGCAGAGCGCCAGTGGTTAGCAGTTGCGGAGGCTACGGCTGTCTTATTGGCATGCAGGAACAGGTAGTCGATTCTGTCTGGAGACAGCTGTAAACCAGCAGCCCATAGCGCAGCAATCAGGTGCCTGTTTCTTTAGGAGAATGCTGATGTGCTACAATCTGCTGTTTTCCGCTTTCTGTAGCCAGCACCTCCATCTCTCGTGGACCAGCGTGACAGCTTTGGCCTCTATTTGTCATGTTAGGCACAGATTAACAAAATCATATTGGCAAAGAAAGTGTATAAAAAAAAATCTAAAACTAATGTCGACCTTTGTAAAGATTCATTTGTTTGCTATGATAGGATGTCATCACTAAGTCAAGTGACCTTTATGTCACAGTTTTCCTGAACAAGAGACTTGAGGAATCTAAATGCAGACCGCTACCATTACTCTTCACTCCATAAAGTGTCTGAGGATGTGAGGAGTAAGAACTGACAAAACTAACAAGTAATTATATAAAATGTGTCAGAAACATTAAGTTTCATTTTTATTAAAATATATGTTGAATCAAAATGAGCAAAATTTAAAAGCACAGTGATCAATGGGTGATCCAAGAATATGGTGCTTTTAAAGATTAGGTAGGACATTAATAACACAATGTAAACACTAAATCTATCCTCCAAACTCATGTGTTATAAATCCATCCATTCTTTGTCAATATCGACTTCTCCTCACAGGGTCTAAGGGGTGCTGGTGCTTATCGCCAGCAGTCATTGGGCAAGAAGCAGGCTACACCTTGGACAGGTCATGTCTATACATTAAAAACCTCTAATATTATTAGAGATGCAACGATCGACCAATACCAATTTCCAGATTTCATAGTATAACGTTCTGATTCCTAAGGACTACAACACAAAAGATAAAAAAGGGTATTACAGGTTTGCCTGTAGAGGTTATCGTTTTAAATTAGTCCCATTAATGCAACAAAGCAAATGTCTCTACATTTTGCTTTTTAACTTAGAAAAAAGCACCAAAGTACATGTTTTTTATGCACTTATAGGTTGAAAATTGTGAGAATTCTTAGTTTTGGTTTATTTTGTAGACTTAAAAACATCAGATTTTTTAGTCAGATCGCCAAGCGCAGTACGTCATGGCAAGATTGGCCTATTTTGTTCTCTAGTCAACTGAAATATATAATCAGTTTTTCAAACATACAAAGTTCTCTAATTCTTTTTGCATTTTTAAAACTCAAACCAATTTAACTGTTAGCCTATCAATGCATATCATTTCGTCTAACATGATTCCAGGGGAGAAAGTAATTAAGTGTCAAAAATCCTCTATTAAGAGGATGTAAGGTTCCCAGGCAGTCATGATAGTTTTAAAATGCTTATATAAAATTTATTGTGATTCTCATGAGAAACATAGTGAGTCATCTTTACTGTACCTGCATTGTTCATCGGTATCTTTTTCTGTTATCTGCACAAATCCCACCCATATGGAGATCAGAGACCCAAAAAAGGCTACTTTTCCTGTCTCCTATAAATATGGTTAAGAGTTAAGGTGAGGGCTAATAACTTTGCCAATGAATCCTTCATTTTTTCTTCCTTCAAAAGAGACTATAAACTGTTATAATCCATAGCATCTCGGCTCCCATCCTGAGCCCTGCTGCACATAGATCTAATTTTCTTCTTCTGGATTCTTGAGCAGTTGCTTTCTAATATTTGCACATGTATCATATAAGAACTCTGATTCTGGGTGCAAATAAAAGTGGGTAAAACTTAAAGGCCATTGCAGTAATTCATATTTGTATCAACGTAAAACAACTTAGTAGATGCATTTGGGATTATGAAGGGGCAGTCAAAACACTGTTTCTGTTGCCCAGAGAAAAGCAGATGCGGAAAAGCTCTCCAGCTTTATATACTTGGGGGAGCACCCATGTTTTCAAGGTGCTCACATAGGCCAACTACCTAATCAAAAATTGACCAGCTGTGCTATAGCCTCATCATACCGGTTCTGACAGAATTCTTTACATGTGTAGTGAAAGGAGTCCTTAATTTCTATTACAGAACACGTTATGGGAACAGCTCTGACACTGACAGGAAGCAGGGGCTGCAGTTGTGGGAGGTAAAAATCCTTCATCCGCTGAGGACATTTACATGGGTAGAAGCAGCAGTAGGGATCCTGCATTATAAAGAACCCCACCTACCCTGCATATGGACTGTCACCCACCTTCCCTCAGGCAGGAGGCAGTAAGGCATCAAAACTAGAACACTAAGGCAGTTTCCAACTGATGTCTGGGAGACTCAAGAATTTACTTTAGTCACTAAACTTTGTATAATTGATGGCATTTAGAAACATACTTAGCATGAACATCTTTTTAATTTCTAGTTTGGGTTATTTCATGTTTTGTCTCTTCATATATACAGCCACTTTATTTGGTAGAACTGAAAAACAAATTTTGTTCTCACCAAGACATTTCTTATTTTACTATTGAAACCATAGCACCAGTAATTTGATAGGTCCTACTGGCTAACGACATACAATTTATTTGTTTGGGTGTTACATGGTTTATGAAGTCATGTATCATTCCACTTAAATTTTCCACTGTTTTTATACATGAACAGTTTTGTAAAAATTTTGAGATAATAAAACCTTAATAAAAATGCTTAAATTTATTAACTGTTTATTTCTGTTCTCTCTAGGATCATGGGAATGAGGTAGGTTGAACTTTGGAAAGGTTTCCAGCCCATGTCCATTACAGGGCAACACTGAGACACACATACACAAGGGAAATTTACAATGACCAATTGGCCTAACATGTATTTTTTTTTAGATTGTGGAGAGAAGCCAGAGTACCTGGAAAGAACCCATGTATGCCCAGGAAGAATATGCCAATTCTACTTCAGAAAGGGCCTGACCTGGATTTGAACAAACGATCGTCTTGCTGCCAGGCAACAGAGCTAACTGGAATACTTTCTTAGCTTTTATAAAGTATGAGTGAAAAATAGTGGAAGAATGTACCTTTCTTTCAGGTAGTGCTGTTTGAAACTTCTTTCCTTTTGGATGCACATCAGGGAGACTCTCAAGAGAAGGTTTCCTGTACAAAGTCATTCTTTAAGGATCACAGTTATACCGCTAAACATTGATAAAAAGCGGCAGTAATTTGGTTACTGACCAACATATTCCCATACCAAGCTAAGCTATAATTTACTTACCATTTATGAATCTTTACAGTCTTTTTTTGTAAGTCTTCAATGGTTGGAAGAACCAGCTGCTGCTTATTTACAGTATTCAAATAATCTTCTGCGTGTTTCTGTGAATTAAAAGTAAATATTATGGTCATTGTCTGCTTGCAATCAGTTCATTTGATCTCTTTTAAATTTAAACCTTGTCCTTCTGTAGTTACAATGAAACTTTCTCACCCTGATGCTACTTTGGGTCCGACTAATGGCATTGTCCAGAGCTTGAATATCCAGTGTTGCACCCTTATCGGTGACACTGATTTTTTCAATATTGCATTTAAGTTGTCTTAAATCATGTTGAACCTAAAATATAAGGTTTATATGTAATGAACATCTGACAATGCTGTGTAGCCCAAATATATTTTAAAATCCAACCCATAAAATTTAGACATTACCTGAACTAAAACGTCGCCCAATGTATCTTCGTGTTTAGGCATGCCAGCCATTATTTGTCGGTGGTCTAATAACTTTAAAAAGGCACAATGATAACCGAAAAACAGTAGTGTGCTAGTTAGCAATCAAAACTCTTTTAACATTACTTGTAACCAAGACAACAAGATACTGGAGAAGGTTAATATTTTTCCAGAGTCGTACTCTCAGGTGTGTCCGCTGTCAAATTTACTATTATTCTGTAGGTCTTTCGAACAGAACATTCCTAGCTATGTTAATATCTCAATGTTAGTCTAACAATGTGCTAAGAAGTTATTCTATAAGTGAACGCCTAAATTACGGTTTAGCCCTACAAGACAATTTACAGGGTTAAAGATTTCCCATTACTTTCCACGTAGGAATTTAATGTTAGACTATTTTCGTATTATTATTATTATTATTATTATTATTATTATTATTATTATTATTATTATTATTATTATTATTAAATATCAATGCAACGAAAAGCACAGTAAATCAATTAAAGGTTTTTATTGACTCTTATTGATTACGATTTTCATTTGAAGTACATCGGAAGTGACCTACGGCGGAACTCGGAGTTCAAAGGTTATAGAAGTTAGCTACACCGTATGCTAGCACCTCAAAAGCGATCTCTAAATATTCGAGAAATGTCATCGACAGAAGAAAACACTGAGATGACTCTGCCTTGTGTGCTTGTTACAAGCTGTGACAGCGAATTTAAAGAAGAAGAGCTGATAAAACGTAAGTTTTTGGGGCACAGCCTGTCTGATTTAGCAGGAATGCTAATGTTAAACAATGCTAACAGAGTAGAGTACCTGAATGCAAAATGTAATTTTCAAATGATGAGCTCTTTCGTTAAGAGGAAAAAAAAATCTATCCAAACAAACATGGCTCGATATTAAAAAGTAACGCCACTTGCTATATCATAAAAAATTAAAGAAGACATAAGAAACAGACATGTTAACATCTGAGACTGGAAAGGAAAGGGTAGCAAAGCCATTTCTAAGGGTTTTAGAGGCTCCAGCAAATCACAATGAGGAAAAATGGAGAAAACAACACAGTTGTTCCTTTCTAGGAATTACTGCTTTACCAAAATTACATTAAGAGCTCATCAACGATTTATTGAGTTCACAAAAGAACGTAGAACAACGAAAGCACTGCAAAACTCACCTGAGTCTCACATTTTGGTGATTATCTTGGCGATCCCCATGACTTTGAGGAAAATATTGTGTGGACGGACGAGGCATAGGGAAAACTTGTTGAAAGGTGTGTGTCTCATTACATCTAGCATAAAACTAACATTTCAGGAAAAAAAGAACATCATTGCGACAGTCTAACATGGTGTTAGGGCGGCTGTATTATGATGAACTGGGGTTGCATTGCTGCTGTAGGATCTGGGCAGAACCATGAATTCTGCTCTCGAGCAGAAAATCCTGAAGGAGAATGTCCAGCCATCAGCTGATGACCGTAATTAGATTGTTCATGCACCTAAAGCCTACCATGTAGGCCATGAATTAAAACAAAGTTGTTAAGAAGGGGCCTAAATTCTCCACGAACATCTAAAAGACTTATCACTAATTGTCTCTTGGTGAGTGTTTTTTCCCTTAACAAGTGAAATTATCATTTGAAAACTGCGTTTGGGTTATTCTGGTCTGATTTTAAAATGTAAATGTTTTACTTTATTAGTTGAGTTTCTGTAAAATAAAATACAGCTTTGCTTAATTTTGTCTTTGTGTGATCTTTGAATATCTGTTTTTTTTCCCTCTCAGAAATACTCAATTCAAAGACTTTGCCTCAGCCAACAAAGCAAGAGGAAACAGTTGTTTGGTATCCTTGGACTATAAATAACAAATATTATACAGCGGATGTGCAGTTGTGTGTTGTACCGAGCACATATCAAATGTCTTCAGAGATTGCCCAGTCCATGCAGGCTTTCATTGCTTACTTTGACAGCAAAGTGGTATGTGATATTAAGAACAATGTGCACTTTTCAATTGAAAATCTATTTTAGTTTGCCATTTCTATGATGCATGTTTGATGTTTGCAGAAGGATGGGCTGGAAAAGTTAAATCCCTGGATTCCTGTGGTGGAAGATCTCAGCCCAGAGGTGCTAATTCTTGTGTGTGACAGAGTCTGTGAAAACGGTTAGTTAAGAGAGTCTGTTAGTGTGCAGGACAAATAATTATACACTTACACTTAATTATATACTTGATACTGCTTCAGCAAACTCTTGAAATTTAATTCCTGCTTTAGGTGTCACTAGGCATGAAGCACAGCAGTGGTGTTTGTCTCATGCATTTGAGCTTGTCGAGCTCAATCCACAGGAGCTACCAGATGAGGATGGTGAGTTCCACTTTCAAGAGAAAAGTACATTCACATGACCAAGTCTTCTTCTGATTCACTTTTCCTCTTCCTCATGATTATTGCACATTTCAGATGACTTTCCAGAGTCCACAGGAGTAAAGAGAATTATTCAGGCTCTTAATGCTAACGTGTGGTCCAGTGTGGAGATGAAGGATGGTAAACTAATATCAAATCAGTTTAGTTTGATAGGACATATTCTGCAGATGTCATCATTCATGTACGTAGGAAATATGACGCTTTGCATCTTTGTCTAACAGGGCACAATCAGGGTTTTGGTCTAATGAGCAGTTTGGTTGCTTCCAGACATAACATCCCACGCCACAGCCAAGATCCACCGGTTAGACGATATTTTTGTTGTATTTGATATAAATTGTACATTTGTGAAAAAAAATTTTGTAATATGCTTTATTTCATCCACATATTTGATCAAAATTGATTTATTTTTTTTTTTCAATGAATTTTAAAAGGGACCTGTTTTGTAAAGATGCTAATGCCTTTTGTTGGCACAGTCCTCCAGCTTGCCAGCAGAGGGCACACTCAACAATGAGGAGGCCAACCTCACAAACAATCATCCAAACCCAGACACACAGGAGGGCTCAGTAGTGGGCAAGTAACATTCTTTAAAACATTTACCTGGCCAGTTAATGAAGTTTTTTTCCATGTTATTACATGAACTGAACATGATGTTGATTCTTGCAGATGCGATGACTGATTTAGACATACAGGAACTCGCCGATCTTACAGCTGGGGATGCAGACGCAGACAATTTTGAGCGCCTCTTTACTAAATTAAAAGAGATGAAAGGTAATTAGGTCATTCTGTTGCTGCTTGGTGTGGAAATTAAACGTTGTAAACTTTTCTCATACATAATCTAAAGTGTATTTGTTCAATTTCACCATGCAGATAAAGCCTCATCATTACCACATGAGCAGAGAAAAGTTCATGCTGAAAAGGTTAGTAATTATATCGGTTTTTTGCTCAAACAGTGCCTTGGAAATATATCCCCCCACCCCCCCCACCCCTTTTTTTTTTTAAAACTTTTGTCAGATTGCAAAGACAATCTTCACTGTATCAACACAAAACAGGACATAATTGTGAATAGGATTAATAATTTTTAAATATTTTTACAAATAAAATTCAGTCATCTAAAAAGCATGACTTTGCTTTGATACCCCTAAATATGTTTATATATGCCACACTTTTCAGATTTGTATCCTTTCACTTAAACTTCAGCTACAGTATGTGCAACTTTGTGTTGATCTGTCACAGGGGTCTTTAATGTCTTTAATTCACACAAATAATGTTTTGTGGTTGATATGCTAAAGCTCACAGAAGATGCAGAGAAAATTGTAATGATGTAAAAGAGTTTGTAAAATACGGGTTGGTTGTAGTAGATATTGCAGCAAGGTTAGGGAAAAATACAACTTTTTAAGTACAACAGGGTCAGCCATAGGGCTGCACGATATTGGAAGATCTTGCAATGGCAATAATATTGGTAAATATTGTGATGATATCATGTTTAATATGTGCCTATTTTACTCTTTGCGCTCTTTCTCTTCTGTGCTTCCATCACCTTGTGACCTTTAGTATCTTGGGCAATGTCATTTGTGTCCGATGAGAGCATGTGCTATCGTGAGACTAACAGACTAAAGATTATATTAGCTTGTAAAATGAAAGTTCAGAACACCTGGAATATGTTAAGGAACAAATATTGCACTCTGAACAGTCCTTTGCGATATGAATATTGCACACACTGTTAGCGCGATGATGATATAATTGCGATATATTGTGCAGCCCTAGTCAGTTGGTTAGTTTTTATATCAATGGACAGTGAAGGAAAAAAAATAAGGAAAGGCAGTTTTATTTGTATATCACAATTTCAGCAAAAAGGCAATTCAAAGTGTTTTACATGATTAGAAGGAAAATAAATCAAAAAAGATTACATTGGCAAAGTAAAGGAAAAGTTGAAAAGTTGACAAGTTGAAAGACAGACTAAGGTTTATGATGTTCCACTTATTAATCAAAGGCACCTCTGAACAAATTGGTTTTTAGCCTTGATTTAAAGGAACTCAGTGTTTCAGCATTTTTAGAGTTTTCTGGAAGTTTGTTCTAGATTAGAGGAGCATAAAAACTGAATGCTGCTTCTCTGTGTTTGGTTCTGATTCTAGGGATGCAGAGTAGACTTGAACCAGAAGACCTGTGTGGTTGGGAAAGTTGATACGTTAACAGATCTTTATTGTATTTTGGTGCGAGGCCATTCAGTGATTTATAAACAAGAGTATTTTGAAGTCTATTCCCTGAGCTACCGGGAGCCAGTGTAAGGTCTTTAGAACTGGGATGATGTGCTCTATTTTGCTAGTTTTAGTGAAAACACGAACAGCAGCGTTCTGGATCAGCTGCAGCTGTCTGACTTTTTGGGCAGACCTGCAAAGACACTGTTGCAGTAATCAATTCGACTAAAGATATATGCATGGTTGAGTTCTCAAGATCTTGCTGGGATATTAGTCCTTTAATCCTAGAAATGTTCTTCAGCTGATAGAAGATTTTGTGATTGTCTTTATGTGTTTTTGAAGGTTCAGGTCAGAGTCCATCACTACAGCCAGATTTCAGGCCTGATCACTAGTTTCTAGCAGTAATAACTGAAGCAGTGTGCTGACTGTTGATCTTTCCTCTTTAGGTCCAAAAATAGTTACTTCAGTTTTGTTTCTATTTAGCTGAAGAAAGTTTTGGCACTGTCATGCATTGATTTGTGTTATGCACCTGCTCAGCACTCGAATGGGTTCATAGTCATCTGTAATTTGTACATTGTAATGTAGAGCTGTGCATCATCTGCATAGTTATGGTAATTAATCTTATCACTTGTTATAATCTGAGCTTGTGGGAGCATGCAGATATTAAATAAGTGGGACCCCAGGATATAACTCTGGGGTACCCTGCATGTGACTTCTGTCCACGCTGATGACCAGTCACCTGTTGATTAATTACTCCCTGTTCTTTAGGTAAGACTCAAACCAGTCAAGTACTGTACCAGAGCATCTGACCCAACTCTCTAGTTGTTTCAATAATAAATCATGTTCAATCATGTCAAATGCTGCACTGAAATCTAACAGCACCAGCACTGTGGTTCTTCCACAGTCTGTATTTATGTGGATGTCATTGAACACTTTGACAAGTGCAGTCTTATTGTGGTGAGCACAGAAACCAGACTGAAAGACATCAAATCAGGTTGATCATTGTTAGGAAACTGTTTCACTGTTGAAACACAGCTTTGTCAATAACTTTGCTGATATATGGAAGGTTAGAAATTGGCCTGTAAAGTATATAATTCACATTGTCTGTTGCCCAATGATGGCAAATAATACTTTGCTCAATTGGTGTTATTTTATGGTGGAAAACAGAAGAAATGAAATGGAAATACATTTATAACTTAGAGATTTTTATATTTATCCTGTAAATTTAACACTGCAAGACTCCATAATTTATTTTCTACTTGTAAAACTGTCCTTGAGCCAAACCAAACGTAATTTCGTTCTGTGTATAAAATAAAATAGCAGTCTATGTCAAGTCAACCGGTTTTTTGTTTTTTGTTTTTTTTTTTGTTTTTTTTTTTAAAGAAACAAAACCCCAAAACACTTGTATATCATTTTTGGTTAAATTTGGCCCTGGGGCAGCCTGTTACAGTTCCCTACTCTATCATATAAAATCCCCCCAAAAACATTGAAGTTTGTGGTTGTAACATAAAAAAAAAATGTCATGTTACAACCCCCCAAAAAAGTGGGATGAATACTTTGTGAGGCACTGCATATCATCCTCCTGCAGAAAATTCTGTTGGCTTGTAAACGAGCAAAGGTTCAGTACAAAAAGGAACATCTGAAAACTGATTTGTTTTTCTTTTGTTTTCCAGGTGGCAAAAGCCTTTTGGATGGCCATTGGTGGGGAAGAAGATGAAATAGATGGCTTATCTTCTGGTGAAGACAGCTAAAATCAGATATCAGTGACTATATCTTTGTTCCTCTGATTCCACCATTGTTTCTGGGGTCCACATGGGTGTCAGTGCCTGTGGATGTCCCGGTCATACTTGGGGAAGTGGATTTGCTTACAGACGGCACTGTAAGAATAGTTGTATGAGATTATTAGAATGAAATGAGGGCAAGCCATGAGTGGCCCCAGTCTTTAATCTTCTTCCCCTGGGTTCCTTAATGTGCTTTAGCCCTTCGTGATCCTCAATACGTGGTTGTTATGGAGGTCGAAAAAAAATATTTGATTCATGTATTTGTTTGTAGGTATTATTAACATGTATTTTTGTTACATATGTGCCTTATCCATGTAAAAAAAAAAAAAAAAAGACTTAATGCACATTCTCATAAATCATAAAACCAGTTTTTTTTTTTTCAGTTTCATAGTGACTTTAATGTATTTGCGAACACTAGCTCTCAAGGGTGCATACTGCACAATTTGGTTCAACCAAATAAAATATGCAGAAGCTGAAGAACTCTTCAGCAAATAAAATGAGTAGTTAAAATAAAGTGCAGTAGTGGTGGTATTTCTACTATTCAGCTTATAAAGTGCTTTGCAAAAGTAATCACATCCCCTAAACCATTCCACATTGTCACAACCACAGAATCAATTTACTGGGCTTTCGTGTGAAGGATTAACAAAGTAGTACATTATCGTGCTGTGGAGTGAAAAGGATGGTGTTTTTAGACTTTTGTTTGTTTTGTTACACAAATCAGAAAAAAAAAATATGTGTGCATCTGCACTCAGTCCACTTTGCTCTGATACCCCTGTTTCCTTAACCAATCACCAGATGATTAAATAAGACCATTTTAACAAACAGAACAATGAAGACCAAGGAACACAGCAGACATGTCAGAAATAAAGTCAAAATCAAGTTTGAAGCAACATGGTTATTCTGGAAGGGCTGCAGAGACACACAGCTAAGGTGGGAGAATCTGTTTAAACCATAACTACCAATTGTATAGTCCACAAATCTGGTCTTCATGAGAGAGTGGCAAGAAGGAAGTTCTAAGAGGTCCTGTTTGCAGTTTGCCTCAAGCCATGTGGGGAAAAATACACTAGTTAGAGGAGACTATAGCTCTACTTTTAGGCCTTCATTCAAAATGCTGTGTGGTGAAAAACTTGCGGTGCACATCACTCTGACCACACCATCAGGTTTCACAGTGGCAGCAACATCAAGGGGTTCCCATACATTCAACAGGGACATGGAAGCTGGCTGAGCTGAGAAGAAAATAGATGGAACTGAACACAATCTTTAAACAAAACCTGTTATTGGTTCCAAAAGATGGGAAAGTTGCTGTAAAAGGACACTGCATCCAATCTGAGGGCTACAGTTTAAGCTATTTAAGCTAGTAGGGACATACCCTAGAAAACTTGCAGAAAACACTTCTCAGCCAGTGTGCCACAAAACAAAATTAGAAACTACACTGTAGAGCTGAGAACAATTGTGGGTTGAGTTTCTTCCTCTGTAACCTTCTTAACAATGGCAGTGACGGTTATCAGGAGATGGGTTTGGCTTCATACTTAAAGTTTCTATGAAACACTGAGAACACTCATCTGTTGCATTTTAATAAAATTTAACATTTAGAACAATTTGTTTCAGTCACTTGACCAAAGGCAAAAAGGCTACATGTATGCAAGACTTGGCCCTGAACAGCAACTATAAAAATAAAGAGAAAAAACAGAGCTCTACAAACATAACGCACTATCGTACACAGCATTTAGGCTACTATCATGTTGGTGTTAAGGATTGCATGGTAACATACTTCTATGTACTGTAAGTGCAGGATGAACATTGCATCAGAGACAGTGATCAATGACAGTGACTATACACATGCCTTATATTATAACATTGTACATGTGGCACACAGTGTTTTTGGGCAAGCAATCATTACAATGTTGAAGTGATGAACACAGTAAACTGGAAGTACATCATTTATTCACAAGGACAGTGAATCACAAAAGGTTGACGGTTGGTAAATGAAATAAAGTAGCATTTCTTGTTTTCACCCCACAGTCACATGGTGTCTAAATTCAGTTAACCTCCTATGAAGACAAGTACGGTCTGCCATATGCCGCTACTGAGAAATAAATGTTTGATACAAAAATCTGTTCCAGGCGTGTACGACCAGCTTGCGCAGGTTAGAAGCACACTTAATGCAACTCAAAGTTGGGGTTATTAAAGTCATGAGCAAAGGTCTGTCAGGTCCACAATTTCAAGCTTTTCTCCAACATGAAATTACAAGCTCTAACGATTTATGTAGTCGTATTTAGGAAATGATAAAAATATATTCCCATGCCAGACAATATGCAAAAATAACCTCTACTATGTCTCTTTCACAGAAGAAAATAGTTCAAAGTTTTTTTTTTTTGTTTTTTTTTTTACAGAAACAATAGTGCTTTGTTTGCTCTTGGTGTAGACAAAATACCAATTGAATCATAAATTAGATAATTTATATAAATAAATCCCTATAGGAAAAGTAGTGTCTACTTAAAATACCATTTACATGAAAGCGCAACTGAATACTTTTCATGTTATTTCATATATCAGGTCATAAATTCCCCCCTCCATTCAGTGTATGAGATTGAGTCATAGAAACACTGATGATCGACACATAATTAATCTTGGTTAAGTCACTGAATTTAAAAAAAATGGTTGGCCAAGCTAAACCTGTATTATGATATAGGCTTGGGGGAACACACATTTTAAATGTATGTATAGAAAAAATCCATAGAATAAAGGATGCAAAATAAAGCGTCTTAAATGGATTTAACCTTTTTGCACAGGAGAGAGGCCGTTCAGACACAGGTGCATCTGAAATTAGAATATCATTGAAACCCTAACTTAAGTTAATTCATAAAATGAAACTGAATGAAAAAAATCAAACAGAGTGATGTGTGCAAAGCATTTATTTCTGTTCATTTTAATCTAACTTTCCAGGAAGCTGAATTTTGTGTTTTCATTTGCTGTCAGGCATACTCATCGGAAATAACAGAAATAAATGCTGGAAATCTATCACTCTGGTTGTAAAACATAGTTTTTGGATTGATTTACTGAAATAAACTTTTCCATTATATTCTAATTCATTGAGGTGCCACTGCAGTTAAATGAATGATGCTTCTTTTTTCATCAGAGAGAAAACCATGACTTTTCCTGTGTGACTTGCACTCAGTTGCATGTTTGGGTCTAATTTTCCTAAGAGACACTGGAGCAGTGGATGCTGGGAGAGCCCATCTGTGTGAGGACCTTATCCAGCCATTGTAAAGGACCATTAAGATGCAGCTCTATCCAGCAGGGGGTGCTGGTCACTGTCTGACGTCTGCAGAATAGAGATGCAAAGAGACAACTATTAGTCTGTTATTAGAAATGGGCTCGTCTATCCTGTAAAACAGTGCTAAATATGTAAAATTCATGTGAAACAGGTCATGGTAATTTAAATGTATTTTATCTTACTCAGTCGCTTTAAATGAATTTACATGAACAGTAAAGCCAACTTTGGAGGCTATTCCTGAAGTCATTCAAGTCTTTACCAGAGATGCTTTTCTCTGTGGTGTTTGGTGGCAGAAACACAACACGCACAAATCCACAGTCCAGTGGAAATCCCCACTGCAAAGGGATTCTGAAATATGTTCACCCTCCTGTTTCATGTCCTCCATAGCACCACACGCATTACTTCCCCTCTGTCACAGCTGCACCCTCCCCATTATCAGATTGAACTGTAAATCTGAAAAAACCTGACGTTATTAAAATTACTTAACATTTCTCTATTTGGAAATCCAACAACCTCAATCACTCTCATATTTTGGTTATGTGGAAGACTTCAATCTTTTTTGGGACATTATCCTTCAGACCTTGGAAAAACATGACCATCCCTGGTCAGCTGTGGGAAAAGTGGACAGCAAATAAAAAAAAAAAATAAATAAAAAAAATTGACTCCACACCCTAAAGAACCAAAGACTGTTAGGAGTGGAAAGTACCTTCTGTAATGTTCCTGTAGTTCCTTTTTTTCTTTTTTGTGACATTATTCTTGTGAAAAATAACATGTAATAAAAAAGAAAAATCCAAAAACTGGATATAGGCTATTTCCTGAATCATTGATTTACAAAGCATCTAAGTATGTGTATAACAAATATTAAAATATGCGCTCTGAAAAGAGAAAGACATCTTAATTTCCTCAACCAACATCACGTCCAGTTAGTATTTCCCCGTCAAAACTCATCGCCTCCTAAACAAGTTTTTATATTTTTGACCATCAAAATCATTACCAAACATCTTAACTGTGCATCTTTTTAAAAAACAAGTTAAACTGAGTAATAGTTACTGGAAACTACAATGTGAAAGTTAAACAGACTGAGCTGAATCCGTTGAAGAATATTTACCTGTACTCAGCTCCCCAACCCTTCACAAAACTCATGCGAATGGTGCACATCCTGGTAAGCTGGTAAACAGCCTCGAAGCCCTGATTGACTGACTGAGCGAGGAGGGCAGCGAACTCTTGGTTGTTGAAAATCTTCAGGTTGCATCCTGGCAAAAAATTGTTAAACTTAGTGGTGCAGAGATAAATTTTGTTGCGGTAGAATTATATAGCTCAGGTTATACCCGAGCTACGGCAGCCCCCAGATTTATTGGCACCCTGGTGAAGATGTGTAAAACTCCTCTTTCATTGCAGTACCACAATCTCACACAAAAATCCAACCTTTAATTTGAGTACAGCTATTCTTTGGGAGGTGGATTAACAAGTATACATATTTCACATTAAATCATGTGTATCACACAGACCTAGATGATCATCTCGGGACTGAGATGACCACGCGAGACAGACGATTTTGTTACCAGTTAATTTCTGAATTGATTTGGCCATACGTTTTATTTATATAGTTAAAGTCATAATGCTGTCATTTTCTAGTAAAAGTAACCTTTTTTTTTTAAACTGTCCAAGTGTTTCACACAGTTCTTGTTGCCTCTCTTGAATAAGGTTCACTTTACCTTTAGAAGCAAAACAGGCCCACAGCATCACAGATCCTTGACCACACCCAACAGTGGGAATACAATGATTTTCCACATGTTCCTCCATTGCTTCAAACCAGACCAACTTGGAGTGCAAAAAAAAAAAAAAAAAAAAAAAAAAAAAAAAAAAAAAAAAAAAAAAAAAACTCTGTCTTGGTCTTATCTCACCAAATCACATGCTTCCAGTGTGATTTTGTTTTAGGAGAGTTGAACAAACTCCATATGTTTCCCTTTGTTTTGGTAAAACAGAAAAGGCTTTTACCAGCCATTACTCCCAACCAAACGGTTGATATATAACTGTTTCGGACACTTGGTGACCCCAAGAGTCCTCTCTTTTGTGCACTTTTTTGACAGTGAGCTTTAGTTTTTTTTACCTTCCTTATCATGCTCCTCACTGTGCATGATAGCAAGATAAACTTGGGTTCTCATCCAGCCTTGCTTGTCACAGTTCCAGTTGTTTAAAACTTTTTAAGTAATGCTCTTACTGTAGCCCCTTGCACCAAACCCCATCAAAACCCCAGGGATTCAGACAGTCAGGGATTACTAATTAAAAGTTTACTTTGATAAACTTCAAAAGTAAATTATAAAAGACGTGTAATAGTACTGATTTTGGAAAACTTTCTCAACAGATGAAGACATTAACTCAAATTAAAGGATGGATTTTTCAAAAAATTGCAGTATGAGATTATGCTACTTCAGCAAAAGAAGAATGTATTTAAAAGCTTTTCACAAATCTTTATCAGCAGTTCTACTAAGTCTGGAGGACACTGGATTTTGCCATGGATCAGTTTCGATGTTATATGCATCGGTTTTACACTGACCTGGAGGTATTTTGCACACTGTGGCAGGATGCCACCCATATCGCTGGTTGCAGTTAGGACTTTGAACAAAGATGGCACTGTCACTAAGACACTCTGCAAACACTTCTCCTCCAATGTAATATAACCTCACGCCACGTCCTGGAAAAGGAACAGAAATTACTGCAGCCAAGAAAACAACCTGCAACCTACAGATTTCTCCAAGAATAAATATGAAAGGCAAAGATTGGCTGGGGTGGGGGGGGGAAACAGAAAGGAAGTACCGATGTGTCGGCGAGTGAGTTCTACTGCTGAGTTCCGGTTAACATTGGACAGCAAGCCCAGACAGAAGCGCTCAGAATTCGAGGGGTCTGTGAATCCATCTACTGTGAGGGAGGGCTGGGATGCATGGAAGGTCTCTCCAACACGCTGGTTCAGCTCATAGTAAGAGATGGAGCACCAGAACGCTGATTCGCAGTACGTCACAGGCTGCGGGTCTGGATTAGTGGAACAATAACGGACATTACCACACGCAAGCTCAAGTAATTCTGTAGGGATAATAATCTTATACTATGGACCAGTATGAATAACAGCATCACTAAGAAATAAAATTATTCTGCTCACCATGCTGGTGAGTAGCAATGTCCACAATCAAAAAAAGAAAAAGAAAAGTTATAAAAGAGCAAAAGAAATCCTTTCTATTCTAACCAGGGAACACAATTACAATCAAATATTATGCGGTCATGCGCTATCTGCAGAGCACAATTATTTTAAGTGCCTTTCAAAAGTTTTCAAACCCCTGGTCTTTTTTTATATTTTGTCACATTACAACCACAAATTTTAATTTATTTGATTAGGATTTTAAAAAAATAGACCAACACAAAGTTGTGCATAATTATGAAGTGGAAGGAAAAGGAAACAGAAAATACATACCCTAAACTGATACATTATCATAACAATTATATTAAAGGCACAATTCAAATTTAGATAAAGGGAATAAGACCAAGTTGTCTTATGGTATCAAGTCAACTGACAGACTAAGTTTAAACCCAATTACTGTAATACAAGATTACTGAATCTTACATCAACTTAAGAAGCTTTAAAGCAACATTTACTAAAGTAGCCATTGATGTCTTTTTTCATTAAAAAAAAAAAAAAAAATCTACACTGACAATAAATATTGCTGGATAGTGAAATATGAATTTCCCCTGCAGGATTTCACGAAACATGCTTTTTAAAAGGCCACTGAAGAAAAAGGAAAACGGGTAATTCTGCTTAGTGTGCGTTTCGATTGACGAGATCACAGGAAGCAAAATAATCGAGCTGATCAGCTGGCATTAATTAACACTATAATGAATCAGCTTTTGTCAGATATTGAAGTTTAATTTCAGTCCGCTCTGGTCCTCTTTACGAATTGCTTACATATTTATATTCCATTTATGCCATTTTTTTTCTGAAATCCATGCGGTGTTTTCAAACAAGTCAGTAGTCGTAAAAAAAACGAGGAACCCATGCCTTTGAAGGAGGAAGTTGATTAAAAACATGAAGATAAAGAGAAAAAAAGAAACCAAGAAAATACAAATGGATACACTCAAAAGAGCTCTAATCAGTTTCCTTGGTTCTATGTGATGTCACCAGAGGCATGCGCAGGCTTGTTTTTGAGAAAGCAGATTTTTTTATTATTAATAACAAACCGCATCCTGAAACTAAACTGCAAAGCAAACAGAAACACCAAACATGCCATGTCATTGGATGACAAACTATAACCAAAGTGAGTTTGATTCATCTTACAAAAAGTACTGGCTAGTAGCTTTAAATAACTGGGATACAAAATAGTGATCAATCAGTCTTCATTTATGGAGAACTTTTCCAGTAAGAAGGGCAAAATGAAGTGCTTTATATAACAAAAAACAGAAGGTAATGAAAAAAAGAAATAATGAGCTAAACAAGGCAATTTATGGAAAAGTAAAAAATAAATTACAGAAATATAAGCTCAGAGGTGGCTTTGGTTTGAAGGTGGAGCACATGCAACTATGTTAATGATGATGAGAAAGACACTAGGACTTAGGCATAAAAATACGAATAGGAATAAGCTCTAAAATCCTGATAAGGGTGCTAAAATTAAGATCACAAAAAATAAAAAGAGGAATAAACAAACAAATTAAAATAATTAAAAAATAGTTTATAAATCATGAAAATCAAACAAAATGAATTCTATCACACATAAATCTCTGTCATTTGATTCTACATTTTTGCTTCCCCGTGACACTGCCCCAAATCAGATTGATGCACTGGTGCTTAAAAGAGAAAAACAGACCGTTTAGACTTTTCTTACCAGGATTATTGTTTGTAGGTGAAACAGGGTTGGGCGAAAGGCTGGGTGAATCTGAAACACAGTGCAGGGTTGGATCATGAGCATGACGAGGGGTAAACAGAAAATTAGGACTCTGGGAGTGTATATATTTATGGGGCTCACTTGTGTCCATGTTGTGGTTGAGTTGGTGATCATTTGTCTCACCATCCTCACTCAGATACCCTGGTGGGGGAGTTTCTGCAACATACAACACATGCAAAACTTGTCAACATCACACTTTCAAAGACGAAAATGTTTTTTATGCCTTTGGACAGAAACTATAACAGTTTGTCATACACCAGTAAACATGTTGGGACAGATCACATTTCAATGGAATACATAGAAAAAAGATGCATTTACCCAGAGATGTTACTGCTTACAGTCAAGTTCTTTTAATATGTTTTGAAAGTTCTCTTATTGTATTCCACTTTTAAAATACGCACTAAAAAGAAATACAATATTTTTTGATAGAAAGAAACTTCACAGTTTAAAATCAGAAGCATAATATTACTCACCAGGAATATAGTTGCTCTGAGGCTCAATGCCAGAAGGGAAATTGGTATTTTCAGGTATTGATGGGCTGTTGTCATCCAACGGTGAAAACTCAGCGGGAATATCTGTGTGGCGTGGCACTAACACAGGCGGCAAAACTGGAAAAGTGCAAAAGATCGCTTCAATTTTATTCACAGTTTGTTAAATGAATTCAGCGAACTATACAGGATAGCAATCATTACACTCACTTGGTGTCTCTACCCTCTGGTAGTGGTAGGGGTTGATGCACACCTCATCCTTCTTGGTGTGAAAGGCAAATTCACAGTGGTCGACAGCCCTCAGCTCATGATGAGACTGCAGGTCCGGCCAGCGCCACAGGCGACAGTAGATCACATGAGGAAGACCTTTTCTGTGCGAGACCTGCAGACGTCCATCTAAAGACCTGGAACATACAACCAGACTGTCATGTTACGTGTTCTGATTTTAAAAGTCTGTTGGTGAGTGCCAAGCATATTGACCCTGTAGCTCAGAGAATAGACTTTAAAATACTTATGTTAGTTTATAAATCGCTGAACGACTTAGCACCAAAATTCATTCAAGACCTGTTGTCGTTGTACCAACCTTCCAGACCACTCAGGTCCTGTGGATCTGGTCTGCTCTGCATCCCCAAAACCAGAACCAAACATGGAGAAGCAGCCTTCAGTTTTTATGCACCGCTAATCTGGAACGAACTTCCAGAAAACCAAAAAACAGCCGAAACACTAAATTCCTTTAAATCAAGGTTGAAAACCCACCTGTTTAAAGCTGCCTTTGATTAGTAGTCTGGACCATAAATCTGCAAACAAATCCGGGTAAGATAAGCTTGGTTTTCCAAAGGGTGGAAGTTTGAGTGTAAATCAGTTAAATTAAGTGAATCATTGATCAATGTTTTTGCCGATGAGTTTGATGATTTTCATGTGTATTTGCTAGATAATTTTGATGATTCAACTATATACCTGATTGATGTTTTTATGATGTAAAGCACTTTGAACTGCCTTGCTGCTGAAATGTGCTATACAAATAAACTTGACTTGGCAAATTACCAACCCTTTGTGGCAAGGATATTAGTGTTACTACAAGGTGGCAGTGAAAAAAGATTATTCTGTTGTTGGTGTCTGAGTTTATTTTTGCAATGTCACACTAAGTTGAAGTATTCTTGAGAGGGTGATTGACAGCGCTAAGACATTCCTCATGGCTCTGATTAGTAGTTTCTGAGTGAGCGATCTATTTCTGCAGATGACAGTAGAACCACAGGGAGGAGGCAGAGGAGCTCAATTGTTTCACTGATTATCTATCTCATATTATACTGTCAGGACATAGTGACAGTTTTAGCAAATATGCAAAACACACATTTTTTATTATAAAAGTTACATACTGCAGTTTTAACCACACATTTATTTCAGTCAGGTGTGTGGCAGCACAGCAACACCAATCATGCAGGACAGTGAATTCTGAGGACCAGGATTGAGAACAACTGCTATAAAGCATTTATGCTGTTTTGGCAGCAAAAGGAGGTCTTACACATTCTTATGTAAGTGGCCACAATGTTGTTCCTGATAAGTGCAAAAATAACAACCAGGGGCTTCCAGTTCTGTTAGCAATTAGGCCTACAATTGTACCTAAAAGGTGGGTGGGGAAAAAAAACATGGCTAATTCGGTACCGAGAGTTACCAAACAAACTTGAAAGTAATCATTTGAAATACACTTTCAATTCAAGCGCTAACTAATAACTCTTAAAACAGCCATATATTAAGATTAATTTTAATCATTCAGTCCACTAATGAAACAACCTAGTGTCTAAACAAGCTATTGCTCAAAAAAAGATCAATTTGCCTTATGGGGAATCCCAAACTCAAACCTTTAATACAACTTTCCCAGAGTGCAAACACTCCAGTCTAAACATCTTCTGTTAGTCAGAGTTCTGTTCTGCCAGATTTCTACCCCTGTGTTTTATCACATATGTGAACTGTGGACATGTTTATATAGCAGTTGATGAACTGCAGCTAAGCACATAACATATTTACACACACTCTTTCTCTAGCTTCGATTGCTTTAGACACTGCAGAAACATGAGATACTACTGTCCCTACAGCGTATACTTGAAAATGCATGAACTCTAATTTGTAATAAATAGTGGGATGAAGGAATGTATCTTATAACAGTCAGTATAAACACAGACTAACAATGTCTTCTAACCAAAAAGGTACAAGTATAATAATAAATTAGATACTTGCTATCATCATAAATTTTTATAATATTACATGTTTGCTGAACATATCTGGGCTGTTATGTTGGTAAATACATTCTCTGTATATCTATAACTGTAAATATATTTCGTATTTTGTTACCTAAAGCTGATAGCAAAAACCTGGAAGGTAACTTTAAACATTTTAAACACGTTTCAGTTGATAGGATAAATAAAATATTAATTAAAGCTGCGCTATCAAGTAAAACCTGATTTAATAACACTTAACTGCTAACGATAGCTCACGCTAACTAGCAGGCTAGCTCTTTAGCTGTGGCTAACATTAGCTATCATCAGCACAAGCTGCTAGTTCGAGCCAGTTTGCGCCCTGTGATTTTACCTGGGTATGGTTAAGCATTTTGTGTTGATATTCTGTGTTGTGATGGCCTTTTCCAATTCCTCCAGTTGCCCCGTCCTCTTCAGCTTCTTTACAAGACTTTTGACAGCCTTTTCGCACCATTTCTCCTCCTGTCCGTTTTGTTCTCCTTTCTTCCAGCCCAGTAGCCTCTTAACGATCGGAGGAGTGAACGGTAATATGGACATATTAAATGTCACCTAATTCAAGTTGTTAAGGGACTCTGATTTAATTTGATAACCTCCAGGGTTGCACAGAGACAGTTCGTTGTTGCTGTAATCAAGGTTAGACCTGGTGTAGCTTTCTGGTCTAAACTCCCAGAGGCTGGGTGCTCCCTGGGACTCGGCAGCAGCGGCATGCGTCGCAGGTCCAGTCCGTTCAGGTTGCCTGTCTGTCGGTGAAGAGCAGTAGCCCCCAGTCCAGCCCGGTGGTTTGGCTGCCTCCTCCTCCGCCTACCCACCAGTCAGCTGGTCTGTCCTCCACCTGCATCCTGACACATTGCGATACTGTGCTATGCAATGCAAGTAAGTGTTATATGATTTTAAAAAGAGAGCTCCAAGAGCAAACTTGAAACTTTATGATTTGCCCCTAACAATCTGATACTCCGAAATAAAATCCGTTGCAGCCAATTGCTTTAAGAAGACACTTAAATAGACTGTATGAATATCACCTGATGTTATTTAATCTCTGTATAAATACGGCTGTTCTGTGAAAGCCTCAAATAACAAGAGACAGGTCGGATAAAGTTATGGGAAAGTTTAAAGAAGTGTTTGATCATAAAAAACATCCTAAGCTTTAATCACCTCAACCCTACCAACAAACTGAATCCTGGCAGGAAGACCATTAATCAGAGAAACGGCTGATTGACCCATGAAGAGCTGCACAGATATCCAGGTTAGATAACCCTGAAAAATACCACACACCCTATGAAGCATGGTGTTGGCACCATCATTCTAAGGGGATAGCAGAGATGGGGAAGCTGGTCAGAGTAAATGGAAAAAATGGATGAAACTAAACACAGCAATCCCAGAAGAAAACCCGTTAGAGGCTGCAAAAGCCTTGAGACTGGTATAGGTTCACCTTATAGCAGGACTACAGCAATAAACATTTAGCCAGAGTTACAGTGGAGTGGTCAAGATTAAATGTGTTCAAATGGCCTAGTCAAAGCCTGGATGTAAATCCAGTTGAGAAAATATGGAAAGATTTAAAAATGAATGTCCATTGACTCTCTTCATCCAGTCTTGCTGAGCTTATGCTATTTTGAAAAAATTTCACTCTCCAGATGGCCAAAATTGGTTGACATACCCTAAAAGACTTGCCACAGCATTTGCTGGCCTTGCTTTATCCTTTCACTTAATAATTTTGGACTACTTTGTGTTGGTCTATACATAACATCTCAATATAAAACACTAAAGGTTGAGGCTGAAATGTAACAAAATGGGAAAAACATAAAGGGATGTGAATCCTTTTGCGATGCTAAGATTAGTATGCCTTTTAAAAATACATTTTCTTCTCAACTAATTATTTTCTTACATTCTCCAATTAATTTATGATAGTTATTTTTAACACTTAAACACATTTAAGTTAAACATGTTTAGATAACTCTACACCAAGCTCAAGGAAATGGAAAAAGAGGTCTGTCATCACTGTAAAGTGATCCAACCCTTGCTTCTACTGTGTCCGCAAATAGAAAACCCTTCACACTAATCCCTTTGATCGTCTCATAAAAGGGATTTAATTTCTCTTCAGATGCATCTTTCCAGAACTGGACAAGGAAAATGATAAATTCAGGGGCATTTGAGATTTTTATGGTATTATTGATAGGTGAGCTCCTGGCTTCAATCTTCAGTAAACAGTAGTGTGGCAATGCCAATAAAAAGCTGCCTCAGAGGATCGACCGCTCTTCCTTTTTCTCTATTTATAACCACCGTCAATGACTGCTATCTATTTTAAGCACATATTTGGCATGGCAGATTACTTCCTTCTTAACTAAATATTAGAACTGTCTTGGCAATGTCGAAGGAAAAGTAATGTTAAAGGATACCTTAACAACTCCCTGTTGAACAGGAAGTAGCTTTTGGAACCTGAAAGCACACCATAATAAACTGAGACTGTACCAATAAATACAGTAAGGTTTACAAAACAAACGTTTTGAAAAAGGCATATTTTCTTAATGATTAATGTAATTATTACTTTGTTAGTTTTAGAAAAGACTTGTATTCCATATCGTGTGCCCAACCAACAGGCCAGTAGTTTACCACAAACTAAAAGCAAACTTAGGGATATCTACAAATACAAGTTTCCATCCATACTTTTTTCTGTTCAGGTAAAAATCAAAGCTTAAAAACATGATTTGGTGATGCTGGAGAACAGCAAACACTGACTCAGTCTGAGCCCAGCACCTTTTACTGCCATGGGATAAGAGCTGGGACAGCTGGTATGGGGAGCTTTTGTGTGTGAAAGGAATGGAGGGCTGTGCTGTATGTGTCAGACAAGGGGGCAGATGGGCCACAGCAGGGCGGGAGAAGGTCTTAGAGACAGAGGGTGGAATGATTCTGGACAAAAGGAACGGTGGCTGGTCGAACAAGTAATAAGTGCAGATGATCTGATTGATAACAATCTGCTCATGGAGTAGTGTGCGAAACAAGGGCAATGCTTTGGAGGAGCCAAATCTGCTGGCATGCTGTCACATCAATATTAGCCGTTTGGGTAACTTGTATTTTGTGCAACTATTTAGAGAAATTTAAATTTTGAGTAAAATAATCCAAAGTCTCAGCTTTTGATAAGCATAGTTGATTCAGCTGAAATTACAGTTTTGCTTCAAAATGGAATCTGCTGGATGAATGATACCTTACAGCATAATATTTAAGTAAGGTCATATTTACTGTTCACAAACTTATAATTACAGAACAGCTTACTGCAGCATGTTAGAAGCATGGCTTTTTACCACAGCCCAATGTGCATGTGGGGTGGGGTCCAGCTCCCCCTACAATCTCTGCCTTGTTTCTTAATCTCTCTTCATACTGCAAGCTGTTATCTGTTGCTTGCAGCCATCAGTCTCTCAGTGGCAGCTCCAAATCTGGGGCAGTATGGTAACCTGTCTCCATTCTGACCCAACCCACCACCCTCTCCCTCGCCACTGGCCCTCACATTTTTCTTCCATTGGATTCAGATCTATGGGAAGGTGTAACTTTTAACCTTTTCGTCAGCATCCTTACAGTTTTCATCATTCTGTAGATTTCTGGTCTTTAGAATATTTTTGTCAAATTTTAATGGCTTGAAACCCCTTGATTCCCCCCCCACAACTTGTCACATTACAACCAAAAAACTTCTTCAATCTTTAAAACTGCAATTGTATGTGATAGACCAAAACTAAATAGAACATAGTTGTGAAGTTAAAGACAAAGGATAAATGAATTTTTAAAATTATTAAATAAAATCTGAAATATGTGGGGTGCATTTGTATTCAGTCCCACTCAGTCAGTACTTACAGACACCTCCTGTTGGTCTGTTACAAAATCCCAATAAAATAATTTGAAGTCAGTGGTTCTAATGTGTCAAAATGTGAAAATATTCCCTGGTGTATCGAGTCCCCTGCACCCCTCCAAGTAAAATATTATTGTCAGCCTTCAAAAGTTAACATTATTATGCTGTTATTGTGCATTCGTTCTCCATAAAATACATTCTGGACATTTTTCTTCAGTTCCAAACTAAAAGCAGAATGGAGTTTGAATTAAAGTGATGACATACTTCCGCCTAGTGGCTTCATTCATTCACTACAACAGATCCATTTGGTTCTTTCGCGAGAGCTGAGTTTTGTTGGTTCAGGGGAAACCATTGTTCTGTACATGTCTTCAGAATTTTACTAATGCTAAATTAATAACAGATATGATGAGGCTTCTTTTCGTGTGTATTATAAAATGATCTCAATGAGCTGGAAAAAAAAAATCAAAGATTCTTTTTCTTTTTCTCATTGTGCCACACAATGTTCAGACACAGCAAATTGGATCAACAATAATTTAATGACAGCACTTGCAGGTCTTCCTTTTATTTTTTATCTCATTCTGCTTAATCTGGATGCTTTCTGTTGTGTTTCTTATTTAGCATACGCCCATCACTCTGTGATTATAATTTATTCTTGAATCAGTGCCATTAACCCACTGACTTGTGTGCTATTCCCTAAACACAATTTACATGTTTATTGTGAACAATGGCCCATAACAGCATTAGGTTGATTCAGTGGCTTTGCAAAATATCTCCTCATCTTACATATGGAAAGCATGCAGCACTTGGCCATGGATCATTAACTTCACCTTGAGGCTAAATGGCTTTCTGTTTGGCCTGCACCTTAAGCTGTTAGAATGTATTTACAAAAGACCTATCTTTTGGTTTCAGGGACTGATCTAAAAACTTGAGCAAGAAATAAAAATATTACTGCAATTTGTTCTTTGAGCATTTTGTTAAGCTGGGAAAGACATTTCCTGGGAAAAAAAAAAAAAAAAATCTGTCTCCACTGGACAGTATGGCCTGGCAGCACAGAGCTACACATGCAATAAATCAGTCATTTATCTATAGAATTTCCTGCACACAACATGTGAAACAAGTCCAGTTTCCAAAATTTTGCAAAAACATTCAGTCACATCACCACCAAAACTAATGATTGTGAAATTAGTTTCTAAGCAATTAGAGCCCCCCCCTGCTAAGACCCTCTGTAGTCAAATGCATGAAATTGCTTGTGTTAATACATGCTATGAATCGTGGGTAATGCAGTGAATAATTCTGACTGAATGCAAGAATAATATCTTCTAATAGACATGGGAGTGTTGTGAAGCTGGAGCCCTTTGGCAATTCAGTTGTAAATGGCCATGTATGGATAATTAAGCATTACTCTTGAACATTAAAACTTGCTTATTTCAGAGAGCTGTAGGCAGTAAGGAGCTCTTATTGGACTCATAACTGTTTTGGTTTCCCAGTAAAAAGGCCTTATTGTTTGTTTGCAAGCAGTTTTGCACTTTCTTTCTGTCTTACTGTATCTTGGACATCATTCTTTGCAGAACTATATAAATAAATGTAATCTTTTGATTCAAATTTTCTAGTTCAGCATGATTCCGTACATGTACACAACAGTGTAGGTATATTCAAAAATCCAATGTATGGCAAGCCTTTAGTATCAATAATTGCCCATATAATAACTAGCCATTTTTTTTCATGCAACCATGTTGTAAATCTCATTGCGCGGTAACATAAATTACATGTGGTGGCATTTTATGCATATTTTATCATCAAGAGGCTCCCTTATTAATGCTTAGCCACTAGATTGACTGTAAATGCATTATAGTCAATCAGTACACTGCAAGGATAGACACAACCAGAAGATCCTTGATCTTTTGGAAATGACTGAATCCACATAAACAAATAAATAAAAAAGAAGACACAGTAGTGCCTGTTAAAGATGACTATTGTTTTATTGTCCAAAAATATCAGGTCGAATGAATTGAATGTCATTCCAAACTTTAACTGGGTGTGATTAAGACAGAAGCAGAATGATAGCTACATATGCTTTCAGTCACTGAACCACAAGGTTTATAATAATCACTTAAGAACACAAGAACTCACCTTGTTATTGAGAAGTAGAATAATCCACTGTCATGCAATGCTGTGCTTTCATCTTCATACTCGAAGCTTATAAAATCAAGTTAGAACTGAGGGTTTTTCTCTCTATATGATAACATTAGTAAGGGTTTAAGCTGTTAGCTGAGAATGCATCATTCCAATAACCAAATTAGTCAATTTAGATTTAACAAATGTTAACAAATGTTATCATAGTGTCCACGTGTCAAGAACTGGAGTGAGAAATATCAAGAAATTCAAAGAGAGCTACAAAGCACAGAAGAAGCTGTGCAGATGTAGGAGGTGAAAAACTTGACGGCCCCTGGAAAGAAAACAAGGGAGTAATGCCTCTAAGGACCTAAAATCTACTGCAAGGTTACATGTCAAGGAAAACTCATGTTCTGCAGAAACTACATCTTCAAGTCAGACTAAAGGTATGTTAAGGACATCTTGGAAAAGCATTCTGTTTAAGGGAAGCACATCCTTTGGCCAGATGAGACAAAACCTATTCGCAGAGACAGACATCAGTTATGTTTGGAGAACGAAAGGAGATGCCTGTAAACTAAAGAACATTGTTTGCACAGGAAAAACACAGTGTTGTACTCTTATTCAGATGGACTGAATAGTGCTCCATGAGATGTTCAAATGTTGGGACATTGTTTTATAACACAGCTATGCAGTAAATTTTTCCACAACTTTCTACATTGTTCCATGATCTTCATGATGCTGTTTGTTCTTTAATGTTCTCTAGCAAACCACTGAGGCTTTCACAGAACAGCTGAATTTATACTGAGACTAAATTGAAAAAATTATGTGACTTCTTAGATGTCTTCTGTAGGTACCAGTTCATTCCATTTAGGGGTATCAGAGTAAAGAAGTGTGAATACAGATGTACATAATTTTTAGATTTTAAAAACCATGCATGATTTTCATTCCACTTTTACAGTTATGGACTTTTTTCTCTTGGTCTGTCACAAAATTAGTTTGTGGTTGTAATGTGTCAAAATATGAAAGTAAATCTGGGTATGTCAAGGGAATCCCATTTAATTAAAATCTTCTTAACATTATTATGCTATTATTGCTCATTCATTTGCCATAAAATATACCTTTGCCATTTTTTTGCAGTTCCAAACTAAAAGCAGATAAAACTTTATGTTAAGGAGATGACATACCTCCAACTTCATTTTTTACATTCAACTTATTAGTTTATTTTATAAAATTACTAGAAATAAATTACTTTTTTGTATCCCTAACAAATTCACTACAAAAAAAAATTAAAAACACTTTTTTTAATTTAAATCTACCTTTGTCAAAGTTTCTAGATACTTGGGATTGGTAAACCATGACTTCCTGTTTCTCTGAGAATATGACAGCGGGCCATTTCAAAATGGGAAAGATGAGAAAACATTTCTTTTGGGTAAGGTGGCTGTGTTTTGGTCTTTGTAATTTGGGAAATGGTTACAAAATAGCTATTTACCTAAACTTTTCTATATCTACAGTCAGAAGAATTATTAAAATGTTTAATACAATTGGAACTGTAATGAACAAGGCTGGACCCAAGTCCTTTCATTTGCAATTTTGGGATTGCTTTTCATGTTTAATGGTTTAGTTATAAGATGAATAAAATTCCCTTAACATATTCTTTAAAAGAAAAAGGAAAGGTTGAACCATATAAGGGTTCAACTTCTCTACCAGGCTAGAGAAGCTGGATATTTTAGCTCATAGTTTTACTTTATTATGTCTGTCATCTGTAAATACATTAGGTGACTTATAATTATTCCTGGTACCATCTATAATATCAGATGTATTATAAACTTAAACTGCTGCTTTTATCAATATATGCCACCAGTTTACAGTGAGAAAGATAATAAATCTCCTATTATTGATTTTCAGATTCCGGAAGTACAGTATTTAAATCAAACTGCTTGTAAAGGAATAATAGAGAAAACATGAGAAAGCCTAAAGAAGGAGAAAAACATAACATGTAATCTTTCTGTCCAAACTCTTAAAAGGCTTATTGTCATTTTAAGAAAATTATAAGTTCTGCTTTCATGAGAAACTGAAAATTTAACAGTGTGGAGGTTGATTTTCAACCAAAACCAAAGTGGGTGTCAAAATAGGAGTGGTGTAGCTGAGGCAGGAAGGAGAAACAAATACCAGGATCACTTGATTCATTAGGAACAAAACATGGCTGTGATGCCTGTGTTCTTTCAAATCCATATGTAAACCATTTCCTCCCTCCCCCTCTCCGCCTCATTAGGGTTGCCTTTATGACATGGCTTTACCTAAATGCCGAGGATTTTTCCATTCTCTTTCTGGCCTCTTCTTATGCTTGCAGTCAGTTTGGTAGTTAAAAGTGAGACTATGATTTTTACCTACTTCAGCACAATTTCTCTGCAAGATGCCTTATAATAGGTTAAAAAATATGTTTACTTTTTTGTTGTTGATGTTGGTTTTAGCTGACAAGGACTGGTGGAGTTTTACCAAACACGATGGCATTAGACACTGGAATGTCTTGGTTAAGGAAGGATGTCAAAGATCTTCATAATTGTCCTATATGTATGCAATGCCACGTAAAAGAAATGACAAAAATAAAAGAATAGTGAATAGATGACATTATGCCTATACTTAACCTTATGACCATAACTCAAAGATTCAAGATTGCTCTAAGACTTGACATAAAATGTCTTACAAACGTTTTTCCTCAATTTCGCTGGAACACTTTCCATTTAAAGATGACGCCTGTACTCCGTCTAATGCACTCAACAAAGCTCTGAGTGTTGGAATATAACTCATTTTATGTATAAACTAATACTGTATTAAATTTCTAATACCAACTACAGCAACAGAAAAGAATATAGAAGATGAATAGTTTAGTTTAATGTTTCCTGCCCATACCTAAAGGTTACTTTCGATAACCTTCCCAGAACTAACCTGGTATTTTCTGGAACTTACTCTCCCTAAAACTTTCCTGGAACAAAGTATTTTCCTGAACTTAGCAAAATCTTTTTAAAAATCACCAGGTACTTTAAGGAAACGTTCTTGCCACTTACTAATTACTTTTAAATAACTTTGATGTTACACTTCCAGAACTTACCAAGTACTCTCTTTAACCAAGTAGATACTTTTAGGGAACTTTCTTGGAACTTACTGGTTACCTTCTCCTAACTTTCTGGTTACTTTGCCAGAACTGAGAGATTACTTTCCCATAACTTACCAAGTACTCTCTGTAACTTTATAGGTACTTTCAGGGAACTAGGAACTCACTGGTTACTTTCTCAAGAGGTACTGGTTATTTTCCCAGAACTTACCCAACACATTCTGCTATCTACTCAGTACTTTTGGTGAACTGTTTCAGAAATTACTGGTTCTTTTTTGTAAATTGGTATTTTCCCAGAATTTCACAACTTTTTAGAACCTTCTTGGTACTTTCTAGAATCTCTCATAGAACCTATGTGAAACTTCATGGGTATATTGATGGAAGCGGTTTCTTACTTTTCCAGAATTTTCCAGGTGTTTAAGCCCAAACCTAAAGATGGACTTACAAACAGAAACAAAATAAAGTCTTTTTTTTTTTTTTTATACAAAAAAAAAATCTGTCTCATCCCTTCAAAGGTTTCATCAGATATTCTGAAGGTGTAGATCTGTACAACCGGACACAAAAATTTATTTGAAATTTCACATTGCACTTTTAAAAGACTCCCTGGTTCCATTTTTTTTGTCCCCAATCGCATTACTAATGTCTTGTCAATTATTTAGTTGTGATATTTTCCAAGGGTTTACTGTATATAGATATCCCATACATTGTTGCCTTTGTTACAGGCATTAAACTCACTCAATTTCCTTTTTTTTTCATTTGCTATATTTTTGTTTAAATTTAAACTAAGAAATTCATTTTTTTGTAATTTCCATTGGTTTTTTTTCTCATCTTTTTAGACACTGGCACATTTAGAATGTGACCATTAGAAAGAGACAATGTTTTCCCTCACACTCACACTATGGTTGGAAACTCAAAGACAATGTTGCTTACATGTGTTTTGGTCCTGTATTTTGAACATACAAATGAATCTTTATGATTAAGTTGTGTAGACTGGAACATTACAGATAGTCCACAAGGTGGCAGTGTAACATGTGTTTAAATGGTTTTCAAATCTACTTTTACCCATTTACAAACATACATAAATCATTTACAAGCACACCTACCTCAATCGACTGTATGTGACCAGACATCTCAAAATATCACAGTTTTGGTACATATAAAATACTTACTGCTGTTTTTAATCGTAATCATTTACTGTTACTAATCCCACCAAATCATGTCCTTAATTGTATAATTTGCGGCTAAACAAATACAGGATGAGTCAGACCAGGACTAAAGGCAGAATATTCACAAGCTAAAAGTTGAGCAGTGTTTCTGTGATCCAGTTTTCCACTTGACTGCTGTGTTTTACAGACACAGGCGCTTAAGAGGGAGATTTTTCTCTTTTTTTTCACATCCATTCAGTGGAAAATAATATCCTGTAAAAAGCCAATAAGTTTCTCTCTTTGAACTTGCTGAGAGTTTCTCTCCCCCACTGGCTCCAGCTCTTTGGGAGAAACAAGGGCGAGTAGCCTACTAAGAACTTCCCATCGGCCGCCTCCAAACCTCCACACGTGTTTCTGATAGACCTCCACAAGCCTCAGTAATCTATGGGCAGCTGATTTGGAGATAAAAAAAAAACAGGGGTGGGTGAAAAGGAGAAAAAGGAGCTGCAGAGAGGAAAGATGAACTAAAGAGCAGAGTTTTAGCTGGCCAAAGCAGAGGAAGGGAAACATTTGATTTGTGTCAGTCATTTAGCGCCAATAGAACTGGCACCAATTTCTCGAATAAAAAAAAGCTGAATTGTTTGCTAAATTCTGTTTGGCTTGTCAGTGTATTTTGAACACCTAAAACTACAGGGCATATAACCTCATATTTAGGTGTTCAGATTTAGAACAATACTTAATTCATTTTCCATGACCAAAATTGAGAAATATATGAAAAAAAGCCAGGACATGGCAGCTGAGAACACTAGTGAAAATGTTTTGCTGGAACAACAAACTCATGCATCATAACACAATGTCCACCCAAACAAAACCAGTAAAGTCTCCAGACCAAATTCAACTTCAAAAGTGAAGATTTATGTGGCGAGAAAATGGTGTTTGGGAGCAGCAGCTTGAAGACCTGACAAAGCAACACCCAGTGAAGGGATTTAAAGAGACTCTGTGGTGAACATAGTTTGCCTTAATTCACCACTTTGCCAAATGATCACTGTTGACAAAAACTGCAATTTAAAAAACTGCAATTCTGGCAGCATTTAGATAGACACCGTTGTATTTGGGTTTGGTTCTGACCTGAATTCTACTGTGGTGTGCAAAGACAATGGTTGAGCACATCCCTCCAAACAGCCGTGCAACATTGTGCAACAAACAGCATGATCATTTTTTAAATTAATGCAGTGGTTATGTAAGTCTCACTTTTTTCCACATAATCAGTTTTTATTTTACTCATAAGATTTGAACTGCACTATGATAATGTAGCTTTCACAATGCTATTCAGAGGACACTGTACATCATGCTAGCAAAATTCTACCAGCTGAAGCTAATTATCAAGACCAAAGATGCAGGAGGATTTCTGGGACAGAACAGTTATTGATTTAATGTGATTTGTAGACATCAGCAGACACTTTGTACTGACAGAAGATAAACTTTTCACCTGATAAACTTTATGCTACCAAAAATAGGCTGCTCTTGCAACAGTGGTCTGGCTGTTTACTCCCTGCTGAAGGTACAGTATGTGTTCTAGCTGGGGTATGAACTGTGTTCTGCTCTCTTCTTCTTTATACTTTCATGGAGCTTGATAACAGGCTATTATTGTAACAAAAGTACTCACTCCATTCAGTTTCTGTGCTGCCAACAAAAGGCCACTCATCTTCTATATATTACTGTTTGAAAGGTCTTTTCTGTCTAAAAATAGTCATTGTAAAAGGCCTTTTCACATTAAAAACTGCTTTTAAAATTACTTAATTTCAAAAATAAGTGAAAGAATGGTTCTAATATATCAGTATTTATAGGTATTAGAGCTCAAGAGTACGATAACATTGCCATTTAATGCAACTGGATTCCAGTAGGGTTTTGCTTATTGGCCTGAGCCTCAAGGAACTGTAAGGTGCACCATGGGCAGCACGAAAAATATACGTAAAGTAGCATTTCAAAGAGAACTCCTGATGAAACAAACTATTTGGAAAAAACTGCCTCTGTGAATCGCTTTTATAGCTGTCTAAGCCAGTGGTGTTTTTTTGATATGGTTCGCATCCTCAGTTGCCCAAGGCGGCATAAAAAAAGAGGTGCGACTCAGCACCCGACAAAATATAACTTTTATGTCAGAGGTACCTTACACCTGTTTTTTTTGTTTTTTGTTTTTTTTCCCTTTTATTCACATGCAGTCAATAGGGAGTTGGCGTCCTCTATTTTCTGATGAAAATGATAAGACTTTTCCAGATGCTTTGGGACGACACTGTGTTTCATTCCACTAGTTTAACCTGTGCAGAAGTGAAGTCGCATTTGCACCTTCTCTTTAACAAACCCTATGCAGGCCTTGTCAGGATTTTGGATTCCCTCTCATGTCTTTTAAATCCCCTTGAAACCTGTGGCGATAGGCAGGAGAATATGAATAAAATGTTGTGGTACATGTTGATATGAGGTAAACAAATATCTTTGCATTGTACTAGCTGGTAATAGTGGTGGAGCAGAGTTCTGTCCTGAGATGCTTGCTGGGAATGAGGACCAGAGATGGACTGTGAAATCTTAAACAGCAGGCTACAAAGAAGCCCCAGCTGGAATAACTCACTCACAAAATGTTACTCTCTTAAGTGCAGGCAGACTGGTGCATCCTCCAACTCTGCAGACAGAACCTCCTCTCACCTCCATTTGTTCTTTCACAAAGGAGCATGTGCCTAACATAAAACACAGTTGCAACAAATGTACTTTTCTTACTGTGAAAAATAAAAGTGGCACAACTTTGTTTAAGAAGCATGCTGTGCAAACTCTGCTATCTGAAACATCAGAACATCAAGCATACACAGAGTCTCTTCAAACAATTACATGCTGTGCAAGGAAACGATATTTGTTCCTTGGATTTTTCTAAAGTTTTCAGTGTGAGTTTTTGCGACTCCAGTAAAACTGCATTTATTTAAAGGTTTAAAAAATCATTTCCCAGAGATGCCAATTATGGAGGGTGCTACAGTTGTTACCTTCTGACCTGTATTTCATTTCTTCAGTTAATAACGCTTTATTTAATTTGTTTGAACATATAGAATTAGTATACTCTTTCCTGGGTCCAACTGTTTCTCAGTAGTTTCTTTTAGAGAGAAGCTATCCAATGTTATTATTTCAGTCACTCTGTTTAAGTGCATTCAGTTAAGTGTCATGAAATACTCAGTCCCTTCGCAAATCAAACTCACATCAAGGCTATAGGGGTGAATTATTTTTAAATTTTTATGAGATGTGTTGATTCTACTTCATGTTCACAAGGATATGGAAGGCAGAAGAAACTGTGGACATAAACTCGAAGAACTGTTTTTACCTAACCCTATCGGGGTTAGGTAAAAACAGAATATGCATGTATTTTTACATTGCATTAAAGTGAAACACTGGGTCTATTTTTTAATATGAACTAATCAGTTATGAAAAGAAATGTTTGTCAGCCTGAATAAAAGCTTTCAGTAAATATGAACTAAACAATTTTGTAGCTAAGTAAAGTTGTTCGTCTTTGTGATTGAGTTTTAGATACCATAGAAACCAGGATGTTTAGGAGTGGTATACAACTTGTTCTTACAAATACAAATCTAAAAATTGTGTCTTCTATATATAGTCAGTCCTGCCAATGGTAGTCTTATTAACTATGTCTACAGTCTTTGTACATCTACACATTAAAATTGTTGCTCTTTTCCTCTTTGAAAAAAAACTTAAGTTTGATGCTTCTGAACTACAATTTTCAAGTCTTCCCATCATTTCTCCATTAGATTTACGTCTATGTTTTTCATGGTTTGATATGAATCATTCCAACATAGCTCTGGCTAGGGTTGTTGTTCAGCTGGAAGGGGCACTTCAGACCAACTCTCAAGTCTTTTGCAACCCTTTTCTTCTTTTTTCTCCAATAGGCTTCGCTGAAAAAAAAGCATTCCCACAGCATGATGCTGCCATCTCCTTTTTTCACATCAGGCACAGTGTGTTCATTTTTAACATTTTTTTAAATCACAGATAATGTTTTGGATAAAGGCCAAAAACTTCTGTTTTAGTCTCATATGAAGGGAGTACCTTCTTCCACATGTGTAATTTGTCTTGTGCCAGACTGCTGAGATGTATTCATTTGACTTTCACCAATATTTCCACTCTTCTCTAAAGGGCAGATTTCAGGAGTGCATGACTTATATAAACAGATTTTCCCACATGAGCAGTGTATTTCTGCAGCTCCTCCAGAACTACTTTAATTCTAATTTAAACCTTTCCACAACTTTCTCTAATAAACCTCTAAGATCTTCTCAAAGCAGCTGTATTGATACTGAGATGAAATTACACACTGATGGGTTATACCTATATGGTACCTTCTGAAGTTAACAGGTTGCACTGGATTATTATTATTATTATTATTATTATTATTATTATTATTATTATTATTATTATTGTATAATAATACATACTAATACATATGCAGGAAACACTTTTTAGGTTTTTATTTGCTAAAAAAAATTAAGCAGATTAATGATTTTTTTTCTTGCATTTTTTTTCTTTAATGGTTATGAAGTCTATAATTTATGGTGTTAACATGCTATAATAACATGCTATAATAAAGGTGGCCAATGCAAAATTTCCTAAGCTGTTCCTGTATTCTTTCTCATATGCATTCAAGAAGGAGGTCACATACAACAGGACAGATTGACACTGCAAACATAGACGCAGACAACACAAACAAGGGTCTGACACTGTCGTCCAAGGGAGAGGGGGAAAAGTACGTTAAACTGAGTGTGTTCAGAGGATGGAGCAGTGTGTGCACATGGCTCTGTTTAGGGCCTACAGGCTTGTTTAGCTGACCTCAGTGAAAGCAAACCTCATGACAGAAGGTCTGGCATTGTCTGTGTGCCTGGGCTGCACTGGAGCCAGACGGTCTGCCGGCCGCCAGCTTTGCTTGCTTATAACGGCTGAGAACATCCGATCCCCTTGGGGAGGACAGAAGGGAGGGGAGGTGGAGGGGGGTAATCTGCTGCACCACTCACCACTTTCCTCTCTGTCTTTATCTCTACTCTTTAGGCAAAGAACAAGCATTTGCCAGGTCATCGGCTAGCATGTTTATTTTGTATGGAGAGAGGCAGAGGAGACGAAAACAACCAGAGGGTAAAGTTTGGATACCAGCAATCAAGATACACACGGAAAATGTCCATAAAATCTGGTCTTGGAAATACTGTCCAAAACAAGTAATTAATACAGAGGACCACCATGTGAAAGTATTTCATTGATAAGTGTGTCCTCTTTTTTCCTATCCTATCTATTATACTCAAAAACAGAAGGCTGAAGCTCCGTGCTCTGACAGAAACAAATTGTCCCTAATCATCTCCAGACGTTCAGCTTCAACCATGACAGAACACTTCCACTCCTCCTGAGCTGAGTATCCACAGTGTCCATACAGCAAACCTTTTATAAACTCCCCACATTGCTTTTCTTGAAAACCTCTGAACAAAATAAGTAACATTTTCCCCAACTACTCAGATACCAGGGTTTCTCCCTCTCCTTGTGTTCCAAAAAGTGAGAAACACAGAAATGAGTGGGAAGGTTGAGAAACATTACTTCTGCTACTTCAACTTTCTGTTTTCAAGTCTGTGTGGGAACAGGCAGTGATATCGATGACTGCATGGAAAAAGGGAAAAACAAGGCAGGAAGAGGACACAGCCTTCCCAGAACACAGATTTGTGGGGGATAATGTGGAAAAAAGAAAACTGAACACAATGTGCAGGAAGATAATTGAAACTGAGAGGCCTAGTTGCAGTGTAAAGGTGACACAAGCAGGTTTAGACAGAAGTCATTTCTCATAATAAAGACAAGATGAAGAAATCTTCAAAGGAAGTGAGGACTGATAAAGAAGCTCCGAAAAAGTTGCTTGATTGATTTTCTTTAAACATTTTGATAGCTGTAGAATAATCCTCCATAAATAGTAGCATAGTAGAATCCATAAATCAGCAGACGCACAGGTGTTTGCTTATTGCTGCTGCTGCTAGTCTGGTGGAGCTGTATGGGGGAGGAACGGGGGAGGGATGATCAGTGGGGTGGGAGCTCTGCTGAAGACTGAAGCTCCAATGTGGAGCTTTGAGTAAATAAGTGGCACATTGTATGAGCAAGCGTTAATGGAACGTAAACATCACTTTAATTTTTTCAGTTTAGGGTTGCAGGCACTATATGTAACATTGATTTTAGATGCACTCTTACAAGTGTGTCTTGTAAAATACATATGTTTTCACCACAGTTTACTGTTGTTGATGGAAGGAGCTGCCATATTGGATCTCGAAGTTAGTGTTTGAAAAATTCTCCAACTAACATGTAGTCTGTGATGAATGGCTGTCATTCCTCGACGAGTACACCATACGCCAACTTCAGGGTGACGTACGAGTTAATTTTTCCGACTCAGAAGTCAGAATTTCCAAGTTACGACTAGAAATGGAACGCAGAAAGGGGTCTCATTTACATTTTACAGATGGATGAGTGTAGAAGTTACAACTTCTCAAGCTAACAATCTGTGCAGAAATATTTTTGGAGACAAATATGTCTGACAGGCTGTATTCCATCTAATTTTAGTCTCGTGGCAATTCTGAATAAACATATGTGCACAAAGGTAATATACAGAGCAATCCACAATTACTGGCACCCCTTATTGAAACTTTCCTTCCTCTTAACTGTAAGTCATGGCAAGATAAACTCAGGGCCTCATTCAGTTTTGCTTGTCACTGTTACAGTTGTTTTAATAAACTTTTGTTCAAAACAATTATTTCTTATCATGTGATTTTTGTCCATCTGCTCAAATGCACCCAAAATAAAAGTGGGAAATTACATTTAAGGACAAATTTATTTTGAGGTTTTTTTACATGCCGTTTACCAAGGAAACCAATAAGTGAAAGGGTCAGCAGTATTGACGGTGCTGCATATAGATCAACAGGAAGTGAGCGATTATGATCATACAAGCACATGTAGTCTGTGATGAATGGCTGTCATTCCTTGACAAGTACACCATCAGAAGCAAGTTTTTCATGTTCAGTTTTATTTAAATCAACTTTCCCTTAAAAAGGGGTCCATGATTAGTTGTAATAATAGACTTTATTTGACAAAAAAAAATGTTTCAGATGTAAAAACAATACAGTAAAAAAAACTGTTGGCTGTTTAGTTTTTTAAAATGAAATAAAATATTGTCACACACACACCGCCATGTTATTTACCCTGCAATGCATTCTGGGTAGATGACATACGCCAGGACCTACAGCGCTAGCTCTGTCTCGCAGGAACAGTAATTATTGCGCAATAAGTAACATTCAGTCCTTTAAATTTGAACCGGAGCGCGTTGAAATAGAAGGGAATGCAGAAATGATGAAAGGAACTGAAGATGAGGAGGACCAAATGGAGGAAGAGGAGTGATTCTGCTGAAAAAGCTGGTGTTTGTGCTGCTGCTTGGAAATGGCAATCCGACAGTATGCTGCAAAGAGCTCCACTTTGAACCTCAAGCTGTTTACAGTAAGCGTCAGATTCAAAACATTTTCTCAAATATATTAGAATTTTGTGTTACAAAGACTTGAAGATGCTTCACTGTATTGGATTTAAATATCCATTCATTATCTTCCAGTTTGTTTTGATTGCCCATTAGCTCCAACTAATAATGTTAGCTCTAGCTAATATAGCAAACAGTAGATTACAAGTTGATCACACTTGTTAGTTTCAACTTATGTCTCATGTATAACGGTAAATTAAAATTTTGAGGCAGTTTGCCTCCATCCAGATATTTTGTGGGCTGCCCTAGTCAGCCTCTACCACTTCAACTTCTTGTGTTTTGGTTATGGACTCCACTTGACCCTAGCGTAGGTGTAAAAATGGCGATTTCCATAGGTGAAAAATACAATAAAGATATACAATTTTTGAGTTTTTATGTGTCACAAACAACGACGTTTAGGTAAATGGGAAAATTACAACATATTTAGGCCAACAGGCTCAACTAGTCTTGGATCCCTGTAAGTGAAAGAAAAGTGGTGACAAGTTAACCCTTTTTCTCTCTAATGTGAAGTATTATTGTTAGACTACAATGTTTAAAGAGAATTCAACAGTTGATCACTGGTTTTTGTTTTATTTTCTACAGCTTTCTGTGAAATCATGTCTTTAATGGTGCTACATAAAATCATTTTTAAATGTTTATTGTGTACAAGCAGATAACAAACTCCACACAGACAGGCCTTCTCTATAAAAACCACAACAGCACTAACCATCATACCCATCGTACTGATGATGAGGTGATAAAAACAATATTTATCCTAATGCGACTCTAAACCAGGTACATTTTATTTAAACAGATCAACATATATATCACAACAAAGAACATTAATTCACAAAAAAGAGATTAGAGTTAAGTCAACATGGAAAATGAATTTTTTCTTTACTTCTTCTGTAATAAGATTAGCTAAATAATAATAACATCACTCTTTGATTGCACTTAGTAGTCTTCAGCCCAAGGCATGAAAATAGCAAGATCACCTTTCTACAATTACAACATATTAAATCTTTGCTTTCAATTTGAATGATGAGCTTTTATATGAAAGGGGTGTAAACTGCCAACAGGTTTGGACTAAATACAGCTCTTTGATGCTTCCTCCAATAAACTGCAACATTAATGAAAGTTTGAAATAAAGTGATACAATGATAATAACACTGCGCTCCAAAAGCATCAAATGTAATCTTCTAACTAAAAAGAAGACAAATTAAATAGGAAAGAGCAGGTATGATGAAAATAAACCTCTAATTACTAGAATCAACTGACTGATTTGTTTTAATTTGAGCTAATAAAATAAATAATAGAATAAGCTTTAAATTTGACTGCTTGTTTTTGGATATGCATTTTCTTTATATGTATAATTTTATATTTTTCTTAAAATTTTCATTAATTTCCCAAAACTCAATACAGATGATCCATCTGTTGTCCAGATCCCTCAGTATGCGTCCAGTAGCTGCTCCTCACTGCACAGAACAAGGCCCAACCATTGCTGCACATCTGGGGCCTGAGCTGGCCACCAGCCATGAGCCCTCCCTTCTCCTCTCCCCCGTGTGTACATTACAGCTCACTGTAAACGTAAATCTTCATACCAGCAGCCTGAAAATGGCTCGTGTGTTAATTCTTCATCGGGATGGAGGAAAAAAAGGTTTATGTTTAGCATGTTTGTCACATTTTCTGACTAATGCTGATTTGTTTGAAGTGGTTTTGCAGTGCTAACATTCCCCAGGTCAACAAGAGTGGCTTTTAAAATGCATAAATACAACAGAGACTGGTTAAACCTCGAGATCTCTCGAAGGTTGGACTTTGTTGTTGCTTTTACAGCCGTGGGAAAAAAACAAAAAACATCATTAGAACTCACATCAGTTTGAAGATCTTGTGGAGTGCCATGTCAAAGTCGTAATCATACCCAAAAGAATGAAAACGGTGTAGTAAAGCACAAGTGCTAAGGGCATTTTTGTTTCATCAAAGTGAAAGCATATTCTTTTGAAGATATCATGTTAATTTCAAATGTTCATAAGTTTAAAAGATGTCTTAATTAAATTTACAACGTAAGTTTAACTGCATGCATAATGCTACAAAAGCTTATATCACAGGAAAGAAAATATCAATATTTATATTTGTTTTATTCTGGTATGCAGAAACTAAAAACACTTTTTTCTGATCATTGAGTGTCCTAGATCTGGACATGACCAGGATGTGGTAGCAGCAACACTCTTTGGTGTGCAAGCTGTTACTCAAGAGAAAAAAACCCCCTAAAAGTTAGGTATTTTCAGATAGTATTGTGCAAGTCATTGTTAGGGGGTTGGACAAATCTGCCTTTTCTATTTACTTTGACTACAACACTGTGCCAAGAACAGCATTTCATTCAAAATAAATAGGTAAGATGTGTTTTAATGTGAAAGAAATATCTGAGTTTTAGGGGGTACACAGGAGTAGAAAACTGAAGTTGGATGAAGCACAGAACTATACTAGGGTTTTTAAAAGTAAAATGTAGTTCAGGCTGGAGGAAAGCGAGAGAAAGCAAGACTTAAAGCAGAAAATAGGAAGGCTGAATGCTCTATTTCATCCTTTTGAAATTTCAACCTCTATCTGTTGTAGAACCTGTTTGATTTAGAAATTTTGGCAATGTTTTAAAATCTCAAAGTTAATTGTCTATATTCTCTAGAAATACTCCCAATAATTGTTGTTTTACTAATGCTGATGAAGTTAATTGCTACTGTAACATGCTGAAAACAGTAGTCATTTTGTCTTTATTTTTGTCTGTATTTTGTTTTAAAATTGTAAAATGCTTTTTAGCAACTGCTCCTTTTCACACATGGAGTGAAGTCATCTATGCTCATAATATTAATAATGAATGACCATTTATGGCAGGAAGGCTAGAAAAAATATTTGGAATGCTGTTATTTTATCTTCTGACATTGCAAATCAGTTCTATCAATCTATGTTGTAAATCACTCTGTTTTAGATGAAACACATTTTACTTAAGCACATTTCTATTGTCTCTAAAAAGGAAAAAAAAAAAACAGCCTCATGTTGTAACCAGCTGCATTTTAAACAACTGTCTGAGCTTTAAGCTGTAGCAACACATTATGTGATAGAAACTGACTGGATTCTGCATTTTAAACTCGACGCATCCTTTTTTACAACTTATTGTTCTCACATGTCTGCCAATGTCTTTTAGGTTTTCACTGGAAACATCAAATGAGCTGTTCATTCTATCATCCACTTATCTTCCAGTCTTGCTTAAGCCTTCCCTAAAATTGCTGAGTCTTCCCCCTATCTTTTTTTTTTTTACCTAAAATGATCTTAATAAGCTCTGTGCCCTTTCAGAAAGACTGTGGAGACTGAGCAAAGAGGCTAATCAGAGCACAGAAACACATGCGACCCCACTTCAGGGCAGCTGACACAGATCTGCATGAGGTGTTCTGATATCCAGTGCGATCATTTTTTACCAGTAAATAAAGATGAAATGATGTACACTGTTATCTGCATGCTGCTTTTGTCAGATCACATCGTGAGAAAAAGATCAGGAATTCACCAGCACAGGGCAGCAGTTTGGAAAGCTTATTGACTTGTAAAAATGTGTCTTCTCATTGATCTGGGCTTGCAATGTTTAAGCAGAAAAATAATATTTACAGGCTGTTTAGGTACATTAAGACGTAGAATGTATGCAAGGACAGAGAGAGAGAATGACTGTTAAGTGCTTGTTTGTTGGTTTCACATCAGTTTTAAACTTTTTTCTGCTTGTGACATGGCTACACAACTAAAGCTAGTGATATTTGTATGTTGGCAAGATACAGTTACTGTACCAAATGTCAATTAGAAACCTTGCAAAGACTCTCAGGGGAGTGTCTTATATGGGAGGTTTTGCCAAAAGGTAATGTTGGAATGTTTTACACAGAATTTCACCCTGTGGACGTAGGTAGGGAGTCAGCAAATTTGATCTTTCTTGAGCTCAAAAGTTATTTGCCATTTGGAAGCAATGGAAAAACTGAAAAAAAAATTCCCATGGCTTAAAAACTAGAAAGAAATATATTCCAAGGTGCTTGAAGGATTTAAAAAAACAAGAAGCAGAAAAAGTTTGGGTTAATATACACAAGATGTTACATTTCCAGATAAAATGTAAAATTCTTCACATCATGGCTTCTTTCACACAATTGCAGAAATACAAAAAAACTGAAAAAGGTAATCAAAAAAAGTATATAAAAAAGTAGAGATTAGTGTTAGAAAACAACCATTATTGAATACAACTCTTGCAAACTGACATGTTTGATTAAAATTAAATGATTAATATTTAATACCCTGCCAAATTCCTCTTTATAGTGAATAGTTAATTATCACAACGGGATAACACAGGCAGAAATGACATTAAACTTCTGGTAAGGAATCAGTCCTGTGAAAATGAATATGTTTGCCTTAGCAGATCTAATAAGCTCACACACACAACCACAAAGACATTTTGGGACAGCACACTGTATAAATTGGACAACACTTTGTAGGCAAAGTGTGAACCTCTCAGAGTTCTCTGGGTTTTTGTTGCATTTCCGTTTTCTGACAAAGGTCATGACAATCTTTCCCATCTCCCACAGACATGATATGAAAAATGAAAAGTCTTTTTCATATCTACAGTATGTCTGCTCCTTAATAAGCTGCAATTAAGTTCTTCAGTTTCATACGCACTGCTAGACACCTAAATAATCCCTTTTGTGTGCTGCAGAAGAGCCGGTTCAGCCCCAGCCCTTTTCACCTCTCTTAATCTTCCTTTCTAACTGAATAAGGGTTGACAAGTTCTTGTCGTTCCTGGCCGGTTGGAGGGAGCCCCAACAAAAGAGCCCTTGTTTGAGACTTACCCCTGTCAGACTGCGCACTTTGATATTAAAAACTCTGCTAAAGGAGGGGGGGATGCTGGGGGAAAGTTAGAGTAGGGAGGGAAAGATGAAAAGGATGAAAACAAACTCCCACTGTCTCCATAATCCCCTGTCTGTAGGTGTAACCTCATAATGGACCCACAAATATTTGTCCAGTAAAAACAAAATAAAACAGCTCTTTGACTCCTCGTGTTGTAGAGTAAGTCTGATCAGCCTTCAGCAGCATGTCCCGCTGTAACCACCTCCTGGCTTTTGTGCTCCTGCACAGCGATCACACCAACACTTATACAGAGCCTCTCTGTAGATCCGAACATGGCTCTCGGACTGGACCTGAGCCATTGCCAGAGAGAAGAAATCCCCTGATACTGTACCTCACCAACTGAGGCCCTGCCAGCCAAATACTAGCAAATGCTTGTTTGTGCCCAAAAACGTGCACATGCCAGCAAAAATAAACCAACTCTGGAGACCAAATTTACCTTGCCCTCAGTTTAAACCTGCAGCAGAGGGTGAAGGCTTGGCATTGAAACTCAGGAGCTGAAATTTTCACATCTTGAATATGTAAAAGCTAATAAACAGCCATTTAACAAACAGCAATCAATCCTTGACAAGCTTATCATTAATTCTTATATAACTAAGTTAATTTTGTCGCTAATAAATGTTCCCAAACAATGAAAAATAATCATTTGATTGCATCCTTTTCTCACACATAGCTCCAAACAGATTCCTGTTCCTTTGATTTGAAGCTCATTCAGAAATGACAGGGAGCAATGCAATTGAATGCGTACACTTTGAAAGCAGAAGTGACAAGCTGCAGCATGTCGGCCATTCAGAAAGAATGCATAAGCAAGTGTAATGAGGATTTTCTTTTTTCCTTAGGCTTGCACGGCGCCTGCTATTATCACAATTCTTAGTGGCCCTCAGGGCAGTTATTACAGCGTTTATATTAATTCCCATAGATTGCTTCATTTTGTTCATGCACGCAAAAGAAGAAGAAAAAAAAAACTTCAGCAATTACAGGGCTTCTCGTGGAGAGAGAAGATGGCTCGTTGAATTGATTTGAGTGTTGTTTCATGCTAAGCATCCTCCTCCTCACAACAATCCCTGCTTGTTGGAAGCATAAAGTCCCTCTGTACTGAGGCTGACCCAGCTCTTGTTGCTAGGGGCTCATTCCTATTAGCAGTTGCTCACCATGTTAATGGCTGTAAGAACATCATTAGGCCTGGAGGCTCTGACAGGCTGCCGCCACTCGAACCTGCAGCCACAGGCGAAGGGATGGGCGTTCACATAAATCTGTGGAGGAATCTCTGAGAACCATAACATCATGCAACAAGCAGCCAAAAGCAGCATAGATAACAACATAATTGCACCTGGCTGGAGAGCCGACGCCAAAGAGGGAAGAGTTATAAAACTACCGCTGGATGCAAATTACAAAACAGTTTAGAAAATACAGAAGATGTGTTAGATTAGGCACAAATTTGACATCATAGGGATTTACCAAGGGGTAAATTTAATCATAGAATACATTAACCCCTGAGGTCCCTTAAATTGACTACTTATGTTTCTTAGACCCAAAAAATGCTTATTTAAATGTCACAAAAATTGTAGATACCATACATATAAATTCAGTTTTTAAATAAATGCCATTATTAACTTGAGTCTCCCCATGTATGACAAATATTCATAACATTTTGAAGTTTCAACAGGATAAACACCAGTTTTAGCAATCTTCATGTTAAAAAGACAAAACACACACACACACACACACACACACACACACACACACACACACACACACACACAATGTCCCTCCCCCCCATTAAAAGGTAACTGATCCACACCTGGAAGTGTCATATATTGGCAACAATACAGATTTTAATATTTTATTGTCCAAAGTCATTAAAAAGTCTTCAAAAGGTTGAATTTCTATTCTGCTCCATTCATGGAAATTGGCAAATTTACAGCAGATGAAAACATTTCTTAATTTTGTGTAAAACATGACATTTCAAATGGATTTAAACAACAAGGAATAAAAACAAACAAACAAACAAAAAACAACTAAAAATCAAACTGAAATTAAATTGCAATTATATTTGAACAATGCCTTTTGAGTGGAATTTAATAGTATAACAAGCGGTAAAGGAACATACTATTCAGTTTAAAAGACAATATACCCCAACCAGTCAAACTGGCCCAATTTTAGTAATTTGCATCAATAATGCCAAAGATATGCAGATAAAATTCACAGACACAACAGCTGGGACAGACAGAGCAGAGGTTTGACCCAGCAATCTACCAGTTACAGGATAAATCCTGACCTCCTGAGCCACTGTCAACCCATTTCATTTCATCTTCATTACACTTTAGTTAAAATCTATACAATTTTCCATCTCTTCTTGTTTTGATATAACTGTTTTAGAAAATAAATATCTGACTATATAAATATATCAGACATCAACACATCAACATGCATGCAATGACTGTTTGAGAAACTGTCAACCTGCACCATGAATTTCTACATGCTTACATGATATCCTCATAATAAATATAAAGTATTTATAGCTACAGTAGGGAACTCGCATAAATCCACCATATTATTACTGAACTATCAAACAGTATTTTATTAAAACAGAAAGTGTGTAAAAGTTAAGATTTTGACCCTGAGTTTAGGTCAAATACATTTTATTGATGATTTTTTAAATTGGTGTTCAAGACAAAAAAATAATAATTTCAATTTAATTGATCCTCTGTAAGAGTCAAGTCATATATGATTATAAATAAACTGAATGGAATTGAAATATATAACTAGATAAATATTTATTTCCACTTTTATACTTACCATAATTTGTCATACACACCATGTTGGTTTAAATAAATTATTAATAAATAATCATGTGGAAAACAAATCTGTCTTTTCTTATTTATCATCTTAACCGTATTCCATTGAAATGTATGAAAGATCGTCTATTTTCACGGCTGCTTTATTTATGTATGAAGATGAATTACAATCCTTTTCACCATGCTTTTTAACATTATTTTTTCATTTTGTGGAGAAATTAAACTACCACTACTGAAACTCTGGCTAGCTGTGCAATCGGTGGGTCGCCGGTTTGAGTCCTTGTCTGTCTCCGTCGTTGTGTCTTTGGGAAAAACACTTTATTTTGAGGGTCCTGAAAAGCTCTATACAATCTGATGTCATTAATATAAAGAACTTTTTCATTGCAGAATCATCTTACTCTCAAATTTGCTGATTCGCTTACAAAAATAATTTTTACATCCTTCCCTCTCCATCCTTCCCATTTACATGGTGGGAAGGTAAACTAAGGTTCACAGTTTTCCTGCATGCAGTTCCTAATTACTGCTTGATATAGGATTACAAAAAAAAACTTTAGTGCAATTTGACTTTTCTAAATATTTTCTACTTTAAGGTGTTTTTTGCATTCTTACCAGAGTTGCCAAATTACATAATAGGTGCGGTACATAGAGAACTTTGCTAAAAATTTAATCGAACTACTTTCAGTTAGATGACCTGAAACATTCTTATATATGCTTTTAGACTGTTTTAGGTACATTTGAGAAGAGTTTTCACAAAAATTTGCTTGTGGGACCTTAAATCAGCAAAACCCCCATCCCCACCACCACCATTACCACAAAAAAAACTAATGTTGAGAAAATATGGGGGTGGATGGTTATTCTCTTTTCCACTTCCATCTTACTTGTGTCCCAGCCTATTCTCACTTCGTTGTACCATGGCAACTGTGGAGTGTGAATCCTGGGAGAAAGACAATCTGCCGAACACAAGCTGTTTCTCATCCATGGATGAAACCAGATCCTCATGAACTTGAGTCAAAAGCAGAATGGAAAAAAAACTAAACTCCTGAATGGGTAAATTCCTTTTTTCTGTGAACAGTTGGTCCTAAATGTGACCTAGGAAAGAAGAAGCAGATCAGTCTTAACCTTCCAGAACAGTGTAATGAACCAAACTGGTATTGCACTGGTTTCAACAGACCAAGCAGTGTATTCTTGGGTACAAACGCTGCAGGCAAACATGCTTCAGTTCCGTCACTGTGTCTTTCCTCTCTTAATTTATGCGTCACGCTGTTTTTGCAGATAAGTGAAATAACTCAACTCTTTCTTTGTCATGTAATATATTTTTATGCTGCAAAACTGAACTGGTCACTGAGTGGTACAATTTCATACCCAGCCTGTTTCAGACAGATTGCCATGGTTTGGGGTTTTTTCTGAGTTTTTTTGATTTGATAAATTATTCACATTTCGAAGTAATTTTTCATTGACATTCAAACATTTTTTTTTCTCCACTTTAAAAACATTCTTTACAAGCATCAATCAGATACCAAGACAACTGGGAGGAAAGTCCATGCATTCTCTGCAAGAATAAAGACATTTGTTCTTTCATCCAGGGCTGCAAGAAGAAAATGGCATTCTGTTCTTTCAGCTTGTTCTTAATTTCACCTGGGTAAAACCTTTTTCTAATGTGGTGTCTGACAGGTATAATATACAAATATCATAGATGAAAGGGCCTATAAGGAACCTTCTAAGATTTCTGAACTTGAGTTCCTGTAAAGTATGAAATGTCCTGGTCAGAAAGAGCATTGTGTTAGTTCTCAAGTAAAAGAACCAATTTCTTTGTTCTTGTGGAGTATGTATCTACCCTAAGTGTCTTATCCAAGAACTTTAAATATTAATGATCCACCAACACTTTTACATATTATTTGACTAAAACCTAGCTGCTAATCTCACAATAAAGGCTGATTTGGAAAGCACAATTTTATTTAGAGTCATCTTTGGCAAAAGGAAACTTAGAACATCATTCTAACCTTATAATATTACTAATAAATACAATATTGTATAATTATATATTTTTTATATGAAAGGAATATAGTAAAAGTAACTTTAGAAGTGTCTAAATATTTTCACCAAAACTGACACTGCTTTTTCCAAATACTTTCTTTCTCTTCCTGGTCTACTCTCCCCCATCTTTCCGCATCTCCCCTGTTCTCTTACAGCGAGGTGCTGACAGAGGTTCGCATTCACAATCTTTCTGTTAAGGCTTTAACAGGAGCCAGACGAAAGACAGGAGCAGATTAAGATGTTAAACAGCCTCATATGGGATGGCACAAGACGAGCAAAGCAGTCGGGGCTGTAGAGCAGCTGAAATAGGATACAAACAGAGGAATTTCAGATGGAGACCGTGTTGCCAAGCCTTCGAGGAATTAAACATGGTATTAGCACTGGCTGCTCTCGGTTGGTTGGGAAGCCCCCCCCAAAGGCATGTTTAACTTCTCAAGAGACCTCGCAAAGCACCACCCTCTGGCTGAAGAAATTTTCCAAAAATGCAACAACACTTCCTATCCAGAGGCTGCCTCATCTACTGCACCTGAACTGATCAGGCCTGACAGAAATTGAAGCAGCACTGTACCCATCTCAATTTCTTTGAAAAAGTATCCTATCATGTTTTATAACCTTCAGTGTATTTTATTGGGATTTTATGTAATTTACTAACAGCAAGTAGCACAATATTGTGAAGTGGGAAAAAAAATATTTTAAAAACATTTTTAACACATAGAAATGTAAAAAGTGTGACCAATTACCTTGAGAAGTCTCCTGTTCTGTGAAAGTCTCAGAGGTTTGTTAGAGAATATTAGTAAGCAAACAGCATCAGTAGCACCATGGAACACCTGACAGGTTAGGGATAAAGTTATGGAGAAGCTTAAAGAATACAGATCTCACAAGGTTGTTCAATCTGTTATTTCAAAATGGAAAGATTATGACAAATTGGCAAACCTACCAAGACAAGGCTGCTCACCTAGAAAAAGAGAGCATTAGTCATAGAAGCAGACTAGAGATCTATGGTAACTCTGGAAAAGCTGAAGAAACCCACAGCTCAGGTGGGAGAACTTATCACCAGGACAACTTTTTTTTCATGTACTCCACAAATTTAGCTTTTATTGAAGACTGGCAAGTGGAAAGCTATTGTTAAAAAAAACACATGAGAAGTCTCAATTAAAGTTTGCCACAAACCTTGTTGGGCAGTGGTTCCCAACCTCTTTTACAGCGCAACCTCATTCTTGCACCATCAAAAAATCCTGTGCCCAGCTCTTGCTCCACCAGCACCATAATGCTCACACACTCTCATGCATGTGCACACACAAATATGCTTATGCAAATATATGGAAGCAAAAGGAAAAGGAAACCATTTATTTCTTTATCGTTAATATGACACTTTTTTTTTTTTTTTTTTTTTTTTCAAAAACAACTGCCTTGCTCTTTCCTGCTATTGTACAAAGGGTCAGATTTCAGGATTTAGCATCTTTTACAGACTTGCTGTAAAATGAACTCAAATCTGTAATGTGTTTTTATTAATATCCTTCTGGAAATTCTGTTTGTTTTTTTTCTTGAATCATGCTGAAAACTCTTCCTCATTTTGGATGATTATCTTCTTTACCACATGTAAAATTATATTATGTGGAATAACCAGCTAACATGCAAAGGAACATGTTCTGGTCAAATAGAACCAAACTTAAGCTCCTTAGCTTTCTGCAAAAATCTGTGTGGAGGTAAACTAACATCACACATCACTGTGAACACACCAACCACCTGTGAAACATGGTGCTGGCTTGCAGCATAATGCTGTGGGTATGTTTTTCTTCAGCAGCAACAGGGAAGCTGGTCAGAGTTGTTGGAAAGATGAACGGAAGAAAACCTGTTGGAGTCTTCAAAAAACTTTAGGCTGCAGTGGAGTTTCACCTTCTACTAGTAACACGAAGTGACACTAATCATTCAGCAAGCTACGTTATTGGTTTAAAACAAAGCATGTTCATGTGATAGAAGACCAAGTCAATAGTTCAGATCTAACTCTACCAGAGAATCTATGACTTGATATCTGAATTTTGTATGCTCTTTATCCAATCTAAGCTTGAGATTTTTGTTTGTACTGGTGTATTATTCGTACAAAAAGTTTAGTTTTTCAAGCTCCTAGTTGGAAAAATCAAATAGAACACCCCTGATATTTAGTATAATTGAAATAAGTAATGTAGTTTGCGAAAGACAAATAGGTTTCATTTGTATCTCATTATGACACACATAATAAAGAGTGATCTCATTATGAGCATGTTCCTTTGTTATTTGAATGCAGAAAAGGGTGAAAAATACATTGTTATTTTATGAATTTGCTGCTAGTAGTTAGCCTGGTCACTAAGCACGACAATTAACATGTCTGCCAGATTTTCTCAGGTGTGGCATCATTTCCACCATAACACATAATAAGACCTGAGACTGTGTTATACCATGCATATAATTTATTTTAATTAGGGTAGACAAGCAATTGCTACATGTCTATGTTTGCAGCAAAAAATTCATCACTTAAATCCAGTCAACTTTTTCCCCATGGTATGTTTACACACCCTGTACAAAGAGAGTAAAATAAACATTATTTTCTCCTAAGCTCATTGTGGCTAGGGGAACAAAAGTTGTCTTTTTTGACAAGAGAATTTCACTTCAGCGCTATATGTGTTTTGATGAGTCTCTGTATGTATTCTGAATGATGTTCACGTCATGTTCACATATTAGTTTGAAAGCACACAAATAAACTAAAGCAGTCACACACACTTGCACACTTGCATGCACACACATTCCTGGCCCCTTGCTGGCACTCATCCACTCAGCAGGCATGTCAGTGTGGAGACAGGCAGCGGTGTGTGCCCCAGGAATGCGAAACCTGACCTGTAGGCTGGAATTCGAGCCTCTTCACTCATCTTTGCTCTTCTCAGAGATAAACGCTCTCAGAGTTGGCCTCACGCTGGCCAGCAGGTTTCAGCAGTTTCAGTGTGCCGAGGTCTACACCAGCTTAATGAAAATCCCACTAGACAGAGAGTGGCTGGCTTTCATGACATGTACCATCTCTACACATTGCATATTTGTTTGAATTGCACATAGAAAATATCATGTGATGCGCATGTGATTATGAGGTGCTCTGAAAAGACCCAACCCAGGTTTTGAGCTTTGAAAAAGATTTGGATCCTCTTACAGCAAAGAAACACAACAAAACAGGATCATTAACATGAACATCTCAACTCCTGAAGGCAGGAAGAAGAAAACTCATGGAAAAGAAAGTAAGGCCAGCCCTCGAGCCAGCTCCCGCCACCCAATCAGCCCCAGTCTGCGCAACCACCATCCCTGCAAGCCAAACCTCAAGCTGGAAGCTTGGAAGGTAAAGCAGTGTGACTGCATTTCCTGAGTCCACCCCATTTAAACTCAAAATATGGAACATATTAGGAGGCTCTGCAAAAAAGGGGGCACAACATCTCGATGTTCTCTATTTTTCAGTCATTCAGTTGGTCTTCTAAATAGACAAACTAGGTTTGATGAAGGAGATTGTGGAAACCTTGGGGAGATTAATGAGCATACAATGCTTCACTCTACAAGATTGCTTTTATTGGGAGATACAGCATTAAGAGAATTTCTTTTGCATTACATATGCAAAAAACCCAAACCCACTGGCAAGGACAACCACAACCATGCAGGAATGTTAATATGTTTTAGAGTGCTGATGAATTACACAGGATTAATGAGCTATTGCTAAGCTGTTGAAGTAAGTCCAATATACCCTACATTATGGAACATAGGGAAAAAAATTTTTAAACTCCATCTATACCCACATATCTGTCCAGGGTCATGGGAGGACTTGTGCCTATCTTCAGCAGTTGTTGGCCAGTAGGTTGGGTACACCCTGGACAGATCACCAGTCTATCATAATGCAACAGAGTGACACCTAGAACAAACTACCATGCACAAACACTTATACCTAACACAATTTAGAGTAACCAACTAACCTGACAGTCATGTTTCTCGTCTGAGTAGCTAGCTGTCATGATCCCTTCTTTTGGGATATTTGCTTCTGTCATTTCTTTGTATTTATTTCTTATTTTCCCTCTGTTAGTTCAGTTATTTTGTTATTTGAATGGTTCTTTACATTTAGTATTTATTTTCATTCCCCCATTCTAATTTATTTCTTCTGATTAGTCCAGTTGTTTGTTAGATATAGTGTTTTGTTGTTTGATTTGGTTTAATCTCTTTTATCTTTTCAGTAAGTTTTACCATTTACTCAGCCATGTTCTGTTCAGTTTACTCTTAGTTATTTTTAGATTATGCTTAATGGTTGTTATCCTGTGTTCCTTAGTTTCTTATTTTGATTAGATCAGCCTTGTTTCTGTTTTATTTTAGTTCAGGCTTTTCTTAGCTATTCTCGTTTGTTTATTTATTCCTTGTCTCTAGTTATCTTCTGTTAGATTCATTTTCCTAACTCACCTGTTTACTCTCCTTTGCCTCCTGCTGCCATTCTCTTTCTCTCTCCTCAGTCTCCCATCAGTTCTCTTTCCTCATACCTGCAAACTGTTAGCCAATCAGCCCCAGTCCATTATTTCAGCATTCACACTCATGAAGTTAACATGTTAACTTAGGTTCAGGAGCAGGACCACGCCTCTACCACTCCTCTAATCATTCAGTGTGTATATAAACTTGATTCACGTGCCGTTTCTCATCATTATGCGTCATGCTGGTCATGACTGTCACGCTGTATCGACATGTTCAACTTTCTACCCTCACATGTATCCACCACTTGGCTTGTTTCGGCTTACCATGGATGTTTTTGCCCTGTGCGTTGATCCCTTTGACTTGGACGACATGCTTCCCAGCGATCCGCTCGCTGGGGAGGTGTCTCCATCTCCTATAGTTCGGCAGGTTCCTTGGTGCGTCCGTGTTCATCCGACCTCCGGGGATCTTTTTTTCCCCCTCGCTGGCTCTGGCTTCGGCGCCTCCCTCTCCTCCTCGGTCCGCGTTCCGTAGCCACCGACCTTGCCGCTGCTCAGGCCGGTCCGTTCCTCCCGCTTCCCCCGATCCTTCAGCCCGTCCTTCACCGTCTCGCCTTTTCTGGCCGCTTTCTTCGTCCTCATCACAGCGGCTCGCTGCGTCTTCACTGTCTATCCTTCCTGGGATCCCAGCTTCCTTGTCCCAGCCGGCTTCCTCCCAGGTTCATTGCGGTGATGTCATGGCTCAGGTTCCGGTCGTGCCCAAGCCTACGCGGACAGCTCCCCTTGGTGGGAGCCAGGTCATATTTCCCCCCATGCCTGCATTCTTTGTGTCTGACCCTTTTCATTTTATGTCGGTTCCTTCATCCCTGTCTGCGCAGGCTTCACAGACTTCACAGTCTTCCCTTCATCCTTCTGTTCCTTCCTCTATCTTTCCTCCCTCTTTTCAACCTGGTTCGGCTCCTGTTTCCATTTTCTCCTGTGAGTCAATCCAAGCCTCTCAGCTGCGTCATTCATTGTCTTTCTTGCCTTCCACCGTGATGTCTCATCCAGGTGCCCCAGGGCTCCCCCTTCACCTCCTGCCACTCTGTCCTTTTCCTCATCCCACCCTTGCTCCTTTCCCACCCCCTGATCCCTCAAGTTCTGTCTGAGTGTCCTAACCTATACTCTTTGTCCATAGCAGTCCTGTCCTGTCCGGCCTTCCTCATCCATCTACCACCCTTCTCCGCATTTCTCCCGCTTTGCCCCAACAGATTTTGAATGGTAATTATGTTGATTTGGCCCAGCTCCTTCAGCCCTCGCTCGGTCTCTATGGCCAGCCCAGAGAACTGCTGGCCAGCCTAAGGTTGATGCAGCTGGGTAATCCACTCGGTTCCCATTCCAAGGACCTTACTCCAGTGGAGTTCGCCTTTTTCTTTCTCCCTTTTCACCATCTGCTCCATGTTCCCTGACCGCCGATCTGAGCTGGATGACTACCTTTCCATTGTGCTTGACATGGCACTTTGTTTCGAGTGTACTGGGTTTTTACCAGTATCATGTCCTCTTCACTACCCAGTCATTTGGGCCAGTTCAACCAGGGGATGTTTTGGGGCACTCTGGACTTGGAGCTTTACTGCCATATTTTCACTGCTCGTGCTTCCCTATCGTGCAGTCTTTGCGGCGCTCCCTCTCACTCCACCACTGCTTGCACTTCTGTCATCCCTCTCCATTCTTGGTCCTCCTCCATTTGTGGCACTTCTGTTTTTGATTGTCTGTTTCCTGCTGCCCCCCCTCCTGCCCTCGTCCCTTAGCCCCTCCCCACCCAGCTCAGCTCCAATGCCACGCTCCCTGGGCATCGACATATGCGGTCGCCCCATCCTGTACCAGGGTGGCAGGATGGTCTGCAATAATTTTAACGACCTTGGCTACTCTATTTCCAGTTGCAGGTTTTTGCATGCCTACTCCTTCTGTGGCAGCGCCCATGCCAGATCCTCCTGTCCTCATAATCCCACCCGACTGGCATGCTACCTGGCCCGTTAAAGTGAGCACCTTCCTCTCTGGGTTGGAGCACCATCCTGAAAGGGTTTTTGTCGACTCTCTTGCTCGTGGTTTTACCTTTGGGTTTCACCCAGGCATAGGGATCCTTCTTGACTCCACCACTCTCTGTGGTAACCTCCAGTCCGCCCTCTCCGAGCCTGACATGGTTAACGCTCTTCTGGCTAAGGAGGTCCGGGAAGGGTTCATGATCGGTCCTTTCAGCCTGCCTCCAATCACTGTTTTTCGCATCAGCCCCATTGGTGTCACCACCCGGGAATATTCGGGCAAGAAGAGGCTGATTATGGACTTGTCTGCCCCTCATGGGTCTCACGTGCCTCGCATCAACAGCCTCATCCCTTTTTCAGACTTTTCCATGCAGTATGCCACTGTCGACCATGCCATTTGTCTCATTCACCTAGCGTATAGGGGGTCTTGACTCTCTAAGGTGGACATTACCTGTCCATCCACCCAGACTTTTGGTGCTTCTTCAGTGTCTTTTGGAAGGGGGGTTACTACTTCGTGGTTCATCTCAGCTTCGGCTGCAAGAGTTGCCACAAAATCTTCAATTCTCTTTCCGAGGCTCAGTGCTGGATCCTCCTTAGCAACTTCAGGCTCCCTTATGTCTTGCACCTCCTGGATGACTTTCTCGTCATCACCCCTCCATCTTCTTCTCCACGCTCTGGGCTTATTGCCCTCGTTCCTCTGTTGGAGGAGAAAACTATCGGACCTCTGACTTCTTTGGAGTTTTGGGCATCACTCTGAACTCCTCCTCCTTCCAAGCTTCCTTGCATCTGGAGAAGGTGCACCAGATCACCTTGATCCTTTCCAACTTTCTGCTTGAAGTCTCTTGCACCAAGCAACAGCTTCTGGCTTTTCTTGGCCATCTCAACTATGCCATCCGCATCATCCCACAGGGAAAGTCATTCATATCTCATCTCTTGTTCACCGCTCCCAGCATCCCTTCTCTCCATGGTCGATTGACCCTCGATGACTCCTGCAGGAAATGAGGCTCTGGCACCATTTTCTGTCTATACTACAATGACAGGTGGTTTGCCTCGGCTTAGCCCCCGGAGTTTGACTCCTTGCAACCAGGGTCCATTTCTCTTCCCTCGGCTCTTCACGAGCCCTACCCCATCATCATCGCTGTTCTCCTTTGGGGGCATGAATTGTCAAAACACTCTATCCTAATCCATTCAGATAACACAGCGGTGGTCGAAATTGTTAATAAAGGTCGGTCTCGCTCCCCCGCCACAATGCAATTCATCCACAGACTCACTCTGATTTCAGCCCAACATCAGTTCCTGCTTCATGCAACTTCGTGCTGCTTTGTTCCACAATACCAGAACTGTATTGATGACGCTTTTTCTCGGTTCTCTTTTCAGAGATTCAGATCATTGGCATCAGCTGCAGATTCAATCCCAACACCAGTCCCTCCGTTTTCCGCCACCACCTTCAACTAACCCCACAGCTCGATGACCACTCCCTCACCTCTCAAGAAGCCATCCTCAACAGCCTTGCTCCCCGCACCCTTTCCGCATATTTATCCAGTTGGAACAGCTTCAAATCATTCCACTTAATGTACAATCTAACCTTTCCTTCCCTCAACACACTCTCCATCTGACACTTCATTACCTACAGTCATACGATCCTTCGAATCCGCACATTCACCATCCAGACTTACCTTTCGGGTATTAATTTCTTCTTTAAGATGTCAACAGGTGCCTCCTGTCCAGCTCTCAGCCACAGCCACATAACCATGCTAATCAAGGGGTTAAAAAAGCTAGAACCCCCTTCCGTTCAGCATAGTCTTCCGCTCACTTCAGAACTCTTCTCTCGCTTCATTTTTACTCTGCGCTCCGGATACTCCTCTCCGTCCATTGACCTCACTTTAGAATCCATGTTCCTACTAGCTTTCTTTGGTTTCCTTCATTATTCTGAATTCGCCCCATCTACATCCAAACATGACCCTTCCTCTCACCTGTGTCTTTCAGATATCTCTTCTTTTCCCATTCACATCTTCCGCCTCAGCTCCCCCTCAGCCCTTATAAGCCTCTCTCTAATTATATTCGATCCTGACTAGCTGCTAATGCCTCACCTCTCGACCCTCTCTTTGTTACAGAGTCTGGTGGCCCGGCCACTAGGTTCTGGTTCATAATTAACTTCCGCCAAGTCCTGCTTAGATCAGGCATTACTCCGGACCATTATTGTGTCCATTCCTTCCACATATGCGCAGCTTCATCAGCTTCCCGTCAGGGAACCTCAGACCACCCCATCAAAATTCTTGGCTGATGGTCATCCTAAGCATACCATTTTTACATCCATAGCAATCTCCTCAATCCCCGTCAAGCCCATTCTCTTCTCAGTTCCCTCCATCCTTGAAATCTTTGGGGGTCCTAAGCAGGCTTGGGAAAGGACATTTCCTGATGACTGTGCCCTACTCTGAGTCTTCACCCAAGTCTCCATCCACATATCTCCCCAAATGACTCATCTCTCATCCTATCGGTCATCCCTTTGACCCCTTCCTTCAATAAAATCCTTAAATTTGTATGTTTGGTGTGGTCCTTGCTAGTGAACCTTAGTTAATATGTTAACTAAGGTTTGGGAGCAGGACCACGCCTCTACCACTCCTCTAATCATTCAGCATCTGTATAAACTTGATTCACCTGCCGTTTCTCCTCCATCACACTCTTTATGACTCCTGCCCCCCCTCGCCCTCTGGAGGTTCTCCACATGCCTTCACGTCCCCTCTCATCCTATCATTCCTCTATTTTACCCTCATTTTTCCTCCCCCTCCTCCCTCCATCCCTTCCTCCCTCCCCCATCCCTTCCTTCATCCCTCCCTCATCCCTTTATCCCTCCCTCATCCCTTCTTCCCTTCCTCAACCCTTCATCCCTACCTCGAGTTTGCCTTCTAACTCCTCTTTGTTTTCAGGTTCCATCTGGAGGGGTCCTAAGCAGGATCAGGAAAGGACATTTCCTGAAGACTGTGCCCCACTCTGAGTCTTCACCCCAGCCTCCATCCACATATCTCCCCAGATGACTCATTCCTCCTCCTATCGGTCATCCCTTTGACCCCTTCCTTCAATAAAATCCTTAAATTTGTATGTATGGTGTGGTCCTTGCTAGTGAACAGGTATTTAGGCTCTTTTCTTGGTCTCAGTCCTTGCTGGATCCTCCTGTTACCTACCTGATTCTTCCTAATCTCACCCTGCAGTTTAACTCTTTGATTCCTCTTTTTGTTCTACTCTGGCTCCCTGCATTCTCTGTGTTTTTGATAAGTTTTTGTTCATCAGTTTAATTAAATCTTCATATCTACTCGCAGTTTCTGCCGTCACTGCATTTGGGTCCTTCTACACATCTACCATAGACTATGACACTAGTAGGTCATTATAAAAATTAATAAAATAGCACCACTTAAGATACTTTTGTTGTTTGTTTTTTTGTTGTTGTTGTTTTGTTTTGTTTTGTTTTTTTGCTTTTTATACCACTTTCCTATTAGGCCCAAGCTACAGTACTTTTGATTTTAGTTTAAACTCCTTTTTTGTTTAAATAAATCTGTGTTTGCAAAGTTTTTGGCTTTCAAATCAAAAACAAAGTAATATCTATTCTGTGCCAGCAGGGGCTGATAATGTCAGCATTATCTAGATCCGAATTCAAAAAAGCTATAGCTTGGCAGGAGATTCTCAAAAAAAAGTAGCTTTTGTTCTTTGACACTATTTAGTATTTTCTCCTAGGTGTTCAGTCTCTGAATATCTAGTCTACTCGTATATGCCACAAACAATGTTTTTAAAATCCCTGCCAGAAAACATTTTTAAAAACCTGATTTTTTTTCTTATGAAAAGAAGCTCTTTGTATGTAGACGGAAAGTAAAAACAAAGCAGAAAATCTCTGTTTTGCTAATTATCCAGATTAATTATATCAGACAGTTCCTCTGTCTATTAAGTCTTTATATGTTCTGTTCTTAGTATGTGTTTTACACACGATGATTGATGGTGGTACTATCTCCAATTTTTATTTCCTATGTAAATAATCATCACCTTCTGTGTAAATAACTACCTAATGGAAACGTGACATTACCTTAAAGGTTCATAAAAACTGCATTAATCTCAGAAATCAGGGTTTTTCAGATTGGGGCTATTTCAAGACAAAAGTTTACTATGGCTTTGGTCCCTCTCTGACTAGCTGTTAGCTTTAGTGTCCAACTATGTTTGATTTATACTTAATGAAGACAGCAGAACTACCGCAGATGAAATTTTAATTTCTTCTAACCTTTTAACTGAAACTTACTTAAAAACTATTAAACTTTTCTTTAAGATGCCAGAGGGCAAGTGTACATAGTTAATAGCTAACAACAGCCTATATTATAAACATTAAGTTACACACAACAGTCACTAAGGTAAACATGCTAAATTAGGTTTTAAACTATTTAATGAATCCGCCACCCTGAAAACCCCAGAGCTCTTTTACTGTGAGTAGGAGGCGGCATCAACTGAGCCTGGGTGTGTGTGTGTGTGTGTGTGTGTGTGTGTGTTTGTGTGTGTGTGTGTACTCACCCTGTGGCATTCTTTTAACCTCTGTGGAAACTCACTAAAATAAATCCATTTCGTACGTCAGAGAGGCCCCTGTACACTCTGTAATTACAGAGGAGAGGGTGGGATCTATAGTAGAGCATCAGGACGGGGCGGCTTTAGGCTTCTGAAAAGCCATCCAAATGCTTACTCAGTGGCCTATACCAGGTTAAAGCCCTGCAGCAAAGTGGCAGAATTCAGTGTTTTGTTTTTTTTTTCATTCAGCAGGCACAGACAAAATACAACTCTGGCAGCCAGACTCTGCATAAGATTAGGAACAATGTACCAAAAATGACGTTTGATGGCTGGCAAAAAGACAACACACACCTGGCAGCATGTTCGACACCAAAGCACTGACTCACCAATCACACCAGGTATCATCCGCTGGCTTAAATTCAGCACATCAGAAGTGGAAAAGTTCCTAAAAGAATAAGCCTCTGTATCCCCAACTTGCACTCCACATTAGCCCATAATCCCCCTCTGAGAGCGTGGATCCCCTCCATGCTTGCATGTGCTAGCATGCCCAGTAAGCAGTGAGCGTGGCAGCTGCAAGGAGCCATAATTAACACCCTGAGCTGAGGTGAGAGGACTTCCGCGGGCCGCCATCATTCATAAGAGACAGAGGAGCAGGAAGCGTTCTGAGCATCTCTGTGTAATCTCTCTTTTGTTTCACAATTGCTATTACCTCACAGTGCTTTTACAGTGGGCCAGATGTCCAGATCTTTCTGGCTAAGTGGATTTACTAATCCTATTTAGGTCTGTTTTTGCAAATAAGTTCATTGATTTGACTGCAATGTCCTTTGCTGCAAATTGTGAACCTGGACATCAAGAGGCTAGAGGAAGCTTACAGACAAGAATCTACAGCCAGAAGAATGTGCTGAGGCTTTGGCAGTAGAGTTAGCCATAATAACAGGGTTTCAAAATTTTGTGCCTTAAAAACAGTTGGCCGTTCAAGTGTAAGTGGCTACAACTTAGCTCTCTCTGTGTCATTGCTTTATAGTCACTGACACAGCTGGACCATCTAAAGGTGTGTTTCCAGGAACCAGGGTAGTTTTCTGGTGTAGCTTTTCTCCCACCTGCAATTTGACTATAGCAACTATGGCCAAATCAGACTGTCAGGTAGAAATCCGTCCTATACACCAGGCCTGGTTTAGAGGTCGTATGTTGCATCTCCAGAGGAGGAGCTTGTGATGCAAAACAACTCTGATTGGCCTCTTACTTACTGAACTTTATTTCAGAGCAGTATTTTAAAATCATCACAACAATTAAAATGAGTCATCTAGCTTTTAGTCTTTGCTCATGAGTGTTTCCAACCAACTAATCATTGTCTCTTGTCTTATCTGAGATCAGGTCTCAGGGATAAAAAGTCCAGGAAGGAAACCCAGACATCACTGTCCCCAGCACTCTTCTTTTTGAAGAATCCCAGGGATTCCCTAGTTAGAGAGGAAATGTAGTTCTTCAGTATGTTCTGGAATCTTTGTAGAATATGCACAGAAAACCTCCAAAGAGAGAGGGCGGTGTCTTGATCAGATGCCTGAACCACCTTAGCTGACTACAGTTGAAGCAGAGGAGCAGTGGCTCTACTCCAAGCTACCCATGGATGAAGGAGCACCTTGCCTTGTCTCTAAGGCTGGTTCTGACAACTTTATTGAGGAAAATTATTTCAGTTACCTATACCTTTTCTATCATTCTTTAAGTCACAATCTATATTTCATGACAGGAGCCTCTTTCACATAACAGTGTTGTCATCAGCCTTCAAAGATGAGCTCCTCTTTGAGCTACCTCTGACTGGTCATAAATCACAAATCAAACTGACATCTCACATATGTGAGGTTTCAAAAACCAAACCAGCATCCTGGAACCAAAAGAGGCATGGAATGGAAACCAGTGGTTGATATAGAGCGTTACACAAAATTTGTGTGTTGGACATCTCTGCTGTAGGAGTTGGATTTTTGATTTTGTTCTATTCTCAGGCATCACCACTCGTAAAGGAAATGCTCTTTACTGATGTCCAGGGATCTGTTCTGTTTGTTTGACCAATCTAGTGTATGTTAATGGAAATAAATGACATCAAACATGCATTGCAAAGAGGTGGTCTCTGTGCCTTTATGTAAGGAGCTGGCTGCAAAATACATTCACCCTTGCACAAGTCAGCTAATGTGAGGCTTTGACTACCATGCTTGGCAAGAGTGGGGTGATACAGTAAAAGGTTGACCTTCCTACCTAGGTCCTTACACAATTCACCTATTGCACCTAAATCACACAGATATGGTGAAAAAGCGTTTTAGTCCCCCTTTGAAATGGGTGAAAGGGAGTGTTTAATTGAGACTTTTCATGTTCTTTTTGGCTCATCCCTTTCTTCATCTCATTAGACTGGAATACCAGCACACAAGGCTTTGATCTGTCTATAAATTGTCCACTCTATCGTAAGATGTACTCATGAACAAGGCATCACAATACTTCAGCTACAGTGCTTCCTGATGCCAACAGAACCACATCATCTGCAAAAAGAAAAAGCTCGACACCCTTTGGCTAGGATCTACTTTCCTGTGCTGCCAGAAACACTCCATTTGCAAAGTAAAAAAAAGTTAAATCCACAGCAGCACAATCTGCCTCCTCATTTGAATTTGTTGTTATGTGTCAGTAGGGGATGCAGAGTCTTGCTTTTGGGGCGCCTATGTTACCATGCTGTCAGCTTCCAAAGTACTGCCACCTACTGGAGCAGGGATCTGACTGAGCAGTCTACAAAAAATTTTGCACACATGACAGGATGTTTTTTTTACTACCGAAGTAACTACCTGGGTTGTTAATAAAGTTGCTGGAAGTTAAGTTCCAGACACAAAATGGTATGGAAACAATGGTCAAAAAGAATCTGTGTATTTTATGAACACTGAAATGAAATGACACCTTGTTTTCTAAAGGGGCTTCAGAGAACCTCATTATTTTCCAGAAAACAGTAATCAATACCATTCCTGAGCTCATGAAGTGCACAGAGTTGCTTACATGGCTTTTCCCTTTCTCTCCATTTTGCCCAGAGTTACAGTCTTCCAGCGACTACTATTTCAGCAGAGGAGGCGCCTTACAAGAGATGCAGCAAGGCTGGAAGTTGTGTTGTCAATTGCCCTCTCCCCAGCCTTGACTAATTGGACCACCTCTTATGGTGGCTTGTGAGATCGGCTCACTGTGTCTGAACTCCTTGCCACCTAGGATAATGGTGTGTCAGTTCCTCTCCAGCAGTGATGTGGGCCCTTTTTCCCATAAGGGAGACACAAAGGAGCAGGATAATGGCCCCTGGTTGTAAGGAAGAGAGTGTAGGCAGAGACAGAGGCAGAGTGGAGCCACTCCTTTCTGCTGTTTGAACTCTTCATAGTCCTGGCTCCAGACAGGCAGCAGGCCCAAAGGAGCCTGTTGAAGCCTTTATGGAGGAGGCGCAGGACAGAGACATGCACTGAGCTGCAATCAAAATCAAAGACAACTGTTTTCAACAAAAAGTTTGACAAACTGTCATATAAAAGAGACTCTGTTCTAAAGAAACTTCAAAAATATTCCTCTATCTATGAAAACATGCACACACATAGATCCATATGCACTCTTGCAACTGCCTTTCATTAGAATCCGAGTGTCACTGAATGCCTCTATTGCTGAATGCTGGCAGAGAGCTCTACACCCCTCCTCTCATCACCATCACCGCCAACCTGACAACCCAACACCAGCAATTATGAAGGAAGTCAGCTAAACCACATCCAGTTTGGCTCTGGTTTTTAAGATTCCAGCAGGCTTGTAAAACTTCCTGGTTTCTCTGCAGACATTCCAGTATTGCTGTGATGGTTTGAGGGGTGCCATATCCCTTTCTAGGTTAGGACAAGGTCCACTGTGAGAAATCACTGATCAGCAAAGAGATGCTGAAGAATTAGGAGAACCTTTCGGAAGTATGGCCTAACTACTGAGACTCAGTCATTCCATTATTTCCTCCAACACAGTCCTCAAATACTCCGGCTCTTCACAGTTGTCATTACTCGGGTTCCTTGGGACCTCAAGGACATCTGGATCAGTGGAGCTAGATCATCCTTAAAGTGTAATTATAAACTTCATGCTGTATATGTAACCGAAACGGAGATGTCATCATCCGACGCGTCCATTCATTAACTCTTCGATGGCTGCAACAAACAAAAACATCACACAGCTCTTCACAGTGGCAAATTCCTGTCTGCTTGAACAAGATGGAAAGTTCTACATGACTATTGATGTCCTTACTCATTTGATGTTGAGGCAAACTTCACAGTTACATACCATCTAAAGTGTCTGGATGGTATCAGAACCTTATTTGTGGGAACTCCTATAACAACACGTCAGGAAACAATAACATTTTAGAGAAGAGCAAAGCTACACTTTTTAAATAGCTTGGGAATAATTTTGTGATTAACTGGATAAATCATTAATGAAAGACTAAAGCAGCTGTAAGAAACTTTTCAAATAATGGCAGTAAACTGTAAAGGACAAAACAACAAGAATGCAGGGAATGATGCCACATTAAAATATGACTACCCTTACTTAACTGATAAAACTAACAATGTAATTAATTAAGCTTTATAAACCATTATAAGACAGCTATAAGAAACATTTCAACCATTGATTACAATGACTATACAGATGAGAATACCTCTTTAAACAGGACTACCATCAATAAGGGCTTATAAACAATTAATACATGTTATTAAACTCAGGGGATTAATTAAGCTGTTAACACTTTATAAACCATTAATAAGAGTTATAAAGCAGATGTGAAAGACCTTTCAAACAGTAATAGACATTCACTATTTGGGAAGTCACTATAAAACATGAGCTAATGAAAATATAAAGAAGGGTGCTACTTAAAATGAGACTTCACTTTTAAAGGGCTTATAAATAATTATTAATGCTGTTAATTATTAATTAATGTAACAGTGGAATTAATTATTAATTAATAATTAAGCTTTTAACACTTTCTAAAACATTAATAAGCAGTTAAAATTCAGCAATAAGACACTTCAAACACTGAGGAAGGATCACTATTTAGCAAGACAACAGTCCTATTCAGCTACTTTCTCATGCTTTAAAAATTGCACTATTACTCTCAATGAATAGCTACTAAAGAGTTTGCAGCTTCATTAAAAGCTGGTTATTAACTGTTTATGAGTGATTTATAATGTATATAAGCCTACTGTAAAGTGGTACATTGAGAAGAAGTGAATGTGATGCAACAAGCTAATAATGCAGACCAAACAGAATCAATATGCGAATACTTTATTATCAATGTGTGAATGGTGTTAGCTTTTTGTCTGGATATTAATAGTATATGAAAACTATACACCAAATCCAGGCTCATCCTAATTTTGCTGTATAAATTCTCAAGTTGATATATATATATATATATATATATATATATATATATATATATATATATATATATATATATATATATATATATACTTGCCAAAGTGCATTTTCTGTTTTTCCTCTTGTCCATATACACATTGCACCATACATAAATAATGACATTGTAAAAATGACTTTGTATTTACATGTATAATATATATTTCATATAATATATAAAACTTTATATTAAATCTAGGTAGATGATATTTGGGACAGTTTGTAGGGTCCGTTTGTGTTATCTATGGTTGTTGAGAAGAATCTCCAGCCAACATGGGCAGGAAGTGATGAACTGTCTTGAGTAACAGGGGCCCCAGCCCTTAGCAAAGCTGATGCGCACACTGTTGGGGTCATAGGGTCCATCCAGGAAGTCAGAGTCTTGGGAGTGCCTCAGGAGGCACGAGCGCTCATAGTCAAACACCTTGATGGAGTATCCTGGCATTACTTTTCGCACAACCAGAGTTCTGCTGTTGGGCATGTCTAGCGTAGGTGAGTTGACAAATATGGGATGCTCGCTTCGATTGTATGCCCAAATGCCATCGGGCTCTTTGCTGAGGAGGATACCATAGCCGATTTTGCCCCGCGTGCGTAAAACGGTGCTGCTGCGGTGCTCCAGGTTGAGCTGGCCCAGGCAAAAGCCTGTTCCCTGAGGTAGGTCATAGAAGATACTGACGGAGTGCTCGTACACCGTGTAGAGGCGGCCCACGCGTGTGCGGTGCTCCCAGTATGCCACGTTACACCAGTGGCTCTGCTTTGGGGCATCTGGTGACATGCTGGCATCTGGAAGCGACAGACAAACAGTCATTAAACAGAACATAAACAAAAGTAAACAGAACTATTAAAAAGGAATGATTAAGTTTGAAGGGATTAACCACCTCCTTTTATTGTTCACAGCAGATGGACATACTATTAAAACGACTGAAGGAAGCACTCTATTGAAACATAATCCTTGCATAAATATCATATCACACTCACACACAGAACTATACATACCCTAAGGGTGTAGTGAGGTCAGTCCAGTCCAGCTAAGAATCTGTACTTCCTCACTCTGTCTCAAGAGGGCACTGTAATAATTAACCACTGACCACCCAGCAGAGCTGCCCAATGCTCTTTGCTCATGCAATTTTAAAGCAGATCACGTTGACAAGAATGAAACGGGGTTTTAGCACTCATATAGTCTAACATACAAGCTACATTAAAACTTTTTGAAAAGTTTATTTAAAGGCAACATTTACTTCATAATGTGTTTCATTGTTCCAGTGGAACAAAGCTGGCATCTTGCTCCTAAACATCTCAGCCCAGTAAATCAGCTTCTTAATTCAGTTTCATGGCTGCAGTCAGTGAATTCTTTTCAGTGACAGCCCTCAGCACTCCACAGTGAGTTACTGCTCCCAAGGTAGACTTCGATCTTTACCATAGACACACACACACGCTGATGACTGCTCCCAGAGACCGTTTCAGTCCACTCTGCTCTTTGCTGTTCTACATTTATATAGCTCATAAAATCTGTGGTATGAGCAGAGGAGAGAGGCCAATGGACAAGGAAGAAATAGGAATGAAACTCAGAGAGAATTCCATGATCTCACATCCGTTGCTTCTCCCTCCTCTACTAAAAACTAAAGGAACCCCCTTTCTCCTCTTCACTCGTCTTCCTCACATTCCAGAGGAGTGTGTGTGTGTGAGTGGGGGGTGGGGGTGGGGGTGGGTGATGGGTGTAGGCCAGGCAGGGGGTCTCCCTCCCCCTCCACCCAGCTCTTCCCCCTACTGTGGGCCCAGGGACGGCATTCAGCTCCCTGACAACTTAGCACAAGCCTATGACCCACTGACCCCCCAGCCTTCATGCTATCAGCTCCCATTAACTCACACACAGAGTGATGCCATTATTTTGCTTCAGAGAGTCTATTGGCAGAGAGGATTTAAAGCCTGGGCCTGTGGCCCCATTCCTTTCAGCCCCTCTGCTCTCAGGGCTTAATGACCGCCCACCCCATTAACAAACGCCTTTAAGGTGTAGCATTGTGGAGCCACACAGCACCAGAATGCCTCGCTCACCTCCTACCCTGCTAAAGCTTTCTGCTGAGTGACCCACACTAGTAAAGTTTATTCAAAGATTAGCAAAAACGTTGACCAGACTTGCACAGACAAAAACGCCTGCTGGTTCGAGGCGCTCTATTACGGAGGATGGGGTGGGGGGGTGACAGAGTGAGCGTGGACGTGCAGCGGGTGGAGTGGGGTGGTAGGGGGAAGCTGTAGACAGGCTCTCTGTGTGTTTGCGCACACACTGATGGCTGAAATGACCCCCCTCTCTTCAGGGGCCCCAACATGCATGTGCCATTAGTGAATTCCACACTCCAGCTCCACCACTCTTGAGCTCAGCTTTAACTGCAGCTCGGCCCGGCCACACAAAGAACTCAGCCCCAACTCGTTTATGGCCCTCTATTGTCTCAAATCAAACAGAGCCCACACATCAAGGTAGCATAGAAAAAAAGAAAGCACTAAATGGCTAATGTCTAAGAGAGTTTTGACAATTGTATCTAGTTTTCACACTTAGCCTGGAACATGCAGCCAGAAAGCAGGAGAGGAGCAGGAAGAGCAATGAGCAGGGCAAAGTTAAAAATGTATTTTATGTTAGCACTCCATCAGCCAAAGTTTTCTTCTTTAAAATAGTTTTAATCAATTATGCACTTATTTATCCTTTATGTATGTTAGTTTTCTCTAAATTTTGTGGATCTTACAATATATTTACATTTAATAACCAAAATTTAACAATGTATTCATTCACTCCCCACTACAAAGAATTGTTTTTTTTTTTTTAAATCTTACTGAATTCAGCATATCACTTTTACAAGCAGGCTTCTTCTCCAACACACAGACTGGGTTTTTAAGTTTAAATACTTCAGAACTGTGTTTGGATACTCCATAGATCTTCAACTATATTTCACAAACTAATTTTAGTGGGTACGAAGTCTTGATTAGTAGCGTTGGACCATAAAGTGACTCAGATACAGATCCAAGCGAAGCTGAGAGCAAAACTCAAAGTTCAGACACGAGGCGGCGAAGTCAGGGCGTGTCCTCCTCCCCCTCCCTGACCACAACATGGACACCCAACTCTCTCAGACTCCGCGTCTTGCTTTTTAAGAGGGTCTGCTCTGGGCGGAGCGATGACGGCTGGGAGCAATTACTGGCGCTCTGCATCCATTTAACCCTGCCACCTTTTAACAGCTCAGTTTACCCATTAGAATTGTAGCGCATGTTATTATTGTTATTTTATTCTCAAAAGCCTCTCCTCTTAGTGTCAGTCTCAGGGTTGTTGGGCTCCACTCCACTGGATGCTGCATTTCCTACTTTGTGAGGTCCTACATTTCCTACATTGTATGAGGTCAATGAATAATACGTGTTTGTGTTTCCTTCATCTTAGATTAGACAAATTAGGAATGTTAAAAGGAGGACATCTGATATCTACACAAACACGTTCTTGAATCAGTTTGATTTAATAATAAAAATGTATAAAATTGATTGTCACAGGTTAAAAAGTAAAGATGCATCGATAAGGCTTTTTCAGGTCATTACTGACTTCTGTTTTTTTTTTTTTTTTTTTTTTTTTTTTTTTTTTTTTTTTTTTTTTTTTGTGGGGGGCAGTTTGACAGGCAGATTCTAATTATTTTAAGGACTATAACACAAAATAATTTAAAAAAATGTGTTGCTGGTTATTTTTTACAGATAACAGTTTGAAACCAAAGAAAAATTATGGAGTCACAAGACTATACCCATTTATGCATCAGAAAATGTGTCTGTATTTGATTCTTATTAAACGGCAAAAAAGACATCAAAGACAATGCAGTCTTAGATGCAATTACAGGCAGAATATTGTGGGAGTTCTTAGTTTTAATGGATTTAATGAATAAGAGCAAAATAATAACATTTTTCAATGTTTGACCTATTGATTCCTGATCGGAGCCAACTGGGGAAAGATTGGTTCAATTCCATCAACGCTTGAATAATTAGCAAATCTTTTGTAAAATGGAAGAAATAGAAGAAGTCGAAATATAACTTATGGATAATTTAAAAGACTAATATTTAAAGATGAGAATGTCAGTTTTCTGAAACCATTCCTGAAATAACACTGATTCACACTCTTTCAGTACACAGACACCACAGTAGTCTAAAACAACTGAGAGATGAGAAAACCTATCACCACTAGATACTCTATAAGTTTTGATACAGCAATAATTTACAAATGATAAGATATAATTTTACCTACAAAAAACCCCAAAACATAATTTTAACAATAAAGACTACTTAAGAAGCTGAACAACATCAGGGAAAACAACTAACAAAATCAGTCTCTGCCCAATAAAATCAAGCAGTGCATATCTGAAAGGCCAATAACCTTTCTCTACCGAAAACAATGTTCTGAACAATTAATCTGATGATCTAAAAAGATAAAGCTCATTATTACATATACAACAAGTAAAAAAAAAAACATATACAAGTTCAAAGACATCAAATCCTCCACAGTGGTCTTCCTCAGTGTTCATCAGGCTTTCTAAAGCTATTTGAAAGTTTTCCTCTTGAGTTTAAATGCTTTTAAACTTATTTTGAGTCTAATATTGGGCTGTTTTAGAGGAAAGGAATGTTTTTTTGTTAATAAACTTTTCCTTCACCTTACAAAACATTTTATCATAAAAAGGAAACTTAGCGACCAATCAATAATTAATTCTTTCGAGACTTCCTTTATTGTGACCTGTAAGAAAGAGATGATTTCTTATGCTAATTCTATAACATAAAAGATATTGGTAAAGATCACATTAAAGGATTACAAGACAGTCTGGCTCCTCTGAAGCAAATTATGAATACATTTTGATGGTTTAACCACCTTTGCAGAGTATGGTATGGGGCTGCATGACATTACAAAGTCATGTGATGACGATATTACTGGTAAATATTGTGATGATATCAGTTTTTTTGTTGCTGTGTTCTCATGTCTGCTTCCACTACTCTATGTGACCTCTCACAGTGAGAAACCGTCCAACAGGCTAAATATCCAATTAGCCTTCAAAATGTGTGTTCATGGCACTTGAAATATATTAGCCCACAATTATATCAAACAACCTTTTTTGTTATTATTACTTCATAGACTGATATTGCGATTAACATATATTGGTTATATATTGTGCAGACCAGATATTGTATATTGGTAAAATTAGGTAATCATGTACACAGCCCACTTATGTCAAATGCAAATAACTGGAGCTTCTTCGAAGGTTAACAAGAAGTAAAAAACACACAAAAAATCCTGGCTGGCTTGCTGTTAGTTTCTAGCACTCAAGGGTGAGTTTGGATAATTACTGTTAAGTACACAAAAATGAGCGCTTGAGAGTTTCAATGGCAATCCTTGATGATCATCCAGTAATGCTTTTAAAGCAAGCATGAAAAGCAAGAGGGGATGGGTGAGTACAGAGGGAGAATCAGTGAAGAGCTGCCCCAGGGTAAACATGGCTCGGCAGCCTTGGAGTGAGATGAATGGGAGGCCGAGTGTCAGGGACAGGCAGACAAACAACAGCTTCCCCTCCGTGCTAACCTCTCTTCATCAGGGTCTGGGGCTAACCCCCCTACCCTCTATTGGATTTCATCTCTGAGTAGCACAAGAGTGGGTATAGGACAAGTACCCATTCCTCAGAAACTTTTAATAGGAGTGAAGAGAGAAAAAAAACAAAACAGAAAATTGCTGCAAGGCTCTTTACATCGAGGGGAGAAGTGCAGCAGCGTCTGATGTGGTGCCAGGTATTAGGTCGTCCTTCAGCTAATAGTCTCTTCCAGCAAACTGATTACAGGCTCAGAGTATGGATAGGGAGCCAGGAAACCAACAACTAGAGAAGCATCAATAAATTGTCTGGTGACTGTAACTGGTTATACTTTAGCCTCACCAACCATCAGCTGGTTGGAAATTGAAGTAATCTGATATTTTTCCAATCAATGAATGGACCATACCTAAGAACTAACAGACTGCCCTACAAACACCACTCTTTACTGTTGTTACAGTTGTTGAGTGACAAAGATTCAAAAGTCTCTTTCATAAAACATTTCCATAATAAACCCGAGAAGAAAAATAGCCACTGAGCTCCCTCTGGCCATTTACAAAAGCAATAATTTAAAAAAACATAACTGGAAGGCATAACGGAGTACAGCGAAGATGCTCTGTTTTATTCTTTTGTTCTCTCAACTTATGTTTTTCATGAAACAAGCTGGATTTGGACATGATGACTGCCTTTTGGAAATTCAGAGACAAGGATATACATTCTCTAAGGAACACATGGGTGTTTTAGAAGAGCGAGCCATGATATCAAAGCTAAACCTAAATAAATGACATTAAAAACCAAGTTTTACTGTGAAGGATTGTAGATTACTGCAGATGGATTACTATGATATATTGATATTGATGGTTGGTTAGAGTAGGGAGGCTATTGTCAATGCCATTTTTTAACCTTATAGTCAGTTTTGAAAGAGCAATGAGAATGGCAGCTCAAAGCTTTACCAAAACTGCAGATCAAAAATCAGCCACAGCATTCAGACCTTTGCATTTTTACCAAAAACATGTATGCATATGTGTAAAAATGATTTTTTTTTTTTTTTTTTTTTTTTTTTTTTCTCAATCCCCAAGCAACACCATGGGGAAAAAGCAAGAGCTCCAAGCCTCTTGCCCCAGTGTATGGCATAGCTTTAACTTAGTGGACAATGCTACTACAGGCTTTACTGCAACCCCTTAGCAGGCCACATTTAGGCTGGCGTCTAGGCTATCACTGTCATCAAAGTCGGCTTTATCAGACAGACATGCTAACTGGAGCTGCTGTTACATGTCTATGGATTTTTCTCCCTGAGGTCTGGTCTTTCTCCACCGAGAGAGAGAGAGAGAGAGAGAGAGAGAGAGAGAGAGAGAGAGAGAGAGAGAGAGAGAGCAAAAGATACAGCAATGGAGATACGTGCCGGGAGAAAACAATGTGGGAGCCCAAGAAACAGAATCCAGTCACCAAACCTTCCTGGTCACAATGGGAATGCTTTACATTGTCATCCACTTCCTCCGTTTCTGTTTTGAGGATGACCCCTTGAGAGAGGAAAAGTGCTGTGCCCCAGATAGCAGATAACTAACAGAATCCATAAATTAAATCAATAAACAACTGAGGGTGTAAAAAGCACAGGAAGCCAAGCAAGGTAATATAGTGGAGTTTCTGGGGTTGAGAGGGAACTCTACTGTATATACAAGAGAAGTTATCCCAGAGAGGCCTAGGAGACATTTCCAGTGCATGTAAAAGTTCTGTGAAAACTGCGGGGGGTTGTTTGTGAATATGTCAAATCTACAGGCAGCCTTACAAGTCAGCGGAGTCTGAGAGAGCATTGAAAGCAAAATAGTCTGGGAACATCCTGCTGGGTGGCTGCGCTCTTTCACCTCCTCATGCAACCCTTCTTTCTGTGTGTGTTTTTGTGTGTAAGTGTGAACGTGTTTGTTTGCTGGTGTGTGAAGGAGGTTTGAGCCAAGTGGGCTGGAGCATTTGCATAGGGGAGACCCAGCACATTCCTGAACCCCTCCCTCACTGCACCTCCTCACTTCCTACTTGGGTTAATGCTTCATGGGCAGCAAGGAAGGCTTTATTTTCTTTCTCATCTTTTACAACCTTTTATCTAGTTTTACATGTGTTAGCCTTGTACTGACTCATATCAACACAGCAACGGCTGGCTTTGAACCTCAAAGACAAAGTATTCTTTTCTTTCTAAAAAGGTCAAAGGTCTAGAACAACTGGTGATGAGCAAATCCCTTTTATTTAATTTGCTCAAAACTTACAAGCAAAAGAAATTACATTTTATGCCGACAGTTGCTAGCTTGTTTTTAACACAAAAGTGTAACAAGCACTCTAACTTTATAGGAAATTTTAACTTGATCAACTTTTCATGCCATAACAAAATAAGTACCTGTCATTACCCAAACAAACAACAAAGATAATTAAACTGAGCTTAAATTGCAACAAGACACTAACAAAACAAATGTGGTGGAAGTTAGGGTGCCTGCCCAGGGTGCCATTTCATCAGGGTGCGGCAGAAGCACTTTAAACAAAAAAGTTATTATTACTTAACAGCGTATTCTTCAATTCAGAATGGACCACCCCTGTGCTGTTACAGTGTAAGCACTCCAGGAACATATGGCCTGATGAAGCCTGATGACAATGGATTTTGTATCTCAGTCACAGACCCTTATTCGGCATTAAATTAAAGGGCTAAATAACTCCAGTTAAAAAAAAAATCTGGACTGGATTTGATCATCTCTAATCCAAAATATAAAATGCACTGGTAACACGTACTGGATTGATCTATATAAAAAAGAGTTTTATGATGTATGACACCTTTATTCTGCTTGTGAATGAACAGAGAGAACATTTTCAACATTTTTTTCACCATTATGACTATCTTAGATTGAGACAAGCATGGATATTGCACTAAACAGAAGCTGGATAGTTATTCCTGAACTAAAGTATTCTACATTTATCACAGACTTTTTAAGAAACAGCCTCGATTTGTGAAACTTTTACTCTATTGCTTAAAAACAATTTAACATACAAACTTAGGGATTTGTATAAGATGACATTTGTGTAACAACTGCCAGTAGTGGCTACAGATAGTCGAAGACATAATATAATATTATAATATTCAGTAACCTACAGTGAAATTGTTACCATTGGTCTTAGGTAAGCTGCCATAGCCATTGAACATATAAAATTGTAACTTTTTCATTTTCAGGATTCAATGTTTTACAAAGTTAGCATATTTCCAAACATAAAATGTATCTAATCACATGGCTAATATAACTTTTTAACATTTCAATTGAAAAATAATACAAATTTATTAAGATTAATTCTGTTCTTTGGTAAGGCTCTTCAAAATCTACCTGCTGGTTTTGTGTTTTTTTTAAATAAAGAACAGAAAGCACACACGTTTCATATAATATATAATATATTAATATATATTAATATAAATAATTTTCAATCCATTTCCTCCTGAAATAAAGTGTCTGCTGTTGGTGCAGGTTAAACCCACACTGTGCAACTTCAGAAAATAAACAATTCACTTTGTAGAAAAATAAAACTCTGTAGATACATACTTAAAATTCTCAATGTATCTCATTTATTACATGATCTGCAGAAGTATAGTGACTGGCTTATAACTAATAACAAACTGGTTCACCAATAATAATGCTCAGAATTATTATTACTTTTTTCTGACTGTGATCAAGGATCTTTGTACAAGGAGATGTTTGCTAAGACTTTGGTTAACGTTAACATACTTCATCCCCGTTTGTATAGGACCTGTTCATGATTTGGGTTCTTAAATTTTTTTCTTTGGGTTCCAGTTAATCATGTGTGGACAAAAACTTTGCTCTGCTACTCCCTAAACTAAGCAATTTGCTTTGAACATTGTTTTTATGAATGAGTGGTTTTTATAGTAGAATGCTGCACTGTTATCAGATCTCTTCCATGCAGCAATGTATAGAGCCTCAACTAAGTGTTCCCTGAAAATGAGGTGTGGACTGGGTTTAGATTGACTTACTGTTTTGTCCGAATCCGAATCAGGACTTTGGTTAATGCTGTTTCAGTGCTGTAATATAGGCTTGAAAGGTTTGGATCCAAAAGCACCACAACATGGAAATATATAATATTAGTTTGACTAATTTAAGGAGAAGGTTAAGTATTTTGTTTCACAGAGCTGGGAGGTGGAGGTGGCTATGATGGACAGAGCTACTGTTCAAACAATGGCTTTCTATTGATTGGCCCAGTGGATCAGAGTCTGTGAGAAGAATGTGTTCTGTCAGGATAATGTGGCACCAGAGTTTCTGTTTCAATCACAACACTTGCTCGACTGAAACCCACACTGCTTCACCGCGGGCATCCAGACACTAGCTCCCCAAACAAAGACAACTGTTTCCCCCAAGTCAGACCACTCACAACAAGAGAGACATTCATTAAAAATGCAGGAGCGAACATTTCCAATTATTCATAAAGTCCTTCCCTGTCAACATCTGCAAAAAAAAAAAAATAAAAAATAAAAAAAAAAAAATAAAAAAATACAGAGCTTACAGGGAATGGCAGGATTTCATTAAGTAAATTATGTGCTGGCAGTCGCAGACAAGAGTGAGGGAAAGCTTTCGCCAGAACTCTAATCTAAGCCGTACCCTGAAATGCGACAGCCAGACTGCACAGACAGTCAGGCCAGCAAGGCTTTAGAAATGTACACAAAAAAAAGATAAGAAAAGCACACATGACAAAAGTAGATATAGTTTTCCCAGAGGAACACAATCATTGCGAGCCGAAGCATATGCATGCTTTCATACTGTAATAACAACCACTTGCAAAAACGTAATTGCAGAACACAGTTTGTTTTGTCATGTTATTTCTAGCAAGGTTTGAAGGGAGCCGTCTTTCAGAATAAGACCAGAGGCTTCAGAATATGTCTTCCATGCTTATCCCGATTTTAGGTTAAGAAACTGGAATGAAGACATAGTTCCTTTTAGGCACAGGCCAGTATCATGGTATTTGTACCAAAAAGAACATTGTAACTTATGTTATTTAGAGCAAAAAAGCAACACTGCTGGTAAAATATTATAAGATTTTGATTATTGAAGTCATAAAACGTTACTGAAAGCATATATATTTCTTGCTATTTCTATTTTAATTTTTTTTGCAGCAGTATTCCATTGTTTATTCCGTATTATATTATATCTATTTCAAACTTAGCTCTTCATGTAATAACACGAGCTGATTTTAAGTTAGTCAGGCAGGCTATCTGCTCAGATATTTAACCTGCAGTTGGCTGTTTAACAAACATGCTGCTCACAGCTTGTCAACTGCAGTTTTAAAACATTCTTGCCTTAATGATATTATCTCTCCTTTAGTTTCTGTACTGTGACTGTGGTTTTTTTTTCAGAAGTGCAAATATTTCTGACAGAAAAATGTCTTTTATGTGAAGGTAAAGTTAAGATCTTTAGTGTCTTTAGCATCTTCAGTGCACAGGAACAAGTAGGTTAGGGGCAGAGCTGCATTACTCTATGCTCTATACCACTAGTTCCAACACTTAGACCCACAAAATAACAGCAGAAGAAACTCATAACCCCAACTAATATAATGCTTTTATCTATTTGTGTTATTTTTTTTATATCTGCTAACATTCATAGCATAAATATGTTTTTATCATAATTTTTATTATTAAGATACATCTCTGGACAGTATCCAAAGAATCTCATTAAAAGGGCTTTTACCATACTGGAGGACATAAAATTGTTCCAGGATATCATGGGGATACAAAACTTATCCAGGCTTTCACACAATGTTGGGTTATTACTGTCAACCTTTATCATTTTCCTCCAGCTGTAAGAAGCTTGTCTAGAGATGTCGAATGACACCGGATTCAACAGTTAATCCACACACAGCATTCAGCAGGCTCCAAGAATGCCCTGGCTATGCTGAGTTTTAAAAATACTGACAGCCATAGGCTTAGGCACAACTGTCAATGCTCCTCTAGGGAGGAAGGGAAAAAAATCTTGAATCTATTTTTGCCTGCAATCAAACCACAGGTCTAAATCATAGCCAGCCAAGGCCAGTGTCTGGATTTATAATTGTGGGTGAAATGGTCAGAAAATAAAAACTGCATCCACTACTGGCACCACCTTCACATGGCAATGCCAGGCGACACAAGGCTAACACATTTACACAGTACAGCTCAAATGGAGTATTGTTCCCTCACTCGCTTTGAGAGGAGGCACACGAAAATGCTAAACTAACAGTTGGACATTCCATACATATTTAATGGCACTGCACGCTCTTTATTTGTTGCTGTAACCCTGTGCCCTAAGCTGAATGAATGGCCCTTTTGGTGGAGGCAGGAGGGTGCTGCTCTGTGGTGTGAGGGGAGTGAAGATGGCAGCAATAGCCCTCCCGGAGCACAAAATTAGCCGACTTTCTTTATTTGCTGTGGCAGAATCACATCTCATGTAATTTCTATCCACACTTTCTTTTTGTGGATTAGGCCCTGAAATCTCTACACATTCCTAACAGAGCACTCAAAATCAAATGGCCAGCACAACAGTATGCAGTCATGTATGATGATTTCTCTATCAGTTAGCCTCTAAGATGTTAGCAAACACACACCAGTGCTGGCAACACACAGGTTCCCCAAGTAGAAACAGATAAATACTAAGCCCAGAAACCTACTTCTGTTGATATGCAAGGGGATGCAAAGCTCTCTCCAAGGACTGCTTTAGATTAGCCTGGCTTTCACTCTGCATGGAGAGGTCATGTTGCCTTACCACATTGAGAACCTGTGTTGGCAGTTCTGACAACAAATCACCTCTCAAAACAAATTAGTGTTCAAAAAATAACACAGTAACAACTAAACTCGTGTTCTCCAGGTATCAGTCAGATAAAGATGATTAAAGTGTTTATTTGAAAGTTACATTTCTACTGCATGACATAGACTGACCAGACATAAAGTAAAAGTACAATAAATAGGTATGAGATTCTCATGGTAAGGGAATTTTGAGCAAAACTGCCATGGTTTCATCAAATTAAGACAAAATCTTAAAACAAAATTGTTTGTATGATCTAACTGGATTTTGTTTAAATCAGTTTGCAAACCAGCTCATTGCTTGCCTATTGCTACTTTAGAACAGTGTTTCTTAAAGAAAGTGACAGGTAGAACTCCTTAAGTTGCCACACCTTTGCTTTACATGATTTCTGCAACTTTTCATAATTCAAGATGTCTGTTTTTCTTGAAACTTTCTTTGCATGGGATGCTGAAAATGCTGCCACTTGAACCTTTTAAAAATGGTGAGAATCTTCAGTGTTATGTAACTGAGTGTTGTCAGCCAGCCCAACGTTCTTGTCTTTTTTTTTTTGTCAACTCAGTTAACACAACATGAAAAATCAATAATGACTTCTTCACTTGCTACAAAAGTCTTATATGCATTTAACAGTGAAATAGCCTTCTCGGTTAGCATTTAGCATCGATAGGAATATGCAAAACAGATGCCAACCTAAGCAGCAGTGGCTAATGGTTAGCCAGCCCAGCAATCTTATGCTAACAAATGGGATATAACCAGGTGTCTTCAGCCAGTTTTACTAGCAGCTGTCTTAGTCATATCTGTCAATATAGAATGCTTCTTGTCTTTCTTCAAAAATGGGAGTTGCAAACAGGGTGTAAAGCTTAAAACTCTCACCATCATATCCAGGACTCATAACAACAGCTTATAATACAGCAACAACATGTTTTTTTTCACAACACAGACTTCATTCTGATGAGAATGTGATACATTTATTTAGAGACACCTTTCTGGGTAAAATATAGCGTGATCTACTACCACAAAATCATGTTACACCCCTTCTACAAACCTATCACTCACTGTAACTTTTATAAATCTGGCCTTTTTTTTAACTTATTGAAGTCTTTCCAACTTAAAATACTGGGTTAAACATATTTTCAAATATTATTCCAATGACCCATGATGAATATACATTGGAAAGATATAAACAATAGTTAAAATAGCATCTATTACTGGAGCAGTGGATCATACCAACTCTATGGAGGATCCTCAATGTTCCAGCACAAGCCAGAAACAAACAGGCCAGATATCTGTCACAATTCTCTTTATCAGTATAACAATGCTGAGAAAGAGAAAATGAAAAATGGCCTTATCACTTTTATCAATGGCTCTTTTTTCTGTGCGTATGCGTTATGTAAGGGGAAACGGAAGCTGGCCTCCCAGGACAGGAACGGATACTTGAGACGAGGACTGTGGGTACAAGCCCTGCACCGCCACAGAGTGAACACAGCTCAAGACCCTTTAGGATGTATAGTTAAGCCCTCCACCCACAGTTTAAAGCAGACGCCGCAAACTGGACATGACAAACGGGCGAGGAGAACCCCTTTATGTCCCCTGAGATACTGGCCTTCTCTTTAACATTCCTCACTCTCCCCCCACTGTCAAAGGGGCAATTCACCGCCTCGCACTGCTACAAAACCCAGGCAGCTTTTTAAAACAGGATGTTTGTCTGAGGCCTCCTTCCCCTCAAATAAACAATCCGCAAAACCTGATTTCGGGAGGCCGAGTGGAAGCACTCGAGTCACATTATTTCCACATCCCGTATCCTGCAGCATTCTGACTCCTGAGGGAGTGTGGGCGGCAGGCGCTGGGAAGGCTCGGGGCTGCGGTAGAAACCTGAGGCCATATGCCAGGTTTGAGGAGGAAGACGAGTCTGTGCTATATCACTCAGAGGTCTGAAGTCCAAGGAAGGGGTTCAGCAAGGAGATTTTTTTAGGCTCATTGTATTATAAATCAACTAACAGACAGATCTAAACAGCTTTCACAGTCAGATTAGCAAGAATGGGCCAAGTCTAATCTGCATTAATCAAGAGAAGAATCACAAGGCTTGACTGGACTGCTTAATTATTCACCATATTTCCTATCATCTCTGACACAGAAAGAGGGAATGGTTTGATGGGCAGTTATAGTCTCTTCCTTACACAGACAGGCAAGTGCGATTAGCATTGATTGCATATCTTAATTTGTTTAGCTCCAGCGTGAAAATGTATGCAGGTGGATTCATATGAAGACACAGAGGAAGATAAATAGGCTGGCAGATTTATAAACAAAAGGATTACAGACGCCTATTCACAGTCTCACTGTGTGATGCATGCTGCAAATTTTCAGTGTAACTTGCTACATAACTCATCTGAGGTCCTTCTGATCTATCCAACAACTGTGTTGTTCTGTATGGAGGAATTAGTCAATACCTGAGTGGACTTGACAGAGGGGCTTTCTGCAGAAAGGATGCTCAGTGTGTCAGTGACACTTGTTCAACTAGACTAAGGATGATATATGATTCCTGTGGTAGATTCTGCTTTACCTGCTTATGCTCTTGCCTCAGGTAATCCTGAGTTTTTTTACCCTCATTAAGAAAATTTAAATCTTTCTGTTTCTCTGCTATAACATCCAGTAGATCAAAGGACAGAGAAGGAAAAAGGTAAATTAGGATGTCAACTTTGTCATGTAAATTCACCAAAAAATTAGGATGTTATTTGGTGCATTTACATGACAAAGTTGATGGAGTAGGCTTAATGAGAACACAGCGCTAACACTTGATCAATGTATACAGTGTTTACAGTACACTGTGCAAAAGTCCAGAGTGATTCTTCATTTTCTCCAAAGAGCTTCCTGAAGGTCTTTTAAGGTTTATATTAAAGTTTGCCTGGTTTTCCATTATTTTCAGTCCAGTCATTTTTAATTCAACACCAAGGTGTTTATGAGGAATGCTGCTATTTCTTAACCCACTTACCTCTGGACTATGACTTATCCAGGCATAAAAAAGCTCCAAAACTCATCATATCTCTAGTAGCCATAACCCCCCGCCATAAAAAAAGAATTTATTCCACTTCTATTAAAAAACACAAGCAGTAACACAATTTCATAGATGTATGATAGGGTTTGAGCTTTAAAAATGGGACTGCTAAAGAGCTGTTAGTTAAAACAAAAAACATGGCATATGTTATTAGATCAACTGAAGAATGATGCACCTCTCAGGTCCTGAGTGTGACCTCCACAGATCTTTTTTTCCCTTTTTCTAAAAAGGTCAAAGTATTGTATACAAAGTATTGACCCCATTTGTAAATACAAATGCACAACACACTTTTCAGATTTATTTAAAAAAAAATTAAAGCTATGTGTCACTTTCCTTTCACTTTACATTTACTTTGTGCTGATGTACTGCATAGAATCCCATTAAAAAATTTAAGTTTGTGCATGTGATGTGATAAAATGCAGAAAAGTTCAAGGTGTATCAACACTTTTTCAAGGGATTGTAGCAGAAACATCGTACCAGGCTTTCTATTTTCACTGAAATAGGTGGTGAGCAGTGGTGGCAAACCTAAAGAGCTCTCGATGTAAGAGACAATGCAACAGCACAAAAAGTCAAAGTGTATAAACCTCCCCTCGGACAGTCATACAGGAAGCAATGAGACGTGCTTCAAAGAGCTTAATTTTGATGCCGGCAAATCGAAGCCCTGGCTTTGTGCAGCCAAACCAGGAGAGCAGCACCAGGAAAACCGCATTCCCTCACACACTGGGGTATATTATAACCAGGGTACAGAGCTGAGAACATGATCCACTAATCAGACAGCCTGATGGTGCTAATATTGTAATACAGACATCTTTGAGAACTGGAAATAGTCAAAATGTCTACAACACCTGAAGGTTGGAATATTGCAAAAATGCAGTAACGTACACTCCTGATCAAAATTTTAAGACCAGTTGAAAAATAGCAGGAATTTACATTTTGCACTAGTGGATCTTATGAAGGTTTTAAGTCGAGCTTTGAAATGCAAAAAGAAGAAATGGGAGCAAGACAACAAAAACAAATCTGAGTAGGCATTTTATTATAAACAACCATCAAACTGAAATAGGCTGTTCATCAGCTGTTTAGAAGTTTAAGACCATACCTCACCCTCCCCCCAACCCGCCCCCCAAAAATCCTTGAATAGAAATAAAAGTTTCAACAAAAGGACTCAGTAATGAGTAGTTGCGCCATTCTTGTTAATCACATGAAAAACTTGTTTTGGCACGCTTGATGCTAATGTTTCCAGGAGACTAGAGGAAATGCTGCTCCAAGTGGTGAAGATGACTTCACGGAGGTCACCCACTGTCTGGAACTGGTGTCCATTTTTGTAAACTTCCCTTGCCATTCAACCCCAAATATTCTCAGTTGGATTTAGATCAGGGGAACATGCAGGATGGTCCAAAGAGTGATGTTATTTCTCTGGAAGAAGTCTTTTGTCAGGGGGGCATTGTGAACTGCAGCATTATCCTGTTGAAAAACCCAGTCATTACCACACAGACAATGGCCTTCAGTCATGAGGGATGCCCCCTGTAACATCTCCGCATAGCCAGCTGCCGTTTGACACCTCTGAACAACCTGAAGCTCCATTGTTGCAATAAAGGAAAAAGCCCCCGAGATCATGATGGCAATCATTCCACTGTGCAATGTAGAAAACATCTCAGGTGGGATTTCCTTGTCATGCCAGTAATGTTGGAAGCCATCAGGACTGTCAAGGTAAACTTTTTTTTCTCATCAGAGAATAAAACTTTCTTCCACCTTTCAATATCCCATGTTTGGTGCTCTCGTCCAAACTTCAAACGGGCAATTTTGTGCCGTTGAAAGAGACGAGGTCTTTGAAGATGTTTTCTTGTTCTTAAAACCCGTCTCTCACAGAGGCCATCTGATGATTATGGGACCGTAGTTGGTTGACGATAAGCTTAATTTAGGCTAAGGATCGTCCCGTGTCTTGTCTTGATGGACAGCCAATTGAATCCTCTGGCTCAGAGCCAATGAATTTTTTTGGGATCTACCACTTGACTATTTTCTTCCATAACCCTCAGGATCTTTTAAGAAGTTTAAAATGACTGTCTTACTGCATCCAACCTCAAAAAGCAAAGCAATGCTTGCTTACTCAGCTCTGCAATCTGACCACGTTCAAAGAGAGAAAGTTTTTTTTTTTTGCCTTTGTGATCAGGAGGTCATAACAGTGTGGATACCTGACAGAAAATGATGCTGAATCCACATTTTTGCAAAGATTTTGGCTTTTAAATGCTGTGGTCTTAAACGTCTGATCATCTGATGAACAGACTGTTTTAGTTGAATGGTTGTTTGGAATAAATTGAATACTCAGGTTTTTTTTGTCTCACTCCCATTTCTTCTTTTTGCATTTCGGAGCTCTACTTAGAACCTTCTTAAGATCCAACAGTGGAAAATGTGAATTCTTGCCATTTTTCAACTGGTCGTAAAATTTGATCAGGAGTGTAGTTATGGTGAACCATGGGATCAATAACTATGGCATTTCACATTTTAACAAGGCAGCCAGTTGAGAGAATTGCTATTCAAATTCCACTGAATATACTCTGAAAAGTGATAGAGCGAGCTTGCTCTATCTATACCACCAACCAGTTCCGATCCATTTTTTTTTTTTTTTGCCTTTGTGTGGTGCAGAAGAATGCTCACTGGGTATTTCTGTAGCCCTGGGTTGCAAACAGAAGCTGATTATCAGATAACACCCCACCTAGCTAATGCCCTCAAGACTTACTTTTTAAGAAGTTTGCTTGTTTCTGCATGACAGGTGGAGTGTGGATCTCAAACAATTTGTTGCACACAGACACATGCTGTTGTTAGCTTTGATGTTCAATACAGAATACTGTAAAAATACAGTGCCTTCACAAAATCATTCATACCATTAAAGATTTTTAACATTACAACCACAGATCAGTCCGTTTTGTTGGGATTTTATATGATAGACCAACACAAAGTAGTGCATAATTATAAAGTAGAAGAAAAAGGATACATTTTTTTTTTTTTTTTTACAAATCAAAATCTAAATACATTTGTATTTAAACCCTCTTGTAAGGTCAAAGATAAAGGTCAGAGATAAAGTTGGGGACAAACATGTCCAAGAAGGTGTCTGGGCTTTTTGGCCTACACAAAAAAACGTAATATACGCTGGAAAACTAATACTGAACATATCCCTGAACATTCCATGCCCACAATGAAACATGGTGGTGGCAGCATCAAGCTGTGTAGGTGCTTTTCCTCAAAAGGGAAAGGTATTGTTCAGTCAAAGCCCAGACCTAAATTCTATTGAGAATCTAAAGGAAAGACTAGAAAATTAATTTTCACAGACACTAGGGTTTAAAGTTGAGTGAACCTGAACTATTTTGTGAGGAACAATGGGCAAACATTTCAGTCTAGAGATATGCAAAGCTGGTTGAGTCGTACCACAAAAGACCTGCTGCTGTGATTGTGGGGAAAGTTGCTTCTACAAAGTATTGTCTTGGAGGGCTGAATACAAATGAACGACACACTCTTAAGGTTTTTATTTGTAAAAAAATGTGAAATCTGTATTTTTTTTCTTCCACTTCCTAATTCTGCTTTACTTTGTGTAGATTTATTATATAAAAATGTAATTCATTAAAGTTTGACAAAATAGAAAAGATTTAAGGATTACTGATATTTTTGCAAGGCATTGTATGCATCAGAGACGGTCTGTGCCTTACATGGACACATTTTGATCCCACTTTTGACTAAAGGCTTTACATTTAGGACAAATCCAAATATTCTAAACAAAAGAACATCATGTGCCACATCAAAGTGGTGATTCACTCTCTCAAGCCCATAGAGCTGAGTGTATCAATGCAGTGTGATCTAAACTGGTTGTGCAAACAGCAATATAGTTGGAAGAAACCAAAGACCTGCATGTCTTGATCCCCCCTCACCAGAACCTCTGAGGAATTGTGGTGCGCGCTCTGACAAGCCCCTCATTTGTTGACTCAGGGAGTGTCGTCGGGCCATGCTGAGGTGGTGACAGCCTGTGCGTGCTGCTGTGGAGGAGGGCGTTTTGCTGACTGAATACATCTCTGCAAGGTAACCATGTCAACGTCTTAGTGTCCAGGCTCCTGAGCTTTTGCAGAGCCTTTAATGGGCAAGACTCGTCCTTGCCGGTCCAAAACCAGGCCTCTTACTGCCTGTTCGTTTGATCCTGTGCATGCTGGATGTGACCCTTTCATGAATGGGTGAATGAAAGGCATGCTTACTGTATACCAGGAGAAGGGAGTGTTTCATTTCAAATCAGGAGGACAGGAGGATTTCCACTCCTCTCTTTTGGTGTGGTCACATTCACAGAGGGAACTCCATTTCTAACCCCCTCCCCATAGCCCACTCTCAGTCAGGTTATACAGAGCTATGCATGGAAGTGAGTCTGCCCACATGCCTAGTAAAAACTATGTGTGTGTCTGCTTGAGAGCAATCTTGGATCTTATTACAGTTTGATCCCACTCAAATATTTCTGTAAGAAAAACAGAAGAAGGAAGGCCAGCACTGAAGCCAGCGCACACACCCATTTGAACCCCTACACAGCTTACAATGAAACCTTTCTCTTTAAAGCTCCAACTATTCTAAATAGTCCTTAATGTGATAAAGTACAACTTAAAAATTAAACTAGTGCAATGCACAAAAAGAAGTGAAATGTGAAATTACACTTAAGGAAACTTGAACTTCAATAATAATCTTTTATTTATCTTTTATTTTAATTCTGTTGCATTTTTGTCAACAATTTCAAAGCAAGAAGGAAGACCAAAACCCAACAATCAACCTCTGTGATCATACTGTTACTCATGCATGCACTCACAACTAAAGCTCTGATTTACAAAGGAATTATGATTTGAACTTGCAATTTAATTGTAGTTTAGGGGGAAAGAACAAAGCATAAGTATCACACCCACACTGATCACCAGCAACACTGCCTGTCCAACTACACAACTGTTAGTGGATACATGATTTTAATAGTCCTTTGCACATGCTTATCCATAGTCAATAAGACACAGATATAACTGAAGCTGAGTACATAATAAAAAAAATAATGGTGAATACCCATATTCACTTTAAGATACTCTGTCTTACCATCAAAGACTGCAGGTAACCATTTAAACCCATACAGTGCATTTAAAGTACACTGTCTTGCAAAGTACTCATTGATTTTTCTTCACTTTTGGCCCTGTTGCAGCCTCAAATTTCAACGTGTCTTACTAGGATTGGGGTGTGATAGACCAATACAAAGTCAAGTATAATTGTGAAGAGGAAGGAGAATGATGTATAAAAAGTGTGGCATGCAACTGTATGCAGTGGCCTTTACTCTGATACCCCTAAATATAATCCAGTGCAACCAACTGCCTTTAGAACTGACCGATTCACCATGTGCAGAGGCTATCGTCCTTGATGCGGTTGTCCTGGGTTCGATTCCTGGTGTCAGGCCATTTGCTGCATGCCTTCCAACCTATTTACTGTTCAATAAAGGCAACTAGCACCAAAAAAATCAATAATTCACAAATTAGGAATTACCTATATTCTCAGTATATAATCTTAGAGGTTTGTTAGAGAACATTAGTGGACAAGCAGCATCAAGGATTACAGCCAACAGGTGAGAAGTAATACTGTGAGTGTTGTTACTTTAAAGCAGAGCTCAGTTTTAAAACAATGTTCCATGCTTTAAACATCTCTTGGAGCAATGTTTTATCAGTAATATAAAAAATAAATAGAGTATGGTACAACTGCAAACTTACAGAGCCATTTCGGTCCCTCTAAATCAGGGATCCTCAAATCCAAGCCTCAAAAGCCTGTGTCCTGCAACTTTTAGATGTGTTCCTGGTCCAACCCACCTGAATCAAATGGCTCAATTACTTCCTCGGTATGCAGTCTCCAGAGTGCTGCTAATGACCTCATTATTTGAATCAGGTGTGTTGAAGCAGAGACACATCTAAATGTTGCAGGACACTAGCTCTTGAGGCCTCGATTTGAAGACCCCTGCTTTAAACTACCAGGTGAAGCAAGGAGAACATTAAAGAAGCACTCAAAAGGGCCATAGTAGCTTTGAAGGAGCTGCAGAAATTCACAGCACAGGTGAGAGAATATCTCAATTTTGCAAGCAACAAATCTAACCTTTCTGAAAATGAGGCTGGAAGAAAGCCATTGTTGAAAGAAAAACATTAGAAGTCAGATTTTCAGTTTGCCACAAGCCATGTAGGGGAGACAGTTAAATTTGAAAATAAGAAGCTGCTCTGGTCAGATGAGACCTGAAGGAAGTGCTTAAAAATGAACACTACATATAGTCCGAAATACAAAATCACCATGGTGTAACATGATAGTGACAGCATCATGCTGTGGGAATGCATATCCTTATCAGGGACAGAAACTCGTATTAAGTTTAATGAGAAGATGGATGGATGGAAAACATGTTAGAGACTGCAAAAAACTCAAGACTAGGGTAGATGTTTACCTTTAGCAGGTAAACAACTGTAAACATATTGTTAGAACTATAATATAATGATTTACATCAAAGGATATTCATGTGTTAGAATGGCCCAGGCAAATTCCAGACCTAAAACTGATGGAGAACCCATGGCAAGACTTGAAAATTGATGTTTATAAATGTTTTTTATGCAATCTGACAAAGCTTGAACTATTTAGCAAAAAAGACTAGGCAGATTTCCATCTCTAGCTGTTTAGAAACATACCCAGAATACTTGCAGTTGTTATTACAGTGAAATGGTCTAGAAAATATTGAATCAGGGAGATGAATACAGTTAAACAAAGAACTTTTGAATTTGTAGAAAAGTTTGAAAACCATGTGTCTTTCTCCTTCTCCTTGATTTTAACACTTAAAATCTCAATAAAGTATACTGAAGTTTGTGGTTTTAGGTGCAAGGTACTGTAAATGTCCTTTCCCCAATGTTTAAAGATCTTAAATAATGTCCTTGTTTGAAAAACTACTTCAGTATTTACAGATTTGCTGTTCTTTGTTGACAACCTCCATGTAATCATTAATCTCAACCGTAAGGTCAAAACATTTTTTTGGGAGTCCCTATTTGGAGGCCAATGAAAGTTGTAAAAACAGACCCACCTGAAAACTCCCCCAGGGTGATGTTTGGTGAGCTGGCTGCCTCGTTTTCAGTGTAGGACAATGTGGAGTCTGAGAGATCTGCAAGGTATAAATCAGAAATGAGCACCCTGTGTACTGAGAAGACAGTTCTTCAGTAGTCAGTAAAAATGATTTCAATCTGTGCAAATTACATACCAACACAAAAGGGGTTTTTTTGTTCAAAAACACCACTGTAGGCTTCATCATATCATCAACTTTGTATAGTCATTGACAGGCCTGATCTTCTAAAGGTTTGTGTGTATAAAAACAGGTGCAAACTTGATAGCACACACAAACCTGATCTACAAATAACATGCAAACAGGATTGCATCTGCAAAATCAGGAGAATAGCAGGCACAATTAGTTTAGCGTGTCTGTCTTAATGAATATGCAAAACATACGCTGATCATCAGAAAGCGCGAAACACTGGGAGGACGATATGCAAATGTAATAACTTACCACCTGAAATCCAGTTTACTAAACCAGAACTAGATTATGGGTGCTGTTTTTTGCGTTTCTATTTAGCACGTTCGAAAAGCAGGTGAAAACTGGGAGTTGTGCAATTAAACACAGCTGTTTAGAGCTGCGGATTTATTGATATTGGATTGATTTATTTTAAAGTCTTTACTGTTGTGTTGTACCACATTGTATACTTCTTTAAATGTATTATTATTATTATTATTATTATTATTATTATTATTATTATTATTATTATTATCATTATTATTATAATACCTCCAGCAAAATGACTTTCTACTTCATCTTTCCTTTATGGCCACTCCACTATGAAGAATGTGTCCCTGCACCAGCAAAGAACACCACGACAGTGTCCCCAAGTTAGGCTGTTTGTGTTGTTTGGCGTATGGTTATTGGTTATTCCCTTTTACACAGGACATACTGTTTAATCATTGGTCTAAACAGTTCTAGTTTGGGCTCAATTTTCCATAAAAATCTTGATACTATTTCAGTATTTTGTTCTTTCAAACCCACATTTAGTCCAAACTGAGTGTGATCTGGTTTCCCTGATTCCTTTGTCTTCTTCTTCTTCTTCAACAACACACAAAAAAGTGTAGTTTGTGTTGCTGTCATTGTTGTTTTGGCAATAAAATGGTAATTGTTTTCCCCAAAACAAATTTTTATTGACTTCTAGATTGAAGAAGATGCATTCCTGGTCGACAAGTTTAACTTTATATATAATGCTGTGAGCTACAGGGTTGTAAGGGATCTCACAATACAAAGACACCACAGTATTTCTCCTTGTAGCAATGTCTGTCATGAGAAACGCTAGCCAGTTGCTCGAAGCTGTTATGAGCCCAAGATGTGAATGTGATTGCTTTAAGCTTAACACCCTATGTCCATGTTTAAGAGTTGGCAAACAAAGACTTCTCTTTAAGATGACTTATAGCACTCGGTTAAATTAGCTTTGAAGAAGCTTCCACCACTTTTAAACTGTTTGTGGAACAGCATTTTGGGTACCCAAAAGAAAAGAAATAGTGACAAAGTGATAAATAAGAAAATTAGTAATTGCTGCAGTAATATTGTGACTGTTAACTAACAACAGTAAGGTTGGCCTCTGCTTTGCAACTTTCCCACTGCCGCTAAAATTAAGGGATCTGGGATTGTTCACCTCCACTTCTAAATCTAGTCGCAGTTGGCTAACAGTTAGCTGCTAATGACACTTCCTCTAGTTGCTAAACTAAAGGACTATTTTACAGTGTTTAGGTAATCTGGACTGAAATTGTGCACCTCCAATTCAAAATCTTGCCATGGTTAGCTGGCTAACAGGTGACCTCTGAAAAAGCTTTCAGTAACGTGTTACTCTAATCCGACCCCTTATTTCAGTAACAAGTAATCTAACGCGTCACTATTAAACTAGAGTTTGTGTCGCCAAAGATGACAATATCAAGGTCCGTTGCTTCCTCTGTGCTGCAGACAAAGTGCTATTGTTACATCCTTGAAAATAGGGGAGACAGAAAAACGAGTGATTTTCAGTGCTTCTCTCATGCTGTAGTTAAATCCAAAACCCACCTAGTGGAGGATGGAGCCATTATCAATCAATCTCAGAATATGCTTACTAGCTGATTGCTGATCTCAATTTCCTTGAATAAAATCACAAATGACATTAATACATGAAAAATAACAACTTTTCAACAATTTTCTTACTGTACTGACATTGTTTTTAGGTTCATATAAGATAATATGGATTAATATTTATTGTAAACCTTTTTACAGTAAATTGTAAATTTTTATTTATTCTTTTTTAACTGTTAACTCCTGTAGGAAATCAACTTATAACAACTGCATAGAATCTTTTAGTACTGCACTGGGGATGTAATAATATTCTTCCATCCTATCAAATTATTTAGCTTTAAAAATGCTACATCAAATTTGAAAAAAAATTGGAGTCACAGCATGGCACAGTCAAACTGAGTGGGCAAGTCCACCAGGTGGAGGAGAGAGCTGCAGCTGAAATGCAGGAGGTCCCCCACCACCCACTCACCCAAACAACAAAACCTGAACTTCGGTGTAAAATCAGTAAGTGGGGGACAGTTAAAGTTGGTCGGACAGGATGTAGTAGAGGAAGTGCTACCCTTAAACACTATTGACTCGCCCTGGTTGTCATTTTTATGTTGAGGCGGCGGGGGCTGTTGTCGGGAGCTGCTGAAAAGTAACAAATAAAGTAACTTGTAATCTAACTTAGGTACTTTTAAAATCAAGTAATCAGTTAAGTAACTAAGTTACTTTTTCAAGGAGTAATCAGTAATCAACTTACTTCTTCAAGATAACTATGCCATCACTGATTATTTTTAGAAAACTGGACTGCAGTTTTGCACCTTCACTTTAAAATCTAGCCATGATTGGCTAATGAGCCATTAAACACGTTTCCTATTTTCACTGAAATAAAGGGCTATTTTTACAGTGTAAAAGGAATCAGGATTATGATTCTGGACCTCTAGTTTCAAATCTGACATATTTTGAGTGCATAAAGATGAATCTAGTAATTCCACATTTAGCAGGTATTGTTTAAAGTACTCTTTTAGAGTTATTAAACCTCCAATACAACACAAAAAAGGAGGATTTTCTGTTTTATTAGCTTTAGTAACACTTTAGAACTAAACAGACAAATAAAAAATCCATTAAACACAAGATCTTACAGGATCTTAAGATTTGAAAAAAAAAAAAAATAAAAAAATTCCAACATTGGTCTAACATTGACTGTACATACATACATGTACATACTGTTCCTTTCATCCTATATTTTATTTCCTCAAAAGTTTATATATTCATAAATAATCTCTGTACACTGTGAATGCTTGAAACTGAAGTTAAATTCTTTGTTGGTGCACACAATCTCGGCCAATAAAGCTGATTCTGATTGTAAATGATGGGAACTATAATTATTAGAAAAAAACAAAACAAGGATGAATATATCAAGTCTTACAGAAAACACTGAGAACTTCAATGGCTAAAAAGTTCATCCAAGTACTTGTTTCTTACCCAGTGGCTTGTGTTCTTCATTTGGAGAAAGCCTCGAATATGGTGGTGGAGGTGACTCTGCAATGCAAAACAGTGACGTCAATCATCTGTTTGAGATACATGTGTTCCTCTGCTAAACTCTGAATGCAGTTTTAATAAACTTTTTCTGGAAGTAAATAAACCATGTAGTATAACATCGTTTCGGGAAGACAACAGCATTGAAGAAAATGTGAAGTGAATTAGTAAGAATTAGTATTTATATATCAGTACTTACCAAATAATATAAAATTAGTTCTGTCTCTCTTTCATAAGAGCAAAGAAAAAAGGCCACAATTCCAGAACTGAATTCAAACCACAACAAGGGCTTCAACACAAGACAACATATCAAATTCAGCGCAGGCTACATCTGCACAATATAAAAACAAATCTTTTATTTCACAAGCTAGTTAAAATGCTAATAAAGAAAACTTTTGTTGCTGTTGTTTAATCATGTATTATTTAATTGATGCAGACCACTGTCTGCCCATAACCTGAAGTTAGCAGTTTATTAAACATGACCAAAACTCTGTTTTTTAATGCCACTCCGCCCAAAGAGCCTGCTTGGATCTAATAAAAAGCAAAGAAACAAAGAGAGCAGCTTGCACAAGAGGGAGAGCACAAAGGAAAGAAAACTTTGTGAGCATGCTGTGACCTCGCCTACAGGGAAAATGGGAAGGAGGAAAGTATAATAGCAGCGGGTCCTTTAAGAGTGGCGGCAGTAATTGCCAGGATCTGAACTCAGTCACTCAGATACACAGCTAGTCAGTCTGGCGCCAGCAGTATGCAAACTGTATATTATCACCACTCCTTCACCTAAATAGCATGAGGGGACCTCCTCAGGACAAAAAGGGCTTTTAAAGTGCAACTTGAAACTGATCTCATTCCAAAAGTATAATGCCTGGCGAATTAAAAGGGAAAAACTTTTTGTCCACTTGGGGTTAAATAAGCTTTCTACCTACAGCTTACCCAAAAGCTTTAAGAACTTGTTGGTTCTGACAAAATGTAAATACAGATTGAACTACAATTCAAACTATTTTAGACATGTTTCAGAGTCTCATAAATGATTAAACTATTATTATTATTATTTTTTTTTTAAATATTCCTCCAACTAAATGGCATTACCACTTTATCTCTATCTTCCCTCTTTTTTACAAACATTGTCAAAAGTAGTGATTAAAGCCTGGATTCAAAGCGGCTCTTCTTGAATAGCGTGAAAGACATACCAGTTCTATTGGGCCACGCATGAGCGCATGTGAGCTATGTCTACTACGAGCTTTAGTCCCAATATGGGGTATGTGCCTCGCTCACTCTGCTTCCAATTCATCTTGCATGTTTTACTGGGAAGGAAGCTCACGCAGCATGGTTTCACATTTACATAACCAGATAAGTCAAATGCCCCGCAAAAAAATAATGTTTTATTTATAGTTTATTATCAGACATTTAAGTTATCCATATCGTAATTCCAATAAGCAGCATAGGCAAGGACAAGAGCATAAAAGCTACATTAGTTTCTCAGCTTTGCTTCAATACAAATTTTGATATTGTTGGCCCTGTGACTTTAAAAGTGCTTGTCATAGCCAGCTGGCTCTAATAAACGTAGATGTTATGGAAAATCCACCCCATGTGCCAGTGAGGAGACAGAAATACTAACGCTCGCATCTCTACACACGATACCAGGCCTTGTCATCGGGTCATCGGGGTTGAGTGGCCTAGCGTTTAAGGTTTTCCAAATCACACTCTCGCCCCTGCCAAAATTTAATCTGTTTAATATAGGTCAGAGAGGCTCTGCCATGGAAAGCTCACAACACACACACACACACACGCACACACACAAACACACACCAACTGAAAGTGACCTGCTGGGCAGTAGGTTCAAATCTGTGGGTGAGGCTAAACAGCAACCCACATGCAACACACTTTCAGAAATACAGCTTAAAACAGTTATACTGAATCTCAGGCTCACTCATAGGCATGGGCTAATTACCAGTATCAAGATATACCGACGTTACAAGTCAAATTTTCAACCATATTGTTCCTACAGTTTAAAGTCATGATAATAAGAGGCCAGGGAATTTGCTTTAACCAACTATATGGATCAAAAAACAATGCAACGCTGCTCCTCCTACACCTGTTGCTGTGCACTATTGGTTAGCAGCCTAAAAGAAAGCTCTGGCACTTCTATCCCACTTCATATAAGTGCTTATTCTATGAATTTACTCCTGTTTAAGTACAGTTGGCAACCTGCAAGTGTCATGTCTATTACTCACCTGATTACAGGCTCTAAAAGAATAGATAGCAAGACTAAATGAGCAGTTAATATCAGCTTTTTATATGTGTTACTCTGCAAAGAGAAGTCCAGCAATAAGGTATAATATTTTTGCACAATTTTTGTCTTTGCATCCAAAATCAAAATATTAAATACCTATTGCAGATGACATTATTATAAATGTAAAACTGACTTTCCTGATTCGAAGTTTTCTATGAGGTTTGCCTTGAAGATTCTGACTCTGATTTTTTTTTTCTGAGGACTATAACACAAAAACGGGGAAAAATATGCTTTTCCATGTAATTTGATAGAGGTAACAGTTCTAAGTCCAACAGAATATAAAGGAAATACAAGATTATATTCATGCATCAAAGCAAATGCCCCTAGCCTTAATCAGATTTTTATCAAACTCAAAAAAGTGCATCAAAGTACATGTTGTTGGTTGATGTTTTTATAGACTGAAAATGATAGGAGTTCATAATTTTGATGTATTTTATGAATAGAAAAAAAATGATTCTGTCTTTTCAGTATTCGATCACTATTTAGAGCCAATTAGGGGAAAACTTTGGAATTCCAGTCTTTGGATGGTTTTTTTTTGTTTGTTTTGGTTTTATTTTGTGCATCTCTAGTGATAATTGTTGCTTTTCTGATTTAATATAAAACAATTACATCATGTCTACACACTGATGTAGTCAGTTACAGTCAGTTAATAAGTTATCCACCAAAATTGCTTTAAGGAAAGCACAAAAGCTAATTTACCAACATGCTGAATAAAATTTGTAGTTGTGTTGTTCTCTTATATGGAAAACACCCAATAATTTGCATCTTTATCTCTAATAAGACAGAGAGATGCAAAAATTTCTTTGGAGTACAACCAAACTGTCTCAGATCAGTGTTATAACACTCCAATTTCTTGTTAAAAGACAGATTAAAATTGCTCATGTGACAGGGTGGATAATTGTGGTAATTAAAAACCATTCAATCAAACAAGTCTCTCTGCTTTTTTCCTGTGTGTATCAAAGCAGGCCAAACCAAAAGGCTGACTGAAAAAATTGATAGAGCTGAAAGAATAATGAAGGTAATAAATTAACTAATCTCCTCATAGTTGTGTTGTGTTGTGTCCCTTATGCCTTGTCTCCACTGAGCGGTATGTCACAGGTCAGTGCAGTTCAGTATGCTATTTAATCTGTTTCCAAAATAAAAGCAGCCCATAAAACTGACATGTACAGCACCATTTCTGGGTCCCCTTCAGAAATACTATTGTCCTATGTAGGTCCATAGTACATTAGTATGGTATGGTTACGGTGGAGCTACTGGTGTCACACAACACAGTCCATTGATTGGGGGACAGAAAAACATCACTGCTTACGACAAGCATCACGTTTGTTATCGCATGAGTATGACGCTACGTTAGGCGTTTGGGTTTGACCCTGCCTGCTCAGCAAGAGTCCAACTGGTCGTGGAAATGCTCTCCTGAAAACGCCAGACCATAAAATAGCGTAGCATAAAATGGCACAAGAACCACACCGAATTGTGCCATGCTGCTCAGTGGAACCAAGACATATGTTCAACTCAGAGCTGGTTCAACATTAAATGGGGTCTCAAGCAGAATTTGATTTGGGGGATTGCTTCCGGTAAATGCCTGTCATCAACCACTGGTCACCACTATCACAATTTCAACATCCAACTGGTGAAGTTGGGAAGAAGGGTCCAGGTTGAGTTGGTTGCACTTACAAGAAACCATGAAAAACCCTAACCCTAACCCATGAAAAAAACAGGCAACTGCTTATTAAGATGCAAACAGTTATAGTACAGCAGAAAAGCTATAACCGGTAGAAATTAAATTTTGAAGATGTTAACATAGACATGTAACCATTAAGCTATGAAGCATTATCCTTGTATTGCTAAGTAAAAGAACAATTTTGAAACTATCAGAGAACATTTGAAAGAATGCTAAACCTAGGGGTGTAACAATACATTCAGCTAATGACGGCAAGACAATGCACAAGATTTTTAAAAAGTTTTTTCCAGAAACTAAGAATCACTCATTTTAACAAGTACTTGATGTTTCAAATTACAAAAGAGGGCAAAATTCCTTAAGAAAACTGACAGAGCTGTTTGGTTAGCAGCTAACAGTAAGCAAGTTGTAGCATTTTTGAAGAGTTTATGCACTTTTCAAGTTTTGTCTGTATCTCTGTTACGGTTTCTGTTTTCCTGCAGGTGCCAAAGATTCTAGCCTATGAAGGATTTGAAAAGGATTTGAAGATAATGAAGGCTTCCTTAATGCCAGACAGAAGTCCTTATTAGCCAACTCTGTCAACTCACCTGGTAAAGTCAAGAACCTTTCTGAATTTAAATTAAAAGTCTATAACATAGATTGAGGGTCTCAAGCATAAACCACTTGCCCTTATATCCAGGCCTCAGTGTAATAGCTTAAACATAGAAAGCCATGCTGGGACACAAACTGGATGGGATGGTCTAGGACAAGCTACAATTTGGATTCAAAGTAACATTTTAAGGGGTCTTGTGGCATGGGCTCTCGTTACATCCCTACTGATTCTTGATCAACAAATGTACCATTTTTAGGGTTGCTAGTCCTTTCATCACTTTGCCATATTGTACCTTCCAGCTTTGGTCACTTTGTACTCAATTTGGTTCAAACAGCAGGACGTTTCGCACTGACCAAGCATCAATTCAGACCCTTCAGGGGGCTGTTTGATACCTAATTTGACCTTCTGTCAGGAAATTTGTTTTTATGACTCCAGTAAATGGTATGTGCAAGAGGGATGTCACCTAATTGTTACCTAATTTGGTTCCATTAAAAGTTATAATGTCATATTTCATAAAAATGTATGGTTCTGATTCCCAAACGGGGTATCTAAAACAAAATAAATACAATAACAGAGAGTACATTTTTAGATTGTGTTTTAAATATAAAACTGGATTGGATTGGACAGGAAGGAATGAAATATTAATGTTAATAAGAGGCTATGTGACCCAAAATTTCATAAGGTCAGTATGAAATGCTCAATAGCACCATTTAATACAAGAAAAAGTCAGGGACAATGTGACTAAAACTGCAGAGGTATTAAAAAGAAATGGTGACAAGCTATCTCTGTAATATTTTATAAGACTCAACTACAAAGGATCAGAGCCAAAATAAATGGGGTTTTTTAGAAGTTAATATACAACTCAATTGAATTATGTGATATTTGAGCATCTTGTGAACATGAGTCATTAAAACACTTAACTTTAGTGACAAATAAACATATGCAATGGTGTAAGTACATGGGTGTGAAATGGTTAGTGTACATGTACGAAATGGCAGTGTTTAAGTATGTTAAAGGGTTATGAAGAGGCAAATGGGCAAACTCACCCATAACTAATTTTAGGGTGTATTGTGTGAGAATAGTTTTTTTATGGGGCCCCGATTGTTTCTCTCATGCCTTGGGTTGGTTCTGGTTCACTTGGGTTTTAGTTTGTGCTTACTGAGTAGAGGCAACTAGGAGCAGTGAAAAGAAAGAGCAGATTAAGACAAGCAAGTTGGAGAGGAAATGTGTCCTTACCTGGCCCACAGAGCCGGCTGTAGTGATAAGGATTGCAGCATACGGCTGGACTGTCCTGGACCCCGAAGCTCTTGCACTCACAGAGCGGTTTGAGCTGGGCCGTGTGCTGCAGGTCAGCCCATCGGTACACTTTACACACAAGCAGCTGCGGGGATGCCACATGTCCGCCCAGGATTAGCTCTGTCCTGGAAATCATAACACAGTCGCTAGGCATCCCTCCCCTGGACTCCACCGCCTCCAGCAAGGTATCGAGCGCCTTTTCCTTTAGACGTTTCAGCAGGGAGTATGTGGCCGTCTTCAGCTCCTGCTCCAACACAGTGCGTGGCATCGCCTCCTGCGCCTCGGGAGAGCTGCTGCCGTCTCCCGGTCCGAGACTCCTCAGCATGAAGTGGCACGACCCCGGATCGCTGGTGCCCTGAGCCGCCTCGGTGTGGTCCCGCTCTTTAAACAAGCAGCACGTCACCGTCCTGCACTCGCTGTCCTGCACGGAGCGGGGGCTCCCTTGCTCCGGGACGCACACCGCGCCTGCATCTTGGTCCGACGTGACCCCCAAGCCGCCGAAGCCTCCGCCGCCGTCGCCGCCGCTCTCCACGGCGCACACACTCCCTATGTCCCCAAAAAATGACCCGCTGAGGGTCATCGGTCTGAACTCCGTTTTGGGAATTTTTTCTGGGTTGTTGCCAAAAAGATCGTCCCTACAGCCCTCACTATTTCTGCCATTTCCATCCTCCCCTTCTTTATCTGGGATCAAACGGCTTCTCCAGAGTCGCCGCACAAGACCTGAGCGTTTCGTCCTGAACATACGACAACTTGAATATTTAGAAGGGGAGGCTTTATTCTTGAACGGATATACTACTCCTGTCTTTACAAAACATCAATGACACTGAAATGCCGTGCAGTCGCATGCACAGCCAACTGGAGAGCATCGGTGGCAAAACCGCAACATTAGACTGACGGCTATTTAGTTGCATCTAGAGTAAGAAAACCATGCAACAAATGCACTGCTGCATTCCGTTTAAAATGCATGCATTGAGCTGACTTTACAGTAAATAACCAATAACTGCGGCGGATCGCTGCGGAATGGACTATTTATGTGTTTGATATGAACGGATAAAACATAACATGATCAGTAACATAATCCAAGACTGTACCCTTCAACCAGAGACGATATAAAGTCACAGCCCGAAACACTTTTAACAGCCTCGGATCGACTTTCTACACCGGCACGTAGAGTGTGAGGTAGCCCACTTCGGTGCGATTAAAATCCCAGGAACATGCACCAGAAGTCCACAATCCTTGAGATGTTCTTTTTCGTTAAATCCCAAACAAAACAAAATAATAATTTGAAAGAAAACATCCATGCGAGTTCAAACTATACGCGAAGAGGCTCTGTCCGCGGCCGAACAGCTCTCCTGCGTCTCTGCTCAGATCTAAACCAAACTGCAGCTCGGATTCGTTTCTTTCTCCGTTTCTCGCTCTTTTTCTTTTTCTCCCCCCGTCTTCCTCACTCAAACACACACACACACACACACACACACACACACACACACACACACACACACACACACACACACACACACACGCACACACACACACACACGGGGCCCCCGAGGAGAGCGGTGGAGCCATTGGCTGACTACCATCATGTGCTAGTCTAGACACTTTGGCGGCTATGAGCTGCACTGATTGTTGCGCAAACAAGGTTTCAAGTTTCTTAACTCTTAAAGGCGAAACACTCACCTCTCGTTTTTTAAGTTAAAGTTACTGAAACTCATTTACATTTCTGCCGCATTCAGTTTTTATCTGTCATAAAATAAGGAGGAAAAAGAGAAAGTTGAGGAACTTTTAAGTTACATTTAATGGATTTTCTTGCCCCTTATTTTTTGGTGAATAGGAATAATCACTTGCTATTTATTTATTTATTTACTTCTTAAAATTATTTTTTAAATTTCACACCCTGTTTAGTGTTTAAATGAATGAAGATTATTTAATATTTTAACAGTCAATCCATTCAGCATTTAGACTCATTTCGAAAATACACAGCAAACTGTATGAATGGCATTGTAGTACACAATGTTATCAAAAGTATTTGCTTACCTGTCTTCACACTATATAAACAACAGTGACATGCAATGTCATTCTTAATATGATGTTGGCCCATCCTTTGCAGCTTTAACAGCGACAATCCTTCTGGGAGGGCTTTCCACAAGGTTTACAGGTGTTTATTAACATTTTTGATTAGTCTTCCCAAAGGGTATTCCTGAGGTTAGACACTGATGTTGGATGAGGCCTGACTTGCAGTATCTGCTCTTGTTCTGGATTCTGCAGGCCAGTTACATTTTTCCACCCCAAACTCACTCACCATGTCTTTACAGACCTTACTTTGTGCAGTGATCCACAGTCATATTGCAGCAGGAAGGGGCCATCCCCAAACTTCACAAAGTGCAGTCAGACAGCTCCCATTTTCCTGGCACCTGCCAAACCCTGACTTCTCTCCTGTATTGCTAGACAGAGGCAGGATTCGTCACTCCAAAGAAAACATCCTCACTGTAGAATTCAGCAGCAGTGTGGTTTATACCACATCTAATGATTTGCCTTGCACGTAGTGATGATCATGGAAACCTGTTTCGTGAGGTTCTCTGTGCACTGTTTGTTCCTAACCTAACCTAATCTGAAGGGCATGCGAAGTTTGGAGTTCTATAGCTAATATCTGTGCAGGAAATTGGGGACCCTGCACTCTCACCACCTCAGCATCCACTGCACCCACTTTGTGATTTTACATGGCTTACCACTACCTGGATGAGTTTCTGTTATTATGATGTATTATTATGTTATTTCTAAATTGCCTCCACTTTCTTAACACAGCACTAACATTTTACAGTGAAATATTAAGTGGCAAGAAAATTTAATGACTGGACTTATTGAACACATAAGATTTTATCATACTTATTACCTTGGAATTCCCTGAGATTGTGCTGGATTTATATAAATAAAGCCATAGAAGTGGTTGCAAATAACTTAATGATCAACATTTGTAGCATTTGTGTCAAATACAAAACAACAGAAATATCAACATGTAAATCAAATCTCAAAATCAAATCTGAACCCTCAGGTTTGTACATGTTTTAGTCATTGGTTGTTCTCATCAGAAACAAGTAATGAAAAACCAACAAGAAATCAAATTGTTAGGTTTTGTTTTATACTAAAAAATATTAAACTGAAATAAAAGCCGTTTTTTTCTTTATTGTAAGCTGGTTTCTTATTTAATAAAATAAGACAAACAGAATATTGAGCTACAACTGCAACCAAGAACTGATGTTTTAAGGTAATTCAAAGCGTCTCATAACATTTTTTGTTTGGAAACTTAAGTGATGATTGAGACCTTTCCCATTTAGAGACAGCTGTCCTCCCCATGACTGGATGCACAGCAGGTGAATTCTTGCTCACTGACATCTCAATATGTGTGTCTCCACCTTATCTCAAGTTTCTCGTCTGGTCAAGCCGCCAGATAATGAATAACATGGACATGCTGTTTCTGTTGACGTTTCATCCAGCCACTGATTACCACAGGTTAAAAAAAAAATAAAAGAAAAGTTCCTTGTGCAAAGCTTTTAGAAAAAGTCTTTTTAGGTCCTCACAAGCTTTATACAATACATCACACCTCAAACTGATCTTTAAATAGATTCATCAACTGTTTTTCGTATATCTGCTTACCTAAAATAGTGTGCTACTTTAAAAAGCCAGTGCAGTCTGGATTCAGTTGACAGATTGCACAAACTAGGCAAACAGTTCATAACCAATTTAGGAATTTTACTGTAGAAAATTTTGAAATAATGAGCCAATTGCATGCTGTGACTGCTATTCAAACTTAGAACTCTTTATGGCAAAGTTTTTTATTCCATCCATACATCCAGCCATCCATTCAGGGGGCTCCCAGGGAGCTCCCAGGCCTGAAGGGATATATAATTCCAACAACTCCTTGGGGTGTCCTTCCAGTAGTATCTGCCCAGAAAACCTACAAAGGGAAGCATTCAAGGTGCATCCTGATCAGATGCATATACCTCCTCAGCTGAATATGATTGATATAAAGGAGCAGTGGCTCCACTCTAAATCTCATTTCTGCTTCTTGTATCTAGGATCTTGTTCATTTGGTCATGTTTCATGTTTAACAATAAAAGGGTTGGATATACAGTAAAATGATAAGAATCACGGGTTTGACTCCCAGCCTGTTGACCTTTGCCGTATGTCTTCCCCCTTTCTTTCAACCCACTTTCCTGTTGAGTCACTGTCAGATAAAGGCCACGAGAGCCAAAAAAATCCTTAAGAAAAAAAAAAAGAAAAAGAATCACCTTCTCTAGATGATATGGTTCTGATCAGAAAAACGACTGACTGCTCCCTTCAGGATCTGGGTCGGTGCTGCTGCATGCAGTGGAGTTCAACTATCTCAGTGTTGTCTTATCTGCTTGGAAAAGTACAGACCCTATGTGTGTATGTGGATCTATGTGCTGCTTAGTGTTGTTCTCTCTCCTGTAGGTCAGGCTTACAGGTTTAATCAGCTCCATAATGAGCTCTTTCTCCAAGTTCCTCTGCCAAACTAGCTCCAACAACTGAGTATATTCTTGCTGTCTAGCTGCTACTTACCTTTTGAGTTCCTTTCCCTAAACCCTCAGGTCCCAGAGTGATTGTGCTGGAGTTGTTTCCCCCTTGATTCCTCAGCCAGTCTTGCATCATCCTACTTTCTCCTCCTTGTGCCAGATCCTCCAGATCTCCTTTCCTCCTCTTCAGCACGTCTCCTTGGACAAAGTCAGTCGGAGCTCACCATGCTCCTGGAGAACTCTCCCCTACTTGTCTGCCCTCTGCCTGCTTTGCTTCCCCTCCAAGAAAACTCGAGGCGTAACGGACACAAACCGTTGTTCCATTCACACCTGCCAACCTCAGATTCGATCAGTTATACAATATTCATTCCCCCTGGATAAAAACAGCCAAGAACCAAGTAAGATTTAAACACTAACTGTCTCATTTCATCTGTCCAAATGATCTTTTTCTGAACTCCACTAATCCACTCTTCTTCCTACCTTTCAGTCCTCCTGGAAAACCTCCTCCAGAACCTGAAAAATAAACTCCTTTTTCTTAACAATAAAACATCTTTTATAAAACATCTTTTTCTTAACAATAAAACTGCTGTCTCTTTCGTCTGTTGAGTTTCATGAGAAAACTAAACGTGGCAGCTTTAAATTGATCCAAAAAACTATTACATAGATTCAAATAACTAGTCTGGATTTTGTTTTGAAATAGATGTGAGGCTGACAATGCTGACAAAACATCAATAGTCATCTATTTGTAGATTAATGAGGAAATTACAAATTTTCTGTTTAAAATGGAAACTCGGATTCTAGAAAAATTTGTTATAGGAAATAAAATTATATGAGGCCAGTTGTTTTAAAATTTGGTTGCAGCAGAAATGTCCCTATGCATATCCAGAAGGAGTTATTTCCAATTGGGTTAAACACAGGTACAGCCAGTACATGACTTTTACTTCTTCTTGGTGGGAAGGGGCACAATCAAGTAACTATATGCTACCTTAACTTCATATCATAGCCATATCTGGAACCTTGAAGTTGGGCTCTGTCTCTTTAAGAAGCCCCTACCTATTCCGACACTCCCCCTGCAAGCATTTAGGCACCCCTAAATGGCTGCCTCGGGAGATTCAAGAAATTCTAAAACATGCATGAAATAATCAAAGCAACGCTCCAGGTATGTTTTTGATGAGGGAATGACATTATAACATGATATAAAGCTCAAAAAAGTCGATTTGAACATATCAAATCATCTCACCCAGTTGCTGAATGGGAGTGTACATGCTGGTAAGTTCTGAACTGTTTTTGCTGACCTGCATATAATAATGTAAAAAAATTATTATTAATGACTTTTAATTAAAATAAAAGTAATTAAGGATCCATGTCCACTGTTCTCAACATACTGCAAATAAAACAAAAAGTTTTAACACCACACCTGCATCTTGTCCTTCCTCCTGGGTGCTCTGGACATATGCTCCCTCTCCCTTGTATTTTCATGCTGCAGATGTGCATCTCCAGCAGTATAACTACAGTACATATGTTAACTAAAGAAAAAGATCAGACCAAAATTTTCGCATATTTTCCATAAAATGTGTCACTTTCATATGCCAAAAACAGCTTGACTGTTATTTTATAGATTGTATTCATTGAAGTAATATAGGACTATTTATTAAACTTTGGAACATGAATTATGAAATAGGCTCTATGCCTCAGCACTTCAAACCTATATAACACAAAAGCAGTTTTTATAGGAACATCTCTGTAGCTTTGCATCAGTGAAACGGCTGCAGTAGCAGAGTGTGCCAGTGTCTGAACTGGAATCGGGTTTCCCTGGCAGGCAGAGGACGTTTGGGGCAGAGGGAGGTTACTGAGGGTGAACACGAATGCCCTAATGCCTGCACTGTGTTACAGGCACCTGTTGCAAATATATTCCCCTTTGTAACTCAGTCACATGTCAAACAAGGAAAGGCAACTGTTATTGCAGAGAATTGCTTCATTTAAATCCTGCAATTTTCAGTTAACTTGATGGAAAAATTCTGCCATCTGTTCTACTGCTGGAGCTGATTTAGGTGAAATGAATGTCAGAAAGTGTCAGGAGCATGCGGATGTATTAGATGCTTTGAATTTGGTACAACATAAATTTCATGGGGATGTGCCTACAATGAATTCAAAGAGTCATTGCTTTTATACTGCTATTTTTACCCCATTTATTGCAGCAGCATAATTTTGCAATGAAAACTTTTAGAGTTAAGAATTTTAAACAACATAGTTAGGGTCATATTGAATAAATGTGATAAGTATCTCCAGAGGAGGGTAGAGAACCCAAAAATTGTACTCAAGTAAGAGTAGCATTACAACACATTTTCAAATAAAAGTAAAAGGTGACCGTTCACAAAATCATTCAAGTATGAGTAAAAAAGTATTTCCTAAAAAGGGTACTCAATTACCGAGTAACTGATCAGATCATCTGATTGAATATTTAAAAATAATGTCATCAGATAGAAAAAATGTAAAGTTAAGTACAAATTGTAGTATTTTAAAGACTAAATGAAAAAACCAATACAAATAAATAACAATTACTAAATAACAAATCCAAGTAGGAGAAACAGTTTTCTAAATCACTTAAATAATAATAATGATAATAATAATCTATGAAACTAATACTTACAGTAGGCAATGCAAATATACTATATGTTAGAACAGGGTGAAGCACTTCCAGTGCCAAATGGCACATCAGGCTCAGCAGGTAGAAAATAGCATCAGAATAACAAAGTTTGTGCACAAACAGGAAGTCTCACTTTAACTAAAACTGCAGGTCTGTCTGTATCTCATGCATTTTTTGTTAAAATATATTTCTTCTTCATTCAGTAAAGTTACTCACAGTGGGTAGAGCACCCAGAAATGTTCCTCAAGTAAGTGTACCTATTCTTCATAAAAATATGACTTAAGTAAAAGTAAAACGTCCAGTGCAGTAAAACCACTCCTAAAAGTATTTTTTCCCCCAAAAAAGTTACTCAAGTAAATGTAACTGAGTAAATGTGACTGGTTACTATCCACCTCTGGGCATCTCTAGGAATGTTTAATTTGGGATCAAACACTTTCTGTTTTTCAGGAGTATGAATACAACATGACCATTTTACATAGCCACTCCTCAGAATGTGAAAGATAAGAGAACATGCTATTTTCTAGTAAGGCAGATATGCCTTGATCTTCATGTCAGCAAATGAGTACAAGAAGCATCTATCTTGACACAATGCAGAGTCAGAACAATGGTGAGGGAAGTAAAAAATAAATCTCTAAAGCTCACATTTAGAAAAATGTAAAAAAAAAAAAAAAAAAAGACAGGATCAACCAATCTCTACAACAGCAACTTATTTTAGTTTTTCGCACATCTTTACCAAGGGTAAAATAATGGGGGAGAGTGCTGTATATAGTAATTTCTTTCTTTAAAAGATACTACTAATTTTTCTATGTTTGGTTTTGTAAAATCTCAAGAGTGAGTGACTTCCAATTAGCTGGTGAAAAAAGAAAGGAAAGACACTGGCCTGTTTCTGCAAAACATGCAAACCTTTGCCCAATTAATTTTCTCAGCTTGTGAATGAATGAATTTAGTTAAACACCTCATGTGTCACCCAGCATCTTTTTGCTTTTCTGCAACAGAGGTTTAAAATATATTGAATACTATAAGTAATACATAACATAACATATCAAAGTCTTCATTTTTACATATTATAACTGAGCTATAGGGATAAAATTCACACCAGATATTGCGAACAACCCAAGTAAGTCACACATAAAAAAATAAACACAAAGTAGTCTATAAATGTAATTATGGGTAAAAATTTGAATTATAGCAGAAATAAGTGTTGACCCCACAAACAGAAATGTGTTAAATACTTTGTGGAAAAATCTTACTTGGTAATGATAATTTCAATGCATCTCCTGTATGGAGAAATTGGTCACAAATATTGCTCAAGTTTGATTTTCACCCATTTTTCCTCTTCAAATAGTGAAAATTCTGGAGGTCCTTTCTATGCACTTTGATCTTCAATTCTTTCCATAGATTTTCAGCTGAATTCAACTCAGAAGACAGCTTTGGCCATTTTGGCAACTGTATGGGACTATTGTCTTGCTGGGAAATCCACTCTTGTTTCATCTTTTGATTTTTATCAAAAATGTCCTGGTCCATTTCACTATTCATCCTTCCTTTAATTATGAAGTCTGCCAGTACCATATGCTCTAAGACAGTCAGCACCATTATATTCCTACCTGGAAACTTGATTACTGGCATGGTGTTTTGAGGTGATGTGCAGAACCATTCTTCCTCCAAAGATGGTGTGTTCAATGACTTCCAACCCAGATCTATATTCTCCCCACTATTTCACTGGCTTGACTTTTAAACAAACATGCTTTTTCTTCTGCAGTGGATTCTTCTGCCAGGAGTTAATAAAGGCAATTGCGATTAAGTGTGTTATTTATTGTTTTCATGAGAAAAACTCTATGTGCTATTTTTAGGTCTTGCTGAAGCTCCCTGTGAGTAAGCCTTGGCTCTTGGACAACTCCTTTGATAATTATTTTAATGCCTCTGGCAGAAACTTGGGGGAAGCCCATGGCCAGGGCTCATTTATAATGAAATTATGCTTTGGATTATGGTACCAGTGATGCTCACTGGAATATTCAGAAATTTTGAAATGCTATTATAACCGTTGCCACGGGGTTTGCAACAGTAAGACATTTTTGTAAAAGTCTCTTTGCTTTTACCAATAGCACAACTCTGTGCAGTACTTTGATAATGAGAAACATTTTTCATAGGCCATCAGGTAATAATAAACCAGCTAAAATTAATTTGCACATAACAGCAGAAGGAATGCTTTCTAAATACTAACATATTTATGCAGATTTCTTGGCTTTCTATGCTGTTTTGCACATCCTTTTTTATGCTTCTTTTGATTTCTTTGCATGTATTTCTTTTTTAGTTTTTTAAGGAAATGTGTTACTCTTAGTTAAAAAAAATATGTTTTAATGTTAAAATAACAGCTAAACTATGTGTGGTAATCTCATGTTTGCCTAAAAAAGGTAACAGTTGAAACAAGATATTTACATATGTTTAAGCGGGTTAATTCAAACATTTGAGTTACTATAACTAGAGGCACGCCTGTGGATCTATTTTAATGCAACAACTAAAATGCAGCGCTTCCTTGAGTAAAATGATGAAATTATAAAAATAAAAATCCACCAAGATATCAGGAAGAGAACAGTGGACCTCCACAATTTTGGGTTATCCTTGGGTACAGTTTTGGGATCCCTGAAGCTAAAATGTTCATATGTTCAAACAATTATACACAATTGTAAACAGCATGGGACTGTACAGCCATAGTGCTGTTCAAGAGGGAAAAAAACCTTTTGAGAGAGAATAATTCTTCACAATGAAGTGACTCCTGTACTGATAGGCTGAAAGGCCACTCTGTGGGGAAGAAGACAAAAGCGACATAAATAATAAGACTATAGTTTGCAAATGCATGCACAAACAAGGATTTTGATTTTTGGCGACATCTTCTATGGTCCAATGTAACTGAAGTTGAAGTGTTTGGCCATAATGACCATCACTGCATTTGGAGAAAATAGAGGTTAGCTTGCAAACCTGAGATCACCATCTGATCTGTGAGTTATGACCGTGGCAGCTGCATAGTGTGTGGATATTTTTCTGCAGGAGGGATAGGTGCATTTAGATTAGAATAGATTGCATCATGGGGAATTCAATTCAAATTCAAAACTACTTTATTGATCCCAAAGGGAAATTAAATGTTGATGTAACTCATTTAGTCAAGGAGTTATTATAGATGGTGATGGCTGTGGGCAGGAAAGATCTCTTGTAGCAGTCTGTTTTACAACCAATCTGAAGAAGCCTCTGACTGAAGAGACTCTGTTTTCCAATGACAGTCTCATAAAGAGGATGTTCAGGGTTGACCATAATTTTCTTGATTTTATGCAAAATCATTCTTTGCATCATCAACTCCAGAGGTTCCACAGTCGTCCCCAGAACAGAACCAGCCCTCTTTATGAGGTTGTTGAGCCTTTTTAGGTCAATGGCTCTGATGCTGCTTCCCCAGCAGATAATGGCAGAGGAGATGATGCTCTCAACAACAGACTTATAGAAGACATGCAACATCTTGCTACAAACCTTGAAGGATCTTAGCTTCCTCAAGAAGTACAGTCTGCTCTGTCCTTTCTTGTAGACGCTTCACTGTTGAGTCTCCAGTCCAGTCTGTTGTCTAGATGAACACCGAGGTATTTATATTCCTCAACCACCGCCACTTCTTCTCCCTTGATGGAAATAGGGTTTGATCTGACCCTATTTCTCCTGAAATCTACAGTCATCTCCTTTGTTTTGTTCACATTCAAGATGAGATGACTGTTTCCACAAAAACATGAGTAAATGTGAACACTTTTGCAAAAAATCTCAGGGAGGTTAAAATTTATGAACAAATAGGTCTGGTACTCTATATGCATTTTTATATAAAAAATACCAGGGATCCACAGTTGGCAGTACTGTTGCCTCACAGCAAGAAGGTCCTGGGTCCGAATCCTGGCTTTGGGGTCTTTCTGCATGGAGTTTGCATGTTCTCCCTGTGCATGCATGGGTTCTCTCCAAGTACTCTGGCTTTTTCTCACAGTCCAAAATCATGACTGTTAAGTTAATTGGTCTCTCTAAATTGCCCTTAAGCGTGTGTGTGAAAAAGTGAAATAAAAACTGAGGACTACAGTTTATATTAGTACAAACCATCCCTTTCTACCTACCATTGAAAAAGATATTTCTTTTAGTTTTTTGAAGTCATTTCAATTAACAAGTGTTTTGACAAAAATGTTGAGGTATACAAATAATTAGATTTGAAGTAAATATTGGTAAATAAATAAATAAAATGTATAACCATGAATATGATATGGTAATCCAGAGGGACTTTGACTGGAAAAGCTGTAAACACAATTAAAATATTTTTTTAGGATGGTTACAAGTGTATGAATTCTACAGTTAGTAAATTATTCCTTTGATTTTGATGATCTGATCTAATCTGATGGGTGGTCTCAAGTACCAATCATTGAAAGACAAGTTATGTAATAGAAAAAAAAATATGATTCTGGTTCTTAGAGGTTTATTATCTAAAATCTATTTTTAACAGTCTATATTCTGACAAAGGCTGTTTTACTCAATGTTTTAAGATGCAATTTGTTTATGCATCCTTTAGCTGACAATCACAAAGACCCATTATGCACATTCATTATTGGAATACACTGGTGCAAAAGCAGACAGCTGGAGCTGTTGTCAGTAATGGCTGTGAATCAATAACTTCATTTGGTCGTCTGTTTAAGTATCCCACATCTGTTTGAGAGTCCCATGTGCACTGTTGCTGATGGGCATGCTACTGTTGGGTTGTACTTTCCTGGCTGACAATATCCATAACATCTAAACATCTTTTATAAATAAAGTTTATGTTTGTAACAAACAACATATATTCAAAAATGTGTTTATACATTTCACATGAGATTTACATGTTCAGAAATCTACCTACAGTACATATTAACATATTCATTTGTCAAGAAAATATTCAAAATAGGACCAGCAGACCTAGGTAAAAAGTACACTTTCAAGATCTGGAGACAGTTAATATCATTTGTAATAACAACTAAACCTTGTACTATGTCTTCTTTAATGTTATTATCAACATCTGTAAGTATAAACTTGATTATTTCATATTGCATTACCTTGAGCAGGCAAAAATATTGGAAAAGGGAAGTTTATCTTAATTACATGTTATTTAGATGACAAACCTAAACAACCTGACTCACTAAAATAGTATGCAGCAAAACCACATGCAAGCAATATTTTGCTGCATAACAGCAACATGCTCCAATGTTACAGTACAATGAAATATATCAGAATTAAATCTACAACAGTCTCTTATTATATGGATATAAATGAAACATTCAGTATCCAGATGCCTTCACAACTGGGTTCATTCCAATCAGATTAACAGTTTTTAAAAAAATGGAATTCAAAACTTTCCTTGTTTTTTGGGGGGTGAGGGGCGGAGGTGGGGGGAGGGGGGATTGAGACATCAAAGTTTAGGCATTTCAAGCTTTCATTGTGGAGTCATTTCCAAGCCCTGCTTTACTAATGCATGCTGCATGTGTGAAAGTGTGTAAGAAAAGACTCCTTCAAAGAGTCAGAGGTAACTGAGAACAGCGATTTAAAACAGGGCACAGCTGTTCACACAGGCCTGTCCCCTGGCCTCCCCTCTCCCCCGTGAAGGTCCAGGCCCAGGCACCCCTGGAGACCTCTGGATCTCAAGCAGTGGTCAAAGTGACAAAACTATGGCTACTGATGTATCTCACAAAGTGGGGGGAGAGTTTTAATATGGCATAATGAAAGTATGATAATATACAGTTCCTTGCAAAAGTGTTCATACATCTTGAACTTTTCTTCATTTTGTCAGTACATCTGTTTTATTCACTTCTCTCAATTCAGTTCAGTTCAAAAATACTTTATTAATCAAGAAGGAAGTTAGATGTTGTTGTAACTCATATTTTTGAAAGATTCTTCAAAGTTATTGTAGATGCTAATGAGCAGGATCTCCCGTAGCAAATTGTATCACAGTGGGTCTGAAGGCCTCTGTTAGAGAACATTAGAGAAAAAAATGCATATTGAAGACCAAAGAACACAGACACATCAGGGATAAGGAACGTCATAAGCCCTGCTTCTAAGTAGCTACAATTCATAACCCTAAAATACAGAGCTTGGTTTAGATCCAAGCATATTTATGTGTTAGAATGTGTGGCGTTCAATGGAAAATCTGTGGCAATACTTGAAAAAATGATATTCATAGATATCAATTTGATGGTTTCAGATAGTCAGCTAATCATGTCTTAGGTGGACAACCAATCATACATAAAGTTGAAAAACATCATATACCATTTTGAAAAAACTATAACTTATATATGTAGGGAGCTGAGGTGATGCTGTTCTGTCTTCTGTCATTACCAGGAGTGAACCATGACAGAAAATGGTGTAGAATATCTTCGTTTGTTAAATTTGTAGTGAATATAAATGCTGTATTTTTTGTTTAGGTTTCTGATGATGGTGATGATAGCTCTGTGGTTATAATATTTTGGGGGGAAAAAAACTGTATTTTGGCTTAAAAATATGCAAATGTGGGTTTTTTTTTTCTTTCACTTATTTACTGGCAATTAAAATAAAATGCATACAGGTTAATGAAAAAATTGAACAAATACAGGATTACATTTTTTCCATGTAGAGAACACTGTACAATCAAAAGGAAAATTTTTCTGCAAGTAAATTTTTTCAGATCATTATTTTTAAAGGGGGGGATATTATATATTTTCCAGGAACATAGTGCCATTTTATAGCACAATCAAGTAACAATGTTACCTTTAGTTTTTATGAAAATGCTGTATATATCAAAAATAAATGAATTTTGGCTTTGCAACATATGGCCACATCTGACGGCTTAAAATTGGCCTGTGCCTCTCCTTCCTCCTACCCTTTCCAACACTCCTCCTTCAGCACGTCCTCACAAGGTTTCTCAGTGATGTTCCTTACAACCGTTCTTAGGAGCGTTTTAGTTTGCATTCCACCAGGTGTTTGCTAATTGCTGCTGCTGCTAATCTGGTGGAGCTGTGTTGGGGAGGGATGCTCTGTGGGGCGGGGTCTCGGCTGGGGACTGCAGCTCTAAGGCGGACCATTGGGTAAATAGGTGGCGCATTGAATGAGCAAGCATTTAGGGACCCCCAAATGGCTTCAAAGATTTCTCAGATATGCATGAATGAGTCAAAGCAACACTCTGCGTATGTTTTCAATGAGGGAATGGCATTATAACATGATATAAAGCTCAAAAAAGTCAATTGTACATAATAACCCCCTAAAAGGATATCAAAAAGATACACAATTTTTTATTTTTATTATTTATTTATTTATTTTTTTACTAATTTTTATGGATTTTTACATTATAACTGACAAACTGTGTTAGAAGTTGTAAAAAACAACTCAGGACACAAATGAAGGGCTGTAACTTAGCTTTCCTGATGCACAAGGTAAGAAAAGTCTTTGGTTAAATGCAAAACTTTTTTGCATTTCAAGTTTTAAGTTACAGTAAAGGTTAAGTTGAAAAACTTAAACGGAGACAATCTTAAAATTTGGACATGCTATTATGGCAGTGAAACTTGAGTTTTATACAGTCTTCTCAAGATCTATAAGTTCTCTGTAAAACACTTAGATGAATTACAAAAATTACAGAGCTTGACAACTGCCTATTTTTTTTCTTTAGTGCTGTACTGAGAAGTGTGTTTGTTTTTTGAAATTGTAACAGAAGAAAAGCAATTGGCTAGATAAAAAGAAGCAGTCATTAGAGGCAGTTATATGCATTTAGCCATAGAAGAGACAAGGAGTCCACAGAAACTGTGCCTGAGGCTCTGTTTTTGTCATCTTCTTTTTAAATCAGTCAGAGTAATTCCTGTCCTCAGGGGCTGGCTGTCAGTAGCAAGGCTCCATGAACACATTCCTTCTGATCGAGGCCATTATCGGCCCATTCAGCAGCACTGAAGCCTGCTCATGTGGGCCTCTTTCTGCACTGACCTTCTGGGCACTCACACAGGCCTGATTTAACAGTCCCACTGACCCACAATTCAAAAAATAATAATAATAAAAAAACATAAACTTCTATAGGTTTCCAGAACAGAGCAACAGAACATTTATATGATCACCCTCCCTACACACACACACACACACACACACACACACACACACACACACACACATCCACAGATCAGAACACATACCATTAAAGATAAATCTGTGTCGCTATCCAAAAATAAAAAGAAGCGTAGTATATGCATTGGGTTTGTTATTAAATTTAAAAATATCGTTCTATTTCTTGGTCTTATTTTTTTCCCTTTGTTTATCTTTTTGTTTTCCTTTTACCTACTGCTCCTCCTGGTGCTGTTGCTTGTCTTCTCCTATGCTCCAATCAACTCAAGTACACCTCATTTCCTCATCATCACTACTTGGTATTGGTGTAACAAGAGCTAGTGCCATGGGATCTCACAATATTAAAACAGTACAATATTTCTTGTCAAACTGAAGTCAGATCTCTGTGCTGTGAAGTTCCTGTTAGCACCTGACTTCCTCCAGTGAATTGTGCTGAATGTGCTATTTAGAGGCCCAGAGGTGAGCACTTCTTTTTGAGACTCTTGTTTTGAAGCATAAAAGGAAGTAACTCTTGAGTTGTTCCCTGTTTTATTGACAGTGATAATAAATAAGTTGTAGGGCTGAAACAGCACTCAAATACAAAGTGGGAGCAGCTTTGATTAGTTTTAAACTGCGTCTGTGGCAACATTTGGTGACAGAGTGACACAAAAATGTATGATTTGTAAGTACTGTAGCTCTAAAACTGTTAGCACAATGCTAAGGCTACCTTGGGGCTTTCCATCAGCGCTAACCTGGGTATATTTTATCATATTCTAATAAGCCTAAGCTTAATTTATTTATCTCTAGTCAAAGATCTAAAATAACTCGACTGATAAAACCTGAGCTGGATAATTTTACACTGAACAAAGATTCAGATTCAGATTTATGAATTTTCTTTTCTACTTCTGAAAACACAAAAAATGTAACATTTTTAAACCCTTTTTTTGTACAAGGACTAAATTAAAATTAGACAATCATACAAACAACTACTCAAACCTGGACTGAATCTGAATTATTTTACACTGATTAGATTCTTTAAAACAGAGTTTTGAAACTTTTCAGTTTACAGTTTGTGATTAGTGAAACCCATCTAAGCAAAGCAAAAAAAAAAAAAAAAAAAAAAAAAAAAAAAAAAGGGATTTTGTGGATTGTCTCTTCTTGTAAGCTGGATCTATCATTACTGCCCTACTGATGAGTATCATACCAATAACTCATTGGAGAAATTCTCATGTACATTAATTTGATAGAGGAATCCATTATTCCTGTACAACCCATGTAATGGTGAAGCATATTATTAGGCTACTGTTTCCAGTTATTATGACCACGTGTTTAAGGAAGTTTAAAGATTTGGGAGGCATATAGGCTTAAGTAGGTAGTTGGTGGGCTTTGTCAGCTACATCTGGAGGGAAACAAGGACCCCAGTGGCATGGTCATTTCTTTAGAACAGAATGATATCCAGGATTACCAAAAACAATCATAGTTGCAACACACCATTCAAACCAGCATGGAGAAAACTGTTTTAAGAGATCAAAATGTAAAAAAATCTAAGACTAAACGGAAATGAACATGATCTGACCAACTTTCCACCAATGGTCTGTGACTAGTACATTGGTATAAGAATTATTTATTTAAATACCTGTGATAAATACATGTTTGTGTGTGTACATAAATATTGTGCTTGCATAAATACATTTTTCAATCTTATTTCTATCCTAGTCATCATATTATTTTTCAGCGATTTGAATTAAATGCATGCCTCAAAGCAAAGACAAAGAGCTTACTGTGAGAGTGTGTTACCTTTACTTTGCCCCATTAAACAGATCTCTTATTTGGTTTAAACTTTCACCTTCGTTTAAACGTTTTTAAATATATGCATTATAATTCCCATCTTCCATATCCAAGTGGGACCAAAGGATCTTGTCTTTGGCATCCAAATGATTCACAAAAGCCTTTCCAAGTCACAAGCTGTCCTCATTAAACCCACACTTAACAGCATACTTATGGAAATGTGTTAAACTGTAACTGATGTCACATATTTTAATATTTTTCTTTCATTTGTCTACTTCATTGAAGCAGACTGCAATTATAAACCAGCAACTTCAACAAAACTGTAACTGCCAGTATATCTGCACTCAGTTCATTTGAAATGTCTAAATGGTCCAAATGTATTCATAAATTTTGTCTTTGACTGCTTTTGGCTGTCCATACAAGTAGTGTTAAAATGAAAATACTGTTCCAGAAGAGGAGCACAGAGGCCAAAAGCAACTGGCAGGGAGTGAATATTCACACTTCAGATGGATATCATTCACCTTCAGGAGATTGGCATTAAAAGTGCATGCAACTGCTCTACAAAGTTTACATTCATCTACTTCCATGCTTGCTGTATTTCATTTTTTCCAAGGTTGACAAAAGCAAGCATGGAACAGACTTCAGTGCTCTCTGACTAAAGGGGTTTTAATGAAGACAGGACAGGGGTGAAGAAATACTACAGGCAGAGAAGGCGGTCAGTCTAAACCACTGTACCTTTTTAATGTTTCCCAAATGCTAGTAAATTCTCTCCCTTCTTAAATCTACAGTAAAACATTATGCCAAGTATGATGTCACCCATGCAAAAACTTGATTTATGATTTTTTTTTTTTTTTTTTTTTTTTTTTTTTTTTTTTTTTTTTTTTTTTTTTTTTTTTTAACCCAGGCTATAGACTGGGCAAAAAAACAAAGTCACCATACAGAAATTAAGTTGGCAAAGTTGACTCAAAATCAGATCAGGGAGTTCCTCAGAGTTGGGAATAAAAATAATAGTTGCTTCCTCATCATACTGTAATCTGTTGATGATTGTTGTTCATTGCAAATGTGTTCCAAGATGCTGTCAGTTACTTGAGTAGTGAAACAAGAATCTCAAAATTATAGCCACAAGAAATAAAACAGAGGCAGCAAACACTGGTAGATTTTGATTTCAAATCATTTTGATTCAACCAAGTGGTTTGTTTTTGCCAGGATATGAGACAGGTTTCCCTCCAAAGTTGTTAAGACACTGAAAAAGGAGTATCAATTCTAATCAGAAAATGCAAACTTCCACTCACATCCCATTTTTGCACTTGGTTTATTGGTTTTCTGGTATTTAAATAAAACCTTTACGTCTATACTCTTACATGGTTTGTCAATGTCACAAAAACTTTGAGTTTTAAATCTGAAAGATGACCTACATTTTTTGTGCACGCTGAAAATGTCATGTAACCTGATAATGTATAGTATGTATAGTAGTACTATACAATGAAATGGCATAGAGGAAGTAAATGAAATAAATTTTTTAAACAATAAATTATACTTTTAATTTCAAAACTTCATCAACTTGTAGCATAAAAAAATCAGTTGAGTTTTCTATTCATCTTTGTCGGCATATTCTTTAACATTTTCTGAAGAACTGCAAGTTACAAATGATACCAAATTAATTTGTATAATTTTATGTAAAGACATTATGAAAGGTACATGTTCACTCTTCATCTTAACAGAATCCTCACTTCATCACTTGAAACTTGGGATGCCTAAAAGCTAGAACATTAGAAATGAGTGGCATTTTCTCTCATGTGAAGTACTTTGAGGAGTATTTCCTGTTCTGTCAACGCCACAGATGATAGAGTTATTATTGTTCTTCGTAAGTCCCCCCTCCATTTCCCTTTTCAAGGATGCTCATTAGAAGACCAACCATCTAATCTGGTGTTGGGGTCCTGATAACTCTCTTGCATGGCGTCACTCTTGTAAATTGCCATGACTGTCCTGTTAAAAAGCTAACAGTTGATAGCAGTATCAGGAGACAGGCTGCTTTGGGGAGACACAGTGTCCAGCGCTAAATGACCTCCTAAAATAGACAAGCCTCAATACGTACAGGCCACGGGCGACTACAGCCACAGAAATGAATTCAGACAAGAGCAGTTCAGGAAGAACATGTCATCAGAGCCATTGCTGCTAATGGTGAGCAGATAGAGGCAGCAGACACTGAGTGAACCCAAACCAAAGCGTTTAGTTCTCTGACTGAGCAGAGCCATGTCACACCCTAGACAGTTTAGACATTTAGCCGCCTCTTCAGAGATGGAGCCAGTCCCTACCACAGAGCTGATAATGATTATAGTCAATTCAGTATGACTAAAGAGCTGAAGGTCCATTCTCTTTCTCTGGCTACAGTCTAGGGAGAAGCAAAGACTGTAGCATGTAAATCTAAAAGCTAACCTTTGGCTTACATCTGCTGATAGTCCTGTGTACCCTTCATTATCCACAAAACCCAGCTCAAACATTTTAATGGGATTGTTAAAGACAAGTATGCAAACTTAGGAATGTAGCTACAGGGCCATGGAAAGTATTTTCTCCTTTACTTACATGTTTTTATTTTTTTAATTTTTGTTTGTTTGTTTTTTGTCACAATAACATTTTTCAGATCAAACTACTTTTCAGACCAAACAAAGATAAGCTGGAATTTTTGAATGATGACTTCTGTCAATAAGGGAAAACATATCCAAACCGGCCTGGTACTAGGGGAAAACATAATCCAAACAATGGTTAAATTATTAATTAACTGTGATCAACCACATGTACAGCTTAATGTTTAATTTAACCAGCTAGACCCTGGCCTGATTACCGTCAGACCTGTAGAATTAATAAAATTCTTAAATAGAACCTACTTGTCAACATGAAGTATGCTGAGAGAACTAAAAAAAATGTAAAAAGCATCATACCCTGATCGAAAGAAAGGTAAGATCCAATAAGAAGCAAAGCCATTGAATCTGTCCAGTCAGAAATATTTCAAAAGCCATTTTTAAAGCTTTAGTTCTGCAGTGAGCCAGAGTGAGATCTATTTCTGTAATTTCTGGACTATTGAGTGCACCTGAATATAAGCCGCACCCACTAACCTTAACAAGAAAAAGAAAAGTACATATATAGGCCACACTTCTCTATAAGTCACAGGTGTTCAACATGTGTCGTAACATGAGATATTTCCACAGACAGATTTTAATGACATACATACTGGTAACACACGAAAACACGTACAGTAAATGCTTTTTCCATATGCCTGTAACAAGGCTGTTTAAAAAAATACAGTAGCCTACCAGGAGAAGTCATTGATTGCTATCCTCATCTTCCTCCTGCACAGTAAAACCACTAAAACTGTCTTCTTTTGAATTGAACAGCCTCACACATTTGCTCAGTCTCTTTTATTGTCGTTCTCAATGTCACTTTCTTCTTGAGGTAAATTCGCCCTTTAGCTTGTGCTGTCCTCTTCATTACACAGCCTTTCAAAACCCGTTGCTTAAGCCACATTGTTCAAAGCATGTGAAAAAGTAACGATTTATAGTCCGGAAATTATGGTATTCAGAAATGGAGAAAACGTTAATTGGTGGAGAACCCAGGAGTGGCCAGCTTGCCACAATTACTCCAAGACTGTGCTGACTACTCATGCAATACATCACAAAAGTACCCAGAAGAACATCCAAATCACCGCAGACCTTAATTTTCTCAGTTAACTTCACTAACTGATTCAACATGGAGAATGAGAATGGGCAAAAAAAAAAAAAAAGCATCCATTGGAGCATTCCAAGTTGAAAACCTCTGCTGACCAAAAAGGACATGAAGGCTCATCTCACATTGGCCAAAAAGACCACTTTAGGATTCCCAAGAGTTTGAGAAAAATGGTCTATGGACTAGTATGACAAAACTGGAACCTTTTGGAAGGTATGATAAGTGTTTCATGTAGGTTAAAACTAATACAACGTTTCAGAATCTGAGCATCATACCAACAGTCTAATATGGTGATGGTAGTGTGATAATCTGGGGCTGGTTTATCTCTTCAGGAGTTGAATGACTTGCTAAAATTGGTGGAACCGTGAATTGTGCTCTCTTCAGAAATTCCTGAAGGGAAATGTCAGGGCATTGGTTTATGACCTGAGACCCAAGTGCACTTGGAATCAATGATCCAAAGTACATCAAAGAGTCCACAAAAATGGAGGTTTTGGAGTAACCTAGACATAGTATGAACATGAATTAAGTCGAAGAACTGTGGCATGAAATTAATCTGTTCACTCATGCTCAAACCCTTCATTGTGGCTGATTAGCACACCTCTACAAAGAGGAATGGGCCAAATTCCTCTAAGGCAATGAAAATTATTTATTGCCAGTTATGACAAACACTTGATGGTATTAATAGGTTTTGTGGCAATTACTTTTTTGCATTGGGACAGATTGGGTTGGATAGCTATTTTAAAACTTCTTTTTTTGTGTTTACTATAGCCTTATCTCAATGTTATAGTGAGTTTATGCCAGATACTGAGGTGTTCCCACTCCATTAAATGTTGGAAAAGGGGTTAAAGGGTAGCTTTATCTGGCTTTCCAAAGTTTATCTACAAAATTTTATTTGCCACAACAACCATTCTTTTTTATTTCTCTTTTTTACAACAACCATTCAAATGTGCAGTGCAGATATGAAATGATCATCTTTCATGATATTTGTCTTCGATGTGAATTCTGTCTGAGAAGAATGTGACTTCATCTAAAGAAGTAAATGTAAGCTATTATTATAAAAACCAGCCATGAAGGTCTGTTGTTTAAACTTTACACATTGTTCATTTCTTAAACCTATTATCTTGAAATAAGAAAGGAAAGGGTTGTGTCATTAAAGACTTCTCATCAGGACAGTAAGCACTGATAAAGTTCCCACAACTTTAAATTGTTTGTGTTATCACATTTTTGGGTACTCAGTAATAAAATCATGAATCATGTCTAAGGTCTAAGGTCTAAGGTTCAATAGCATAGTCATAACAGTCATAATAGTCATACAAAAGACTGCTGACCAGTTTCTCAGATGCTACACTTCCACTGTAGAGCGCAACAAAAACAAAGTCAGTTGTAGGTCACCGTTCATGCACTGGAAACAATACATCCAGAGCAGATTATTATAGCAAAGATAAAATAAATTTTACCAAGCTAAGCTTGTGCTAGAATTTTCCAAGAGAACCAAAAGGAAGTTATGTTGTGTACATCAGTTTAAAGGCTGTTTTTGTACAGGTAGTTCAAATTTTAAGAAGAATGAGAATCTAAATGCTCAACATAAGGGGTAGAGAAGAACTAGAGAAGATCTATTTAAATAAGAACAAAATGGAAAGGAAGCAAAACCCACCATGTTATAAAAGAGAAGCAATTTCACAGTGAGAAAGGAAGTGAAGCTAAAACACTGAACTTGAAACAGAAAGGTAAACAGAGACAACCTGAAATCTAGGAGCCTAAAACCAGAATCAAAACCTGTAAACTATTTCAAAGAACATGACTACGCCCAAAGAGCACAAAAAAAAAAAAAAAAAAAAAAAAAAAAAAAAAAAAAAAAAAAAAAAAAAAAAAAAAAAAAAAAAAGAGAACTGGATACGGACATTTCCTGATAAACCCAAAATCCGTGCTCCACTGCACCCCTTCCCCAAATAATAATAATAATAATAAAAAAAAAAAAAAAAAAAAAAAAAAAAAAAAAAAAAAATCAGAAAAATGTTAATCATGAGTGTGCATCACTTTACTCTCCTTCCAATAAATTTTGAAGAAGTGCTCTGACTCCCTGTGTAGCTCTGAGCTAAATCTTTCAGCATTTTCCCAGCAACTTTCAGAATTTTTAAAAACTATTTCAAACAACAATAGGCAGTCATGTATAATTTCTGGCCACTGGCTTCTTAGAATGCCGACTGGCTTAAATTTAAAGAGATTGTGAAAACTGCAGCCCTCAGACAATGTTTCCACTGATTTTGATGGTGTCTGCTGTCAAAAATTAACCAGGTAAATGTTTTGTTAGGCCCCAAATTAGTGTTTGCATTGTAATATTCTGATATGACAATAGCAGCCTATTCATGAGAAATTAAATCGTTTTACTGAGATGATTCAAAGTCAAATCTATATGTAGACCTTACTTAGACAGGAGTTAGACCTTTTAGATTTGGATCAAGTAAAACTGCTTGGTCTGAAAGTGGTCTAAGATTAGACTTAACATTTTAAAAATTGTAAGGTTCACAAAAAACATGGGAGACCATAAATCGATACTCAAAGACAGCTTCATTTGATTCAGAATTATAAACAAATTTTATCCTTTTTGTCTGAATATTGCAGAAATAATATAAATATATGAAAAATACTGTGTACTTTTTTATTTATGGGTTAAAAACTTAGAGAACAATAGTAAATATGACAAGATATTTAGATATTTATTCTGTACTGATGGATGAAAATACGCGATTTAATCTAAAGTATAAAACAATGGAGCTGCACAGGCTGTACACTGAGAGCACAACACTTTCTAGAAAGTATGAGAGACAAAGTTCTGTTTGTTTGAGGATGCAGACCTGGCAGAATGTGTCAGAAACAGCTGAGGAGGTTTAATCTGTATTAAAAAAAGGAAAAACTATGTTTCTGCAACAACAATAAAAGCATATATGAGACAAGTAAATAGTCATGAACTGTTACTTATATTCTGGCGAATAGCTCAAAACGTAAAGCACTGTGTTCATAACTGAGAGGTTCTGAAATGAGCAAATAGCAGAGTCACTGTTTACACCACTAGCATTGTCACCAGCATTGCTATGACAGCCATTGCCATGTGTTCTTTCTGAGTCTTCCATGAACTATGAGAGCACCAAAAAATTTCCAGGATCTCCTAATCCAGCATGTTCCACAACAAGATAAAACATCAATTTTGCTATCCTCATTTCAGCAATACGATTATCTACTGAAAGCATCATTCCAATCCTTATCTCACAGCCTGAGCAATGCACAGATGTTTTGACATGTTGTGGAAAATACATGGTTCTTTTAAATAGATTCCTACATTTCTACTTTGAGTCTTACTTTCTCAGCAACATTCACATTGAAAAAAGTTGTTCTCAGTGCAATGCCTTACCTGATCGGAAATCATCAGACAGAGATCCAAAAAAACTCAAGAACAAATGAGAAAGAAACTAACTGAGCTCTATCAGGCTGGAAAAAGTTACAAAGAAATTTCTAAAGCTTTTGGACTCCAGCAAACTACAGTGAGAGCAATTGTCCACAAATGGCAAAAACATGGAACAGTTGTCAAGTTTCCCTGGAGTGGTCGGCAGACCAAAATTACCCCAAGAGCACAGCGATGACTAATCCAAGAGGTCACAATAGACACTACAACAACATTCATGGTTTGGGACCTGGAGGACTTGCTGTGAAAAATGGAACCATGAATTCTGCTGTCTACCAAAAAATGTCGGAAGAATGTTCGTGTTCTTGTATTATTGAGATACTGTGGCATGACCTTAAAATGTCGTTCATGCTCGAAAACCCTCCAATGTGGCTGAATTAGAATAATTAGAACAGTTCTGCAAAGATGAGTGGGTCAAAATTCCTCCACAGCCCTGTAAGACTCATTGCAAGTTATTGCAAATGCTTGATTGCAGTTGTTGCTGCTAAGGGTGGCCCAACCAGTTATTAGATTTAGGGGGCAATCACTTTTTCACACAGAGCCATGTAGGTTTAAATTTTTCTCTCCCTGAATAATAAACACCATCATTCAAATACTACATTTTGTATTTATTTGTGTTGTCTTTGACTAATACTTAAATTGGTTTGATGTTCTGAAACATTTAACTGTGACAAATAAAAAAAAAGGAAATCAGAAAGGGGGCAAACACTTTTTTACACCACTAGAGATGGGGTGAGACTTTGAACAACAGATTTTACTTATAGGTTATGCTTTTACGTTACCAGTGAACTACCTTTAGCTTTGTATGGGTTCTATCAACATATATGAGTAAAGCAAGCAGGAAACATGCTCTGTGTTCAACAGCTTTGTACTGTACGATCAGCAGTAAATCTGTCTTGACCTGTTAATTGTCATTATAATGTAGTCATTCCTGTTGTTTGGTGGGATGAATCTCTGCGTATCTAATCTTCAAGGCTCCTCTGACATTACTTATTGATGAAAAATGGATGATAACACCAAATACTGTCTTCATAATGCTCCATATCTCAAACATAGTTGTGTGCCAGGGGGAAGGAGCGGTGGTCATTAGGACTCTTAAAGGGTAACGACTCCTAACTCTGATTTACTTGATCTCCTATCTTGGAGGAAACCCTGGATCGCCTGCCAGTCTGGCGCTCCCTGGCTCCTTGTGTGACCTCAGTGAGCAAACTTGTTCAAAGCTCACAATAGGTCGCCCATTATGGCCAATGTCTCTGGTGCTTCATGTGTGCTTTGACATGGGAAGGAAATCCTGGTAGAAAGCATAGCCGGAAACGGTTTGGTCCTTTCAGTTTGCAGGTCTATCTTTAGAGGTCAAACAACTGTTTCCCAAGAGAGCCCCCATACTCTTTCTGTTTCCCCCGTTCTCCTCCTCAAAGACATTCCTTTCTCTGAGCCCATAGTTCCTAACCTGGGGGTGTGTGAGACTTTGCATGCACTCAGATTGTGGGATTCGTAAAATTAGATTTGCACATGTTGACTAAGCTCATGATATGAAAATATATTGTAAAAGTCAAATGTCTATCCGGATGAAGTGCATGTAAGCACCACCATCTATGACAGAAAGCAGACTAATGTGTTTTAGATTAAAACAACTTACCTTGTGGACACATTAACTCACTATAATGAGATCATCAACTTAATGCAAGGTCGAGAATTGAATTAAACCAGAGCAACAGATGTAGAGTAGGAAAAACTGTCAAACAGGGAGTCTCAGCAATGAAAAAGTGCAGATTAAAGAGCACAGCACACCTCTATGCTATTATTTTAGCATCTAAAGTTGTTTTTCAGGAAGAAAAAAAAAATCAGAAGAAATAACAAAACTTACAATTTTTAAAGAACAAGTAATTTAATCTAGTTTGGCCCAACATATACAGAAGATTCAATGAGTACTTATGTTCCCATCAAGAAAAGGCAAGGCAAGTTTATTTGCATAGTATAGCTTATACACAATACGATTCAAAGAATATTACATCAAAAATAAATGAAATGAGGTAAAGAAAAAACATTAAAAACAAGAAGTACATAAAAAAAAACCAATAAAATGTAAGCATGGAAAAATTTTAAGCAAATACAGAGCAAATGACATGTTTAAAAAATAACTTATAAAGCATAATTGGATATTTATGGAAATTGTGTTTCCAATGGTGTTTTTAGTTTTGATCTGAATGAGCTAACAGTTTCTGCACATCTCAGGTTTTCAGAGAGTTGATTTCAAAGCTAAGGAGCATAGAAACTAAATACTGCCTCCGCTTGTTTAGTTCTTGTCTTGCAACTTTAAGTGAACGGTTCACCTTTGACCTGAGGGGTCTACATGGTTCATAAATTGCAAAAACACAAAATCTTACCAACTAGTTTTGGTCTAGTTTCTAGTGCAAATATCTTGCACTAGAAAAATCTTGAAATAAAACAAAACTAACTTACAAGTAACTTTTCAGCATGATGTAGGAGCTTGTTTTAAATCAATAATTGTTTAATATTGATTAAAAAAAATACTAGTTATAAGTGAAACAATGTCCCAGTGGGACATGATATTTTACTTTTAATATGGGAAAAATGTCTTGCTCCACTGGCAGATTATTTCACTTATAACTAGAACTTTTTTCATCAGTAATAAGGTATTATTGACTTAAAAAACTATGATGCTCATGAACTATGATGATGATTTAGATCATCATTAACCCACAATTTCTAACTCTTTCTTTTTAATTGCACAATGCCCACTATCGGTTTCAGCAGTTCAGGCTAAAACATATAGGTCAGTGTAGTATTGTTAAGCAGATTATGAACGGAAATACAATTGAAATACAGTATTCTGCCAAATATTGTTCCCCATCAGTCCTTTATAATTACGATATTGCAAAGGTACAATTATGATTGTGATTTGATACATTGTGGAGCTCTTGTTCATACTTACCAATCAACTTCACTTTAAATTTAAGCCTAAACTATTCACTGCCTTATAAACAAATGTTCAGATGTATGCTTATAAAAACAAAGACCCAGAGAAGTAATTTGAAGGCTAATGTGATATGATCCCTTTCCCTACTGAAAAGAAAAGTGTGTTTTAATAAAATGTCTTCAGCTGGCTTTTGAATGAGTAAGGAATAGCAAAACAACATAAAAACAAAGGAAGCTCATTCCACTGTCAAGGTACAGCTCTCTGGAGAGAGCAGTATGCTAGAGGTTTATATCTGGTTCTTGGGATTACTGGTAGATTTTGGGTCCCAAGGCTGTTACATACTGTGGTCATATGGTGACAGAAATACAATTCAGTATTGAATTTCTGTCAATATATTGTACTTTTCTGTAATCTGAGCTGGGGAACATATATATGTATTAAAAAAAGGTGGCCTGAGAATGCAGCCTTGGGGAACTCTACATGTGATCTTTGTTTGCTCAGTTCTAGCCTGATAACATCTAAACCAGTCTAGCACAATACCAGACAGTCATATTTGGGTTTTTTTTGGTCTATAAATCAGTTTGTAGCAATAAACTGTACTAAATGCTGTCAGAAACTCTGGTTACAATAAATACAACCCCCTCAAGCAAACTGCAGCTAGCATAACACAGAACATCATGAATCACCTTTGTCAATGATGGTCAGTCATTTTTATGAGTGGCAAAAAATAGAAAACTTTTTTTGGAAGATAGTGATACAATGTTGGAGGTTATCTATGTAAATGAATAAGATATGAATAAACTGATATTATTTTAAGGAAAAGGAGAATTTGAACCACTGCTCTGCAAATTGTCTCTAAAGCTAATCAAGATTCTCTTTCTTTAGTCTCCTACTTAATCAGTTATCACACAGCTAGGGCAAGCATGAAAGCCAGTGTTTTTGCCAAGTGTGAGACAAACAGGAAGAAAAACTGCTATTATGAGCTCTCCCAAGATGAATTTTTCCCTAGAGGATGTCCTCTGAGAGAAGCATGAAAATAAATTTGCTATGGGGAAAATATATGCCTTCAGTTAGCACTCAGATGCATAAATATGTGGTGGAAGCCAAACAGGCAGAGCTGAACCCATGTAACCAGAGCAGGGCATCTGAAAAAATCTTCATAGTGCCAAAATTAAAGTTGGCCACAGTGATTGATTGAAATTATGCAGAAAGGGAACAAAGCTTAATAAGGAGATGCTGCAAACCTTTCAATGCATGCTCTCACAGCCAACACTGGAGCCACAAGCTGAGGGTTTTCCCAGTGTGTCACCCACTCAAGGGGTATTAGTGTTTGTCTTACAGTGTCTCTCTGTCCTATAAACAATGTGTCTCTTGTGACAGTGAATAAGACGCAGCCTGTCGGCTAGCCTCTCCGGCATCAGGCCTGCTTGCCAGAGATTGGTTAGGGGGCTGCTCCAGAGCCACTCCATTTGTCATGCTGTATATTTACAGGCTGTGTCAGTGCAGGGCGGGTGGAGCGAGACGTCTCTGGTCTGAGCCCGACTCTATGGACGCCAGGCTCAGCACCTCCCCTCATTCATCTGTTTACTTTCTAAATAGGCCTCTGTTTGGACTTACATCAGTGGAGAGAGAATATCTAAGAAAACGAGGAAGGAAATCTGTGGAAAACAAAGGAAAAGGAAAGAAACTCTCTGTGATAGAGACTGCCCCTCACTGTTCCTGATTACGGCAGAGTTTCAGAGTGCTTGGCGCCATCAAAATCAGCCACCCAGGCTGCTGGCTGGCCAGACAGAGGAAAGGAAGACTGGTAGTGACGCTTGCAGATACCAAGAAAAAGACTTGTCGGGAGCTTTTTCAGTGTTTATGTGTTTTAAATGGTTATTTTTGATTCAGCGAAACAGGAGAAGAAAGATGGACACTTCCCACAGTCAATAAACATGTTTTCAACAATTGTACAGAATACACAATGATCTGTATTGTTTTGCAATGCCTTGCAAAAGTATTCATACTCTTAGGCAAGTCTTTTGGGTATGTCTCTACAACCTTTGAACAGCCAGAGACTAAAATGTTTGTCCATTCCTCTTTACAAAATAGCTCAAGTTCAGTACCATATGTAAACATCATCTTTCAAATGTTGCTTCATATTCCTAGTTGAATTTTGTCGAAACTTTGACTGGGCCATAAATATGTTTTGATCTAAATCATTTCATTTTTGTTCTGGATGTATGCTTAGTGTAGTTTTTCTGCTGGAACTTGAATGTTCATTCCAGTCTCAAGTCTTTTGCAGCCTCTAACATGTTTTAATTTCATGATTGCTCTGTATGTAGCTTCATTCATCTTTTCATCAACTCTGTGCAGCTTTTCTCTCCCTGCTGAACAGAAGCATCTCCATAGCATGATGATGCTACAACCACGTTTCACTGTGAAGATGGTGTGTTCTGGTTGATGTGCAATGTTAATTTTCTGCCCCACAAAGGATTTAGCATGTAGGCTGAATAGTTTAAGTCTTATCTGACCAGAGCACCTTCTTCAACATGTTTGTTCCCTACCTGGCTTGTTGCTAGCTGTTGACGGGCTTTCCAATGGCTGTCTTCTTAACATTGTGTTTTTTTCTTGTAACTCTTAAAGACAGACTGATCCACTCTAACAAGTGCTCTGTGGATCCTTGCAACTTCCCAAGAGTTTCCAGCCTGATTAAAAACTCTTTGCCTGGTCAGTTTGGATAGACAGCCATGTCTTAGTAAGTTTGCAGTGCTCCATTTTTTGATGATGAACAATGCTCAGTGAGATGTTGAACACTTGTGGTAATGTTTATAACTCAGCCCTGCTTTAAATGTCTCCACAACTTTTTCCCTCACCCATCTGCTGTGTACCTTGCTCTTCATCCTGCTTTGTTCACTAATGTTCTCTAACAAACCTCCAAGGCCTTCATAGAACAGTTGTATTTATACTGAGATTAAATTACACACAAGTGAACTTTATTTACTAATTATGTGACTTCTGGAGGAAGTTGCTTGCACTGGATTTTATTTGGGGTTTTAAAATAAACAGAGCTGACTACAAAGGCAAGCCACACTTTTTAGATTTTTATTTGTAGTAATTTAAGAAAACCATGTATTCCTTTCGTTACATTTCACAATTATGTGCTACTTGGTTTTGAACATATAAAATCTAAATAAAATAGATTAAAGCTTGTGGCTGTAACATGACAAAATGAGAAAAAAATAAACAGATATGAATACTTTTGTAAGACACTGTGGATCATTTCTTTCTGTCAGTGCATTTTCTCAACACATTTATGAGATCCATGTTATCCATGATTTTTTTATGTTTAGCTTAAAATAGTAAATATTTAATAATATTTTAAGAAATACAGATAGTGTTATACACATCATGCTAACTTGGTTCATAACAAAGATTTGCAGCACCAGGTCGTCAGTAACTTACAGAGATATTTAACCGTTGCTATTATAATGTAAGTTAGAGGACGACACAGTCTAATGTTGGTAACTGTGAGAAATCAATGCAGAAAATTAAAAATTACGTTGATGTGTTATAAAGACAGTGTTTGTAAAACTGATACTCTGGATGGTGAACTGGGAGTAATGATGCTGGTGGTGATAAAAGGGTTCTGCATTGGTAACAGTCTCAGACTAATCAGTATGAAGGTACTAGCAAGCCCAAGGAAAAACAGTGCCTATTTCAGTAATTATTGGTACCTGTTTCAGTAAGGTCTCATTCACACTTCACTAAGACCTTATCATGACATTTAAAAAACAGCCAGAAGAGGGATGGTGTTTGTAGGGTCTTGGGAAGGCCTTCTGTGAGCATCAAGGGTGAAAGGCTATTCATGACATGTGGTCAAGCAGAGACTGGTTATTAGAGAATCTGGTACAAGGAGAAAAAAAGTCAGCAGCGGCTCATAGGGTTTAACATATCACTTTACAGTAACTGTTCAACTGCTGCTAAATGTTCAGAATAGCTTTCTGGTCTTAGAGCTTAAACGATTTAATAATAAACGTATGACTGCCCCACACTGAAAAACATAAAGATAATATTCATTATTGTCTTCTCTTCAGTTATTTACTCTAGGAGTAATAACATATACAGTAGATAGTGGATTGCAGAATTCAAAACAATGAAGTCCTACTCATTATTTAATAAGTTACAAAAAAACGTCACATAGCTTATTAACAGCATTATTCAGACTGATTTCCCCCCTTTGCTTCTGAAGAGTTGAGGTCATTTGGGTATACTCTGTGGACAGATAATAACTAATTCTTTAGCTTAGTTTGAACATAAGGGGAAACCTATCTGAGTGACCGTAGATAACTGATTTGTTAAGGTTATGATGAATTTCTTCTACTGCGAGAAGAGCATGATTACAAATAAATGTTGTTAATGGTGTCATGTTGCACCAGTTGCTCCCATAGGCAGTGTGATTGTTCTACAACTGTATCATATATACATTTGTATTATTGCCATTATATCAGCAGAAAGTAAAGCAATGGATGGTGAGTTGAACACTTTGAGTCTTTTTCAAGTAATGGTGTCAATTATTTCAAGATGGCTCAAAAGGTTTTATTTTAGTAGCTCAAAAATAACTGAAGACAAATTAAAGGAGGGGGACAAATGAGAGGTTTGAATTTATCTGTTCAGTCAGTTAACTAAAAACAAAAGAAGTATTTCATGACTAATTATACTGATTATTTTATAGCTGTGAAGAATTTTTACAAAAATTCAGCTATGTGTTTTGCTTGAAATTATAATAGAATCTGGGCCAATTGTTATCGATAAGGAGTACAAGCATCAATACTGGTATATTCAATTTTCTAGTTCATTCCAATGCAATTGAGTCATACAGTCAAACTCAGGTGCAGTTACTTACAGTGTATTTTAATCGTAAGTATGATACATACAGTCAAAGTCGATTGATCATATAATGTCAGCTGGTAAAAAGTTACATAAGGAGTCCCAGCTGATTGTGTCAAGTCATCAAAACATTTTCTATACCCACTTGCTCTTGCAGGGTAGCAGGGGCCTGGTGCCAATCTCCAGCTGTCATTGAGCGGGGTACACCTTGGACAGGTCACTAATCCATCACAGAGCAACATAGGGACACACAAGACAAACAACCATGCAAGCACACACTCACACCTAAGGCCAATTTAAAGGGACCAGTTGAAACAGTCATGCTTTTGGACTGTGGAAGCTGGAGTACACGGAGAAAACCCACGCATGCAAACTCCATGCAGAAAGACCCCAGGCTTAGTTCTACACAGTACTCAAGATTATTATCTTTATTATTATCAACATTATCTTTGAATATGTTTCTTTTGGTTCTTTTGAACACAAAATATGTAACAATTTAAAAATATATGTATTCATAACCTACAATATGGCTTAGCATGTTATTTATGTACTTCTTTATACCATGCTCTTCCAATAACATCTTGTTATTATAAGTACTAATATTAATGAACAGTTTCAACATTCATATTGACACGCTAAGGAAAGGTTGATAAACATAGTGAAATCTCAATATCTGAATTAATCAAAAACATTTTGGATATTAAGAATATTTACTGTCTTTAGACTTAAACAAGCAGATACATTGAGCTTCTCACCCTTGTCTGCATTAAAAGCAGAACTGCTTCTGTCGCCACTGAGACTCTCTCTAATCTGGCCTGAAAAGAACAAGAGCGCCAAAAAAACAACATGACTGGCTGGGACTGAGGCAAGAGTGAAGAGAAAATCAGCAGTAAAGATTCGAAACAGGAAGAGTGTGGCGTCAGTACAGGCGGGAGATAAGAGTGCAACGCTCCATACACAAACACAGGGTCTATGTGGCTGAGTGACTCCCAGCTCTCTGGGCGCCCTCACAGTAGCTGTCCTTCCCCCCCCTGGCTGGCTCCAAACCACAGCCCGTCACCCAGCCCCTGCACACAGCAGATCCAGGGGCCTGATACACCATCAGTGACTCCAGGGGTTTTAAGGGGATTTGTGAGAGTCCAAAGAACCGATGGGGCCCTTCGAAAAGACTGGAAAAGGATGAGGGGAATTCTTTCCCATACTGGATTTCAACCAGCTCTCCTAATTTAATTTAAGTACATCGTAACTCCCAGGTTGTTAATCAGAAACAAAGCTTTCAGTTCCTTTCACATTGTTCCCTGCTATGTCTGGTCAAAATTAATATAATTACCAGTGGGGGAAAAATACAGTTCTTGGTATAACAAGATTGTCTGATATTACCACAATGTCTTGTGAGCAGAGATTTCCAAAAGAGACAATTTCCTTCAACTTGATCCATATGTGCTATTTTGTTTATAACCATGAAAGTGATAAAAAAAAAAAAAAAAAAAAAAAAAAAAAAAAAAAAAAAAAAAAAAAAAAAAACAAACAAAAAAAAAAACTGATTTTCTGGAAAAAAAAAAACAGAACAAGAACATAAAAAGGATAGCCAATGATGTGAAAAAGTTTGCAGAAAGGAGGCAGTATAGTGAGGGGAAAGCAAATTTCAGGTTAACACAGGGATTATCTCTCCTGCAGTCCTAGCTCAGGAAGAACGAAGCAGATGTTATGGTTGGACAATGGGGAAGCGATGGTGGTGTCCCGTCAGCCCTTCAGTTCCCGAAACCATGGAAAAAAACAAACAAACAAAAACAAAAAACACTCGACCCCCTCTGGGACCGCACTCAGGGAACAAAGCTCATGCAGGGTCTATTAAACCCCTCCTTGTACTGCAGGAGGGTTAAAGAAGAGAATGTTAATAATATTGTCAGGACACATGAGGGGGTGCAGCAGTACATGTATCCCCCACAACAATGGCAAGATTAGCTGTCTGAGGAGCTAAGAAACCACCAAGGCAAAAGAGACTAAAATGTTGTGTGTCATTTATTGTAATTTTGGTTAATATATAAGATGAGATGACAGTTTTCTAGTTACTTGTCATGGTTCTGGGGTGTTTTGGGCTTCATCAGAATTTATATTTTGATTACTTACTTCAGCCCTTCTCATGTGTGTTCTCCTTCCTCTGTGGTTTGTTTCCAGCTGTTCCTCGTCTTCTTGTTTACCAAGGGATTAACATAACAGCAGGTTCAGGGTTGGTATGGTCCATGGATGTCTGAAACCATACAACATGATTCTTCCACACTTATGTTTAACCAGCTTAATCTAAATGTATGACAACAGTTAACATGAAATTGATAAATGTGGTATACTCCAACCCATTTTTGTTTCACTTTGACAGGGAATATCAGCCTTAATTGGCTAAGTCAAATCATCCCTGTGATTTGGTCTGTGTCACACATAAGTTTAATGTTACACTGCAATAAAAAAAAAAACCCTCTTCATTGCCAACATGTCAAATAGCACAGAAATTTAGAGAAAATATCCTGATGTAAAGATGTATCTACACTTCTTGTTGTTTTGGAAACCTGAAATCAGAAGTGTTGTTAAATGTTTTTAAAAGCCAATTAGGTATCAAATAAACACCACATGTGTACCCTGTTGCGCTCCTTCCCTTATGCCTGATTTCTGTCTCATTCAGTGCATCAGCAAAGTCTAGCTTTCCATCGGTCAATAGATTCCGTTCGTGAACGTCCAATGGTCAGTTAGCTTGGCACGTATTTTTTGATGTCTATGCAAATCCTTGAAGTTGAGGTTGTCCATATGTGTTGCTTTCAAGTGTGTGAATAAATGATGTATAAGGTTTTATGTATTGGAGTTGTTGTTCCAAACAGTAGCAAGATCACATATTCCTTTCCATCACCACAAAACCACTATCTGTTGCAAACACGCTTCAGATCCTATTATCGGAAAACTCTGAATCAAATATCCTCCCTTGTGAATCTCACACAGCCATCATTCAGCAAAGCTTATGAATGTTATGACAGAGGGCCAGAGAGGGAAGAGACATGCAGCAGAGCTTCTACAAGGCAGAAACAGTCAAAAGTGACGCAGAACAAAACCCTGTCCTGAACAATAGTATCATTCTTGATTAAATTTCCACGTACAAAGAAACAAAAGACATAATTTATGTTTGAAAGGTATGAAGAGTTTGGATTAGAACTGAAGAAGGTGCTTGAGAACAGACTTTCAGGCTGGGAATGCTAGCTGGGTTAATAAAAGTAGCCCGTGGGGCACTGTTTTTCTAGGCGCTCTCTGTGATGTTTGAATGTGAACTCAAACAAGCCTTCATTATGTAGCCACAGCCCTGGAGCCCCTGGTGCTGGGAGAGAGGCCCTGCCACTGACAGCCACAGCCAGTATGGATGCAGACTCCTTCCTCTTTTCTATGTCTCTCTGTCTCTCTTTCCCCCTCTCCTTTCGCCTTTGCCTCTGATCCCTTTCTTCACACTGCTTTAATCCCACACTTCTCCTTTATTTCTGCTCTAGAACAATCCTTCCACTTCAGTCCATTTTACTCCTCTTATTCTGTCTTCTCCGAGGGGTTCTCTGATTTCTCTCTTTCCACTCACTTTTCCAGTCATCCTCCATGAAGGACAGCTTTTTAACTAGCCTTTTGCAGGACTCTAATCCCCCATCTTTTTCTCTGAATATAACTTTCTACTGTATAGTGACAGCTGCAAGACATACGTGAGCACATGCATTTGGGGAAGCATCATCATGTTTGATGATCCACACAATTTGACCTCTAAATGAAGTCTTTTAAAAAAGGTTCCAAACATGCACTAGCATTTCCCAGCACATTTTAATGTTTAATTGACAGTCATTAACGCTTATAAACAACACTAGAATGGCATGCTGCTGCAAAAGTTCTTTCATGAACAGCTCAGTGCAGAGAGTAAAAATCTGTATTTCTCTCTGCTACTCCATTTTCCCAACCTACACTGTTACACATTGAAATATTCTTTAGACCCCAAAATATAACACACCGATATTGGAAATGGAACAAGATGACTTTAGAGTGATGAAAATGCAGCAAGCAACTTGGCTGAATTTAGAGGTGAAACAGAGACATGGAGAGAAATAGGAGGAAGAGATCTGTAATTAGAACCATCTTTTCTCCCAGTGATTGTAGCGCAGTCTTTCCTAAACCAGAGGTAAAAATAAGCCATCCTCCTCTTTTTATCCTGATCCAGAGACACCCGCTGTGTCACTCAGGCCACATCCAGACAGAAATGATTAAATCCGCTGGTAATATTAAACTTCTGGGAAGTCAGAAAGGCCAGAGATATAAGGGAGCAAGGTTGAAAGGAACACAGCTCAGAATGATGCTGAAGAAATATCACAGAAAAGAAAGTGTGGAATCCAGTTTAGAAGAATACAACATGTGTACTTTTACTGGAACATCTGCCATTTCATGATATCCTATTTTGCCCAGCTTATTTTTATTGAAAATATCTCAATAGCACACGTCCCCTCAGTTTCACAGCATGTTACTGTAAATTGTAACTTTATATTCTTTGATATTTTTCACATTTTGTCAATGTACAAATACTGTGCATTTTAGTGGGATTTTTTATCAACACAGACTTGTGCAAAATTGTGAAGTGGAAGGAACTTGAAATTTTTACATAATCCTTATAAGAATTAATAACCTTGTGATAACTAAAAATTCTAAATTATGAACTTGTTTCAATGAGTTCATCAATAAATGTTTTTACATTTCATAATACGACTGAATTTAATCATTGTGAACTGTTTCACAGTACATCTGCACGAATTAAAGTAACACTTTTTTGAAAATGGATACATTTTTAATTTTTCCAAAGACTGTCCATCCTCATAAGGCCCTGACTTTGTGAACCAATAGATTTATAGCCAAAAAGATTTTAAAATAGTCTGTTATTTTTATTGTCATAACAAAAAATGTCACAAAATATTGTAATACAATTTTAAGTCCACATCCCCTTTTCCTAATTTACAACTTAAGTGACTTCTGAAGGTAATTGTTTGCACTGAGTTTTTAGGGGCATATGAGTAACAGGGGCTGACTACAAATGAGTGCAAGTTTTTTTTTTATTTTATTTACTTTTCCTTCTTGTTCACAATGTTGCACTACTTTGTGTTTGTTTATCACTTAAAATTCAAATTAAATACATAGAAATTTGGGTTGTGATATGACCAAATCTGAAAAAGTTTAACCTGTATTAGTATTAGGCACTGTATGTGCTAAAACCTTTAAGGCTAAACATTTTAATAACTGACCATAGAACACAGCTTTTAAAACTGCATAAAATAAGTTTGTGACATAAAGCACTATTCCTAATGTTTCTGAAGTTTATATATCAAAAAAACTGTGTCAGACTGATCTGAAACACATTTGCTGTAATCATCAAAATTAACATCAGCGTTACCAGAAATATAGAGCTCTCTTTGACTTTTCTCTTGGTCTCAGGCACAGCTTTTAATTCCTGCTGATTCTGGAGCTGTGGCATCTCCCACAGTAAAGATGCTGAACAGCAAAAAAACATTCTTCCTCATGTGGTGTTGATAAAGCAGCACATTCTGCCACTAAGGGTCCTGGGAGTATAAGCGTTCAAGCACTCCCACTGCGCTGGGTTATTACGAGGGGTCTAGGTGATGCCTCCCATAGCGTGTACTTGGGATAGGTCAGCTGAAAAAGCCAGTGAGAACCACTTCAAGAATCTGGGCAGTTTCAAGTCAACACCAGTGAACAGTTTGTCCTGTGGAGAGGTAGGCTGTCCTCACTTCCCTATGACCTCTGACCCCGTGATGTCTGTGAGGGTGCCTGTCTAATTCTGTGTCAACATCATGAATCTCAACACTCATTATGAGAGAAATATTCATCACTGAAAGAATAAAGTAAAATTGTTATAGCACACTGTATCAAGTTGAAGCTTAAATGTACCTTAGCATCCTTTCAAACAGTCTCTGAAAAGATTAGGAAATTAGACCACTGGAGGACTCCAAAAAACAGTGCCATCCCTAAACCATCCCTAAAAAGAATTTTAAGCAAGATGACCATTGTGAAAATCATATGCTCAAGACCTGAAACAGAGCTCTAGGTCTTTTGTTGATACATATATCATTCATCAAAGTCTCATCTAAAATGATCTCAACAGAAGGTCCCCAGGGTCAGGATGTTTGAAAGAGATTTTATTTCTTCATGATGGGTGGGTGGCTTCCTTTTCTATCTGAAAACATAGCCCCATAAGAGGCCACTGTCTGCAGATGCTGGAGCCAGGGTTCCCCTGCCTTCAAGATAAGAGAGGCATGACTTTGTGCATGAACGCTTTTGCATTTGAGAAGGGACAGTGCTTATAGATACTGCATATCTCAGCATATCCTAATTAGATCACCAGTATTAGGGAGGGGAATTTCAGCGTAATTCCAAGTTGCATGGATGTTGTCCATACTTTTAATGTTTTCCTTCAAAGGCAGTCAAAAACAAAAACAAACATTCTATTTTTGTAGTAATTTGTAGAAATTATAAAATAATGTACACTTCTATTTGAGCGAATGTTTACACACAGTCATCTTTGTCATAATTTTCATAGTAATTTAGTTCTTTTAATGATTTATTTGATCTTCTTCCAGGGTTTTCATGTAATACAACAAACAGCTATAATTATTTTTAAATATGAGCATTTGTTTCACATGTTTAACAAAATTATACATACAGATTCAAATACATGCATACATCACCACTAATTTTTGAATAAGTCTCCCTTATCAAGCTTAAGAGAAATCATCTGCATTTTGTAGCCATCAGCAAACCCCTGGTGCCCTGGCTGGGTATTTGTATGCACTTCTTGTCACAAATCGTAAAGATAATTTAAATGAGTCGATTTTCTTATGTGATGTGTTCGGATCAATTTTGCTTAAGTCCACCAAAATATGTCCAAGTATTTGCTGTCTGGCTCAAATTGCAAATTTGCAATTTTACAAATTTGGATAAACTGCAAATTTGCTGACCAAGAAAGATGTCACTGAATGGGCAGCTTCAAGCTCAACTGACAGTTGGAAATGTCCAAATGGACAAACCAAATGTCATCCAGAGAAAGATGTTATGCTCATACAAGACAAAGATTGAGCTATTTGGCTACAATAGCAGAAGATATTTTCGAAGGAGTCAAAGTAAGAATTTTAAAAGTAGGTTCAGTATACCAACTGTAAAGTGTGGTATAGCAAAGCTAGAGGACAACTTCCAAATTCATTTACGTCATCTCAAATCAACTGCTAGGATTGGACACAACTGGGTGCTCAAACAGGATGATGATCCAAAATACACATAAAAGCTGATTTTGGAATGAGTAAAGTTAACCATCCTTAAGCTTCTAAAATGGGTCCAACATGAACCCTATATGGAAAATGTATGAACTATGTTTAAAACCCAGGTCTGTGGTAGGAAACCAAACAAATTTAATTTAGTTCTTCTAATTCCAATCAGAACCACAGTCAAATATCTTCCCAGAATTATGCCAAAGGCTTACTGATGGCTAGAAATTCGCTCAAGTATGGTTTGACTAGGACATTTGTCTAAATATTAGTTGAGGTGTAAGTATGTAATTGAACTTCTATGCAAATTTTTACCTTGTGTGGATAAGAGAAAATAGATTAGATTCATTTAGTTGTTGAATATAAAACTTGTTGAAACTGTATATTGTATTATAATTTAATCTTGCAAAAAGAAAGCCTATTCATACTCAAGTTTAGCATATAAACTCAATAAAGTACATTGTGAAAATTTAAAATAAGAGCTAATGAAAACTTGACATGTTTATGTATATAACTATAAAACATTTCTTGAGAAATGCTAATAACTCTGAAACTAAAGGAGAAGATGTTATAATGTGGTGAAAGGGACAGAGATATAATCCTACAGGTTTGCCTGCTTATAGAGGACCACCAGCTGAAAGCTGTCAAGCCAGGCAAAATACACTTGTGTTTTTCTGGTGAAGCTGTTGACTACATCAGGTGATGGGTCAGGTATTCAATACCCCCTGTGCTGTTCAAAAGACATCTATAGCTGAGCTTAGTGGGAGTTAACACATACAGACCTGATAAATAGATGAATTTGTATATTAGTTTTTAAACTGAGCTATGATTTTGTTTACATAATTATCCGCTCTGACTAAATCAAAAAGCTTTACAGATGAAGAATGTGTAGAGGACTGTATGTAACATGAGAATGTTATATACAGTAACAATGACGTTTTTTTCATTATTTTACAGTCATAAAAGAAATAAAAATTAAATTGAAAGATCGACACAGTTTTGCGGATGACATTTAGTTTAATCTTTTGTCACCATCTTTAGTAAGGCATCAGATGAGAGTGTGTCAGCATTAAAGATATATTTAAATGTAAACAAAGTGGGTAAGAGAATCCTAAGGTGGATGCTGGGGTGGGGAGTTTTCTTTATTGGATTTTTGGTGTTGGACAGATTTGGGACATTGCCACCTATTGATCTGTACCCCTGTCTCCTGTGTGCAGACTGTTGTTAAGAGGAGGTACACTGGCCTTCTCTCTGTAGAGCCGGACAGATTTGAGTGGTGCCGCCGACCAAAGGCCGGGATGTGCAGTGAACACATTCTGTGCAGATAAACAGTGCCTTGTTTGGCTGTTTCTTTGCCACTGCTGAGCCAGCTGATAACAGCGGGCGGGAGGGCAGACGGCCCTTGGCGGCAGCGGACAAGGCCGCAGGGAGACAGACACTCTGGCAACAGCAAGCTCTTTTCCCACATCCCACGCTCTGCCCTAACATGCCTAATCTTACCTCTTTAGTTTGTGTTTTTTATACAGAACAGGATTGTGCAGTTAATTACCAAGGATGCCAAAAACTATGTAAGTATCACCATGGTGACCAAAATGACAGCAAAAGTGGACACCCAAAAGGAAAAAAAAACTGTAACTTTAATGTATAATGCTTCTCTCTAAGCCTAAACAATAATCTTTTACTGTATAAAAAACAATCAAATCAGACCTCGGTTTAGGCGTCTGAAATCAAAACTACTGCGCAGATAGTTTAACAACGGGTCTGCATTATAGAGAAGAGAGATGGGAGTTAAACCGTCCCCCCCTCCTCAACACCACAAGCTGTCGTCTCATTGTCTTGGCCCATCACCAGGCGCTGCAGTAATTGCAGCAGTGTGGCATTGTGGGGAATACTTTGCATTCCTTCTTTCACAAGAAAACTTTCCCTCCCTCACAATGTAACTTGCCAAAGATAAAACATGTCTGGAACACTGTTGTTTCCATTGTGCCACTGAGACAATCAGCCTATGTGTGTCTGATTATCAGGAGCAGAACAGTAACTCAAAAATCCTCTGAGAATTAATGAATTCCAGCTTACTGACAGAAAGTTGGAGTAGATGGTGAGTTAAATACAAGCTGTATGAACTCCTCTGCTCATCTCCAACTTTCGCCTTTCATTTCAGTTTGTCATCCTATTCCTGAGACCCCTGCTGATAGCTCAAACATACCAAAGGATCAGCAATCAATAATGGGAGGGGAGGCATGCTTTACCCATGCACATCCCCTATGCTCGGAGACCACCCCACCCTCCCACACACCCGCCGTCCTAACTTAAGAGACCACATCTGTTTTTGGTTTCCTTGCCTCCGTGCTGCAGAGTTACACAATCATGATCAAATGTGCTTTCCGAAAGGCAGAAACACTCACAAATACAGACAGGGCCTCGGGCCAACACCAACACAAACATACACGGCACCTTTTATGGCACACCAAAGGAATAAAGAACAAGATGTTGCTGTGATCCCTGGACTTAGTGAATATGTTTGAATAAGATGTAGCCTGAAGGATATTGTGACATCAATGCTCACTTTGAGAGAAAACCTTTTACCACTGCTATTAAAATAGTTAGGAAAAAATATGAACAAATGTTTATACCAGTGAGAAGTAGGGTCTGATATTTTCTCAGTTCTATTTATTACTTTTTTTTTTTTTTTTTTTTTTTTTTTTTTTTTTTTTTTTTTTTTTTTTTTTTTTTTTTTTTTTACAACATTTTTCAAAACATCCAAGCCATAAAACTGATATTAGAACCATAGCTATCTGGGTACTTCCAACTTTATAATATTTTTACAATCTAGGGTTGTGACAAGATCTCGTGATGTTGATGTGCCATGAAATTCCTTGTCATGCTGAAGTTCAGTTGCTGTCAGCTTGGGATTTTGTCTGATAAGTGTAAGTGATTATGAGGAGTCCCAGATTTGAAAGAGAGAGATTGTAGCATGAAACCCTGTTGTATCTTTGTTTGAGACTCTTATTTTAAAGTTTGAAAGAAAATACCTACTGCTTTGCTACCTTGTAGTGGCACGTTTTGCTCATGCTGCTCACAGGTCTGGTCAAAAACTCTCATTACACAAGCACAGAAGAAGGTCCCACTACTCTGAAAGAGTTTGTCTGGTTTGTCTGGTTGCAATGTGGGTACTCAGTAGAAAAAACCCCAGCAATGTTGGTTAGAGTTTGTCCTGTAATCAGTGGGTTGCTGGTTCGAGCCCCTGCTCCATCTGTCTCCATTGTTGTGTCCTTGGTGACACTGGTGTATGGCAGCCTTGCCTCTGTCAGACTGCCCCAGGGCAGCTGTGGCTACTATCCCGTAGCTTGCCACCATCAGTGTATGAATGTGTGCGTGAATGACTGAATGTAACATAAAGTGCTTTAGGATGTTTGATAAAGCGCTATATAAGTGCAGGCCATTTATTCAGGCGTACTTCACTCCACGTACTTCATGCGTACACCATGCAGACTCAAAGCGGACGTCCGCCAGACACGTTCACACAAAGGTACATTTTTATGACCACGTACGCATTTTCGGCGTCACACAGTAAACTGCTCAGCGGGAAACAGTGTTCACATCGAACTGTTTTGTATACAACACCAAGCTGATAAGGTTGAGAGTCGTGCCATCTTGTGGATGAAATAGAGTCAACTTTTTGAGAGCGTCTTACGGAAAAGATTAGAAAATACACAAACTTGTATGATACATCAATGACTGAAAAGAAAGACTTTCAGAGAATGAAAAATACATGGGAGGAAATAGCTAAGACCCTAAGTAAGGCTAAGGCACTGTGTTAAGCTAAGTGGAATTGTGGGAAATGAAGGAATTTGTCAAAAGAAATGAAGGAATTCAGTATGCTTGACTATGAAATCTCAGCCATAGGCTGATAGTGCACAGGGACTCTGCACAGCTCACAGATTACATACAGTTTGTCAGAGTATGTGGAAGCCTTTATATTATTTCTGTAAATCCTAACTAGCAATCCCTTAGCTGCTAATGACTGCTAAGAACCAGCAAATCCTACACTGACGAAAGAGTTTTAGATATACAGTACATGAGGGGAAGCAGTGAGTCAGTGTAGGTAGCCTGAATTCATGTGTATTATTTTCAAAGTTTGTTTGCACAAGGTCATAGTCTATCCAAAATGGCGGTGATCCAGAGCAGGTCCAAAAAAAGAGGGTGGGGACTTATGTTGGTTCTCTTACCAAGTTGTCTGTTTGTTTGGTATAAAAAATAGTTTTGTATAAAAATACATCAAAAACTATTGATCTTGTTGTAAATCTTGTATCCTTTCATACATGTCTGTGTCACATTTATGTATAGCAGCTAACTGAACATCCTTGCTGAACAAATGTAGCCCTTAATAAAGATATATAGCAAGGTAGACACAGCAGAAAAATGCAACTTTCCAATCTCCTAAATAGGTTCAAAAAGAAATAAAGAACACAACAATAACTTCGAGGCACTGACTTATTTTACATACAGTGTTCTACACAATTTATTTTATTCCTGGTTAAAAAAAAAAAAAAAAGTAAAAATCTGTACAGAGATCTAAAAACTAAATTCCAAGATGTCATTGTTTGTTGCAGCTCTGTAACAGTGAGCTTAGGAAATTTTATTTTAACTCAATCAGCATTCTCCTCAGTGTGCGTGGAGGCAAAATAAACTTGGGTCCTCTTCCAGCGTTGTTTGTCACTGTTCTAGGTTTTAATTAGTGCTCCTTTATCTAAAGGAAAATTTAGGCAAGGGACTATTTTTTCCCAAGCTATTTACTGGCATATAAAGATCAACACACCTCTGCCTCACTTTATGTCATGTCTTTCCAATTTTTAAGAGTTGCCAAGAGTAATGGGTGGCCATGTCTCATTGTGTACAGCTTTTTTTTTTTTTTTAAGTTCCTGAACACTGATCAACCTAAAAAAAAAAGTAAATGAATAAAAACAATTAATCAAAGGCAACTTTTCTTAAATTTCCCATTTTGGGGAGTGGTAAACTGAAACTGGCCTCTTTTTCACATTTATACTTCTGACAAACAGGAAGTCATGGATTACCACTGAAAAGTTCCTTGACCCTGTGATCAACTATAGGAAGTAAATTATAATTAACAAAAAGGGCTTCAGTTATGACATGTTCTGTGTTGCTTTCAATTTTGAAGGGTGGCTAGGAGGAATAGTGCTGTGTGTCACACTATGCTTAAACACCTTGGAAAAGCAAGTTATGGATTATTAAACAAAGATTAGTTAAACGTTCTTTAGCTCTTTCAGCAACTTTAAAAAGTTAACTACGAATGACGAAAAGACTTCAGTTAAGGCATGTTCTCTTGTCTTTCCCATTTTGCATTGCAGTTAAGAGTAATAGGTCTCTTTTGATGCTTGAATCTCAGGGGAAAATGAAGTCATAGATGACTGCTCAAAAGTTGGCAAACCCTCACAAAAACATGAAATAACAAAAAAGTTCAGTTTTGGCATGTACTCGTCTTTCGTATTTTAAAGACCAGTTAAAAGAAATTGGCCTTTCCAAAATTACACCTCAGGGGAAAAAATTGGAGATTAGTAATCAAAAGTTCCTTGACACTTTGATCTACTTTAAAAAGTAAACTACAAATAACAAAGTGCACCAGTTATGACTTGCTTTCTTGTCTTTCCTATTTTAATGAATAGATATAAGACTCTGTTACATCAGTCATATCCTTCTTGAGAAAGAGGAAGTCATGAATTATTGTAAAAAGTAAAAGCAAAACTCTGATCAACTTAGAAAAAAGTACAGTGTAAATGAGATAAATACTTCATATGTATTTTAGAGGAACTGTTAGTTCAAGCAAGTGTAATAATGCTGATTTTTACAACTGAATATTTTTCCTTATTTGAAAGTTACATTGTTTAAACTGTTTCTTCATGAGATGTTTACGAGAGATGTCAATAAGTGTGAAGGAAGCTGTATGTATCAGATTTCTGTTTGTATTGAAATAGTCAAAGTGTGATCTTTGGTAAGCGAAGTCACAATATTCCTTTTTGTTGCACATTGGTCTAAATACAACTGTTGCCATCCTATCTTTGTTTTATGCAACAGTGACTACAAGTTGTGATTAGAACAAATTTCTTACTAGGAATTTCCTGAAGTTAAAAAAACCAAACAAACTGGAAAGATGCTTACTAGCTGGTCGGTTCCAGCTCCAAACGCTTCAGTAGAGTATGACAGCTGGTATGACTCCAGATCAACTTACACTTCCTGACTGGCTCCGGGATTCCCGTCGTTACATTCAGATGTCAAGTTATGATCTCTGAGGAATTTTTCAATAACCTGCATGCCTAACTCCTGTGAAATGATGTAGTTTTGATAACTACAAGTCTAAAATTTAAGATGAACCTTGTTACTTGTTTCACGGCATATCAGTCTAATGTGGATGCTCAAGTAAAATCATACAATACAGACAAAATTATTTATGCACATGCATATCCATTTATTCGTGTCTATGGTGGTTTTGGGCTGCTCTTCTGACAAACTGTTCCGATGAAAACGGTACAGCAAGTTTTCTTTCTTCACAACTCCTGGAAGTCAATTCAGACTGGCTCCAGTATGGTTGTTTTGTGGCATCATTTCAGTCTTTCAAGTAATAAGTGCATCTGCAATCAGCTAAATCACACCATTTTATCAACACACATATACTTAGACACTTCCAAATCCCATTTTAAAGACCTTTGGCATTTTGTGAGATGCTTTATGCTGTAGATGAGAGCCAAAAATACAGTGCTTCAATTTATTAAATTAGAGTGATAGTTCAGGATGCTTCAAGTGGGGTTCTGTTAAAAAGTTATAAGCAGTTTTTATCTTACCCGCAATTTATCCTGAAGGATAAAGGTAATGGCTAGTTAGAGGGGGATGCGACCAGAGCAGACTTGTACTGTCTTGAATAAACTCCAATCTGAAAAACGCCACAGCAGCTTATACAAATGTTGTTTTATGAATCAGTAAACCATGGTTACATTTGCACTGGACATGTCATAATTTGTTAATGCAGTGAGGGGCAGGAAATGGTTGGCGAACCTAAAAGGAAGCAGAAATGATGGCAATTTAAAAAGCTGAACTCTAGAAGCATACAGGTGAACAAGAAGAGCACCAGGGACACTGACAACATGAAGAAACTGACATGAACACAGGAGAGAAGGGGAGGATCTGACAGGGTATGACTGAAACAATTAGGCTTGAATACTGAGGAGGATGACTACTAGAATGAACAAAAGTGCTTGAGAAAACTGAGGACAGAGCAGCTGAGGGAATCTACAGGGAGGAATGGGTAAACAGAAAGGAACACGCAAAAACCAGAAAAGAATAGAAATACCAAACAGAACACAACCCTACAAGTGACTCAAAATACTTGACCAAATGGAGACAAAGAAGACTCAGATATAGGAGAAACACGAAAAGAAGTGAATGGCACAAAATGCACATAAGGAAGTTGACTTGCAAAATTAAGGTCTACAGAGTGAAACAGTAACTAAGACTACAACTTAAAATCTGATTTCCATACCTGAAAAGTCGGAAGTATACCAAACCGTAATATGATCAGAAAATACAAAATTAACTAGGATCATGATATATATCTAATCCTACCTCATTCCTAGCTCAGGAAGAGCAAAGCAGATTTCACAGTCGGATGACGAGGAAGTGATGGAGGTGTCCCGACAGCCCATCAGTTCCCGAAACCATAAAAAAAAAAAAAAAAAAAAAAAAAAAAAAAAAAAAAAAAAAAGAAAACTCATGAAAGTACACACAGGGTCAGTCCAACGCCTTTCGGGACCACATGGAGCGTAAAAAGCTCACACGGCGTCCACTCGACCCCCCCTGGAACTGCGGGAGGCTTAAGCAGAAGCTGATGGTTATTTACATAGGAAATAGGTAGAAGGTCGTGTGACACCAGTGATCTTTTATACATGACATGATCTCAGTACGTTTCACACAGGAAGATCATTGGTCACACATCACCTCCTATCTCCATTTCCAGTGTAAATGATAATCAACTTCTGTTTAAAATAATGACCCAATGCAGAAGTAACAAAGCTTTATAGTTTCCTAAAATAGCTTTTGCATAGACCATTCTAATGTTTTTGACATAGGAATTGTTTAATACAGTAGATGGCAGCTTTGATCTGATACAGCAGTTAGCTTCACCCTCAAGGATCAACTAATCTGGATCTATACTAAATGAAGTCAACAAAAGTGTTAGCTTCCAGTTGATAAAATAACTACTCATGACCTTTTAAAGTAACAAACTACCTGATTTCTTCATATGCTGTCTTTTTTGTCTGAAATATTTCTAAAACCTCCAGTGCATCCATTTAATGTTGTCCCTAAATCAGTACATAATCACAGATTCATGAATGAGTGCTTTTTTGGCAGCAATACCTGGACACAGTTCTGAAAAATAAATATCCAAAGACTTAGAAAACATTTTTTTACACATGCTTGCCTTTCCCTGTGGTCTAAATCTGACAGAAGCCATCAGCTTAATTCTCCATCTAGACCAGTTTGTCCACTACAAACAAGTGGGCACTGGGGCTCACTATTCACCACTGGACAAAGAAAACAATGGCTTTACCCTGATGATGGAGATAGACTTTGCATGTCACCAGAGGCTGAGTGATAACATTTCTGACCTATGCCTCAGGCGAGCTTGCTTTGCTGATGCTCTGCTGGTGCCATTGTGTCTTCCCCCACACCAGCCGATTGAATGTTTCTTGTCTGTTTCTCACAGATTGCAAACTGTCTAGCCATCTTTGAATACCACCTCATCCTATCCACCTCCTCCCCCATACACCCGCAACTCCACCCATGCATTCATGCTCGACTGCACGCTGTGAAGAAGTGAGCGCTCCCAGTACTATCTGCCTCATCACACCCTGATGATAGTGTGGAGACTGGCGTCTGAGCCGGCAGATTGCTGTCAGGCGTTCTCTGCTTCAGAAAAGAAGATTTGGAAGAATGGAAAAAAAAACATATTTCTGACCTGAGTGTCTATCCTTTCTGTCGCTTATACTGTTTTTGTACCATCAAATTTCACATGAACACACACATGCAGTCCTGGTTTGACTCATGGATTATCTCTTTGTTTTATGTTGGACAGGAAATTAAAAAAAAAAAATGTAGCCTGGACTTTATCTTGCTGCAATGTTGAGTTGTATGAAAAATGTATTATGCAGGAGGACGTGCTTCACAACATGTCTCCTCTTCCTGACTTTTCTTTTCAGTTGAAAGGTGAAGTGTGGGTTTGTTGTGTCCTTGTGCTACTGCTTCCTCCTTACTGTAATGCTACTGGTAGTTTGGAGATGAGGTCAAAACACAGAACTCTTTATTTAATGAGAAGCAAAAACACAAGATACGCCTTGAACCAGAAGAATTTCATCAACTACCCAATTTATTCAGCAGTAAAGACTTAAAAAGTACAGAATTATGAAAAAGTGTAATACTTTGCTTTCAAGTCGTCAGAATTGCTGTATTATGTTTGTCTTAGGGATCAGAACTAGATGCATGTCAGAAATCCAGTTAAATTTAAGTGTGATTTTTATTAGTGATAAATCCATGAATTACACACTAAAAGAATATGCTTTGCTCTGGTTAACTTTGACCATGTTTCATTTTTCTTGATATATATGTATTGGTTCTTTGAACTCAAGGTAGCTTGGGGACTTCCAAAGTTTGATGTCTGATTTCCAATTTCAGTGTTCATTTGTTTGATTTCTCTAACTTCAAATATGAAAATTCAAACTCACCAGCACAAACTGAACAGACCATGTTTCATATCTTTTGTGTTCCACGTTTTTTAAATTTTTCTTCCTGTACCTTAATTTTTTTCACTTATTCCCAGTTCAGTCCTTGGAGCTAACCATAATACTATGCTGTACAATGTCTACTTAGAAAAAGAGGTTAAGTGGACTAAATGATGTAAAAAAAAAAAACAAACAAAAAAAAAAACGAAGTGTCCATTAAAAAATAAATAAATAAAAAAAATACACTAAATATGGGTCTTTGAGAAAAATTCCAAGGGCTTTGGAAAAGATTAGAGAGATTTACTTTGGCTTACTTAGGTATTCATACCCCTTGAATGTTTTTGTTACATTTTCTCACATTACAAACACACACTTTAATGTATTTTATTGGAATTTTCAGTGATAGACAACATCTCACACTCTGACACCCCTCATAAAAAAAGATGTCATAATTATGCAATCTAATTTAATCTCAGTATAAAAACAAACATTCTGGGAAAGCCAGAGAGGTTTGTTAAAGAACATTTGTTCAGAAACAGCATCTGGGAGGCCAAGGAACACAGCAGACAGGTCAGGGATAAAGTTGTGGAAAAGTTAAAAACACAGTGACATTCTAAAAGTAATATCTTAAAATATGTCACAAAACTGACAGGCCTGGCAAGGACAGCATTACTCAGAGAAGTAGCCAAGAGAACCATGGTGACTCTGGAGGAGCTACATAGATCCATGCAATACACTATTTGTGTTGGGAAAGTAGCACTGTATGCTATTGTACATCTGGTACTTTATAGTATTTGCTTTTATTCTGTTTTTACTCTATTTACATTTTTAATATTTTTGTGCTATTTGGACAAAACAATATCCCTGCGGGGACAAATAAAGTAATCTTGAATCTTGAACACACAATCTTAATGGTAAAATGTGGTAATAGCAGCATTGTCCTTTGGGGAGGCTTTTCTTCAGATAAATACAGGGCTGTCCTGTAAGAAAACCTGTTGAGGTGGCAAAAGAGAGATTAGGTTTTAAATACTGATATGTTTCATATGTTTCCTTGGCTTTTCTTACATTTTACACCTGTATTTTTTTATGTGTTTAAAAATCATTCTTTGCTCTAATTTATGGACTAAATGTTTGGATTTCTTCATAAGTTTGATTATTTGAGTTGTTACCAACGTTTGGTATTTCATCTCAATTCGATGATTATATACTGAGAAAAATATTAACATGTTCAGTATGTATTTCAGCCTGTAGTCAAGCTGAAAACCACATCTTGAGAGATCAGAAGAACTTCTGAAAACTAAATTCTTATTAGTGAATCTTTCCCTCCACTTGACAAATATGGATATTTTTGTGTTACTCTGTCACATAAATCTCCCCAAAGAAAATTCAAGTATGTGATTTATTACATGACAAAAGTGTAAAAGAGTTTGAGGGCCATGAATACTTTTATGAGACATGTTGGTAATCTCCTGAATGGCAAGTTTTCAGCCAATAGCGCTTTGTACTGAAAAGGAGTGAAAAAGCAGCCAATGTTCACATAAAATCTTTCAACTACTTTCAGAAACTCTGAAGAAATACTGCTTACAACCACTTACCACAAAGTTTGGCTCCTTCAACATGTAAGATGGATTTGTTCTTATCACCAAGAGTGGTAAATTAGCACAGCATCCTCAGCTTTTCTGGCTAAGCAGGGTGAGTAGAGACTCCTTGTGAACGGTCAAGTCACCTGTTTTCTTTGTGCTGAGCTGATTGACATAAACGAACCACACAGGCTTGTTTGATTACCTCTGGAGACAGCCAAGTGAGAGTCTGATCCACACGCAGCTCTGGCTCTCACTAACACAATCTGCCCGAGCCCGCTTCTTCTCTCTGTCTCACACTGAGAGACGGCGTCTCCACAGGCCTTTTTAGGGTGCATCTATGCACTTTGATTTATTGTAAATTAAAACGCCAGGAGATTGGCTGCATGGCTAAAATACCCTCTCTGGTTGCCTGGCTGAGCTCCAGGGTGTCTGAGTTGGATTTTATTTTCTCTCATATCCACTTTGTTGCTATTGTTGCTGACCAATAATTCAAAGAAAAATCTCTGTTTCCAAGGAAAAGTTTAGTTAACCCTGAACTTTGTGGTCTATGATAATTAGGCTGAAATTATACCGCTTTTTTTATACCACAATATTATAGAGACATGAAGTACAGAACAGGGAAAATAGGGATTCTGGACAAACTACTCAGCTTTCTCTCATGTTTTTACTCAGCAATATTATGGACCCATAATTATGCTATTGCTATAGACAGTGAAGGCACAGTCTTCATCGAATCCTGTTTTATTTTAGGAAAAAAATGAGGCTGGATACCATGCAGGCAGGCAGTGGTGATGTGTCTTGGCAGGCACAGATAGGGGCAGTGAAGTCATGGACCCAGTCATCATCATCTGGCCACACATTCCTACCCTATCTGTGCAGCAAACTGGATCTCCTTCTCCCTCTTATCAGCTGTCAGGAATTTTTCTATCAGAGGCCCTCTTTCTGTCTCTCTCCTTCACTGTCTCCTCTGCTCTCTCATTTGGACTCCCCCGTTTTTTTGTTTTTGGTTTTTTTTTTTTTTTTTTTTGCTCCCTTCCTGTCCCTTCCTTGAAGCTGCAGAGCTGACAGAGAGCAGAAATTGTTAAACACTCATTTAGATAAGGAAGCAAGGAGACGTCAGCTGGCTTCTAAGACAGACTGGAACCCAAACATCTCTGGTGCCTGCTGCGTCACCACAGCAGGAGACCGTCTGTCCCCCAACACACCATTCACAAATAACACAATCACAATGATCACATTTCGTAAATATTATTAATACAAACTTTCTGACTGGTTTTTTTTTGTTTGTTTTGGTTTGGTTTTTTTTTTTTTTTTTTTTTTTTTTTTTTTTTTTTTTTTTTTTTTTTACAAATTTTTAACCTCAGTTAACATTGATGCCTGTCAAGATTGCACCAGCTAATGAAGACTTTTAACAATCTAATAAAAATTGTTTTTTGTGTCCAAAATAAATTTGACTGTGTAAAAAGGCTTCAAATGTGGATTTTACAGTCTGGTGACCATAACTACCACAGTGACTTCTATAGTGATCACTATTTGAGTTGATGGGGATGTTTTCTTGAGCAGTGTGATCTGACTTGTGACTGTAAATGTAAAGACCTATGATTAAACAGTATTCTATGTTGTTTTACTTGTCATACCAGAATAGGGAAGTGCTAAATTTGTAACCTCACACTCTCAAGGACACACCTGAAAAATTAAACAAACAAACAAATAAATAAACAAACAAATAATGAAACCTGGAAATCTCCATCATGAATTAGAATAAATACAGTTATGTCAAGTGAATTATCAATTCATATCTTTTAATTCATTTATGGGGCGCTTGTTCAACCAGTCAAATTGTCCACTAGGACAATTAAATCGAAAATTCAGTGCTTCATTTTAAACATACATAATTGTTGCATCCCTTAAACCCAGGTTACTCAAGGCAATCCTGTCATCAGATCTGAATTTATCCAATTCACAAACCAATATTCTGTCTCTTTGAGCAGACCCCTCTGATTTTTATTTCAGGACCTCTTAAATATTAAAAAACTCTTGATAATTAGTAACAATCCTTACTATTAATATCCATTTATCCCTCACCTTCTGTTTCTTATCCAGGACCAAGTCATGGGAGGAAAAGCCTGACAGGAGATTCTTAGACCTCCTGAGGCAGTTCCAAGCAAGCAATGAGATATAATCTCTGCAGTCATGCCTGAATCCACCCAGAGGCGTCTTCCTAGTGCAACATATCCACAACCTCTCTCTTTAAAGGCAACCAGGAGGTTTTCTTAGCTAATGCTGAAACGTCCTGAAACCATTTTACTGTCTTTAGAATGAGCAGCAACTGTTCTCTTAACTCCTCACCCTGTCCCTTATTCTCCTGTCACACTGTTGAAAACTGTATCTGCCTTACATTCAAGGATTTACAAAGATAAGTGGCTTCATGTAAATAATGTTTTGGCATTGCCTTTCTGCATGTCTGATGCTGTGGGGTTTTGCAATTGGATCTCCAGTTAAAAAACTCTTTGGCACGAACATAGCAAATTAAAGATGCTGCACACAGGACCTTGCTGATAAAGGATTTACAAAAGTGTTACAAACATAATTGCAGCAATGGGCTGAGATGAACATTTTTGATTGACTAAATTTATAAATATTATATTGCTTTTTCACTCATACAGACCACTCACAAGCATGTCCACATTCATACCTCGATACACAGATTCTTGGATAATATAGATTTAAGTTGCCCATTTACATGTAGCACGACAGGAAGCTGAATTCAAACACTCAGCGCTGCAGTAGTAAGAAGAGTACAGGTCTTTTTGAGCCACCATCTCCCACATGTCCTGATATGCAAAAACACTTATATAGAATAACTTTTATTAACCAGATAATTGAAGTGGCACCAACAGGGTACAGTGGCAGAACAAAATTTTTATACAAGGGGTGGCCAGAGGTTGGGCAAAGTTTTATTAGGGGATCCATATACTAATGAGGGAAAATATTCTGTTTCACTAACCTGGTACCTAAAGAACATGTTTTCATTCTACTTGGCATTGCCATGTGTATTAAGCCTTCTCTCAGTTACAGGGGTCATGCTTTGCGATTTGACCCAAAATGGCTAAGAACGCTATCCTTATTGTCAGTGATCAATTTCCTGATGAGCCCTCTGAAATATTATGAATTGCAGTTAAAATGTAGCTTTGATTTTCCTCAATTTCATGTTTTTTTTTCTACTTGCAATTAGAAAGTAACAAATTAATAATTTGTTCGTTTCAAAGGTCCTTTTGTATTCATCCCAGGCATACGTACATGTGATCCAATTCAAATTCTTTATGTTTTGGCAATACATGTGCTTGAGGTGCAACCAAACTGCTGTAGTTCTTATGTTAAACTGTGGACTGCACAGCAGATAAAATCTGCCTATATTCAACAATTTATGTCAGAAGAAGAATCTAAAGAGGAATTGCATTCCTATTACATCTCTAACTACAAAGATTGGTAACATAAGTGTAACTTTTAGCCGTTTTTAAAAATCTATCAAACATTTACCAGTCTGATTCCTTTTGTGTTTTAATTTATACGTACAAATACTGGCAAAAACAGACATTTTTTCTAAATCTACCTCGCTACCATTCCTGTGTGGTGAGCAACACTTGTGTGACCATAACAGAAGTGTGAAAATAAGAAACAGTGTGACAGCTGGTTAAGGAATTTGTTAATCCAAAAAATGTGAACATTTAGGGATGTGTGGTTTTGCATTGTTGCAGAGGTTAGCACAATCTAGTACCATACTTGTTGGCTTTCTGCAACCCTGAACCCAAAGAGTAAAGCAGAGAAAAGGAAAGAAAGAAAAATTTTCTTTCTCTTTCTTTTTCTTTCTTTCTTTTCCTTTATAACAGTTTAACATCATGTTACCTACATCATGCAAGTTAAAATGTGCTTGCAATTCATGCCACAGGCTCCATAATCCCACATAGCAAAATAACAGGGAGAGGGGTCTCTCCTTCAACCCCTCTACCCTAGCCTACCCTGATGACAGACCTGTGAGAGGAGTCCTTTGTTGGTAATTGAGCTTACCTCATTTCCAAAATACCAGAAGCCCTGCTGGATAATAAAAAATGTCTATACTGGTGTACATATTTCTAGCAGAAGCCAAACACTTCTGTGTCCAGAATACAGAGCTGTATTTGTTGAATTATGGACTCAAAAGAGGTGAAAGTTTTTCTTTTTTGTTATTTTTTTTCATTTTTTCATTCCCCAACTTTTATTTGGTCAAGGCTCCCAAACACACCTCACCCCCACCAACCCAACCCTCTGCCCATAGTACGGTGGGAGAGCGGCCTTGTGTGGAGATTCAAGAACTGGAACTTTAGTAAAATCCACCAGGAAACCTGTAATTACTCAAAAAGCACTGCTGCCATCAGGCCACACCTCTCGCATTCTGCAAGCCTAGAATCCTGTAAACGTGTCAGTGGCAGGATGTCTGTCCTCCTCTCTGTCGTACACAATTCACACAGAAAAGGAAGGTCAACTGTCTTTCTCAAAGAATAAGAGATAGAGAAGTGCTGTGCAGTTTGAAGTGTTTGCACCGGATCATAGAAGATGATCAAATAAAGCTGCCCTTGACCCTTAATCAGTAAAATATCATTATTTATGTTGTTACACTTTACAAAAATGAAAAGCAAATACATTTTTCACGAACACATGCATCTTTGTACTCAAAACCCTTCTTAAAACGTCTTTAACTGCAAAGCTAAAGTTATTAATCCCACTGTGCAACAAGAGATATAGTTTGGTAAAATAAATATAATGACTGTACAGATTGTAATGTCCTTCATCTAATTTGTGATAGCATGACAGAGCTGCACAAAGCAGAAACACAAGAATGATTTTCTCAGATCCTGCATGCAATCTCAACCACTAAGTATTGCTTATCTGGCCATCAGTTTGAAGGCTGGCAGACTCAAGACTTTGAAATCTGATCATCCCTGTCCCAGCAAAGTAATACCTCTCAAACTCTAATTGAATGATTATTTCCAGAACATTATTTTAACTTTTAAATCAGGTTGAAAATCTTTTAATTCAGTGTAAACTTTTAGACCATTTGTACCAGCTGTATAAAACCCTAATGTGTGCCAGTGATTCTAACCATTGAGCCGACACTGTGGTAATGGTTCTGCACTCCAGACATTGGAATAAGTGTGCCATAGATGGGGCGTTTAAAACAAATACATATGCCGTGGTGGAAGTATGTACCATAATCAAAGATATTTCAGAATTTGTCCAAAGAAACTGGAAAAGCAGCAGAACTGAAGTGAATTGTGCAACATAGAAGAATGTTTACTCAGCAAACAATTCCCAGCTTAGCATGAAGAACTCTAATATTGTCAGTATTGGTTAAAGTGCATTCCTTTATGACATGAGGAAGCTTTTCAGTGGCTAACCATAATGTCAGAATGCATGATTAAACATCCATTCCAAGGCTTTGTCAGAGGTGGGAGCAAAACTGAGCATAGCCGGGTCTCTTCTGCACTTAAGCAAATTCAGTGAAAAAAATTCCTTTGAATACTTTCCTTAAACTTTAAACTTTCTGTGCCCCATAATCATGTCTGTAATGATAGTGTGTTTGCTTTGTCCAAACACAAGGGCCTCTGTTTTAGAAACACACACAGAAACACACACTTATGCTGGGATGATGATGGATTGGAAGAAATTATAGGGCACTATTCTAGCCAATCAAATACAGAAAAAATACAAGAATAGAAATAAAGTAAAATCATATTTGATTTTAAAGTGACAAAAGGTAAAACAAAAAAGATGCTCTACTTTTTAAATCTTTAACTTACTAAAAGTAATTTTAATACAAGGCTAAAGCAGCTCATCGCTGATTTTTTTTTTTACACTCAGTGATATTGATAGACACAAGCAGGTTACAGGTATCAAAGGATACTGTATCAAGCTTTAAAAAAAACTACTGTTCCAAAACTGCTCATCTTTTCCGCCTACTGTAAGATACTTTTAATAGATTCAAGAGACAGTTTTCACCAGCTGTTTGAAGTATAGTTGTCCCACCCCCACACCTGTTGCTGCACACTGGTGTTTGTTCCTGCACCTTTCCCTCGCTGACAAAACCGCCCCAAAAAAGTCGATATTCAAAATATTTCTGGTGAAGAGACAGAAGAGTCAAAAAGCGAAGCTCTCGATTTACCAGTTGATCTACATTCCTATCCTCATCCTCATCATTTGGTCATGAGTCGTGACCAAAAGAACGAGATCACAGATACAAGCGGCTGAAATAGGTTTCCTCTGCAGGGTGTCTGGGCTCTCCCTTAGAGATAGGGTGAGAAGCTTGGTCATCCTGGAGGGACTCAGAGTAGAGCCGCTGCTTCTCCTCACTGAGAGGAGCCAGTTGAGGTGGCTTGGGCATCTGGTTAGGATGCGTCCCACACACCTCCCTGGTGAGGTGTTCCGGGCACATCCCAGTGGGAGGAGACACAGGACAAGCTGGAGGGACTAAGTTTCTTGGCTGGCCTGGGAATGCCTTGTGATTCCCCCTGGAGGAGCTGGCCCAAGAGGCTGGGGAGAGGGACATCTGGGTCTCCCAGCTTAAGCTGCTGTCCCCGCAACCTGACCCTGGATAAGCGGAAGAAAATGGATGGATGGATGGATGGATGGATGGATGGATGGATGGATGGATGGAATTATTTTTGTGTTTTATGCATTTATGTCTATATCAGTCTTTAACCTTTATGTTGTGAGTCTGATATCTCTAACTCACTTTGTATTGCAGCTCTGCTTCCTGCATGAGTTTTTATTTTGGTGTAACACCCCAAGATCATCAGTGGTCTACATTCAGCCCTCTTTAAAAACTTCCTGGATACACCCCTGCTCAGCAGTCTAAGGAGGCATTTAATATAAACATTAATATTCAAGAATTAATACTTTTAAATATTTAGAATATGACACAATAAATCAAAACTCACTTAAGGGTTAAGAACAGTGGGTTTGATGCACATTAATAAATATCATTGTTAATTCAAACTCTTCATTCTGCCTCTGAAAAATCTCTCCTTTGCCGAAGTATGAATGAATCTGCTACTCTGCGCCTCATCGCGGTGCGCACAGCATTAAGTGTGGTAATGCGATCAAGGCCAGTTTCTTTTTTGTCTTAGTGGCACCAGAACCTGCTGCACAGAGCTTTGAAATATGTCCGCTTGTATTTTATGTGTGCAGCAGCAGTGGCTCGTACTGCTTCACTTCTGCCTCTGCGCCACAATCCTCTCAGCTTGGATGCGATGCAAAGTGTGTCGTGATGGGAAGTCGAGCAGCCGATAGAAATACAGAGACCTGTTTTGGAAAGCTGTACCATGGAAACAGATTTAAATCATAAATGATTCAGCTCCCATCTGTCACCTAAAGTCTCGGCTCCAAGACTGACACAACTACTGCAGACTTTGCTCACAATGTTGTCATTCATATGAGACATCAGCACAAAACGTTACGCATGCACAGTTTTTTTGATCACCAATTTGACATATTTCTTTCACTGTACTGCCCAGCTTTTTTAAATGACAATATATTTGCAAGGTGAGAGGAGAAGCATGTCAGTCAACATGTGTAATGATTTTCATGTCTTTGTTGGACAATATGAATTTACGTTGGTAATGTCTGGCATGTTTCTTCACAAACATTGCTGCTACAAGCAAAAGCTCAAGCAGGGAGTAAACTGCCAGACTACTGAAACTTTTTTGTTAGAAAATTTACCAAGTAAGAAAAAGCTTTTTTGTACAGTGGTTTTTACTGTTAATGTGTCACCTGTCAATGTCAAACATGCTGATCTTTTGACCTTTTGGTTAAATCAGTAACCAAATGGCCCTTTTGCACATTTTCTTGTGACAATTAGTTTAATCTGTGAATGTGTTTCCCTTCTTTGTCTGAGTCACATGACAGAGTTTACGGCAGTTGCAGCCTCATTGTATACCAGTATTTTAACTTCCCTTTTATCTATTACATCTAGAATTAGCTGGAAGTGCCAAATCAGGTTCCAGGCAACATGTTGTGGAGAAACTGATTCCAGATAGATAATGGCCCATGAGGACCCAGATTGCCTGTCCTTATGCAAGCGGCAAGTCTGTTAGGCACCCAACAACAGCCTGGTTACCTGAGCAGGTAGACTGACCAAATAACCACCTAATATTAGCTCTTTATACTTATATTAGTCTATAAACAGCAAAATGTTTAAAGGTATATTATCATATGAAGTAGGAAGATGAAAACTACCACTAGCTGTGGAAGGTTCTTATTCTAGATAATAGCTCAGGTTTATGCATAAAAGTCAAAGCAGCAGAAAACAGATGTTATAGATTACATTTCTGATGAGTACCCTCATATAAATGTCATCTCATGTTTTAAATTTAAGCGATTTCATAATCTTTTGTAAATACTATGATAGCGTGAAATTGTGGTATCTTTACTCAAGGTTACAGTAAGAATCTAATACTAACCCATGTTTCTGTTTTATTAGGTCCATAAATACGTTATGTATGTTATCAACAAGTAACACTTGTCTTATACATGTTATGTATCGTGACTGATTTAGGAAAACATATTTATGATTCATTTTTGAGGGATACAATCAATGGTCATACAAAAATGTTTTTAACACTTTAAAGGGTTAAGTTAAGATTTGTACAGGCAATAGCAGGGGATAGATTTAATTTTACTGCAGAAAAAAACTACACTTGGTGAGTGTGTGTTTTTGAATTTTAGAGTGAAAACAAAAAAGAAAACCTAAATTCATGTAAAGTCATATTCTCTCTAAAATGAATCAGAATAAATTACAGCTAAAGAATTGCAAACACTAAATCAAATCCTGGTGTACGACCAACTCCTGTCACTTCTGGCCTGAGAGCTGCATTAACGGATTTTGGTGTGCCAAGTCATTACAACAGCAGCTCCCTAAAACTGTGCTGTTACATGGTTTTCTAAACACAGAGCCCTGCCTTGACACTGATTTAATGTGAGACAGAAAATGGGAACTTGTTTCCTGCATGCTTTAGATGGAGAATTAGCATTAGCCTTGTCACAAGGTCAGAGTTCACTTCAGGGGTGTGCTGGTATAAAATAAGTCAAATGACATGATGTCACTGGGGGCTTATGTTTGGCTGCCAGGCTCTCAGCAGGTGAACAAACACTTCACACCCTCTGAGTAACTAAAAGTTTTAAAACCTTGGGAAGAAGCTTTATGTGGATTTTTCTATTCTGCATTTGTAAACAGAAAACAACTTCAACTTCATTAAATCACTTCTTTTTTTCCTTCAAAATATAAATCTTTTCTAAAAATGCACAAATTATAATTGAATAATAAGCATCACAAAACTGTTTACTCTCATTTGAATGCCTTGCTTTGCAGGGATTCCAAATGTTTTCAGTTCCTGACTCATTAAGTAAAACTGGTGGAGACTTGAGACCTGACTAAGGGCAGTTATTGTATGAATGCTGTCGGGTTTATGAGGAGAGAAGTGATCCTACACATTAATTATTAATATTTCAAAAAATGTATATAAACAAGAATGTTTTGGTTTTGACATATGAATTGTACAATATCAAATTATGCTTTAAGGAGTCTATAACCAGTGTAGAATAATTCAGTTCAGTGAAATAGTGTTTTAATTTAGCGCAGAACAGGAATCTTTCATCTTCATTGTCCGCCAGCCTCTTATTGTGCACAACACAAGGGGCTGAGAAACTGCTTCATAGTGTAAGTACTATTCTTTCATTTGAATCCTTATGTTGCCCTCTAATGGAGTGGCAACTTGGACAAAAAGCCATGTATTCCAAACCAAGACTGCTATAAACTGAACAAAAACTGCTATAGTGCTAAGCTAAATAGGGAAAGCAACAAAAACATAGGCATTACACTGTTTTTTTATCAACTTATAGAAGCTGTTTTCAATCTTTTGTAACAATCCTGGCATAAATATGACACTGGCAAACATCTTTAGAATCAAAGTATTGTATTCATGAAACACAGTAGGGTCCTGAACCCAACTTTGATATCAATTGGTCTAGACTAGACTTGAAATATTTGAACAACACCAAGTGTTTTCAAAGAGCTGTTAAAGTTATTTAGAAGAATTATATAAGACAAACTGGTGTAGGTCAAACCCATGACTCAAAATATGATAAAGACTAAAGAACAACTCTGTTAGGACTAATAAAAACCATACACGATACTGATAATGCCACTATTATTTACCTTCTCACTGGAAAGTGACTAAACCATAATGGACGTTGTGTATAAAGAAAACATGTCTTAAAAAGTAATCTAGCATTAGATCATTAGATAAGGAAGGTATTGCCTTTACCTATGCCCTCACAACACTCCCCTCCTTTTACAAAATTAATACTTTGAAGATGTCTAACTATAAATTTTAAAAGAAGTTTAAATATTAAAGAAACCACTGACATATTTATAAAATTTGTAAAAAAGAGAAATGAATAAAATGCCTTACAATCAAATTTTCTGTTATTTCATACTTTTGTTATTTTTTTGTGTGTGTCTATACAAAACTAATCAATAATGTGTAAATGAATACATCACTCATGTTTTATGTTCTATTTTTGCTTAGGATTAATTTATATGAAAAAAATAATAAAATATGTAACTTATTAGTTTTGTTTCTCAGCAGCAAAATCAACTGACTCCAATATGTTGCTTTTTTAGTCATAGCCATCTTGCTTTGTTTAAAGCTTACCAGGTACTCCCCCTCATTTAATCTCTAAAATTCTTAGTCTCACCCACAATGCACCTGGAGCAAGGCCAGGGCTGCTGTTAATTTGGCTTCATTATTAAGTTAAAAGCAGCGCGGGTGGCAGTGCTGGAGCTAATGAGCAGTGCAGGGCATTGTTGGCTGCTCTGCTCCCGCCCATTAGAAAAATTAAAGAGTGGAACATGAGTCAAGGGGTGAAAGGATCTTGATTGAAGTCTTGAATGAAACTGTCTGGACTGTCTGACTTTGCTGTCACAGGAAGATACCAACTCTCAGCACAGCAAGACCTTTTACATAGCAGGCTAAGAATTTTCAGGTTGTGGTCATTAATCTGCAAATTCTCCATGGATTATGAGCATATGTTTGTATTGATTTTCAAATATTATAGAGACATGTTTTTTATGTCTATGTTTTTGCATTGTAGAGAAAGGAGGATTCATGCTAATGTGATGTTATGGAAACCATTAGGAAACCCACACATACTCACAGGAAAAAGGTTTGGGCAGACGGTGTATAAAAGTACAGTTTGGAGATTGTCTGACCCTAATTCGACATTGTGAGAGAAGGTTTAGAAGTTTTAAGTTTGTTTGACTTTTCCCACTATAACCCCACTAAATTGTCAAAACATGACCACACTGACATTCAATTAGGAGTCTTTTCAATACAGCTCAGCCTAACCACACACTGACAATGTTTTTTTTTTTGTTTTTTTTCCGGGAGATACTAAGAAGATAGCAGGCCAGGTCTCCAGCCTATAAAGATCTGCAGAAGTCTCAACTTTGATATTAAAGAAGTGTAAGATCAGCTCTCCATTTAGGTTTGGCTGAACTCTGCTTAGAGAGATTAGACTGATGGTAACAGAAACATATGAGGAAAAGCATGACACTGATAGTGTCATTGTATTTTGCTGTTTGATGTGATTGATTTTTAATCAGCTTAATTTGTATTTTCTACATTTAAGCCACTAGCCTTAAATTTAAGATTTTACGTCACTGGTTGCAGTGTAGAATCAGCATTAGCATCTTTGAGTTTTGCTTTTTATTTGGGTGTTCCCTTTTACTTCATTAAATTATCATTAAAACTAAATGAGGTCTATTATTAATAATTCTTGATCACGTTCACTACCAGTTCCTGTGGGATTTTCTTATCATGCTTACCATTTCATTTGAGGTTTAATCATTATTTTGTTCATCCAAACTAAAATTTAATCCTGAGGAAAAATACAAAAAATATCCTGATTCCTCTTTAAATTTGTGATACAGCTCGTGCAATGGATTAGTGAAAAAGTCATCCTTCAGACACAACAGATAACTCTGTAAACTATGGACTGACATCAACTTGTTCATCTCAGTATTACAACAAAAAACAGAAAACAGCAGAGAATAACTCAACAGTACTAGTCCTTTTATTAAACTCACTTGGTAGTAATACTATAATTTTGCATACATCATATGCACGTGTTTTAAAGAAATCGCAGTATTTTTAAGTCTGCTTCTGACTCTCTTGTGATTTTACCAACCTTGATTTTAAAGATAAAAGCTATCCACAAGCCCATTTTTTCACTCTCCTGTGAATAAAATGAATGTAACAATAAATCTATAAATAATCTTATCATTAAAAACTATCAATAATTACAACATTGTAAGGAAAACAAACTCTTAGTACAATACATGACATATGCAGTACCCAGATCTGGCATCAGTATTCTGTATGAATGTTGGTGCAATTCCCTAACTTTTTTGAGATTTTTTTTTCTGCTGTGCTGTTTGAAAAATGAAAGTTACTATCCATCTGTATGGTTTTCAAGTCCAAGTTCTGTTGAACCAACACTGTCAGTGTTCTGTTCATTGCCTGTTTAAATACATTCCCATCAACAGAAATCTGATTTTTGATCTTTCTTTTTTTTTTTTTTTTTACTTACCTGTTAAAATAGGTTTAGTCCTAAACCTTTTACCTTCCTCCTGTCACATGTTGATGTGCCCCTGGCCAATGCACTTAACCCCAAGTTACCTACCAATCTGCATATGTATGTAAGTATGTATGTGTGAATGAGTGAATGTGGCTCTAGTGGGAAGTGCTTGGAGTGGTCAGTATGACTGGAAAAGTGTTATATAAGCTCAGTCTATTTACCATAGTGACCGTGGCAACAATGGTAGGCGTTCGTCCTGTAATCGGTGGGCCCACTCCGTCCATGGTTGTCGTTGTGTCCTTAGGCAAGACACTTCATCCGCCTTGCTTGCTGGTGGTGGTCATAGGTCTTGGTGGCGCTGGTGCATAACAATCTTGCCTCTATCATGAATGACTGAATATAGTGTGAAGCGCCTTTGGGGTCCTCTGGACTTGATGAAGCACTATACAAGTACTATGCAATTCTTCTATTTTGACATGGAATACTAATTGCCTTTAGGCAAATATGAAATTGTTCTCAGTAAAACATCTGCTCGTTCATGAAATTACAAATCAGATAGTTTTAGCTGCAGCGTAATCCTCACAGACAAAAAACCCAAACAATTCTGATTATGTAGAAACTAACATAAATTTAAAAACACCAGTTAACTTCATATATTTTCTTTGGAAAGAAGTCTAGGAAGAGGCAACAAGGGAACAAAGGTTTGATATTTAAACTCAATGTTCTGTGGCACCAGTGTTAAGAGTGTGTTTTCTCTGATGTCAGATTTTTTAGTTTCCAGTGAGAATTGAAATAAGAGCACCACCTAGAGTCCAGATTCCAACCTGGAAGCTCAAAGCTCTCAATAATGCAGTAAATGTTGCAGGTATAAACTATTTACTCCTACTTTGACCATGCGTATCTCATTAAATCAGTGGTACAGCCTTTATTTGTAAAGGCTGTACCTTTACAAATAAATAAATGCATGAAATGCCAGCCAAGGCAATATGGAGTTTTATACAAAAATATGTGTATTCCACAGCAAGAATTAACTGACCAAATGCTCAGAACATTTATGTGGATTAGGTTGTGAAAGATCCTGTAAAGCTCAGAAAATTCCACTTACAAGTTAGAAAATATCATCTGTATCCTGCTTGTATTATCATGCCTGTTACAGTTACATAATATCAGAGACAGCTTGAGATTTCTAAACATCTGTGTAAAGTGACTTTCCTGCTTAAATTCAGTGGATCTGTAACAACCTGAGCTCCGTTCCAGTGCCTCCTCTTCTTTTTCTTCAGAGGGTGACAGTTTACAGCTAATATCAATCATAGTATTGTCCTCCTGCGATGAAGTATACTTAGCCATGTTTATAGCTACCCAGGTTCAAAGAGAGGCCGACAACACAATGGATCAGGCCAAGTGGGCTGCAGCACTACTGTGTGGGAACACCATTGTACACCAAGGTACCAAAACAAAAGCAGAGAGGAGGGGACATTTCATTTGTCAGAATTTTGCAAATAGCATTTTTGTGTGACAACAGAAATGTTTCCTAAAACCACCTGGGGCATAGTGAAATATTTTTGTAAAATGTAAAGAAGTTTTACATTTTCAAAAACATTAGCTTATATTGTCTTTCTTTCTTTTTGCTATTGGCTGAGTCAGTGGGGAGGACTGCAAGGCCATCTGTAGGGCAAGGTTGTCAACATTTTTCATGCATGACCCCATTGACTGACTGTAACAGTTCCTACTTTATACTGACTTACCGTCATAAGAACAGAAGACATACTTGGTGTCAGTGTTGGTGAAAAACAGCATGAGTGCCACATTAAAGGGATAAAACTGGAGGCAAGGTTCTGAGTAAATGTTTGGCTAACTCAGCATCATCACATGTCCGGTATTTAACTAAATACTCTGCCGACATTGACCATTGCGTACAATAAAGGAAGGCTGTCTTCTCTCTCTACCCAGCCTCTGTGACCTGTCCTTCAGCCAACCTCCATTGCTTTAATCCATCTAACCTTGTCAAAACCAGCAGACCTCATTCAGAACAAGCAGATGACTCTCTGCACGCCAGTGGCCTCTATAAATAGAAATTTCATTCAGAAGTAGCAGGCTTAAAGGAAGGTATTGTAAACATCAAGCTGGCCTAAAGCCTTACACAGGGCTAACCTAGGAAAGTGATGGAAAGTGATTCACTTTGACTTTAAGGCATGCTGTACGACAGCACAGTGTCCCTACTTTAGCCACTATCTATGACTCTACATGCAAATGTTTTCTCCAAGAGCTGATTTGAACTCAGTGTCACCTATTATATGCATTGCTGACCTTAAAGTTGGAAAAGTTTTGTTTTCAGACACATTCCTTTTTTCATGCTGTAATTTGAATTACAGCAGGAGCACACCCCTTATGGGTAATAGTTTGTGTTGTTCACATACATTTTGATGCAAGTATTGTTTCACTTTGTTCAAGTCATTGCTTTAGTCACAGCTATGGCCTCTACTAATAATGTGAGTTTTTGAGAGTTCTTTTCGTTGTTTCAGTTTACTAACCCCAGTTCATGCACAAGGCAGCATGCCCATTCTGGCATGGGTTAATAGACTTGGAATGGAAAACATTTTTCCTCATGAGAATAAAATAGTTGCATAAAGTAAAGGATTACTCTGCAGCTAAAACTATGTGATTTGTAATTTCATGAACAAGCAGACGTTTTATTGAGAACAATTTCATATTTGCCTAAAGGCAATTAGTATTCCATATAGTTCCATAACCAAGTAGGTATTATCCAAACACATCCAGTATGTTTACAATCCAAGGCTTCATTTATGCACAGTTTTAGATGTAAACATGAACTGCTGTTTGCAGCCCATACCAACACATACAGAAATGCAGTGGGATGTACTGCACTAAAGAAGTTGGGTAACTTACCTGCTCACTGGAAATTCCTGGGTACATGACCCATAGGCAGCTTCTTTCACCTCCTATAATGAACACTTTTACATCATATAGACCTCATCGTGGACCCACAAATGCGCAAATCCTTATACTGGCTTCCTGTAGCTCAGAGAATAGACTTTCAAGTACTTTTGTTAGTTTATAAATCACTGAATGACATAGCACCAAAATACATTAAAGATTTGCTGTTGTTGTATCAACCCTCCAGACCACTCAGGTCTTGTGGCTCTGGTCTGCTCTGCATCCCCAGAACCAAAACCAAACATGGAGCAACAGCATTCAGCTTCTATGCACCACAAATCTGGAAAAAACTCAAAGAGAACTGGAAACCAGCCGAAACACTGGGTTTCTTTAAATCAAGGCTAAAAACTCATCTGTTTAGGGTAGTATTTGATTAGGAGTAAATGGAACACTGATTAACATATTTGGTCTGCATTAATGGTTTTGATGGTGGCATTTGACTAAATGTAATGCTTGCTGCTTGTTTCTCAGTGGGTGACTGCATGATGTTTTTGTGGTGTGAGTTGACAATTCTGATGGCGGCATTTGACAAAATGTGATATTTATTGCTTGTTTCACAATTGGTGACTTTTGATGTTTCTATGAAGTAAAGCACTTTGAACTGCCTTGTTGCAGAAATGTGCTAACAAAATAAACTTGAAATGAAATGAAAACTTGAAAAGGATTACAAGTATTCATACCCCTTAAAATGTTTTCACATTTTGTCACTATACAACCAAAAGCGTCTATCTATTTTATTCCAATTTTATGTGATAGACTAACGCAATGAAGTGCATAACTGTGAAGCAAAAGGCAAATGTCTTCAAGTCCATCAAGGTTTGCTGAAACACCTTTTGCTGCAATTAGAGCTGCGAGTCCTTTGAGGTATTTTTCTACCAGCTTTCTACATCTGAAATTTGCCCATTCTTCTTCATGAATTAGCTGAAGTTGAGTCAGATTTGTTGGAGAGCATAGATGAACAGTTTTAAAATCATGTATTCCCTTGGATCTACTGCAGATCTGGATTTTTGACTAGGGGATAAAAACATGCTTTGTTTCTTTGACCTGAACCGCTACATCTTAGCTCTGGCTGTATGTTTGAAGTTGTCATCCTGCTGGAAGGTAAACCTCTGCAATAGCCTCAAGTATTTAGAAGAGTTTAATAGGTTTTCTTCCAGGATTGCCCAGTATTTAGTAGCATCTTCCCATTAACTCAAACCAGCTACCTTTTCCCTGTTCGAGAAAACTATCCCAACAATATGACAATGCCACCACCATGTTTTACTGTTGGGCTGGTGTGTTCTGGGAGGACTACCTGAGCAATGGATCACTCTGGCTCCCTCTGATTTCTGAAGGCACTAAATTTTATTTGGGAAATTAGAGTAAAACAAATTAGGCAAAATATGAATCATGTTCCCTTCAGTAATTATGCACTACTTTGTGTTGCTTTCTCACAATTCACCTGAATATAATGCACTGAAGTTGCAGGCATACGACAAAACTTGAAAATGTTCAAGGGGTGCTGAATGGTTTTGCACAAGCTCCTAAATCAGGAATATCAGAACATTTATTTCACAGACATCTGTCATGAAAACACAAGAACATGGATGCCATTATTGTAGGTATTATAACAATGAAATAAAACTCTTCAAATGACTTTTCATATCAAATCACATATTCAAATTCCTTCAGTGTAGTTGATTCATATACTGCCAATTCACAAGAAATTTCATCTCAATGCACATATCCAATTTATATTCAAAAATAATATAGTCAACCCAAAAATACAGACTGATTCAAATTCAGTTCAGTATGTCCTCATTTGTACATATGTCTTGTAAAAGCTAAAAGGGAAATATGTATGTTGTTATTTATGCCTTAGGATGGTTCCCACATGCAGTATTGATTAATGCAGATGTTAAAGTTTATTAGAAGTAAACACACACCCACCAAGTTATAGAGAAATCAAAAACTGGTGTGAATCCTTGCTGCTGCTGTAACAGAACAGCAGGAGTCAGACTTTGGCAAAGGTCTAGGAATGGAACAGTGTACTTTGAAGGTATCACTTTACGCCTTGAGTTGTTTCAGAATCTGCACTATTACTCTGCAAAAGACTTTTAAAAAAAGGTAGAAAGCCACCTACTAAACCACAGAAAAAGCTGGGTATGCAGTGAGGGAGAAGCTGAAGCATTTTAACAGCACTCGTTTGATTCACAATCCTCACAGTGATCCCAGCCAGGGGGAAGGATTTTGAGGTGGGAAGATCAGTAGGCAGGCTTAACTTAAAATGTCAAACGTTTTACTTTGACTTCATGGAAAAAAGACAGTTCAGAGGGCCCGACAGACCTCATACTACCAAGAGTTTTTCCCCTTCCTACTTTAAAAGCAGACACTGACTGGCTCATTCATGGTGCTGAGGCAAAACAACGAAGTGCTTCATCCCTGAAGGCCAGTGATACTTGATCATCTAACTCCCACCAATTAGAGCATTAGGAAAAGTAATTTATTTTGTTCAGGTTGAAGAAGGTGCTAAACTCCATGAACCATCCCCCCACGGCAAAGCTGAAATTTCACCCGGATCAGCAGTCGCCCCACAGAAAGAAAGAGGGATATTGATGGCTAAGTGAGATGAGGGTTCTGGAGACGAGGCTCACCAGCAGACTCTGCCACATCCAGGACAGCCTGAGAAATGACACTCCTTTTTTATCATTTAAAACCATGTTGGGTTGGAGAACTGGGTGCAACAATTCATTGTTTACAGCGTGTTTAGAAACACAAAATTGTGAAATATTTGATCTGCTAGAACTGTGGGAGGTAAACTATGATAACTGCTGTTACACAGAAATTTCCCCATCATGGGACAATAAGGGATATTTCTATTCTATTCTATTATATTCTATTCTAACTGACACATTTACCTTTTTTCATGTCATGACCTAATTCAGGGTTAAAAAGTGACAATTAAGGCTTGATTGCCGTGAGTGTCTTCTTCAAACCAGAAAAGCTCCAAAAAGAAGGAAAAATTGGCTTGTGACCAGAATTAGCCAATTTTCAACTTCACGAGCCTTTTTCAGTGAGTTACCATTCGGAATTCCAGAAATCTGACAATTTTCTGATCATAGAACCTAAGCACTTCCAGATTAATCTATCAACAACAATCTTCAATGTGGACGTCATAGGTAAGTGAAGATGACTCAGTGTTAGTTATTTAGTAGTAGACTACCCCTAATATTAGGATTAAGGACATTATCAGTTAAAGACTGAAGTCAGAGAGATATATGAAGTTATTTGTGAACTGAATTTCTGGGTTGTGAGACAAGATTTTTCACAGAAAACATACGTTTGGATTAAAGTTAAGTTGCTCCATTTTATGTTTTTGAGCTTTCAATCTGTCTGTCATTGAACCCAATGACAGACACATTGGGTGACTGTCATTGCCATCTTTCTAAAAGTTTGAAAACTCAAATTAGGGCTGGGTGTCATATTAATATATGCAATAATATCAAACTTTGTTTCATGTGAGAAGTCCAAAAATGATACAAAAGCCTGTATTAAATACAAATCTTCTTTTCAGTGTCAAACTGTTTTGGATATTGATTGTTGTTTTGAGTTTCTGTGCCCCCCAGTCCCGACCATCAGGTCCCTGACTCATCCCTGATTAGCAGCACCTGTGTGTATGGGCCCTGTAACAGTAGTCAGTTGGTGTTTACTCTAAGTATGGCAAATTTGACTGACCTGGATAGTGCTTGTGCCAAAGGACAACTTTCAACTGGTGTTTGGTAAGACCAAACCAAATATGGGTCTCTGCCCAGGGAATCCAAAACAGACAGCTAATCCCTGGTGTCTAGAGCTGTGAGAAGGCCTGCCATGACTGCCTTTCACAGGTGTGTTTGCACTGGTATTTGAAGCATATGCAATGAAACCTGAGCACGTGGAGGAACATGATGCTCAACAATGAGCCTAGATTCTGCATGTGGGAGCCGTGTCTAAGTGTAAAGAAGATGCAGAGATCAGGCTGCTGATTACTGTAAGCGTTTGGTGGAGGGAGTGTGATGGTAAGGGGCGATATGTCTGTCATCACTGCAGGACAATCCCTGTCCAGAAATATTGTATATTATGAAATGAGTTTCTGCAACCAATACCAATCCCATATCTCAACAGTGCAGGACCAAACTCTATCCTCCAACATGATAGTAGTTTATCAGAGTCTACCTCCAAAATCTGGGCAGACCAGAGTAACCAACAACCACACTGGCTGACTTACAACAGATGCTGGTATGAAGAATGGGTGCCATCCGTCAGCACCTTGGAAGCAAGCCAATTACCAGTATGAGGAGAAGGTGCCAGACACCTTCCAAGCACTACTAAGGCCCCAGTTTACTAAATTAAGTCATTGCTAAATTGTCAGAATTCCATTTAGTAAACAACACCAATCAAAGGTCAATAGCAGAATAAGATGGCTGGCATCAGTAGATAGGATTTTACAAGCTTTCTATGGGTATGACCCATATACCTACTATCCACTGCTAAAGTTATAAATGCATTTTGCCTAAAAATGTGGCAGGGGAAACTATTCAGGCTTTTTAATTGCATAAGATGTTTTCCTAAGATGCATTTCTCCCTGATCAAAATTAGACCAGTCAAGAATTACATATACTTGTATCCCATGCCCAATCCTCCCAGTTTAGGCAGAGCCCCTTGCATTGAAAAAGCTGTCCATTGCAAGGAAAGACTCAGACAGGTCACATGCAGACAACAAAGAGAAAACTTCTCTAAGATTTTACAGAAAGTCAGCCCACTTGCACATCTATTAGGAAAGTGGATAGAGAATCTGCATCACGGTGGTGATCAAAAATCAACTCTTAAATGTTTAAATTTCCATAACTGAAGAAAATGACAGGATAGAAATATAATGCACACATGCTCTTTGGTTATTTTTCAGAGGCTCAGGAGATCAAATGTTTCCAGGCAGTCTTTGGGCAGAGGTTCATTTCAGGATTTCTCTGCAGTGCTTTCATCTGATGAAGCATCCCAACTACTTTTCTCTCACAACTGAGTGTTTGGTTGCTAAGCTTCTTACATCAAATGCCTGACAGACATTGAAGGTTGAAAAAATAAGGGCAAGAGATTTCGATGTCTTAAACAATGAGCTGTGCTTGCTTTTGTACTTATGGCCACCATCTCTCACAAACATACTGTGAAGGAATAGAACCTGAGTGACAAACAGCGCCCTCTGCTGTGTAGGATCTGTTCTTTCGGCAGAAAGCTTTCGCTAATCAGAATGAAGTGCATTTAAGGGGAAGGGGAACACTATATAAGACAATTTACAAAAGTAAAAAGTTTAAATAATAATAATAATAATAAAAATAATAATGATAAAACTAGGTTTGGTTAAACTTAAAGTAATTAATGTGTTCAACTCTGAAATCAAACCACTGTTTACAATTTTACAAATACAATACAATACAAAAAATAAATGGTTAAATTTATGACACAGTAAATACTGAAACATCCTTTGAAAAAAAGATTACCAAGCTACCTAAAGCACCACAATAGTCATGCATTCTCTACATTCTCTATAGTAATATCATATATAATCAATCATATTTTTCCACCTTCAATGTACAGCTAAGAAAAACTAACTACTTCCATTATAACACTTTATTTTAGGTAATGTTTTCACAAAATGCTCATACACAGATTGTTGTTATGCTGGCATAAAGCAATTTAAGCAGAACTCATCTCATTTTAATTTGAACTCCAGGTGATGGAGGGGACCAAACAACGGCGGGGAGTGCTGATCCTGTGTTCATCCCAAACTTGGGAAGAGGACATTTCATCTAGAGGCTCTGCCCAGAGCTCCAACAACAACACCTCCTTACAGAGAGGAAATTCCTCGGCCTCCTCTGCTCTCTGCTGGAACATGCAGGCCAATTAATCCTGCATGGATAATGAGGTCATTTCACATAATGATATTGCTCTTTTCTTTTCAGTCATTTCAGTAACATATAATCTAGCTCCTGCAATGATAACAAGAACAAAACATTGTCAGTGAATTTTGTTTTTCATTTAAAGCCTACATTATTCAACAATAAATGATGAAACAAACCAAAACAAAAAAATGATGGTCCTTCATGTGGGTGGGAGTGCATAGAAAAGACATGATAAGCTGTGGAACAGACCGGTATGTAGTGGAGAACTATGCCCTGCCAAAACCAACTCTGAACCTTGCTTTGAGACAATCTGGTTGCAGCAGCAGCCCCTCTGGCCTTAAGTGGAAGTGACAGTGTGTCTGAGAGACATGTTACAAGTCAGAGGAAATTGGAAGTAAACAGATAAAAAGAATGCAATCTCTGCTGGAAGTAGCAAAGCACAGAGGGCAGGAAATAAACCTGTATTTAAGCTGATTACCCGAGCAGAGTCCCAGCCCCTTTCAGCAGCTCTGGACCGGCCGGCCTCAGCGCTGCCAGTGTTGTTAATTAGAGGTTTGCTGAGGGGAAAAAAGGCAGCCTTGTCAGACTTGCGGCAGTGTTAGTGATGGCTGGCTGGAGGGGGACATGCAGAGCTCTTAATTGGGTCTGTATGCTGTATCAGTGGCTGGCCAGAGCGGTGGTGATGATTGCTGTGAGCAGGTGGCCGTGGTGGCAGCTCCACGCAGGCCATCCTGGGCCAGCCTGTCTGTTCTTGTCAAGACCTGGAACACTGAGCAGACAGCCCCTCCACAACACTTCCCTGGCAACACAATGTAACGCGCAGTCATGGAGGACTACTTCCTGACAGTCCAGCCATGGGAAAGAGGAGGAACACATTGCTACTTCTCACAGCATAAAATGCATGAAACGCCATTCATCTTTTCATGTTGAAAACACAAAGCATAAACTAAATGCATAAACCAGACTATGGGTCAGTTTCCAGACTATGCAATCTGCAGAAGCACACTGATATATGAATACTATTAAACATGTGTTTTAAATAAACATTTTAACAAGACTTGTTACAAAAGAAAATAAATTACTGAGCTGAGAACAGATTCACTTTACAGTTTCTTGCCATGTAGAAATCAGGTGAAAGGCACAGTTTGAGATGAATCAAGTTTTTAAATTGTATAAGAAGTTACCAGCAGTAGGTTTGTCTTGGCATCTTGATTTAATAAAAAACCAGAGTGGGTATGGGCCTGGAGGCTGAAGCTCAAAGCTAATCTAAGAGAGGCCAAGACCAAGGTGGACTTCTACAGTTTTAAAACAACTCTGGTTTCAGAAACATCACAGCAGTTTATGAGTAACCTTTTTTCTGAACCTTTTTAACAGTCATTGCATTTGCAATGGATGGTTATTTACAAAGAAGCCAATCACTCCCATATCAAATAGAGGTAGTTATTGAGACAGTGCACCTTCAGTGGTCTACCTGTGTAAAACATAAAGTGATGTAAAATGTTTTTGGTCAAAGTGACTGTACAATAGAAAACTAAGGCATCATAAAACCCAATAAAATAGCATTAATTTAAACTACAATAATGCTTTTAGATTATACACCACTTTACTTTCATATCAGCTAGTTACTTTGACCTGTTGAACATGGTCTACTCTCTGTATTTGTTTCACAAAGGAAGGATATTGGGAGTGAACCTCCTCCTATACCTTTTGGTGTCCTGGTTTCTGTTGTGTGACTTGTGACCTTTTAACATAAACTCACTTTTAAAAAAATCTGTCAAAACTACCAGTTCTAAGCAAAGCAAGTTTATTTATAAAGCACCACTTATTTTAATATATTTCTCACAGCACACTCCACATTTATTGGCTTCCATTCTAAGGATGTATAAAAAAAAAGCCTTAAAATATTAATTTCTACTATAGTAGAAGGTGAATCTGACAAAAAAGGAAGATAATTCGAGCTTTTCATTCAATCAGATTTTTTTTTTTACTTGAGAAAAAGTATACTGTTTGTATGAAAAAACAACTACTAACACACTAATTACTTGTACATAACTTCCACTTCTCTTAACGACAAAGAGCTTCACACCAGACAGTCCTGGAAGCAGAACTGTAGCTCCTCTTCAAGATGTGAAAGACAAGAAAACATACCACTCAAGTAAGCTTAATGTGCTTAGATCTTCATAAAATTGTTAAAACAAAATTACATATTGCCTAAACTTGCCCCTGCATAAAATCAGAGCAATATTTTAAAATTTTACAACCACTGGAACTGTGACATACAAGCCTAGAGGACCAAAGAACTATGCACACAGGAAGATAGTGAGGGAAAAATTACTGTGCGAGATCTACAGCATTTTTTGTGTGTTTTGTGCTTTTGCAGTAAAATAATTGTTTCTTCATAGGCTTTTTAAATTTTTTTCATCTTTAATAAAAAGTTACTTGAAATCAATAAGTGTGGAGGGTAAACTTGCGTTCAAACAAGTATCTAAAGAAGTGTAGATACTCATATAGACTCACAGATGTCAGAACTTTTTAAAGTATTATGACTGAATCCACTAAGTTTTTTAGAATTCTAATTGGAACCATGCAATATTAAGAAACCATACAATTTGCATTATAATTCTTGAATTTTGTGATTACAATGTTGATTTGAATTAACTCAACTTTTCTTCACTCTTCTCTCAGTTTTAAATCACCACAATGTCCCCAGCATTTTCTGTGAGCTTCAGCATGTCAGTTACTAAGATCTATGCAAGTTTTAGGCTTCATGAGAATCGATCTAGCATGCAAAACGTGTTATTGAGACTCAGAGGATAATAGTACATGGAACTTGAAATATAAAAGCCTACTCATCCAAGCAATTCTTTGCGATTATGCTCACAATAATATTGCAGTAAGGATTGTAATTTTTATTTATTCTACAGCTCTAATTTAATTCATATCTACCTAAGAGTTTAGAAATACGATGTGAAGAAATTGTAGCTTCACTTCAACTTGGAACTAAATCTGCCCACCCAGTTTAAACATGAAGAGAATCAATTATGCAATCCAGACCTCAGTTTACACAGATTTACTAGTTCCACAATGTCCTAAGAGCAGTTGATAAAATATTGGAAAATACAAGAAAGAAAGCCCAAAGGAAACAAAGCAAACAAGATTTGGAATGTTAAACTTTATTTTTGCTTTCTTTGTGTTACTAATGTCATCATTTTTATAGGGGTCAGGGTGTTGCTTTTCTTTAGCTGCAAAGAGACTTTTTTGGATGAAAGCTAGCAGAATTTTCATGATTGAATGGAATTTTGATGAATGCTCCAAATGAAGTGTAAAACAATCTATCATTTGAGGATTTGGCTGAGCAGATGCTGTTGAAGCGCATGTGGAATGCCGTTTTCCTGGAAAACGACAGGAAACAGTAGAATGACATCAATTGTGGCACAGTGTAGGGTCTGTTTAATGAAATGGAGAATTCAATGGGCTTCTTTAACACCTTCAAATTTGTGGAGTTCAGCTTGAAGACTCCAGTGGTGAATTTAAAAAGGGGACATATTTCATGAAACCACTTTTGAAACTGGAGCTGAGTTGGAATCCAATCAAAACTAACATCTCCCCCTAATATGCAGTGACTAACCTGGCAGTAATAAATGTTGTTTTCATTTTTGCTTTTCTCAAAGGTTACAGCCTCAACCTAAGGGAAAACAACATTTTTCTTTTTTTCTTTCTTTATTTTTCTGCTCAGCTTTCAGTTTGTATTACTGAAGTTGACCTAATCCTATCAATAGATCCCTGAAAACATATATGAGTAGCTTTTTATCTTGACCTTATAAAACCTATAAGCACAATACATTACATACACATAAGAGGTTGTCAATTCAAAATCCTATCCTTGCCCACTTTCCTTCACTCTGTCAAAACAATCTACACCAGGATATCTTTGGTCCTCATCCAGTAGCTAAAGCCGCAAAAAGGGGAACATTTCCAGACCTTGACCACCTTACTGGGTTGAAAAGCCCACAGCATGTGAAAGCACAGAACCTAAAGAGGGATCATTTGTTATGGCCTGTTCACATGTCAGGAAAGTCTCAGTTTATGCACTTAGAATATTAAACAAGTTGGATGGTGTTCCAGGGGATCTGTGATGTTCAAGTATCGGCCGGGCCCTCCTTACAATGTTCATAGGCGGCAGCGTCCTTCCTGGCCTTCCTCCACTTTAGTGGTGGGTGCTGGACCTACCTGTGGAAGTTCCTGTTACTAAATGGTTTTGTCACCGTGCTTTCATTCCTTTGACCATTGGGCTGGCTCAGTGCACTACAACGGGTTGCCATTCCTACAGTTGACAGCTGACATCTCCAACTTGTAAGTAAACTCACTTCACATGGAAAGATGCACTGACTAGTATCAACTATGTCCTGAATGGGTGTTCCTAAAAGACAAATTATAACTGATTTAGTTCTTAAAACTCCAGTATGTAACTTTCATAAAAAATACTTTTCTACATATTTGTTGAAACTGTCACTATGTTGTGACAGAATGGTATTAGACAGATAATATGTGGAAACAAACGAGCTCCTCTGCGTTCTCCCAGTGCTCCAAGTGCTATCTAGAAACAATTAATCAGAGCCAGGCAGGTCTTAGTGCTGTCAATAGCTGTCTAAGTGGCACACAAGCAAGAGCCAACACACACAGAAACACCAGCACAATTCATACAGTGATGGCAGCTAGCTAGCTTAGCAAACTCTAAAACAAGCTAATTTAATAATGATAATTAATAAAATTATTAGTTATCATCTTTCACACAATAGTCATGAATGACACACAGACACACAGTATAAAAAGGGTAATGTTAGCTGGGTTAACTAGCTAATTTTAGTAAACTATAAAATCGAAAAAAATGAATGGTAGATGGTAGTCACACAATAGTGACGAAACACACATACAAACACACACCCACACACACACACACACACATACAAAAGCTGGTGTTTAGATTCAGGTGTTTGTCAGATACACTCTCATTTGGGCTGCAGTTGCCACTAAATACTTCCTGTAATACCTTCTTCCATGTGCTTTCCACTGATGTTATAGCTGTTATTATTACATATGCATATGTTGTCTGTTGTGGTTTCTTGGTTTTGTCCATTACATTTGAAATAAATTCAAAGCAATTTCTAATAAAGTTTCATACATATATCAGGTAGAACATCATGATGAAATGTAAGCTGTAATGCTCCGCTTGTGACACCAAAACTGTTGGGCCTCACCTTAGAGAAAATTTTTGAGTGCCACACTGCCAGACAGGACACGTTTAAAAAAATAAAATAAAAAAACACTGACAGACAGGACACATTTAAAAAATAAAATTAAAAAACCTCTATTCGTTGTAGAATGATTTAGATAAAGTTTGATTAGTCTATAGTTACTGCACACTTGTCTTAGTCTAAGATGGTCCTGATGGAAAAAAGTCAAGTGAAGTTTATTTGTATAGTACATTTCAGCAGCAAAGCAGTTCAAAGTGCTTCACATCATAAAACATCAGTCAAGTATACAGCAAATCATCAAAAACATCAAAATCATCAAGCAAGTATGCAGCCAAATCATCAAAATTATCAAGCAAATACACATGAAAATCATCAAAATCATCAAGCAAATGTCAATGCATAAAAATCATAAGGCTCATCAAGCAAATATAGTTCAGTGTTCCACTTACTACTAATCAAAGGCAACTCTAAACAGGTGGGGTTTTAGCTTTGATTTAAAGGAATTCAGTGTGTCAGATGTTTTGCAGTTCTCTGGAAGTTTGTTCCAGATTTGTGGTGCATTAAAACTGAAAGCTGCTTCTCCATGTTTGGTTCTGGTTCTGGGGATGCAGAGTAGACCAGAACCAGAAGACCTGAGTGGTCTGGAGGGTTGATACAATGACAACAGGTCTTTAATGTATTTTGGTGCTAAGCCGTTCAGTGATTTATAAATTAACAGAGGTATTTTAAAGTCTATTCTCTGAGCTTCAGGGACCCGGTGGAAGGACTTACTGGGGTGATGTTCTCTATTTTCCTGGGCTTAGTGAGAATGTGAGCAACAGCGTTCTGGATCAGCTGCAGATGCCTGATTGATTTTTTTGGGCAGACCTGCAAAGACACTGTTGCAGTAATCAATGCAACTAAAGATAAATGCATGGGTTTCTCTAGATCTTGTTGAGACATTAGTCCTTTGATCCTGAAAATGTTCTTCAGGTGATAGAAGGCCGACTTTGTAACGATGTTTATGTGTCTCTGAAGGTTCAGGTCTGTGTCCATCACTACACCCAGATTTCAGGCATGATCACTAGTTTCTAGCTGTAATAACTGAAGCTGACTCTAGATCGTTCCTCCTCAGGTCCAAAGATAATAACTTCAGTTTTATTTCTGTTCAGCAGGAGAAAGTTTTGGTACATCCACACATTGATTTGTTCTAAGCATCTGTTCAGTGCTTGGATGGGTTCAGAGTCACGTCACCTGGTGATATTGTAATTGTTACATACCCAATGTGGATGTTTTTGTTTTGCATTGAAGTAATGCCTTGTTCTGTTCTAGGCTCTGTCTCCTCCAAGATTGGGTCCTGCTTCCTGGGTCACAAGCCAATCAGCAATTACCTGCACATATTTAATGACTGTGAAGCTGCACTTCAGTGCCTCTTGGCCACTTGACTGCCATACACCCTGTGTTTGTTGTGCAGACTTGAATGCCTCTTTGTACATTTGTTATAATGTGAACATGGAACAGACTGCTTTGGTAGGGGAAAGCTGCCTTTTTGTTTAACCCCAGTTTTCTCCTGTTTATATGCTTGTTCGTTAGGTTATTTTGTAGGTTTGTATATATATTTTTTTTTATTGGAGCTAGGTAAGTTTATCTTTTATTTTTCTTTCAGGGTTGTTTTGTTTGTTATGTTGGCCTGAGCTCTCCCTGAAGCTTTCACCAGTCTGCACAGATAATAATTTATACATGGCAGATAATAATCATCTTAAATGCCATCTTGACTCCTCATTTCGCTGTCTAAAATTATGTTAGTCCCTTATATCCCTAGACCAAGCCAAGGGACATAATAGTAATGTAGAGCTGTGTATCATCTGCGTAGTGGTGGTGACTAATCTTATTACTTGTTATAATCTGAGCTAATAGAAGCATGTAGATATTAAATAGCAGGGGTCCCAGGATTGAACCTCAGGGTACTCCACATGTGACTTCTGCCTATTGACACTAAGAAGTCCTTGTTCTTTAGGTAGGATTCAAACCAATTAAGTACTGTACCAGAGAGTCCAACCTAGCTCTCCAGTCACTTTAGAAATATATCATGGTCAACAGTGTCAAATGCTGTGCTGAGGTCCAACAGAACCAACACTGTGGTTCTTCCAAAGTCTGTATTTGTGTGGATATAATTGAACACTTTGACAAGGGCAGTCTCAGTACTGTAGTGAGCAGAGAAACTGGACTGAAAGACATCAAAGCGGTTTGTCATTCTTAAGAAGCTGTTTAACTGTTGAAACACAATTTTTTCAATCATTTAGCTGATAAATGGAAGGTTAGAGATTGTAACTCAAAAGTAAAAGTAACTCAAGATAAGTGCAAGTGTTCTAGATATTGAACTATAAATGACCAAATACAGTTCAGATGCTTTAAAAACTGTAAAATAGCCCTTTAATTTATCAATAACTTACAAGCTTTAAACCACAGAAAATGTTTTTACTTCATTTGCCAATTGGAGAACTTGGCCTTAGGTTCTTAAAGGATTCAAACTGGGCACAACACAAGGAGGCAGCCACTCTTCATTGATTGGCTGACATATATCTTTTCTTGGTTGTTTAAAGTGTGTTCAGCCCTCTGAAAGCATGGCATCCTGAATGCAGAGCCACATTATTGTGGACAAACAAAAAATTAAAGTACATTTTTTTATAGGACAGTACTGGCAAACAGATAAAACCTGAGAATATACTGAGAATAGTATCATGAAAGTATAGGATAAATACACATGCATGGTACAAAAAAATTGAATGTTAATCACAGGAGCTTATACCAAAAGATGTGATTTACCGTAGAATTTGTTGGAATGTAAAAAATAATGCAGATTTTTTTGCTTAGCTAACACCTCCATATTCAATGGTTTCTAATCTGTTAAATATTTTTCTTCAGTCTTATTTCAGGACTATAATATTGAACTTAATCAGAATTAGGTTGTCAAAAATCTGATGCTTGAACTAAATGTAATCAGACTTAATGCTTTTATGGACGTGTTTTTTTCTCATCTGAAAGGCTCTTTACAGGTTAAGAATCATTCAAGCACATAACATGGCCGGAATGAGGAAGAATCTGCATTCACATGCACTAAACCGGAAGAGAACGGGAGGCCATAAGTGTCCAGCAACTGTAAAGATGGTCTCCTTTTGAGGAGTTTAGCACAGAATCATAAAACCACCAGCGTGGAATTTCCTCATATTTGGCAGTGGGTCAGTATCCAAATCTCCACACACAGTAAGATGAATCCTGTTTTGACAACAGCTGTCATAAAAGATGGGAAGAAAGAATTTTATTCAATTTAAAAACCCCAGGGAGAGACTTAAATTCATCAGTAACTACAAGCATGTGCATCAGAAGCCTGTTGTAAGAGCTATCATGAGTCCTATGTTATGTCAACAGCAGTCTTGAGTTTGTTGACAAAACTAAATAAAAACTGATTTACAATTATGAGAATGATGAAAATAGTTGACACTGAAAAAAGATAAGACAAAAATGATATAGAAATAAAATCCATCCATTCATTGCCTGCACACTTTTACCCATGGAGGGTGGCGGGGAGAAAGGATAAAGGTGGACTGGTGCGTACCTTAAGCAGAGTGAATTGCTGAAGTTATGACAACAGCCCAGCACTGTTTATAATAAATGTTTGCATAAATTTGGCGTATTTGCTGAAAGCCTTTGAAATTTATTATGTTTTCCTCAGTAAAAAATTTAGAATATCTAAACATTATTATGAAGCAATTTGAAGTGAAGTTTCAAAGAGTTAGGTATCAGGATTGTTGTTTTCCTTTACCCAAAATGTTTACAAGTGTTTTGTTCTTTTTAAATTTATTTTTAAAATGTATTTATTTCCAGATCTGATGAATAGAGCAAAGCAGTTTAATTAATTTTATACACTACTTTTAAACATTGCTCACCACATCTGTAGACTGGTGGCCAATCTATTGATGAGAAAGCTCTCTATAGAAGTAAAATGAGCTTGGAGACCCACTATTAAATAATCATTACAGAAGGAAGAAAAAGGAGCAGAAAAGGAAAACACTGTGGATTTCCTCCTTGCTGGTCTGACGTTACAAGGATGTTTAACTAAGGGTACCAAGGGAGGTTAACCATTCACACCAAAACACAAGGCATGGGAGATTGAAAGAGCATGCAAACCACAGAGAAAGAAAAAAGGGAGGAAAACAGGAAAAAGTAATTAATCATGTTACAGTCTGTGAGTCTGGTGGAGGTGTTTTTGAGCGCTGGGTTTGCAAGGCGGTCTCAAGAGGAAGTCCAGTGTAACATGAACGCTGTGCATGGGTGGTCAGCTAGTTTACAAAATTCAGCTGTGAAAGAGGCATTTTCTAGAGTCCTGGCAGCAAACTCTTTTCTCACTTTCCCCAGCTAAACTGCATCATATCTGCTCAGCCTGACCACAGCATAAGCAAACTGAGATGCTGTCTGCAGGGAACCCCAAAGAGCACATGACTGCAAACGCACATCAGGTCCTTTTAATACCCTTGACCAGCCCTCATGAAAATTGAAAATCAGACGTGCATAAAGTCTGAATACTGATAGCAAAAACAAATATGCTGTTTTTAATTTGAAAAACTGGCTTTTATTTTAAAGGTGAGACCTTACATTTTCTATCTAAGCACCAGCAAAACAGTCATCCAGTAGTGTGCCATTGTTAGCCAGCTCTTTATCAATAAACAGAGAGAAAATTTTCAATTCATGCTAAAAAATTGAAAGATTAATACAGAACTTTTAGTTATTAAAAAGATATAGTTATTAAAAAGATATGTCCATATTTATTTATAGAAGTGAAAATGGTGTGAATAGTTTGCAAAAAACAGAGTTGGACTTATTCTCTGGATTTACATTTAGATGGATTTAGATCAATTCAGATATAGATTTTGTCATAGTTTTTATTTATTTATTTATTTATTTATTTATTTATTTTTTATTACATTCCTCTTAAATTAAATAGAGGAATATGTGTCCCTTTGGCATTTTTTGTGCCATGGGACACAAAAAATGTGTCCCATGGCACCAGGTGAGTTCTATTCAAAATGCACCTGGAACTTCAATTTAATTTCAGCTTTTATATTATTTTTTGATTTCCAGGTGTTGATATTACCTTGAAATTCCATTTTTTTTTTGTTGTTTTTCATTAGGTAAACATATTTTTTTTCTTATACTGTAAATCTAAATAAATGTCAATATCTCAGATTGAAAAACTATACTTTTTGATGATATTTTACAGATTTTCCAAAAAATAAAAAAATAAATCAAAATTGATGTTGCTGACAGTTTTCAACATTCACAGGCTGGTAAAAAAAAAAAAAAAAAAAAAAAAAATGGTGTTCACAGTGCAACTGCTAAAACTGGTATTTAAGGGGTAAGATTTCAAACAAATGATTTATTTTTTTTGTTTGTTTTGTTTTTAACTTGAGGGACTGAATTTAAAACAATAATTATACAAAAAATGATAAGCCAGTTTTTAAAACAGATTTTGTTTTTCCTGTCCAGATTTGGGGATCACAAAATAAAGTTAACCTGCCAAGTGTCATTGAGTCAATTTCATTGTTGGCTTGCAGGTAAACCATGAATCTAGGGGCTGTGAAATGCACAGCATGCAAACAAAAAGAGATATTAGAGGTGCTGATGATGACAGTAATGGAAGATGGGCCCAAAATCAAATTTAAACAGTCATGGATTAGCGCCTCATATCAGGCCCTGAATCGCAAGTGATGACTTGAGGAATTCACAAGAAGTTCCACTTTCTGCAGCCCAACCTGAATCCACTGGATATTATTTTGGTTCTTTAGGATGAGCTTAAATCAACAGACTGAATCACAGATAAGGACCAGGCAGAAAAGCTTTTTTTAAACTACATTAAGTTGACAAATGTACAGTCATGATTGCTGTGAACACCCAGCTACACACAAACACATTCAGGGCCAAGTGTTGATGGACAAAAACCACACAGCGGGCCATACTGCAGCACTGTGGTTAATCTGGTAATTAACAGCATTATCAATCATGCTCCTTTAGTCATTGACAGACTGCCCAAGGGATGAATCTCATTTAGTTCAAAAGGGTTTCACTGTGCAGAAAAAGAAAAAAAAAACTACAGGGAATTAGATCAATATTTAACATCTGCACCTAACATGTAAATGACTACCACTCTGCCCACTGAATGCATAAATTATGAGTATTTATTTCTTTCCTCTTGCAATATACATCATATGCAAGAGTTAACCTTTCTACTGGTGCTTTATTGTACAATCATAACAAAAGAGAGAATAAACTTTATTGACGGTAATAGCAGCTCAAATAAAGTATGTCAATGCATACTTAGCAAAAAGAGAAACTTTGTCCTCATTAAATAAATAATAAAATGGCAAAATTTGGTGGGCATTGTTATCCTGATTTTCTGTTTTAAATATACCATCCAGTGGTCAAATTTTATTTTATTTTATTTTATTTTATTTTATTTTATTTTTACAAATGTATGCTGTAAAAAAAAACACAACTGGGTGGAGGCACATGGATTTCAACAGCTGGATTCCACAACTTCTAAAAAAGCAAACTGGAAAAATTTTGCTAGGTCTTTCGATGGGTCGATAACATCACAAGAGACACAAGTAACAAGCTGATTACCTGCTTTTAATAAACAGCAATGGCAAAACTGTACAGGAAGTTTAAAGGTTGCAATGGGTCTTTGCTACAAAAAACCTATCCTATTACCTTTTGCCTTCACTGCCCTGGGCTCATACACACCTCATTGTAATGTTTTAGAGGAAACATCCTAAAACCACTCACATATTTCCCTTCTTCTTCTTCTGTTAAAAATCTGCTTCCAATGGAAAAAATAGGATGTTGTTAGGAATAAATCAATCTAAGTCGAAACCATTGTTGTCAGTGGACCAAAGCTGAATGGGAAGTGATGTTGGCCATGATGTGGTTTTTCACAGCTCTGGTTAAAAAAGAAAGCAGGATTCCCCAGAGACTTGCTGACCCCAGTGACTCCACAAACTGGTCACCACCTACTTTCATCTTTCGACTCACTTTACAGTCATTATAATCCCCCTTCATGGCCCCTCTCTGGGTAAGGTTACTCTTACCCGCCTAATTCCCTTGATGCATTTGACAAACAGCCCTCCACCAGAAGACAGGAGGAAAACAGAATGGTTTTTGTTTGAAGTTTGCATATAGTACTTTATTGGGAAAGTATCCATAACCCTTGAACTTTTTCACATTTTGTCATGTTACAAACACCAACTGAAATGTATCTCTTTGGCATTTTTGTTTGTTTGTTTGTTTGTTTGTTTGTTTGTTTGTTTGTTTGTTTTGATGGACCAACAAAAGATACTGCATTCTTGTAACGTACATAAATAAATTATACATACTTTTCAAAATTTGCAGTAATACCAATTTGAGAACTGTGGCCTGGATTTTCCTTCACCCCCCTTTACTCTGATGAAAATCCAGGTCAAATTGCCTTCTGCAGTCAGTTAGTAAGCAAATATAGTCTGTTTATGTAGAATGTTTTTTCAGGCATTCCTTATTAAAAAGGAATATCATGGTGGTTAATCTCACTGATGACCAAAAGATATACAGACGCCCAATTTATTCAGATTTTATAGCAGTAAAAACTGTTTTAAAAGGTGTGATTAGTAAGTGCTTTTGAGCAAGAGAACTTTATCTTTTAGTATGTGTCAGTTATTCATTATTACTGTAGGTCTTTGACAGTGTAATAATAGTTTAAAGGCAAAAAAACCTGTTGACAAATCCTGTTTATGCTGACTTAATGGTCATAAAAGGGTTAAAAGCGACCACAGTCACACAGTCAAAATGAACCGCTTTTTAGTCAAATTTCTTTTCTGTTGATGAAACCATTAATTTTCTAGCTGTCCCTTTTCATTTTACCCCCAAACCCTTGAGGTCTACAATACACCGATTCAAAAGTCCAGCTTTAGCCTCCTGAAGGTGTTTATTTCAAATGATAGAACAAATGTAATCAATTATTTTCAGTAACACCAGAAACTCCACAAATTAAAACATGTTATTGTGAAGAACAAGTTTGATTTGATCATAAAAGGTGCTGGGCAGCATTATTATTGTTTTAAAGCTGGATGGACTTTGTTACAGATCAGAAAGAAAGGATTTGTTGTACAATGGCATTTACTTTTATGTCAGTTTTGCAACCATGACAGTTTTGATTTTCGTTAAAAATGCAAGAATCATCCTTCCTTTAATAGCTTCAGCCGAGAACATCCTTGACAATATTTAAAAAGGAGATTTTCTTTCCATTCTGCAGGTAGTTTGTAGCTATACAAATTGAGCAGCCTTTTTCAAGATCTAATAATCCAAATTTATATACAGTTGAAACCTAATGTTCACATTTGCCATGGAGTGAAGCTTCTTTTAATGTTTTATTTTTTTTGTAATACAGCATGGTTTAATTGTATTTAGCATGATTTCATTTGAATATTATAGTGATATGTTTGTGGCTTCACTCTAATTACAAAATGACCCACAACTGTGTACTCCAGACAACCAATCAGAAAGCAGCTCTGGGATTTTTAAAGACAGTGGCACACAGATGATGGAGGACAAAAAGAAAAAAAGTTATAGACCAACATAAATAAAAAAACATTTGACCCACCCAAAACAAAATTGGAAACTGCTGCATGCACTGTTAATTTCTATGGAGTTAATAACACTCAGTTTTTTGTACTCTGCTTCTCCATTTTAATTAATTTTTGCCAAGTGGTTCTATTCATTTCAGGTTTTGTGGATTTATTCATAGAATCTCATACAACCTTGCCCTTTTAAGTCGCGACACATAATTTCCAGAAAAAAGAGAGAATTTACTTACTTTTAAAAATGACCAAGCAATATATTTTATGTGACCTTTTACAGTCCTCAAACTTTTTACTTCTTTTGTGAGGTTTCCTAAAGCAATCAACCCCTGTGCCCCCCAAATCCCAAAAATGTAAAACCACTAAATATACAAAGAACATGGAAAAATTAGGGAATGTGGGGAACCCACAGCATTCCTCTTTTCATGTGTGTAAGCAGAGACAGGCTTGTCCCCTCTATAGTTCTTTTGTCTCCAGTTGTGCCTGTGTGCTGTATCATTATCAACATGCACATCTGGATGGACTTAGTGAAGAAATCCTATAAAGAACCTAATGGGCTCTTCAAACATTTTTGAAGACTGATTAAGAGCAGTTTCAGATCTTGTTCACAACAATAGGTTCCATATGGGATTTATTTATTTTTTTCTCAGATTTGGTTATCTACCCCACTTGCTCCTTTTCACTATTATGGAGGTTTAGGGGATTTAGGAGGAACTTTACTCCACATATAGTTAATAGAAATGTCACAGAAAAAATCCCACATCTGTTAGGCCAAGATAAACAATATCAGAACTTGTTTCCACCTTCAAAAATCCTATATTATTTAAAGTAAAGAAACAAACAAATCTGTCAGAGGGAAAATTTTTAAAAACAAAAGTAATAAACTTCAACTGAAACCTTGTTCAAGTCATTCAGTTTCCTGGGTACATATTCTATTTGCGCTCTCTCTCTCTCTCTCTCTCTCTCTCTCTCTCTCTCTCTCTCTCTCTCTCTCTCTCTCTCTCTCATATATATATATATATATATATATATATATATATATATATATATATATATATATATATATATATATAGATAGATAGATAGATAGATAGATAGATAGATAGATAGATATAAATAAATAAATATATATATACACTAACACACAAATAGAATATGTTCCCAGGAAACTAAACTGACTCAAAAATAGAGTTGAACAAGGTATCAATTTAAGGTGTCTGTGTGTGTGTGTACTTGCATGGGACGTACATTCATATATATATATATATATATATATATATATATATATATATATATATATATATATATATATATATATATATATATATATATATATATATATCATGAAAACATTGTGATAATTTAATATTGGTTGTCACTCATTTTGGAAAGTGAAACTTGTATATTAAATGGATTTATTACACATAGAGTCAAATATTTCAAGCCTTTAATTCTTGTCATTTTGATGATTATGACTTACAGATAGCAAGAACCCAAAGTTCCCAAAGTTCAGTCTCTCAGAAAATTTGAATATTGTTAAAAAGTTAAATATTGGAAACTTTTGGTGTCCAACTCTAATCAGCTGATTAGCTCAAAACACCTGCAAAGGTTTCTAGACTTAACGATCTCTCTCTCTTTGGGTCTGTAGGCTACACAATCAAGGAAAAGACTGAAATAGTGGTGAAGCAGGCTCCTACCAAAAGAAGACCAAATGCTGAGCTTTAATCAAAAGGTCCTTCAACAAAGCTTTAGTTCAAGGGTGTAAAAACGTATGCAACCAGCTTGTTGCACATTTTTGAATTAAAATTTTGCCTTCTAACAGATTTGCTGTACTTTGTTTTTTCAGTTGAATTTTACAGAATATTTGTTACATTAAAGGTACAACAGCTTTTGAAATAATTTCTGTCATTACTTTACATCATAAAAATCTAGCATTTTAACAGAGGTGTATATACTGTTACATTCACTGTATATAACATGAATCGAGGGGATTTTTACAAGCATTCCTGAATATGCTTACTTGAAACTTGAAATGATTCTATCATAATTGATCTTAATGTAAATGTATTTTAAGAAATATCTTCAAACTTTATAATTCTTACAACATTTCATAATTTTATGTTTTAAATCAAAGCAAATATTAAGAGTCAAGGAAAATATATTTTACCAGGTGTGCTCCTCATGCGTTTTCCAGCACACCCTCAGCTATAAACAGTGAAAAGGACACCACAAACTACACGTGTTAAAAATTAGGCTTACTTGCACCGTAAACTTAACACCTGCCACTTCAAACCTTTCAGAAGTAAAAAAAATTAAAAAAAAAGATGGCAAGTAATAAATGACAACAAGAAACACAAGCATTGATACATACAGGTTCACCTTATACAGTAGGTCTGGTTGCATAGGAGACATTACAGTATGTTCTTACCTTATGAAAGCTGAATTTGATTCAAACTTTTACAAATACTTTCTTGACAAAATAAAAATGACAAAAGTAATTCCTTCACAAAAACTGGTGATGGACTGCACTTAAGAAAAGTCAGGCCTGTTCCCTGCTGACACAATTCAAAAAAAAAAAAAAGAGGAAAAACTACTTAATTGCAATTAATTATATTAATTGTACAAATTACCATTAATTAATTACAATTAATTATATTAATTGTAATTAATATAATTATCTCAGAGCCTGAATAATCTCAGGCTCTGAGATAATTGTGTCACATTGAAAATATTATAAACTAAGCACGGAGTAATCAAAATCTCTTTTTTGTTCTTTACAGTTTTATATCAGTGTTATACTTATTTAAAAATCATACGAATTATATGGAGGTGTTATAGTTTAGGAGTTTGTTGAATCAAACGTTGCATAATTTAATGGTAGAATTAAAACATTTGAAAATGAAAATATAAATATTTTTTTTTGCTAGATACAGCATTTTCTATGGGTGTTATTCGTAGTCTAGATTTTTGAATATTGTTTTTTTTTTTTTTTTTTTTTTTTTTTTTTTTTTTTTTTTTTACATGTTTAAAAAGAAATTAATCAATTAATCAAATACGCATCAGTCCTCACAAGACCAAGTGGGCCATTACCACGAACTTGCCACAAGATGTCACTAACTTTAACTCTTCTCCACCTGAAACGCCTTTTGGTGCTGAAAAATGGGTCTCGTAGTTTGTGGTAACATTGGCGAAGGAATCTCTTGTTAAACTGACTTCAGTTCATCAAAAATGAGATCAGCATATATATAATAATTTTTTATATATTTTTTTAACTGTTTTATTATTATAGATCAGCCCCTCAGCTAATATTTTGATCACTTAGCTATAATCATTTCGAAGCTACATGTTTGTGTTATAGTGTCTGCTTAATCTGTGGCTGCCTCTATTTCACAAACAGTCAAATTTCATATGAAATTGTTCATTTCATATGAACAATTTAAAGCTATACGAAAAGAAAAGCCTGTGAAAAGATGTTTAATTTCCTTTTATCATTGTTAATATTTAAAATGACTAATATCTCCAAAAACAAATGAAGGAAATATTGCATCTCTAATCCCAACGAGAGTGTGTGTTTTAAAAGCATAAATAAACAACAAGAGAGAATTGTTTCATTTTTCGTCATCACCAGAAAATGCCTTTGTCCCGGAAATGACGCCATTTCGACAACAGGAAACACCAAACTTTAGCCTGTTAGCCTGTTGTAGCATAACAACCCGGATTCGTTAGAAATAAAGGATATCCGACACACCTTTTCCAGATTATTATATTTAGATGGTGGTATGGAGCTGTAGGCAGTGTTTATAAACAGAGGTAAGGCTGTTTTAAATTGGTCGTGGTTTGCGAACGGAGAGGTAAACTGAACTGTTAGTGCATCGCTGTGATACAAAACTGACTTTAGTAGCAGCTAATATCGAGAATAACACAGTAATATTTCGTTTGTAAAACAGATCCTAAGCTTATCTTTTTGACCACAAGAAATAAAAACTTCCTCAGTAATCAATAAATAATGAGCCCTGTTTGCTCTTTCAGTGTTGAGGAATGGTCTGATTGCAGCAGCAAACATGCACAGCCGTTTGCAGGAGTTAAAGAAGGAAGAGGAGACTCTCCTAAAAATCAAAGTCATGCTACAAGACCAACTGAACCGCTTGAAGGTAAATGTGAGTTCATAAATATAAAGATGTTTGTGCACCTAACAGTGCTTCATATGTGGTTTTCACATTGTATTTCAGTTTGAAGAAGGGGCCTTGAAATCTATCATCAACGCTCAAACAGAAGATGGAGCCTCCCAGGACCCCTCCCCAGAAAATGAGGTAAAATTAAAGTTAATCACTTCAGTTCAGGGCATAAAATAGTTATATGTCATGACATTTTGAATAATATGTATTTATTCTATGTCTGTATATCCTCATCGGTAACATATCAGGTCACTTTTACTTATTCAAGTGGAAAAATTATATTGGTCAGAAAATTGGATATTTTGCAGTACTATACATCTTAATTAACTTTATAATGTCTACCACATCTTTGATACACAAACCCATTGTCATGCCGTTCTTTCAGTATTATAGTGACTAATATTTACCACTCTTAGTCAGTTTTTGATGAATAAATTACTACAGATAAATTTAAAGGCACGATACGTACTATTAAAGGTTTTTGACTTTAATCGGACTTGCAGAGATACTGCAGCTGTCTAGCCCAGGAAACTCTTGTCAATGAGATTTTTTATCTCAGTGAGTTTTTTTTCTTGGTTAAATGAAAAAAAATAAATAAATACTTCAGAGGATATATGTTATGATGTTTTAGTTTGTTTTGTCTTATACAACTGTAGTAGTTCTCTTTTCTGCTCCTGATGAATGACTTTTCCTCCTGCACAGTCTATATACATTGCCTTATTGATGTCTCTAAGTTTTTCTAATTTGTTTTCACATTGCAACAACAAACTTTGATTTTAGTGTTTTTGTGCGATAGACCAATACAAAATCATTATAAAGTAGAAGGAACAAGTTTTTAATTTAAAATTATTGTTTTTACAAATGATAATCTTCAAATGTGTTGTGCATTTGTAATTAAGACCCTTTCTGCTCCAACACTTCTAATACTCTAGTATGACCAGTTGACTTTAGACATCTACTAATTTGTAAATAAAGTTGACCTGTGTGCAATTTTATCTCAGTACAAATACAGTTCTGTTAATAATCATACTATATTCACAGAAACAAGGTGATGGCACCATTATGCCAAAGGGACGCTTTTCTTCAGCAGGTGAAGATAGACTAGAATAGAGATATCCTTTATTATCCAACAGTGGAGAATTTCAAGTATAACAGCAATAAAGTGATAGGCAATCAAGGCATGTGGGTTCGCACAAATATAAAAGTATAAAAATATATTAAAAAAAACAACATGACGTGGTCAGACAGTTGATGGGAACATGCATAGAGCTTAATACAGGATAATCCTGGAAGAGAATCTTCCAGAGGCTGCAAAAAACTTGAGACTAGAGCCGAGGTAAACTTACAGGAGGAAAGCAACCCTAAACATACACAGCTAGAGTTACAATGGAATCGTTAAGATCAAAAAATGTTTATGTTTTAGAATGGCCCAGTCAAAGTCCAAACTAAGAATCTTGCAAGACTTATAAATTAATTTTCATAGACACTCTCCATCCCATTTAACTGATCTAATTTGCAGAGGAACAAGTGAAAATTTCAGTCTGTGGATGCAAAGATTCCACAAAACCCTTTTAGCTGTAATTGCAGTGAAAAGCATTTTTAATTATTAAATAAATAATTGATATTGGTTTATCTTGATTTTATTCAGGGGTGCCAAAATAAAGCCGGCTAAATACATGTTTTGGATTTTTGTCAAAAACTTTGAAAACTAAATGTTATTTTCCTTCCACTCTACAATTATGTTCTACTCTGCTCTATTATATGAAAGTCTAAATGAAATAAAACGCTTTAAAGACTGTGTGTGTAACAAAATGTGAAAAGGTTTTGAGAGTGTAAACACTTTTGCAAGGCACTGTATCTACAGGGTGCAAATGAGCTTTATCAATTTGACCACTTTATACACATTATCTTCACATTAATTGGAAATCATCTCACAAAATTCTGCTTAACACTCATTGACTTGATCTGTCAATGGTATCTCATTCACATCATAATATAAATATTATGACGGGAAGTTGAGCCTTTCTTGCTTTGTCTTTGCCTCTGACTGAAATCGAATTTATTCCTATTCCAGGTTCATTTTAATCTTGATGATGAAAGCGAAATCAATAGAACCAAACTCTTGTTGAATAGTGCTGAGGATTATGACATGGAGGAAGAGGAAGATGATGAAGACGAGGAGAATGAATATGATGAAGACGATGATGACAATGAGTTTGAATTTGTGCCTGAAGCAGATGAGGAGGAAGATGACTACTAAAAATTATGGGTCGTGTGTGTATTTAGCCACTTAATGAGAACACCTTTTGTTTGTATTATTAGTTGATAAGTCTAATTTATTCAGATGGGGTAACAGTTACATTGTAATAGTCAGTGGTGCTAGCAGTGCCCATTTTTAGCCTGATTTAAAGCATATCATGTGCATTTCTTCCTATCATTTAATTTGAAGTCTGCAAGAAATGTGTCACTGATATGCTGTAAGGCAGTGTCATTAGGTGCTTATTGAGTAGCTTTCTAGGCAAATTTTTTTTTTGTGAAAAATTCACTTGAGAATCCAAAATCCCAGTTGTTGATATGTGTGTCATGAAATGTTATGGCTGGGCCATAAAAGAGAATAAAATGTATGTGTTGTTATAAAAGAAATGAGAATTATAAGCACAAACAATAAATGTTTTTGTTTTGTTTTTTTGTGTCCGATTTCAATGTTGTTCACTTGTAATTATTCTCAAACATATTTTGCTTGGTACTGGTAAATTACAGGTGCGTTTTAGTATATTAGAATATGATTGGAGAATTAATTCATTTTAGTGATTACATTTTAAAAAATGCATCATTGCAAGCATTAATTTATGAATTTTATTAGCAGTAAGTCATAATCATCAAAATTAACAAAGTGCCTGAAATATTTAACTAATAAATCAGTTTAATTTCTTCAGTTGAATTACTGTAACTTTTTTGATTATATTCACATTTATACAGATTCACTGTTTTAACCCCTTTTATTGTCACAGTTGTGCCTTACACCACCACACTGCCATGGTGGCATAGTGTGGATAGAAAATAGCCTATCCATTGATGTATATTTAACACATACAAGGACCATATTGGAAGCACTTTGTCGCCATCTTGTGGCCAGAATTGTGCCCAATTATTTCTAATTTAGCAAATTTACCAAGAACTATATCTACTGTATGTGCTGTGTTAAAATGAAAAATTTCAAATAAATTTAAAATCTGTTTAAATATGATTTTTTTCCATGTAATTGCAAATGAATTTCGGTAGTAAGGGCTTCATTTACACCTAAGCTAACACATGTTGTAACGTCTGTCCTCACCTGACCCTGATAAATGGGGAATGCTGTGCAAACACATTGAACTGAATAAACCATTCAGCATTTTTCTAAACAGGTAAAACAATACACTGAGCCTCACAATGCAGCCAGCTTTCACACTGCCTTTAGGGAACAGCTCTGGAGAAGAGCGGTGCGACACCAGGCGGTTTAGACTTCTTCATTAGATGTGTCCAGCTTTCTACATCCTCTGCTGCTTTGGGAGAGCTCCCACACCCAGACAAATTTGGGAGTAATTTGCAGGCCTCGAGTGAATGCAATCTTCATAAAGTTTACAGGTAAATAGACAAAGATGGTTTGGAGTTTTAGTAGTTTTGTCTGGGAAGGCTGTGAAAGATACTGCATAAATGGAATAATGTAATCTTATTGTCGTAGCAAAGAAAGCACACTAATTAAAATGTGAAAAATTAAAGGAAATTATATCAGGTTTGTTAAATTGGGCTATATTTCTAATCTGATATTTCAAGTGTTATTGTCACTATTTAATTTCATATGTTGGCAGGATTTAAAAAGTACCATTAAACTCCATCATAACACCGAAAAACACAAGGTTTTAAGGCCCATATTTATTTGCATGGAAACATACTTGCATTGTCATGTGAGTGTTGACTGTAAATGTATCAGCCTCTCAAACATTAGCTTTGCTTACAGAGGTGAAACCACAGTTTGTATAGGATCTGTCTGCCTCAGCACGATGAGCTCACACTCCATTGAGTTTGAAAAGAGGCATTTGGCTTTGCATTAGGGGACCGAGACCCCCCACAGACCATCACACTGGATGCTTCTAGACTGCTTGATGACTCTTTATGGAGTTTTAAGTTTGTCTCTGATACAAATATCCTTCATTTTCAAGAAAGTGTATATTTGTTAGCTTGGCTATAATGTGTCTTTCTGCTCATATGATTAAACGTGGTTACTGAAACGGTTCCCATCCCTGTTCATACATCAGGGAAGAGCTCATCAGTTGTGCTGCAGGCTCTGGAGTACTATGCAGCCCCACTGTGCAGTCAGTGTGTGCCATGTGTTTATGCTGGTGCTGTGTTTGTCTGCGGCTGAGGACTTCGACTGGACAAAGAACAACCACGGCTCCTTCTATTATGGCACTTTTCCAACTGGTACACTTATTTTGTGCAAAGTCCTTTGTTCGTTTTGGCTAACATGGCCTCTGTGAGAGTTGACCAAGCTGATCGATTGTTGCATTTGTTAGGATTTTCGTGGGGTGCCGGAGGTTCAGCCTATCAAACAGAAGGAGCCTGGGACAAAGATGGAAAAGGACTGAGCATTTGGGATGTGTTCAGTCACAAAAAGGGCAAAATCCTACAAAATGACACAGGGGATTCCTCCTGTGAAAGCTACTACAAAATCAAGGTGAGGAGTCAGAAAGATTTCAAAAGAGCAGGAGCTTGTGTTGTGTGGAGGCACAAATCAATCTTAATATCTCATTCCGCTGCATGTACTTTGTACAGGATGATGTTTCTCTGATGAAGGAGCTGAGGCTGAACCACTATCGTTTCTCTATCTCCTGGCCCAGAATTATTCCCACTGGTGTAAAGTGTGAGTAGTGCTTTACAAAACATACAGCCAGAGAGATACAATGGAAATGTTTGGATTAAAGCATAGCCACATATTAGAATGGCTCAGTCAAAGTCTAGACCTAAATCCAATTGAAAATCAGTGATAAGAGCTGAAAACAGATGCTCATCAGTGTTCTCCATCCAGTCTAACAGAACTTGAGCTATTTTGCAAAACAAAATGGACAAAACTTTCAGTGTCTTAATGTGCAAAACTGTCAGACACAAGTCAAGTCAAGTTTATTTATAATGTATTTCAGCAATAAGGCAGTTCAAAGTGCTTTACATCATAAAAATACAATACAGTAACAGATTATGAAGCAAGCAATGAACAAGCAATTATTATGAATCAAAGTCAACTCCAAACAGGTGGGGTTTTAGCCTTGACTTAAAAAAACTCAGTGTTCTGACTGTTTTAGAGTTTTCTGGAAGTTTGTTCCAGATTAGTAGACCATAAATACTGAAAGCTGCTCTTCCATGTTTGCTTCTGGTTCTGGGGCTTGAACCAGAGGACCTGAGTGGTCTGGAAGGTTGATACAATGACATCAGGTGTTTAATGTATTTTGGTGCTAAGCCATTCAGTGATTTACAAACTAACAGAGGTATTTTAAAATCTATTCTCTGAGCTACAGGGAGCCGGTGTAAGGACTTTTGAATGATGTGCTCTATCTTCCTAGTTTAGTGAGAGCTTGAGCAACAGCATTCTGGATCATCTGCACCTGCCTGATTGATTTTTTTAGGCAGACCTGTGAGACACTGTTGCAGTAATCAATATAACTAAAGATAAACATATGGATGAGTTTCTCTAGATCTTTCTGGGACATTAGTCCTTTAATCCTTGAAATGTTCCTCAAGTGATAGAAGGCCGACTTTGTTATTGTCTTTATATGTCTCTGAAGGGTCAGATCTGAGTCCATCACTACACCGAGTAGTTTCTAGCTGTAATAACTGAAGCTGCGTGCTGACTCTTGATTGTTCCTCTTTCAGTCCAAAGATAACTTAAGTTTTGTTTCTGTGAAGCTGGAGAAAGTTTTGGTACATCCACACATTGATTTGTTCTAAGCATCTGTTCAGTGCTTGGATGGGTTCAGAGTCACCTGGTGACATTGTAATGTAGAGTTGTGTATCATCTGCATAGTTAGGATAGCTAATCTTATTACTTATTATACCCTGAGCTCGAGAGAGCATATAGATATTAAATAGGAGGGGTCCAAGGATTGAACCTTGGGGTACTTCATATGTGACTTCTGTCCACACCAATGAGAAGTTAATGTGCAAAGCTGTCAGAGACAGACCCGAAAAGACTATAACTGTAGCAAACATGTGTTTTGACTCAGGAAGGCTAAATTAAAATGCATGCCACTATTTCTAAGATTTTTATTTGCAAGAAAATATTAAAAATCATGCAGTACATTTTTCTTTACAGCTGTACACTTCTTTATCTTGGTCTATTGCATTTAATACCAATAAAATATACTGATTATAACATGCAAACATACGGGAAAGATCAAAGTTTTTTTTTTTTTATCTGGCACTTTTAATGTGTTGTGTTATCCTCGCTCTAAACTTGAACACCGTTTACAGCTGACCATGTAAACGAAAAAGGAATACAGTTCTATGATGAACTAATTGACCACCTACTGGAAAACCACATCACTCCCATTGTTACGCTGTATCACTGGGATCTTCCTCAGGTTGGTGTGTTTTAATGCTGACCACCCCTATGTTTAACTTTGATGCTCCTCCAAGTTATAAATTGTACTGTTTGCTCCTCTAGGTTTTACAAGAGAAATATGGTGGATGGCAAAACATAAGTATGATCAATCATTTCAATGACTTTGCCAACCTTTGCTTCGAAAAATTTGGCGATCGAGTGAAGCACTGGATCACTTTCAACAATCCATGGGTGTGTTTGCAATGTTATTTTTTGAAGTTTTCAACACATTTGGCTTATTCAGTGTTCAAAATCACACTATTTATCTAAAAGTGAGACTTCTGTCTCTTTACTTACCACCCACTTACAGTCTGTGGCTGTTGAGGGCTATGAGACAGGTGAGCACGCTCCTGGGTTGAAACTGAGAGGAACTGGGGCTTATAGAGCTGCACATCACATCATAAAGGTAGGCAGATGGTGCAGATGTGTTCCATTATTTAAAGCTCACAAAGAACCTTAAACAGTAACTTTTTTCATGCAGGCACATGCCAAAGTTTGGCACACTTATGATACACAGTGGAGGGGAAAACAAAAAGGTAAACAAGGTTGGGAAATCTATGAAAAAAAGGTTTAATATGCACCCCGCAGCAGGTTTCTAATCCTGAAAGTTGCTCTGCACATCTGCAGGTCTGGTTGGCATCTCTCTGTCAGGGGACTGGGGTGAGCCGGTGGACATCAGCAACCAGAAAGACATTGAAGCAGCAGAGAGATATGTCCAGTTCTATCTGGGCTGGTTCGCCACACCCATCTTTCATGGAGACTACCCTCAAGTAATGAAAGACTTTGTTGGTGAGTTACACTGTAACGGTTAATCTTGTGGAAATGATTGAAGAGATGCCTAATCAACACTCATGTGCAGGAAGGAAGAGTGTGCAACAGGGACTTGGAACATCTCGACTGCCAGTGTTTTCTCCACAAGAGAAGAGCTACATAAAGGGAACGTGTGACTTCCTTGGCATCGGCCATTTCACTACCCGGTATATCACCCATCGGAATGATCCATCAGGCCGTAGCAGCAACAGCTACTTCACAGACCGTGACTTGGCTGAGCTGGTTGACCCACGATGGCCTGATCCTGGGTCAGAATGGCTCTACTCTGTGCCATGGGGTTTCAGACGTCTGCTGAATTTTGTCAAGGTACAGAGTAGACGTTTTTATTTGTGCTGAATCATAACTGATCTTAGTTCAAAGCCCACCAAAGTAAACTGCACTATTTTCTCCCTCCCACAGAGTCAGTATGGAAACCCGATGATTTATGTGACTGAGAATGGAGTCTCTGAAAAGATGATGTGCACAGAACTGTGTGATGAGTGGAGGATACAGTATTATAAAGACTACATCAATGAGATGCTAAAAGGTGAATGATTCCAAGCATAATGTATTAAAAAAGAGACACAGATTAACTTAGTATCTAATCATGTTTCTTTCTCACTCAGCTATCAGAGATGGAGTCAATGTAAAGGGCTATACTGCATGGTCCCTGCTGGACAAGTTTGAGTGGGACGAAGGTTACTCCGAAAGATTTGGTTTGTACTATGTGGACTTCAGAAACAAAAACAAACCTCGTTATCCAAAAGCTTCTGTGCAGTTTTACAAACGGATCATCAGCTCCAATGGATTTCCAAATCACAGAGAGGTGAGAGGCAATGTACAATTTGTAATAGCGATTTAGTTCTTTACATTGAACTGTGGGTTGCACAGTGAAGCCTTGCAGCAAGAAGGTCCTGGGCTGGTTCTCTCCTGGTGCTCCATATGCCTACAGCTGTCCAAAAGTATACATGTATGAATTAGCCAGAGAGTGCGATACGTCTCACAAATTGATCCTGCCACAACCCTGGAATATGAAAATGGGTGTAGAAAATGGATTGGTGCATATTGAACTATTCTCCATTCACACCAAAGGCTGAATCAGATTTTAGGCCTTTCTTTGCTCTCAGCAGTATGTTTTTAAAAGGCCTGTTGCTAGTCAGAGTCAACCCCATGTTTGGGTACAGCTGTGAGGAGTTCATCAGACAATGGAGGTAATATTTTCATAAGCACAAGAACAACTGTAATCTGTGCATCAATATATTACATATTTTTTTTATCAATGTCATCTATTTTGATAAGTGAATAAAAAGCTTAGGTAGAATCTAAAACACTGTAATGTCTAGTTTTGCAATGTCTGATTCACAGATGGAAGGACAGACAGAAATATTCGAGAATAGTTGCAGTCAGGTTCATCATCAGTATTTTTCAAGTATGTTTAAACATTTGTATCGTTAAAGTCTTAATGTACATCATATGTTAAATTGCTGCAAATATATTTTTTTATATTATCAAGTGTAAATGTGCTCTTTTTAAAAATATTTTTTATATTTTTGAATGGGTTATATTTGGTCCTATAGTTTTGCTCTCAGAAAATAAGCATAAAAAATAGTGTCTTTTCTATGAACTGGAAACAGTTCATAGAAAACATTCGGTGAAAGAAGATAATGCATACGTTTCTTGTAGAAGAGTACTACTTCTTAGTGGGATGTTTTATCCACTACCTCCATCAAGTACCAATGTATAGGTGAGAGGCAAGAGTAGAATTAACCTTTGGAAATGGGGTTCAGTCTATCATTGTTTTTTTTAATATTCACAGGTAGAAAACTGGAGGAGAAAGGCTGTTGAGATGTGTTCTTCCAGCAACCAGCTACTAGCAGCAGGTCAGCTAATTTTGGTTTATGTGACGACTTTGTTTGTGACAAAAGGTTAACAACTAGCTGGGGTAAACAAATAAAGATTTGGAAATAAAATTGGTTATTTGTTAATGGTAACAGGCAGAAGCTATTAAAATTTGACTTTAATCTGACTTCGATTAATTAGAAAGAAACAAATGTAAAAGTGCAAAATCCAGTCCTCAGAATTAATTGCAGAATATCTGAGATATCTTCTTTGTTTGCCCTTTCAGCTAGAAGAAAATCCAAGGAACATGCTGAGATGCCAAAGGTTTGGCCATTGCATGATGAAGTTTAGAACTTCAGGGTACATGCTTTTTAAATTTCACTAATTTCTCTTTTGTGGATTTTTGACTGAGTGGTTTAAAACCTAACTAACACAGTGAGGCCTCTGCAGCTTAACAAGTAGCTTTAAAACAAGCTTCTTTGTCTTCTATATATTGTGCAAACTTTTTTGCTTTGTTTTTGCATGAAGAGTATTTCAGCAAGTAGAATAAGCTACTTAACCAAGCAATATATTAAAAGTTATATGAACTGAATTTGACACAAGTGACTGATGTTTTGGGCAAACTTAAATCAAGGCTCACGTACACTGGGGTGAAAAATGCTTGTTTATCAAGTTATTCTGTTTACTTTATTGTTTTAAATAAATTTCTCATATCCACAAATTTAATATCAGATAAGAAGAAAACAGAGTAAATACTAATGATGATTTTATTGAACAAGGGGGAAAAAAGCTATCCAAATCAACCTAAGCCCCGTGATTGCCCCCTTAACCAAAAAACTGGTTGTTACCCCCTCGCCAGAAAAAACTGTGTTTGTATATGTATTTGCAACAGCTGGCCATGAATCTTTTACATCACTGTGGGGGAATTTTGGTCTACTCTTTTTTGCAGAATTGTAATATTTTATCCACATCGGTGGGTTTTCATTGTGTCACAGGATCTTAATTAAAGTCTAAACTTTAACTAGACCCCTCAAAAACCTTCAAATTTTTTAGCTATTCATAGATGGACTTGCTGGTGTCCTTTGAGTGACTGTCCTGATCCACTACTTAGGGTCCCCAACTTATGGCCAGACATGTTTCTTCAGGGTTTTGTGCTAGAGAGCAGCCCTAGCTCATCCCTCTACTACCACCATGTTTGATTTTACGGAAGTTTTTATTTTTGCCAAAATGCTGCATTAGTTTTATCCCAGATGCTCCTCTTTGTCTCATCACTACACATAATTTCCCCCCCAACAATCTTAGGGATGAAGATATTTTCTGGCAGGTGTGAGGCTGGTCTTAATGTTCTTTTTAGTTTTTGCGGTACATATCACCTTGGATTTGATTCCTACTTTTGCAGTTTCTTTCTTTTCATTGAACCATGAACATTTGACCAGAACCAAAGCAACTGTGGTCTGCAGAGCTTTGGATGTTATTCTGGGTTTTTTGTGACCTCTTGGATGAATCAAAAGTGCTTGTGGTGTAATTTTAGTTGACACCTGTGAAGGTTCGCTACTGATCCATGTTTTCTCAACTGGTGGATAATGGCTGTCACTGGGATTTGCATTTGATTTAAATACAATGGTTTTGTGACCCTTTGCAGACCGATAAATGTCAGTGACACTGTTGTTCATATAATTTCGCGGTTCTTTAGATTGGGGTAGTAATGATTTACTTTTTAGGTTTTTCGCCTACTTCATGTTGTCAGACAGGTTCTATTTAAGCGATTTTTTTGATTACCACAGTAATCACAGCTCACTGTGGTACATGAAATTAAATTAAACTTTTCAAGAAATGTGGTTAATCAGGTAATTCATGATTTAACGAGTAGAGCAACTATATTTTTACACATGGCTGAATAGCATTTTTCCAATAATAAATAAAATTTGAAAGCTACTTTTTATATTGCCAAAATATATCTCTGTCTGATATTAAAATTTGTTTGACCTAAAACATTTAAGTGGGACAAAAAAGCAAAAACAGAAGAAATCTGTTATTGTTCAAGTACTTTTTCACAGCCCTAGATGTATTTTCAATGGATTAAAGTAGAAGCTTTCTAAAATACTCCAACCAGCAGCTGCATGCAGTCCTCAAAGGGTTAAAGTGTCATTATTCACCTCTAAGTACTTTTTCTTCTTCCATTAGAGGAACAGCGGAGTACTGCTGCCAATATTCTAAGACTTATACATGGTAAGAAATCCCTCATGCTCACAATTAATCAGACGTAGTATGATTCTATGTAGGGGAGAAATATTAACCCTTTGAGTGCTGTGCTTGAGCGTTTATACTAGCTGCCTAAACAATGTCTGAATATGCAACGAGGTTGTAATGAGTGTAAATGTGTTTTGCAGATCCGCTGACCAGCCACATGGAAATGGTGACTGAGATCGTCGTCCCTACGGTGTGCACACTCTCCATTTTGATCTGCGCCGTCTTGCTCATGTTCCTTCTGCGAAGAAGGAACTAGGAAATCATGAACACCCTCGTGCAATTTTAGTGATTTTTTTTTTCTTTAATAATTTTTGTGTGAATATGAGTACATTTGTGAGTTGTATTTAAATTGAATTGCTTACTTCATTTATTTGATGTGTATTCAGTGTTTGCTGATAAAAATGAAACACCGATTGAGCAGATAATGTGGAACCTAGAAACAGAGATTCTGAAGGTACATGCATCTGCAACATGCTCGATTTTCCCTGTTGTATTTTCCTATCAGAAGGCTGCTGTGAAATATCTTCATTTGTGCTTTTATCTACATTAAATTTTGTTCAACAAATAGCCTCTTCTAAACCCCTTAACAGATACACTGAACCAAAATAAGAATGTGGTCGAAAACACCAAATAAATCCACAACAACTGATATCTCTACAATAAAAAAAAAAAACAAACAGACATAAAAAACATGTTAGTAGCTAATGATGATATCAAACACAAACAATAAATTCACACAAAGCTGTTGAAGCTGCAGCACATCATAGTGGAAAAGAAGGCAGGCTCCTCAATGTCCCCATTTATAGTTTCATTTGGCAAATCTGAAAAACACAGTTAAAAAGAAAAAAAGTTATCTACACTTTCCTGGGGAATTACAGCACATAACGGTATACATACAGTTCCAGTAAGAAGTTTACATACATTCATCATGGCCACCCTCTAGCCATCTTGATACCTTAGATGAGATTATGGTTTGCTGCCCCCATCATTAAAGGTTTATTTATGCAGATACGTTATTCAAGCTTTAATATGTCATGTAGAAAACTTGAATAAAGGTGGACGGTTGCATTCTGTGTTCCCTGTCTAACCCATATTTGCCATCAAATATATTTTTCACAACCTTTAGCATAATGACAGTGTGTAAGATTATATTTTGGTTCGATAAAATGTATGCTTTATTAGAAGGTCAAACAAAAGAATAATTTGAAATCTGTGGAGAGTTACAATTCAGATTGTTTTCTTTCTCTCTTCAAAAATATTCAAAAGGTTTAGCTATTTTATTGGGACAGTCAAAACTGACTTTTAGAGCCTCTATGTGTGGACAGATTTAGCAAATATTTCCTCAGCGCGTCTGTCCGGGACAGATGTGGATGAGATTTACCTGTACCTGGACAACATCTGCAGTATCTACTCTAGCACTATTAGGCGACTTTGACTCATTTAATGAAGCTAGCCTAAGAAAATCAAAGCATGAACATAAAACAAAAGCAGAGCTGCACTGTGAACTACACTCAGTGTGCAAAAATATTCTGACAAAGGGGAGATGTTTCAATGAGTCCAGTCATTTAAAGCTACAATATGTAACTTTTACTATTGCTGTCTAAAGAATACGCCGCTCCCGACCAGAAAACAACAAATCAGAGCCAGGAGGAAGATCTTAGCGCAGTCAGTCACCATTGTGTACGTGCTGCTAAATGTGCTAAAGGTGGGGAAACAACTTACAGTTCCAGGAAAACTGTTTATCCGCCATCATTGGTGGCCATGCTAGCTAGCATCAGCATTTGTGGCAGGCTATGTTGTTATCCAGCTCTAACTTAGCAGAGACAAGTGGGAGTGTGTGAGTGGCATACATGAGGATGACTGACAGCGCTATGACCCCGCCTCCTGGCGCTGATTGGTTGTTTCTGACTGAGTGGTGTATTCCTGCAGTTAGTACTGGGAGGACTGGGAGAGGCAGCAGAGCTTGATTTTCTGTCTTATACTGTCACAACATGATAATTTTAATAAATATGTTAAAAAAAACATTTCCATAAAAGTTACATACTGCAGCTTTAATCTGCAACTATTTTTTTTACTAAATTTTCTCCAAATTAATGAGATTCTTGTCCATGATAAGTGTATATAAATATCTGTCCGGTATTTGTTGAGAGGTACATATAGATCACCTGTTTCAAAGAAGACATGATCAACCAGCGGCTTGTCACTGAGCTGTAAGGACGTCCGCACCTCACGAAGACCTTGACCACTGGATATCTCAACTCCCCACATGACTGGATGTTCCCTGAGGAAAACATGCACAAAAACAGAAGTATTTTTCCAAGAGGAAAACAGCACTTCAAAGAAAGGACATGTACTCTTTTAAATCCATGTTACAATTCTTTGCTACATTGTGTTTGTCACGTGAAATTCTGATAAAAATACATTAATGTTTGAGGTTGTAAGGTGACAAAAACGGGAAAAGGGTAGGAGGAATCAATAGTTTTGCAAAGCACCATAAGATACAGGAGTGTCACTTTAAAAATACATCAAGCTGAGCTCAGACTGGGGTAGATGGCAAAAATTACATCAAACAAACCCGTAAAAACAAGAGGGAATATTGCTAATTATTTTTTCTTTTAACAGTCAACAAAAGGATGTATTCCTTACTTCTGATAGAAATGGCTTATGAGGGCTGGTTTAATCTGGAGTTTGAATTCATGTTCCTCGTTGTATGTCGATGTTTTGTAGTGATTCAGACACGATCTGTCAAATAAAAATTTTTTAAAAAAAATAGGAGATTGCTTCTCGTATTGGAAAAATATGCCTTCTGCCTGCTCATAAATCAACAGAAAAAGTGAACTGAATTACTGTGTGAGAACAAAGAGCCGGTCGTAGGGCAAGCCCAAGAACATCCCGCAGGTCGCTATTATTTCCAGCAGGTGGTGCAGTTTTCTAAGTCGGATCACTTGCTCTTGCAGATCGACCTCTGTGCTCAGGTAGTAACACTGTTGAGTCCAATTTATTTATATTAGGAATCAAATCAAACTATATACACACAATATAGATATACTGTCAATATATGTAAAGAAAAAAAATATTTACTGAACTTACCAAGTGGTTTAAAGTTGTCAATTCTTCACCTGATCAAAAAACAAACAATTAGAGCTTTGTTTTGTAATCCTTGTGAAACTAGGTTTATTGAGAGGGTTTATTAAGTGACCGATTATTAAAAATAAACCTCACATTTACATTTTACAAAAAAATTCATAGGGAAGAAGAAAAAAGCTTACCAATCAGGTAGTTAATGTAGTCTTTTCTCATCTTATCTAGTCCCACCTCCAGTAGCATTGTGACTGGGGTGATGCCTGTAAGAGACACATGGTCAATCTGCTGGTGGTACGACTGAAGGATCAGCTTGCTGAGGGAGCTGCTGCTGTCTCTGTGAATCTAGAAGCAGAAGAAAACCAACTTCAACAAAAAAAAAAAAGAAAAGAAAAAGCTTGGTCACACTCGAGAGTATAATATTAGTTTGCCAGAGAAACATCACTCCATACCCAGGGCTTGATGTCACCATATCGTAGTGCTTCAACAACCAGCTTCAGACAGTCTCCGATGTCCTGGTATGAAGTCACACCTATAATGGAAAAAGAAAGAAATGGTAGCCAATGTCGAGAGATGATGTTACAGATGGATCCTAGTGTTGTTTACAATTTATAAATAAAATACATAAATAATACTTTTTCTCATCCGGACCCACAGCTGCTCTGCAAAATCCAAATCTCCTCTTTCCAAAAAGGAGTTGAAAATGGAAGGATCTGTTTCCTGCTTCAGCTTTTGGGTCTATTAAAGATCAAAACACAACAGCTGTCTGACTTTTCTTCTGAAATACTTGCATTTAATGAACAGGGTCCTGTTTCAATTATTATCATACCTCAGCTGTTTTGGCAGACTGATCCTGTAGTGTTTTTCCCATGTTCCTAAGTTCTGCAAGAAGAATAGAAACAGAAAGCAACATTAACATGACAGCTTTTCATGTCAACTTAAAGGTTTTTTTTTTTTTTTTTTTTTTTTTTTGCTAAATTCACCTTCAAGGTAGGCCTTTGTCAGATTTACAGCCGATGTGCTTTCTACAGGTTCCATCCATTCAGTCTCACCTGTTTTCAAACCATCTGCAAGAGTCTGAAACAGCAGGAAACTGGTGTATTTTTTTACTTATTTGAACTTTCATTGTCAAGGCAGGTTTATTAGTACAGCACCATTCATACACAGGGAAATCCAAAGTGCTTTACAGAAATATGAAGAAAAACAGATGAAGAGAACGCAAAAAGCAGAAATACATGGACGATTTAAAAAAAATGGCTAAGATATGATAAAAAAAAAGAATTCATAAACTAATATGGTACTTAACCTTTATGGGTAAGTTGCAGTAAGCAATAATGTTTTTGGCTCTGATTTGAAAGAACCAGCAGTTTCTGCAAATCTACAGTTTTCACATAGTTGGTTCCAGAGCTAAGGAGAACAGAAACTAAATGTTGCCTCCCCTCGTTTAGTTCCCATCCCGGAAACACTGAGTGAGCAGGTCTCTCATGACCTGAGAGGTCCAGATGTTTAATACCTGAGCAGTAATATGAAATGTAGAAAGAGCATTCTTTCTTTAACAGATCAATAAAAAAAAAAAAAGATTTTAAAGTGGATATTTTTCCAAACAGGCAGTCAGTGGTGATTCCAACTGGGGTGACATGATCCATTTTCCTGGTGTTGGTCAGGACATTGGCAGCAGCATTTTGGAAGAGCTACAGCTGCCTGATTTTTAACACCATTACAATAATCTGATTTAACCTTTTATTTGGTAGTTTTATTCTAAGATGGTAGTATGCTGATTTAGCAACAGACTTTATGTGGTTGTTGAAATTTAGTTCTGAGACCACACAACATCTAGATTTCTTGCATGGCCTGTGGTCTTTAGCCCCCTTGAGTCTAGCTGAGTCCTGATCTCCAATCCTATATTTTTGCTCACTGACTGTAAGGGACTGTGGGACACAGAAATATAAAGTTATGGTATGTTTTAATACTCATACATATAGTGGTCCAAGAGCAGAGCCTTGAAGAATCCCACATGTGATATTTGTCCCTCAGATTTATAATAGCCAAATGACACAAAGTAGTCCCAGTCTATTAAATGAGATCTAAAGCAATTTTGCACAGTACCAGACAGCTGGTATCAGGATTGAAAACAAAATGAATTACAAACCTGAAGAAACTCCAGCTCCCTGTACATCTCAAACATGGGACTTCTCATGTCTCCACAGACAACTTTAATATTCTGCACAACAAACAAAAAATTAAACAATGTAAAAATCACAAAAGATTAAATTTTTATTATCTGACTAATTAACTGTTTTAAGAAATTACAAAATGTGATTGACTGCAGCTTACTAGAGTTGCTGTAGAGGACAAAGGAGGGATCTCAAGAATACTCTCTACATGACTCCACTTGAAGTCCACTGTCACGTTGCTCTGTGACTCGATTGTGGTGTTTTCGACAACAGTGGACCCAAACAAACTGAACTTGGCACTACCTTTAATCCCCATCTGGAAATATTGAAAGTTCAAGTAAACAACTAATTGTTCATGCAGTAAATCAAGAGGGAACACACCAACTTACAGAGGAGGAATGATGTCTGTTCTTGTGCACTTGTTTCAGTTCTTCCAAGGTGACAAGAGATTTTTTTTCCACCGCTGAACCTAAAGATAAACAGTTCATCAGAGACAAACGCAAAGTGACATAGAGTGCAGCAGAAAAAAATTACCCCATTGCATATTTCTCCTTCATTAAACTCGGATCATTAAATAAATACCAGACAGAGATAACCTGAATAAACACAAAATACAATTTTCAAGTGATTGATTAATTACATTTAAAGTGAAAAAAAAAAAAACCTTTCCAAAACAACCTTGCCCATTTTTCTTTGAAGATTTTAATTCCACCACCCCAGACGTTTTACCAGCAGGAATAGCCTGTTTAAGGTCATGTCACCAGCATTTATTTATAAATATTTTCAAAAATGTATAGGAGATCATCAAGATGGATTTTAGCAAATGTGAGACTTTGTGTTCGTTTTGGTCTACAGTTGTCTTAACTAAAACGTTCTCAGGGATGCCATGTCTACCGGCCTTTTTTAATGCAGAATCATGAACAGTGATCCTAATTGAAACACGTGAGGCCTAAATTGCTTTACTGTTGTTATGACTTCTGTGACCTTTGGATGTGAATGCACTCTTGAAAAAATTTTGGTAGGCTGGTAACCTGCTTGGAAGGTTTATAATGTTTCCATGTTTTATTCTAATGTGAACAATGGCTTTTTCTGTGGAGTGCCTTTATAACAACGTCCACATTGATAGATGTCACTGACTTTGTTTCTCATCTGTTTTTGAATTCTTTTAGATTGGGACATGATGTGTTATTTTTTGCGATACTGTAGCCTACTTCATGTCGTCAGACAGGTTCTGTTTAAGAGATTCTTGATTCTGAAGCTTTGGTAATAATTAGGCCTGAGAGTAGTCAGTTAAATTGAATGCATGGGGAAATCACAGTTAATTTATGATTTAGCAAGGGGCTAATATATTTTCTGAGGTTTACCTTTGCAGGTAACAGAATACAATTTGATTCCGGTTACTTTATGTGCCACACACACTGGTTCAGCACCAAACCAGGCTGTTCCTGCAGGATCACACATGTCACATCGCACCCAGAGAGGGTGTAGGATGGGGTTATTGTCCACAGTGGATACATCCGGGTTTTGAGATAATGTGTACAAAGACAGCAGCTGTCTACAGAAAGAGAAAAAAAAAATTAAACACACACAGCCTTGTTTAGATGAAATAGTAAACATCTTACTGGTACTTACCTCGCTTTCATGACTGTGAGTGGCTGTGGTCCTTGCTCTGTTTGGAGAACATCACAACTATCTTCAGCATCACCATCAGCTGAACAGTCCGATGTCTCTGTGTTTAGCTCCTCACCTAGGTCACTTATTTTTGGTACCTAGCAAAAATTAAAAGATCCTGCAGTGGTCAGCAAAAGTTGAGGACAAAAGTTGAATCACAGAGCATGTACTGATTTCTATTCAAGTTTACCTTTATGTATATTTAAAAGTGACGCAATCAAGTATTCCTAGATTAGTAAATAAACATTCTGAGATACTCTGATCAACTTAGAAATGGTAAAGCATAAATTACAAAAATGCTTTAGTTAGATTTATTTTAGAGGAATTTGTCATGGGTGGGAATAACTGTGAGGCCAGAGATTTTGTCAAAAACAATTATATCTTAACAAAGGATTTTTTTACCCCTCACTGAATAAATGTACTCAAATTAAATGGTTACTTTTTCAAGCATGTTCAGAGTAAGATATTGCCACTACAAGAAAATTATATATATATAAAATTTAAAAAAAAAAAATAAATAAATAAAAAAAAAATATATATATATATATATATATATATATATATATATATATATATATATATATATATATATATATATTTTTTTTTTTTTTTTATTTTTTTTTTTTTTTTTTTTTTTTTTTTTTTTTTTTTTTTATTTTTTTTTTTTTTTTTTAAGGGCTTTTTTTTTCAGATCTTTTACCAGAGGTCCCAATTAGTGTGGAGGTTGATGTATATCATGCTATTATATGTACATACACCTGACCTGTATTAAACTGCCACTATTATGATGCAGATTATTTACTGGCAAAAAATATTCCTAAGCAAAACTCCTCAATGTTTGGAACAAGCACCATATCTGTTAGGTGATTTCTTTCCTCATGTTTAGTACTTTTTTTTTTTTTTTTTTTGGCTTATGTAGTTATTGTTTGTTTTTCATTGTGTACTTGTGTAAAGTACTTCGTGTTGCCCTTGCTGTGTATGAAAAGCACATTATAATTGAAAATTGGTTGATTGACTGAAAACATGTCCATTTGAAACCAAATATACAAGTATTTTTCTATGTCTTTCAGACATCATAGTTGAAATTAATGTGCATAACCTCGAAAAAAAATGTAAAAGTAAACTTACAGCTTTTTCACAGACAAAGATTGTCTGGTTGGCACAGTACAAATTCACTGCAGTGAGTTGGTCTCCTTTCATCTTTATCATGTGAATATCCTCCTTAAAGACAAAAAAATATACACATCAGGGTTAACAAAGAAAAAAAAAATTTCTTGGTATCTTGGTATAAAAATAATTATTGTTCATGAAGGTACCTCATAGGTGCATGAAGTACTGCTTTGGTCATCCTGAAGAGATCTTGGGCAAACATAAAAACAACAACACAAAAGAATATAAGTAAAACTATACAAATACAAGCAGAATGATACAGGCTTTCTCTTCACGTTTAAAATGTAAATGTAAATTAAAATATAAACAAAACTCACCGAAGAAGACTGGAAAACTCCTCAGCACTAGATACCACCTTTGAGCCCATTACAAAACTACTGTTAATCCAGGTTACAGGGCAAAACGTGCGGCCAAAACAGCAGAAAACAGGCTGGTGGTTTCAACACTTAATAAAAATGAGATCCTGTTTGCGTTTGACAACCGCGCGCTCAGTCGGACAGTGACGACACGAGTTCACGGGTCATCATCAGAGCAGTCAATTGATAAAATGAAAATTAAAAAAATAGTTGAATTTCAGAACTTTGCAGTTTTCTGTTTAAATATACATATATATATTTTTATATTATTTTTAGTTTAGAGAAATGGGAAAGAGTAAAGTAGTTCGGCATTTCCGTTTAAGATCCAAGACACTGCGCCAACGTAGAGGTAAAAATAGTCCCAACTTCCAAAAAAAAAAAAAAAATGCTGTAGTTAATGATCGTCGTCTCATTTAACATATTTAATAACGTTGATTTCATTTTTTATACTATTTTAACTTTCAATGATCTTCCTGAAAGACTTAAAGCCCAGCAGTAGACGAAATAGTTTCAACGGAAGTGTTGTTCTTGGGGGCGGAGGCATATATGATCATGGTTGAGTTACAGACTTCCTTTTTACTGTGGCCGCCATACCGTGAGGAGCGTGGTTCCCGGCGAGCCGAAAAAAACTATTAAAAATGGTGAGAAATCACAGGCATGTTACTATATACACGGTGCAGGACATGTGTCTTGTTACAATCTTGTACGTATTTTGCTAACTGTTTGGTAGTATGTCTTGTAGAGAACCTAATATTTACGTAAATTTGAGCGCAGAATTAAATGCTAGTCGCTTGGAAGCTAACACGAGGAGCCATTTTGGATGAGTGGTTGTTCCGAGTTACACGTGTTGTCTGTTGCAGCAGCGATTGTTATATTCAACTGACTGTGGGTGCTATTTTTCTGACTATATTTTGGTTTTGTTTCAGTAGTAGCTAACTACTTAAGATTATAGTGGTTTCTTGACAGTCTTTAGTATGTGTTTAAGGTAACTCGGGATTTTGCAATGTCACGTGAACAATTTGCAAAGCTAGTACTAACACTCAACGTCGGTAAGTGAACTTAATTGGGTTTAACACAGGTTTTAATATATTGTGGTGGGAAGCGTCTGGTTTTTAAATTAAGTTTATTGAGCCTCAGGAAGTGTTAACACTGCCACTTCGAATTACAAGTTGGTATGCTGCTACAGCTATATGACAAAATAAATTGGTTTATGTGAAATGGTATTTCAAGTAAGACAGCTAAGATTTAGACCATAAAGCGTGGACTAAATCATGCCCCTCAATTTACATTAAAATGTGTAAAAGCTTCTGACTGAAGTCAATATTCATTAACATTTGGTCTAACCATATAATTGACTTCAGCAAGCAAGCAAACACTGATTTCACGTATCTGATGTGTATTTCACCGAAAACTGTCTGTTTTTACATTCTTAGGCCTGTGCCCGACCCCTCATCTCGGTGTATTCCGACAAAGGAGAATCATCAGGCAAAAATGTAGTTATGCCTGCTGTCTTTAGGGCCCCCATTCGCCCTGATGTTGTGAATTTTGTGCACACAAACATGCGCAAAAACAGCCGCCAGCCATATGCAGTCAGCGAGCTTGCAGGTAAGTTGTTATACATTTGATGTTAAGTGAGTTGCTGCTGTTCGGTGATGACTCAGGGACAATTTGTTAATTTGTACCTACATTTGGTACACATATATATTGCCTTTTTTTTTTTTTTTTTTTTCTTTTCCCATTTCCATTTTGTACTTATGCCATTTTGTCAGTTTGTCTTAGAGTATTTCTGATTAATTTTGCTGATAATTATAGAAATATTTAAATCTTAGCAACATCTTCTATCAAGAATTTGTTGCAACTTTTTTTCGTTGGTTGCTAAACTGATTCTGATTTGGACATTATGACCTCATGGTAAAATCACCGTAACTCCGAACATTCTCCTGCTGGTAGGTTATATTTGGTTTACCCAACTGAGTAGAACACAAAAACTACTTTAACATCACAGGTTGTCAGAACAGTTACAGAACACTGCAGTTCGCTCCTAATCAAAACAGCAAAAGAACAGCAATTATGTAAAATTACACAGTGATGAATTACAGAGTTGGGCTAATTTGCAACATAAAGTGACTACTGCTTCCATATGTTGTGACTCTGTTCCTATTGAATCTTTCAGGCCACCAGACAAGTGCAGAGTCTTGGGGAACAGGAAGAGCTGTGGCCCGTATCCCTCGTGTGAGAGGTGGTGGTACTCACCGCTCTGGCCAGGGTGCTTTTGGAAATGTATCCTTGTTTGAGTCCATTTGTTATTTACATACTTTTAACAGCAAAATCCAGACTTGCTGTGATGGTGTAATTTGCGTCTGACTCTGTGTCCAGTGACAGAATGCCTGCTGTCATATGCTGGCACAGACGGCTGGTGAACATCAAGTCTGAGCAGGTATCGGATGGGTTAGTATTTACTTTAGTGGCAGACAATCCTTGACTTGGACCTAGATGTGTCGTGGTGGTCGCATGTTTGCCCCCACTAAAACCTGGCGCCGTTGGCACCGTAGGATCAACACACCCCAGAAGCGCTATGCTATCTGCTCTGCCCTGGCTGCTTCTGCCATCCCTGCACTTGTGATGTCCAAGGGTAAGTTTTCCAAATATAAAAATGTCCAGAGGAGAAACTGCTTTAATTTTTTATTTATTTATTTATTTTTTAGTTAGGTCAGATTGTCTTTGCTTGCAATGATGGTGTAATTTGCGTCTGATCTTGTGAATGGTGACAGTTGCCTGCTGTCATTAAACCATCACAGGGTATTGATGAGTGATGACCTCTGAGCAGGTTCAGGAAATAGTCACGTCAACAGTCAGTACTTACATATCCATTTAATTACTTAAAACTTTTAATAATTAGGGCACCGTATTGAGGAAATCCCTGAAGTCCCACTGGTGGTTGAAGACAAAGTTGAGGGCTACAAGAAGACCAAGGAGGCTGTGCTACTCTTGAAGAAGCTTAAAGCCTGGAACGATATCAAGAAGGTAAACTAGGTTTGATATTTGAAATTGGCAAAATGCATTTCACTGGCAGATGGATGTTTCTTGATTCTTTGGTGTTGATACCACAGTCTCGATTGTCCTTAGAATCTGAAAATGCTATGGTTGATTTATTGAAGAGCTGAGTTAATGCTGGGAACTTTTGTCCTTGTTTATCGGAGGAGTTGTCGATCTGTAGTAGTAATTACACAAATTACTCAATAATTGGCCTAATACACAAAGTAAAAAAAAAAATTGGCCCCAGTTTCCTGATTTTAATATTTCATTTGACATTAAAGGTCAAAAGTTGAGTATTATGTGGAGTATTTTAAAAGCTTAAAATTAATAGATCTACTATACTTGTTTTTATGGCTTAGATTTAAAGTTTTTATCATTTGTATTTTGCTTAAAGTTTGCCTAATTAACATAAATGTTGTGTTACTAGGTCTATGCCTCTCAGCGCATGCGTGCTGGTAAGGGTAAGATGAGGAACCGTAGACGTATCCAGCGCAAAGGGCCATGTATTGTCTACAACCAAGACGCTGGTTTGACCAAAGCCTTCAGGAATATTCCAGGTGAGTTTATTACTGCATATACCACAGATACTGTTTCCTGATATTGGTTCTGACGATTTAGATTGCCTGTCCAAGGCAACTCTGTATTTTGTTCTGGAATCCACTTGGAATATTAATTTAAATTTTAGTAATTACAATTTCTTGGGGGTGCATTGTGTTAACATCTTTTTTTGTTTTTTTTGTGTGTAGGCATCACTCTGCAGGATGTGAACAAACTGAACCTCCTGAGACTTGCTCCTGGTGGTCACGTCGGACGGTTCTGCATCTGGACTGAAAGTGCTTTCCGCAAGCTGGATGAGCTGTATGGCACCTGGCGTAAACCAGCCTCTCTGAAGATTGATTACAAGTGAGTATAGAAAGAGCATCAAATCTTACAGGTGCATATCCATTATATAGAGTAGCATTGAAAAGTTGATTTCAGTGATTTCATTCAAAACTTAAAGTCTTAAAGGTTCTTTACATAATGAGAGATTTCAATCATTCATTTCAGTTAATTTTGATAATTATAGCTTACAGCTAAAGAAAACCCTAAATTCAGTTTGTAAAGTTTAGATTATTACATAAGACTAAAGATCTTATTAGAATAAGGAAATGAAATGTTATGGTCAATACAATTATGTTGAAGACTGCTCTTGTCCAGCAAGACAGTCTTTCCCATTCTCCACAAGGAGGGTAAGCAATAAATGGCCAGTGCAGCTCTATGTACTCTACAGTACATGGACTTCATTTGCAGTAGGTTAAATTGGAGGCTGAATTGAACTTTATTGGTCTAGTGCAAGAATAATTTTCTGGAAAACTACCTTTTGGGTTTTCATTAGCAATAACCTTTAATCATCAAAAATGCCAAACTGGCCGATAGGGTTGAATAAAATTCACTTTTTTAATTTAATTCCTGAAATTAACTTTTCTATATTCCAATTTAGTGATGTGCACCTGTACAGAAGTATGTTTGTTGCACATGTATCTCAGTGATGAGCTTCCACTTCATGGTCCGTGTTTTTGAACTATGTGATATTTGCTGAAGTTCTGAGTTGGTACAAAATGAAATTTGTCCACCTGATGATTTTTTTTGCTGTTGTTGTTTGGCTTTAATTATTGATGCTCCTTGCTTTCAGGCTCCCAATGCACAAGATGACAAACACAGATCTGAGCAGAATTTTGAAGAGTGAGGAGATCCAGAAAGCACTTCGTGCACCAAAGTATGTACTTTTCCTTGTTTAGATTTTCTTTTTGTAACCTTGTTTTGGCTATGATGATGTTCCACTTCAGGTCCGTGTTTCTGACCCCTGATTATTCTGGAAGTCCTGAGTAATTCAGAAAGTTGGAGATTTTCTGTTGCAATTATTAGACAATCAAATTAAGCCATTAATCCTGTCATTGCAGCAAGAAGATCAACCGCAGAGTGCTGAAGAAGAATCCTCTGAAGAATTTGAAGATCATGCTCAAACTGAACCCTTATGCCAAGACGGCAAGACGTCATGCCATCCTGAAGCACGACCCTGCTGTAAGTAGTGGTTTAAAATCTTCTTCAGCTGGGTGTAATAATATAAACCGATTGACGTTGACTGATTTTTGTGTTTTCACAGATCAAGGCTAAGATGCTGAAACCCAAGAAGAGGCCTGCAAAGAAGGCACCTGCTAAACCCAAGGCATAAATCTAAACAGACTGGAGTTCAGTAAAATAAATCTGTTATTTCAAATACATGAGTCAGAAGTGTTATTTAAACTATTTAATTCACAAGATAAAATATCACAAAAGCCAACAAAGGTGTGTGGGGTGGATGAAGAGTCGGGATGCACAATAAATCAGGACATCATCAGCATTATGAGTCTTAAAAATATACATGTTGGCCAAGATGATCACTTCATGACTTTAATTGGGAAATGATTGTCCATGCTTACTGAAGTAGGATGTGACCCTCATCCCTGGTGTGAATGACTTTGGAACTGCTTGATGAGACATCAATTCAAAAAAAAAAAAAAAAAAAAACCCACTTAATCATACCAATAACACTGGCAAAAATGCTGTATTGTATATGACTGAAGAAGAATGTCAAGCACAAAGGTTTAGCAGCAATTTTTTTTTTTTTTTACATAGCTGGATCATTACAAAAAGATGGCTTTTCAATCAGGCCACTAAGGTGGCCTAAACAGTTGTCGAGTATATAATTTAATTATGTAAGTTGATGTACAGGTGCATCTCAAAGTGTTACTTTTTTAGTAACCAAAATGAAACTTGTCTTGTACATGGAGACTATTTTAAGTTTTTAGAAAATAAAGCATATTGGACCATGAAGGGATATAAAACAAATGTGCTCTTTTACACAATTACTTTTTTCACTTGACACCCTACAAAAGAAGCTGTACAGGGTCATTTTGAAAGGAACTGGCTATTCAGAGTGCTGGGTCCAAGCAGATTTATGGAAACTGAAATGAAAGGAAGAATTGTGGTTGAATACCTTTGCTGTATACAAGAGATTGGTTACAAAAGTCTTAGTCCTTGGGTTAAGCCGCTGCTTGGCTCGGGTGCATTCAGAGGCAATGTCAGAATATTCTTGGCTGGCCTAAGAAGGAAAAGGACTGGACTGTTGCCTAGTGGTCTAAAGTCCTGTCTTTAGAGGTAAGTAAAGTTTTCATTTCATTTAAAAATCCTCAGTCAAGAGGAGCACTGATTTCTGCTGCTGATGAGTTTCATGAAGATGCTGATTTCAGTTTCCAGCAGGGCTAATACCTGCTTTAATGGTAACCAGCAGACTAGCCAGACCTAAACCCCATAGAGAATCTGTAGAGCATTGTCAAGAGGAAGTTTAATAGGCATCAAACCAAACAATGCAGATGAGCTGAAAGTCGGTATCAAAGCAACCTGGCCTTCTTGACCCACCCCAGTAGTGCCATGCCGAATGAGTGCAGTAATTTGTGCAAAAAGCTCTTTGACAAAGTATTGAGTGCATACACTGTACAATGCATGGGCATACCTTTTTGTAGGCAGGTTTTTCTGCATTAAAAATATTCTTTTTCACGGTCTTATATTCATTTTTTTGAGAAACCTAATTTTGGATTTTCATCAGCTGTAATTGATAAACATCAGAATTAAGTACTTAAAAATGTCCTGTGTAATGATTTTTGAGTTTCACTTCTTGATTCAAATCATGGAAATTAGCTTTATAATAATTTTTGAATTTATTGAGATGCACCTGTATGATTGTTTTGTTGTTTTTTTTTTACCCATTGCTTACTTTGGAGACACTTAGCAATAATAAAAGTCAATCAAAAATCTCCTATAGTTATGGCTTTGCACTAGACAGTCTCACATGCTGGTGCCATGAGTGGGTGTTGCAGGCTGACTGAGTCCAATGGTGCTGCAAAGCCAGCCAGCAAAGTCCACCTCTTCTGCCTCTGATTGTTTGATAAAAGGATGCACCTGAAAATAAAATGTTTAAGAATCAGTATTTAGAAATAAACTAAGTTTAAAGTGTGGAAGTCGTACTTACCATCAGCTGCTTTAAGTCTGCCCTCTCTGCAGGATTCTTAATCAGGCTGCAGTAAATGAAAATACATTAAATGCTTTTCTGAAGAGCTATTATGTTCTAAAATGTGTTAAGTATGCTACTTTTCATAGTATAAAGTGTAAATAAATGTCTCTCTTACATACCATTTATTCACAAAGTCCTGGAATTCTGCGCTAAATATCCCAGGGAGCTTTGGTGGAGGCTAAGAATGAAAGTAAAAGAAATGAAGTTAACACAATGGACAGCATATGCACATAAGACTAAATAAGGCAGGCAAACTCACCTCATTGACTATATAATCGAGTAGCTCAAATATAGCCATAGGTGGTCTGCTGTTTGGTCCATACGCTAAGAAGGGAAATAAATGAAGGTTTTAAGATTAAAATTAACAGTGAAAAATATTCAAAGAACTATCAGCCGCTGCTGTGTCCCACTTACAGCTGCCTGTACGCCCAGGGGGGCATGGTTTTGGAGAGGACTCGCGGGAGGCTGCCTCCCCTTCCACTGGGAAGCCGAAGATCTGCTCCAGTTCCTTGGAATCAGGTGGAGGGATAGGGAAGCGCCCGATGGCCATTTCAACCAGGGACAGACCCATACTCCAGATGTCTGACTGAACAGAGTAGTGTGTGCCCTGTAGACGCTCTGGCTGCACAACATGCATTAGATTTGACCAGTTATTACAGAGATTAGTGACTGCATATTAACTAGAATAGCGAAGAAAGCTCCTTCAGGAATATTTTCTGGTGCGGTGATAGGAAAGCCTATTTGTGTGCTGAACTCACCGACATGTAGGAGCGTGTGCCCACAAAGGAGTTGGCCATCGAGTCTATGAGCTGTCCGCTCACTCCAAAGTCACACAGCTTGATCTCACCGCGGGAATTCACCAGGATGTTAGAAGGCTTGACATCTGAAAGAGATCCATCCAGCGTACGTAGTGGTCAACGATACAAAGTAGGCAGCCCAGATTAAACTGCTGTAGGATGATTGTCATTTTACAACCAAGGTAAAAAAAAAAAAAAAAAAACTTCACGCAATAATGCTTTGTTTTGTAACTTTTCTAGATAATGAAACAAAAGCAGCTTTCCTGAGCTAATTATATCATTACTGCATGATAAATTTAGGATAAACAGGCCTAATTAAAAGTACAGTGAGAAAAATCCAAAGAATTCAGCTATCCATATCTAAACCATGGTATACATGGTTTCTCTCAACCTTCAGCTGATATCATATAGTGTTATTTTATGCATTCTGAGTAAGGAATCACTTTTGTTCCCAGGATTTCTACATAGTTTTGAAAATAAGGAGTTTGATCCAATCATTTTCCGGGTCTGGAAAAAGAAAATAGCAAAATATTACTGTTTCCAAATTTTATTCCTCATCTTGCTATTTAAAGTTGTATCAATCAACCTATTCATCCATTATAAATTTTTCCCCATCCATCCCTCTAAGTTTAAAGCCTGACCCCTGTAAAAATATTTGCCATAACTTAATCATGAACCTTTGTATTGACTGGATACCTTAATATTAGCTAAAATCTACTGAGAACTTTGAAAACTTAGAAATTTGAATCTGGAAAACTAATGAATTTTTACACGAAGAATGTAATCCACAAGATAGTTACTCTTTTCCCTCTTCAAACTCGGTGCCTTTGATCACTGATCTTATACACAATCACATTTTTCACTTGTTTTCCAAAAAATAAATTGTGAGATATTGTTTTTCTTCTTTTTTCTCCCCCAAGCAGTTAGTCCAACTCTTTCAAAAATTTTGCAGGCATAAAATTGAAAAGAGATGTTAGGTTTCAAACTTACTTTTCCAATGTACATTGCCTAAGTAAAAAAAAAATCTCATTTCTGTTCAAGAAGCAAAGCTGTAAACTGAGTCAAAACAAACCTCTATGCATGATTTTGTGCTTCTCACGCAGGTAGGAAAGGCCTTTAATGACCTGTAAAACACATTTTGGACTGTCAGCACACTGACAACACATTATTTGGTGTTGCAAAAAAATAAATCTTCCACTAGTTTATGGTAATCAGTGGAAAACAGTCTTTTATAGACCTAAGATGCATAAAATGGGTAGGAGAGGTGATGGAGCTACTTACAGCAATGCTGACTTTGCCAAGAATCTCCTCTGGGATTTTGCCTGCTTTCTTCAGTGATTGGTCTAGAGAGCCACCATCCTGAAGCCAGAAAGAAAGAGAAAAAATGGACAGTATTCATCTGAGGTAGTGAATCACATCGATTATAGATTGCTTACATTTCAACAGGGCTAAACATGAAGATAAAATTGCAGGGCACTTTAAGATCAGTCTGTGGGGAAAAAAATGTACCATATGCTCCATGCAGATGCTGATCTCTCCATCGCTGTAAAAAGCACCATAGAATCCCACTATGTATGGCGAGTTACACTCATGTAGCACCTGCAGCTCCCGGATGATCTGGTTCCTGATGGCTGGTTTAATCTCCAGGTGAATCAGCTGGAACAGAGGGCAGAATTTTATTTAATGTCAAAAAAAGCAATGCACAATAGAAGACTGCTTTTTGGATAATTGGGTATTGTTTATTTGTGTTAGTTTATTTGTTTGTTTGTAAAAAAAGGTTTTTACCTCCCAAAGTCTCCTATATTTTTATTATATATTCTCTCATGCTGAAAGTAGATTCTAATACAGTGCCTAGCCACAGCCTTCATAACTCATGAATTTTTTTCAAATTTTGTCACGTTGCAGCGTCAAATCTAACTGCATTGACCAATCCAAAGTAGTGTATAATAGTGAAGTGAATGAAATTGATTCATGATTTTTATCCATTTTCCATGTAAACACTTGAAACGGTGTTGGACATTTGTTGTGTTTAGTCAGATAGTCTGCAAATCTGCCCGTTATGGAACATTGACAGAAGAAACATGAACTAGAGCTACTATGGAATGGTATAGATCAGAGCATATTTATGTATTAGAAGACAGTAAAGTTGCTGCTCACAGGAGCTCCCCATCCAATTTGACTTTGACCTATTTTGCAAAAATTTTAGTCTTTTTACAACTGCAAGAGAAATACACCAAAAGACTTGGATTGGCATCAGAAGGTGGATCTACAAAGGACTGACTACGTTTTTTTATTTGTAAAAATATTTGAAAGCACGTACCATTTTCCTTTCAGTCCCCAGTTCAGCACTACTTTGTGTTACAATGAGGTTTGTGGTTTTAACATGACAAAATGTGAAAAGGCTCGAGGGGTATGAATAGTTTAGCAAAGTACTACACATGAGGTAACTGTTCTCCTGAAGGTGCTGGTGGAAACAAGCACTGTTCTTATGCAACAGGCCAGAGTAGCATTTGCTTCCACACAATGCCCAAGGACGTGCAGCAGAACATGGTGGTAAGAGAGAAATCTACTGCAGCGCTTTCTCTGGAGTCAGTTTCAAGTTATGGAAACTCAGTTTTAGAAGATTTTAAAAATGAAACACCTTTAAGAAAGGTGTTTCATTTTGCTTTTGAAAAAAAAAAAAAAAAAAATACATATATATAATTATATCTTCACACTTACACCATCTAAGCAAAATGTATGTAGAGGGAAAGTTTTTCCAACCATGAATATGTATATTATAATATCATGAATAATTATGAGTTCCTTTGTGGTGGGAAAAAAAGAATCCAAGCATTCACAAGCGCATTTTAATCCATCTCTTTGTACTTCATCTTGTGTGTGCTCGGTGACTATAAAAGCAGAAACTTGTTGAATATTAGAGCTAGAAGATCGTTTTGTATATGTCTTAGAAAATAGGTTCGGTTGTCACGCAAACATCGATTTTTCACTGAAACTGCAGTCGCAGCTCACCTTCCTGGCCATAATCAGACCAGAGGGTCGATGCGAGACTTTAAAAACGACACCTCCGTTGCCTGCACCGAGCTCGCAAATCTTCTCAAAGTCATCGTCCTTCAGCTCCCCCACTTTCTGCTTCTGTGTCAGGAAGGCCTCCAAGCGTTTTCGCTGCTGCTCGTCCAACTCAAGCTCCTCCAGCTTCTTCTGCAAAGCTTCCAAGTTTGTTCTGAAAGAATAGTATAAGGAAGTCAGAAAGAGCCATCTGGTGTGTTTTGTTCTTTTACAAGTACCAAAGTGGGGGCATTGACTCTATTGACCTTTTTCAATTTCATTCACAAGTATTTATACCCTTTTAACTGTTACTCATTATGTCTTTGCAGCCACCATGATTAAGGGTAGCATTTTCAGAGAGATGCGCAGTACTAGTCTTTCTCCATATAAAGCATTTTGCTTGGCCCATGCAATATTTAGCAAAAAATAAGCATCTCCAAAGCTTGATACTGCTAACACCATGTTTCATAGTGAGAATAGTGTGCTCAAGGTGGTGTCCAGTGTTTTTGCCGCATATACCGCTTTGCATAAGGCCAGAAAGTTAGTTACAGGTTTACTGGTCCATCACATAAAATTCCAATAAAAAAACATTAAAGCTTTTGGATGCAATGCATAAATAAGTTCATTGTGAAATAAAATGTATTGACTTGCTGATGTCTGAGCTTCAGCAACATTGCCTGAAAACACCAACCCCATTCTTTTCTTTTCTCTTCTTTTCTTTTAGAAACAAAAGTAAAATAAGGAGAATGATCAATTATCATCCCTGACAAGGGCAGAAATCTTCCACTTTCACTGTCTAACATGATCATTCACACAGATAAATCTTCTAATCTGCATGAAAGAAAACTGAAGTAGAGATGAGACGCTGTTCATTAAACTCAGTGATGAACTCTCCTTTTTTTCTTTGCACTGAGTAAATCACGAGTCGCTGGAGAGCAGCTGGAGGAGGGAAGCACACGCTCCTCTCCACACAGCCTCATGCAGCACAGAGAGGGTTAAGTGCTTTTATTTTTTGATAGTGGAACTGCATTTCCATGGAGATGAGGTGCTGAGTTTCAGCTGGAAGTGGGTGGTGTGGGCGTTTGTTCGTTTGACAAGAGCTGGAGGTGGAGGAGGCGGGGAGACACAGAGAACAGTAGCAGCCTGAAACATACAAGGTGTGCAGCGTAACCCCCTCGACACACACACACACACACACACACACACACACACACACACACACACACACACACACACACACACACACGCCTTCAGGTTCAGGCAGAAGCTGGCTTTTGTTTGCCATCCACACAATATCTAAGGACATCTAGAAGAACATCAAGCAACGGAGAAAAATGCTTCTTCAAGTTGTCATAAAACTTTGTCGATAAGATGCCGTTTTATTACTGCTTTGAAAAGGTACACCTGCTGGACAAAATTACATACATACAGTGCTGTTCAGTAGTTTACATACACATCATACAGGAATTCCCAATTATTCTGGGCTTTTACTGGTTTATCTAAACTCTTCTTTTTCAGAGAGAGGTGATTATACAACCTGCAAGATTTGGGTGAACATGTTAGAATTTTGAGATTTTCTCTGTTTTCCAGATGGTCAAAATTCTTCACACAGTCATTCACACACTTTTTGTAACCATCAACTTACAAATTCTGGCAGGAAATTTGACCACCGTTCATGTTGGAAATAGTAGAGTTCATTTGAACCGGTTGATTTCCAGGCACAGGCTAGGTTTTTAAGCATAGTTCACGAATTTTTAAAGGGTTGAGGTGGGGACCATTCCAGACGTTTTATCTTGCTTTGTCCATTCCAAAACCAGTTTTGATGTGTGTTAGGGATTTTTGTTTTGTTTAAACAACAAACTGTTTCAAACATTTAGCTAATGAGTTGAGGACAGTTCAAAAAGGTACCACTGCAGCGAAACAGACCCTCAGCATTATTCTACCACCACCATGCTTGACAGTTTGTACACTGTTCTTATGTCTGCCAGGAAACCACTAAACTTAAATCAGTTCATTTCTGATCAGAAAAATATCAAGCTAGAATTGGGCCAGGGCTTTGCTACCAAAACTGTGTGATTTCTCTTCAATTTGTCTTCAACAAGTTACTTAAACAAGCATGAGGAGACTAACCAGGATAGTTGTATATGTTTTAGCCTGTTTGTATAATTTTGAACTAATACTGATTACAGAAAATGCACAAAAGATTCAAACTTGTGCACCCAAACACAATTAATTTGTAGATTCTATCATTTCTCCACCTTAAAAAAAGAATGTTTGATATTCATAGTTAAAAACACCAAGTTAATATGATGTTAATGCTGAGAAGAAGTGAATGTAATCTTCTGAACGGTACTGTACTTGTTTTAATATAGGACAGAATTTATTTCAGAAAACAGCAGTGGGCCATCTGGGCAGTTCCTAGCATCAACATTATTAAAAAATATGCAAAAAAAACCCCATGAAAAATTAACATCACTCTGAATAATAAACCTTAAAAAATTATCTAAATTATAATATATATTGTCATGATGGCAGTCTCCAAGATTTGGTTAGATAACACTAATCCGAACGCCTTCTGATTTTCCATCATCTCTCTCCTGCTTTAATATTGCATTCTTGGCTTAAACATAAAGTGGGTCTCCGAGCGTGCTGCAGCAACAACCGGCAGCCATTTCACACTGTGAAAGCTTCTGGCCGACTAGAATGGCAATCCTTTTTTTTCACCAAGCTGTAATGGTCTGGTTTCAGGGAAGCGGCTCATCATTGAATTAAGCTTATTTACCACCATTACATTTGCTGACTGTTGTCAGTAACCAGTGGTCTGCGGTGGTCCAAATCATCCACAACAATGTGCTTATTTTAATGCATGTCCTGAAACAGGAACTATTAACTCCATTTACATTCAAAACACTATTTTTACAGCTATTATTCTAATGCTAGAAATAAATATAATACCACATACTGTATTTCTAGAAAACCTTTTAGACAGGGGAAAAGTAATGTTTTTATCTGTAGTTTAAATACACAAATTTGAACCGTCATATTTGAATGTTTTAATAAACGTACAGATCCATTTTTCTTTACTGCTATCATTTTACAAGGAAGATTGTCTACTGAGACAAAAGCCAGGCGATGAAGTAAAATTGAGGATTACATGAGATTGTTAAATAGTAAACTATGTGTCCCAAGAATTTTATAAAGTCCTGCAAACAGCATACATTTGCTTTTCATATCATACACATACACATCATATCATACACTGTTGGCAGGATTGAATGTAAAGAGAGTTCTAAATTTATGCATATTAGTTGCTCAGTTTTTGTTTCATGAAAAATTTAAATGGTACTCTGTGTACTTCTTTTCACTACAAAATGTACACAGACAATAAAAACACTGCAGGGTTTAACAAATTTAAAGTGTTTTTAAAACTGCGCTGAAGAAAAAAACCTGTTAATTTTGCTTTATGTGTATTTGGGTCGCTGACGTGTCACAAGAGGAACAAGAATCAAGTTGATCAGCCTGCATTAATACAGACTATAGCAGACAAGCTTGAAAGATTTTGATATTTTAAAGCATTAGAGTTTAGGTGTTTGACCTTATTGCATCGAGCAAGAACTGAACTCTGATGATGCTGCTGTGAAATGTGAAGCTGAAGCAAACAGTGACAACAATCGCTTCAGAGCCTAAATTGATTCGAATATGTTTATTTTTCATTTACTCCATTTATATTTCCATTGATTGGTTTCTTCGAATGTTTACTACCTAAAATAGCTCATTAAATTGTCAGTACATTGGTGCTGAACTCACTACTTTAGCTCAACCAAATAACTTCTCTCTTTCTGACTGCTGAGTGATTTTTGTTTCTTTTTGTTTCTTTTTTTTCTTTTGCTCTAATGTTGACTGGAATGATAGTGATGGTATAAGCTGAGCTACAGGTGCATGGTGGGGAAAAACTGGTAGGATTGGGTTCAATATACGTGTGATATCACAGTCATGAGTATCACACTTAGGTATGGTTATACAATGTTGTCTCATTTTGAACTACTGTCTACTGGAAAAACTCCTGGAATGTACAACTCAGCACATTTTACCAAATCCACAAGCTCCAATTTCCTTCCATCACATAATACAACATCTGTAGACTATTAAAAAGTCTGCATCCAAGTGACAGAATAGCACCAGTGTGCAACAAATTGTCAGTGTGAAATTTATAGTGTGTGATAGAGTCCTATTGTGAGTGAGAAGATTCCACACATTCAGGGTTTCTGGTTGTTGCTTTATCCCAAGCTTCGTCCTGTTACAGCTTGTCCACAGCAACAGGAAGGTTTACAGCTCTCGCCAAACAACATGTTTTCATACTAACAACTATCATTTCTAACCATGACGAGCTAATGCTCATCTGAAGGAATCTAAATATTCCTCCCTGCAGATGTTTGCTCTCATGATAAAAGTATAAAATATTCTGCCCTGGATGACACGTTAGAGAAGCAGCCCTAACAATAGTCAGTGTGTTACACAATACTCATCTCAGTCGAACCAGCTCGTAGCAGCACTGACACGAGCACCTTCATCATGCGATAAAGCTGGGCTTTGTGTCACAACAGTTTTATTTCTTCATTATTATGATTAGGCAAAAGGTGGTGGGAAAGGAACAGGTGTATAGACTAAACCTATAAACAAATGTCATTCAGCGTACTGCTTTTGCTGTACAGCCCTGTCAAATGAGCTCTGGAAAGCCGTGGTTTACATACATAGGTGTGTGGATATGTTGTATTGGGAATAAGTGCTAAACAAGTCATTTTTTAAGTTTTTTCCAAATATGGTATGAACAAAGTAGACAAATAGAACACAGTCAAAAATGTTTTCCTGATCTTCTCTTCACCCCAGTGCTGATCAGTCAGGGCACTAATGTTTTTTTTTCTATAATTATAATTATTTTTGTTGTCATTGTGTTATGGAAGCAGTAGTGGTAACAGTAGTATTTGTAGTATTAGTTTTTATTTTATTATTTACTTCCATTTTTGAATTTATGATGATGATGTTGAAGATTATATTATTATTACTATTACTACTCTAATCATTATTATTATTATTATTATTATTTATTTCTTATATCATGTGGGATATTTTTATTTGACATGTAAACCATTTATTTACTACTAACAATAATTCATAAAAACTAATTGGCACCAAATTCATAAAATGCTAAATAATTTATTTATTACCATCCTATCAATGCAGATTGGATTAAGCATGTTTTTTCTTTTGCCTTTTAAACATGTTTTTTTTTTTTTTTTTTTTTGTTAAAAATAGCAGGTAAAGCTGAAGTTGTACACTGACTCACTGCACAATTTTTCAACAAACAGCCATAAAAACTGAACGAAATCTAGGTGACTTATATAATTCAGGTTGAAAGAAGGTTAGGCGATCTAATTTGTTAATTCTCTTATATTTTAAAAAATGTAAAGGAACCCTGTTAGGATTTACAATGTTTAACTACAAATTTTAAAAAGTGCTGATTTATTGAAAACTTTGAAACTACTTTTTGAATAACATATTAGTTTGAAACCTCTAAAACTAATATCCATTGTGATTCAAGTCATTTCATGTTAGATTATACAATTAAACCATAACCATACAGATCAATAAAGTGTTAAACTGATTAATAGGTGCGACTAAAGACAGATACCAGATTTGTGGGTTGACCATTTTACAAAAACTCTCTAAAAATACGTCTGTTGGGCTTTTAAACATATTAAAACAATAGAAAAATTGATAAATGCAGGAAGCGCAGGCTAGAGCAATAAAATCATGTTAAAACACACGTTCACCTGGTGCAGAGTCTCAAGTTAGATTTTATACACACACACACACACACACACACACACACACACACACACACACACACACACACACACACAAACAAACAAAACTCCCCGATGTCATGAATCTCAGATAATTAGGCATAGCTGAGAATCTGAATATGAGCAGTAGATTAATGATGGACACTCACTCCGAGGCTCCTGTTCCGTTGATAGTGTTTCCATCAGGAATCGGGTTCAGCTGGATTGGTTCTGGCTTCTTTCTTTTCTGCATGTTACGTATAAGAATCAAGGGGGACGGGATACAGATACGAAATGCAGAACTGGGAGAACCAAAAAGAGATGTGGAATCAAACTGGATATCCCAGGGTGGAAAAATCACTGCTGTCATAAGCTGCAGGGGCAAGGCAGCTGATGGGTGGTGGATAGACGTCACGACAATATTTACACTGGTCTTCCGGACAGCATGGGAGGGCTAGGCGCAGCGCTCCCCCTGCTGGTAATCTATGAAACTGAAATGATGGTGTTGAATTTAGGACAGATATTTTCTACAATATAAATCACACCAACAGCTTGTTATTATATGATTAATATCATTAATTAATCATATAATTATTTATATAAAAATAATAAATGAAGAAGGGTTTTGGTAAGATGGTTTTCCTTGTATTCTAATTTGGAAATTTTGACATTCATTTATCGTGTGACCATAAAATAAGTAATCTCAACACACAAGTTAAAATAATTCCTCAGTGATTTGTAGATGTGAATCATAATATAGCCATGGAAGAGATTTTAAAAACAAACCACAAGTTAATTAACATCATAACCTGATTTTGTTTTATTTCGAGCTAAGTAAATTAAAAAGGTGAGCTTTAGAGATTCTTTTTTTTCTTTTACCTGTCTTACCATCTTCTTCAGGCTTGATGGCATGATAAACATAGGTCCTTTTCCAGCCTTGCTTATCTTATTTGCAGAACTTTGAAACTTTTTAATTATAGTTTTGACTGTGGATAAAGGCAAATTTAGGCAAGTAGTCATTTTCTTGTATTTCCTGATTTAGGAAGATTAGACATAGAGTATACATATGCCATACTTGAACTGAATGATCTCTTGTCTTTACCACTTTGAAGAGTGGCCAAAAGAAATGGGATTTTGCATCACACCCTATGTATACACCTTGGACATAGAAAAGCTCCTGAACACTCTGCTCAACTTAATAATAATAATAATAATAATAATAATAATAATAATAATAATAATAATAATAATAATAATAATAATAATGTTTAGATTACCAAACTGTAAACCATATTAAAGCTAGAAGCTTCATGTTGTATTTCAAAGAACCCAAGATGTAAATTCTGTGTCTGCTTGTTTAAATGAATCCACTGCTAACATTAACTAAGGAAAATCTGCGGCACAAATAAAGCAAAAAAAATCAGTCAAACATTTTTTTTTAATTCAGGGCCTTTGATCCTCATGATAATTTTAATTATACTAAGATCTGAATAATAATTAGGCACCTGGCCTCTTCAGTGTTCTTCATTCTCAAGTGTTGCTCATTATTTTAACAACTATGCCTCGGGTAGTGTTCCTTTTTTTAGCTGTTAGCACACAATGCAGAAACTCACAAAAACCTTAAAAGAAATCAAGCCCAATTCAAACAAAAGTTAAATCATGCTAAGAAGGCATATGAAGATATTTATTGTAAGAAACTTGTGTGGACACATCTGAAATCCTCTGGTGATGTTGCCTGATGCTGATGTCTGATTAAAATGGAAGATGCTTATGAATAAAGAAAAAAGGGTCAGCGTGGCAAATACTGATAGAAAAATTCTCATATATGACATTCAAACCACATTTCAGTTTTTTTCATTGCTTCCACATTATGCTAAAATGTTTCCATTTCTTACATTCAACTGACTGGACTGGGTTCACTTATAACATTTTAAAGTCATTTTACCATTTTATGTCATCATCAGTCTTGCAGACAGCTGGTGAGAGTTCCTGGACATCCTCTGCTTCTGTTTTATTTATTACAGTTCAAAATTCTTATGCATTCAGAATATGATTTCATCCATTGCAATATTCTCTCTTTTTTAATATGTCCCTTCATCCACATTTTTGATCTTTTTGTTTGCTCTCCAAAGCAGTTCAAGATCTGTTGATCATTTTTTCACAAGCTTATTATTATTATTATTATTATTATTATTATTATTATTATTATTATTATTATTATTATTATTAATCAAATCTTTACATACAGACCTTCAAACCCCATCTCCTCCAACATCAAAAACTTGTCCATTTGCATTTTGGGAGCACTGAACATGGGGCACTGTGAGGTGGAAGAAAGTTTTAGTCTCTGATCAGAAAAAAGTTTTATCTGAATGGTTCTGATTGTTTCTAACGTTACTGACATGACAAAGAGATCCCACTGATGATGGTTTCTTTGTGGCATAGTCAAGGAGGGACCAACATGATCTGGGAACTTTTTCCTTTTCCTTTTTTTGACACTTGTGGTTCTGTCTTGGGTTCTTTTGGGAGGAATCAATAAACAGATGAGTCCAGTTAATTAAATGTGCAGCAGCTGCAGGGAGCATGAACTGAGTCACTGACAGAGAATGGCTAGAAATTACAGAAACTATGTAGACAATACAGAGGAACAAGCTTAGAAGGGGGAAGCACAGAGGTGAGTAAAAGGATCACTAAACAGCACGAGTAAATACAAGAATGCACTAAAGTCCAAAACAAACCCAAAATTAAGGAACTCAAAACCAAATAGACACAGCAGAATCAAAGTCTTCAGAACCTGAAAGAGGATCGTACATAGTTGATATTATCTCAGGTGATAAACTGGCTCAAATGCGTGGGGCTGCAGATTCCAGCCATTTTCCTGATGTTTGATTTTGAGGCTGCTGAGGCAGTTTGGGTGATTGTTTTTTTAAGGCAGATCTGTCTCTCAGCCTGCAGTGTCCCGAACTGCAGGAGAGAAAACAGACAAACCAACAATGAAAGAGGAGCTGAGGCGGACAGTTACAGTGTTGTAGATAATTGATTACAGGTGGGCTGAATCAGCCAACCAGCCACACAAAGAAAGAAAGAAAACACAGATCAAACAAGGAATAAGGCACACACTACTGCAGATAATATAGATATAGGAATAATTTTCGTTGATGTTAAAATTATCCACACTTCATTAGCAAGACAATCTGCAACCTGTTTAAGAACATATATGTAACTTAAAAAATTATATGAACCTTTAATCAGTAATAGCAAAATAAAATTAGCAAGAGATCTCTTCAGACATTTTTAATGATGTCTGAGAACATGCATGGGTATTCTTGGTAATTAAAAGAATATTTTGTTGAACGAAACATTAGTTACTGTTAAATCAGTTACACTTTTCATGCACATTTTTTATACAATCATACTGTTTTTTTAAAAGTTTCAAATATTCCAGGTCTGTATCTTCAAGTATTTCTGAGTTCTGAGTATTGCTTCCTTCTTTCATTCATTGCCTGGGCTCACAAAACTCCATATAGCATATATAAAAGTTTATAGATATTTTCACTCCATAAACTTGTCCATATTTTGTCACATAGCCACAAATTTCATTGTATTTTTTCCAGATCTTTTTGTGATAGACTAACACTCCTAAATAAAATTCACTGGAATCAACCATCATCAGTTGTCATCTCTGTAGGTTTCAAAGGTTTGTTGGGGAACATTAGTGAGGAAACAGCATCATGAAGACCAAGGAACACTACAGGCAGGTCAGGGATAATGTTGTGCAGAAGTTTAGAGCAGCATTAGGTTATAAAACAAAATGAAAAAGTATAGGATAACTGTAAACCTACCAAGACATGGGTATCTATGAGAAATGACAGGCTAATCAAGGAGAGCATTAATCAGAGAAGTTGCTGTTATTCGTACAATCCATAATATGCTTGTTGTTCGCCACAACCACATGAGAAGACATAGCAAACATTTGGTAGAAATTGTTCTAGGCAGTTGAGAGAAAAATCAAATAGACTGGCTAACGTTCACAATGTAACAGATGTACAGAGCTGGTCGACACATGCCCCAAAAGATTTACTGATTGCAGTTGTAGCAAAAGGTGGTGGGATTCAGCGAGGCTGAATCAGTACAATACAAATTCAATTCAAATAGATTATTTAGGTCTTCATTTGTGGAAAAAATATCTTAAAGTATATATCATTAGATCATATTTTTGCAAAGCACTGCACAACCACCACATACTCATTGCCTTAAATATTCAACTCAGGGTTTGGCAATTTGCTTGGGCCTTTGCTTTTTACCGTCACTTTGTGATTATGTGAAAAGACTTTTAGCTCTTGACATCGCTGATGCAGGCTCAGACTCAAACATGATATAGTCAAGAAACTATGCCCTTGAAACACTCTGCTAGCAAAACTGTTTTATATTTAAGATAGCATAGCCATGTAATCAGTGGTTAAACAAGCAGAATGCAGATATGTTGCATCCTTTGTAAATGGTCAAGACCTGCAATGTCTGCTTTTAATAAGCTAACGCTTTGGGCTACAGCTGTATTGTGCTTGTCATAATAATTGTATACCCTAATTAATAAACTAAGTTATAACGCAAAGTAAATGTAGCAAAATTAATATTTAAAAAAAAATTAAAACTTGGTTCATAAATCATCTTACAGAACCTCACATCAAAAGAAACAATATACAATTATCTTTTTAATCCAACAGGATGACTCATTTTGTAAAAGATCTGAAGCTGTTAGTGGGCACTCATTAAAACCATCAGAAGAAAGAAAGACTACATTAAGAAGAAGCAGACATGATTGCTTCAACCATTTACCAGCAGTGGAGAAATTAAACACAGCCTCCTCTAAAAAGTATCATCCTACAGGAGTGATGTGTTAGCTGTCAGTCTAAGTCTGCCATGCAGATTAGATATCTGGCTGAAATTGAGAACAGCTGTCATTTTTACAATCTGCTCAGCAGTCTCTACAGATTCTTCCTGACAGACACAAGGCCAGAGTACCGTGCCTGGTTTACAGAAAGCATCTTGCTGCCAAAATCATCTTTTTCTTCATAAACTAGGACTGACAGAAGGGAAGATTGGTTGTGTCCTATCACCAGTATGTGGACAAGGACCTTGTAAACTGCAAAACTTGACTTTTTCGACCTCCCAGCATGAAACAGCCATGAATGTGGATTAACTTTCTGAGTCAGGACTGAGGACACTGTTTAAGAATAGGAAGCTTAAAGATGAGAAATAAATTCAGAGTTTAAAAAAAGTTATCTTTTTATACCTTTTTCTGCAAACAACAATGGGCAATCTATATTGCTTGACATATTTGAAATACTTGCTGACAACTACAGAGTTTCCTGCTGTGATGAGAAAATTATTTGAAGTTATAAAGTAGATGAAGTTGGGAACTAGCACTTGCTCAAAGCTATCAATTTAGGAGGTATGGCCTGAATGACATTAATTTTAGGGTTTTAATGATGCATTTGAGGCCGTTCTTTTTCAAGAAGGAACAATGAGACAACAAACAGCTTCAATGAATTTTAGATTTTAATGAGCATGTGTGCATAAGGTTGTCTTAATGCAAGCTTTTCCTAAGCCACATAGGGTCAAAAATATGCATAAAGATTCAAATGTATTGGCCGTTATAGGGTCAATTGTCCTTTAGCAGGTGTCAGAGAACTGTACCCTTTTTGTAGCCATCAATAATTTCTTGGCATAACCTTGGCTGGGTATTTGAGAACTCTTCCTATCAGAAATGATAGAATTCATTTACAGTGGTTGATTTCCTGGCATAGGCCCAACTTTTCAGCATAGTTTGTAACTTTTAAACAGAGCTGAGGTCATGGCTTTGAGGACTCTATTCAAAAAGCTGAATGGAAGCTTTCAAAAACTACAAATTGTCAGTCTGCTTTAATTATGCCAAAACTTTCTCATTTGTGATTGGGAAACGAAACAACCAATGCTTAAGACTATGATAAACTGGAAGATTCTGGAAAATCCATGTGACTGTTATTTAACTATTTAACAAATAGTTCTGCTCCAAAATTGACACCATCAACCATTAGTGACATTTGCAGCTGTCCACAAGGACAAGTCAAATACCTTGTGGAGAAAAGTTAGACGGGACAAAGATTGAACTATCTGGCTGTAATAAAAAGAAGGATGTTTAGAGGATTCCAGATAGGGCTTTGAAACCTAAAACATTCTAATGACTGTGAAGCATGGTGGTGGCAGCATCATACTGACACTGTAGACATGCTGAGTGGTGCTTGTGCTTTGCATGAAGTGTGTGGAATAATTAAGACAGAAGATTATCTCCAGATTATTCTTCATTGAAAATCATAAACTACATGGCTTAAATTTAAAGAGAATTAAGAGTTCCAGAACTGATCCCAAACCCATACCAAAACTGGTTTTGGAGTGATTAAAGCAAGCCTATATTAACCATGTGGAATGGCCCTGACCTCAACCCTATCATCCATTTGCGGACAATGTTTAAAGAAGTCTGTGCCAAGAACCAACCATTAAACCAACCAACCATTAAATTACAGATGAGTTATGAAATGAGTTATACCATATTGATTGCCACAAAAAGTGCATGGTTTCTCTGGAACTTACCAGTGGACACTTATTCAATTATTAGTTTTGGTGAATGTATATATTTGAATGTATGGTTTTGATATGGTTAAAAGATCAAAACTTGTATGAAATTCAAGCCAATGATGGCTAAATGTAAACTCCTAACCAGTACTGTAAAGGTGAAAACTAATTTTGTGGTGTGTAATTATATACAATACCAGATTGTAGAAAAGGAAAACAATATTTCTCACAACAAAATTTCCCACACACTGATTGCTTCGAAAAATTATTGGTCCCTTTTTTATGAGTTTTTAAACAAAGAAAATAAGACATGTCTATGTTTAGACTGATGCGCTTGAATGTTATGATAATGTGGGTGGTCTGAAATAAACCGATTTTACATTTGAAACAAGGATGTGGACATAATTTGATTTCTACGTGAAAAGGCCTAAAGAATAAATGGTGGTGATGGTGGTAGGAGTAAGGTCCCATAATTGGTGGGTTGCTGATTTGAGACCCGCTCTTTCCATCTCTGTTGTTGTGTCCTTGGGCAAGACACTTCACCTGCCTTGCCTGTTAGTGGTGGTCAGAGGGTGGTGCCGGTGCTTTGCAGCCTCGTGTCTGTCAGACTGCCACAGGGCAGCTGTGGTTACAGTCCAGTAGCTTGCCACCATCAGCATGTGAAAGTGTGCATGACTGAGTGAATGACTGAATGTAGCATGACGCGCTTTGGGATCCTTTGGACTCGATAAAGCACTATACAAGTACAGGCCATTTACTATTTATAAACTAAATTAAATTGAGCATTGCCTCTACCTGTTTTTCCCATTCACCACCAGATCCTTCAGAATTGACTCTGGAAACAAAAAGCATTGAGTGAAAGACTCACAGATCTTGCATTAGGGACTATGTCCATCTAACATTACCTACTTCTTTATCCTTTCCTTAGTGGAGTGTTGTTTTCCTGTTTCTTTCTCAATTAAGATTCCTAAGACAAACAGAAAAGCTTTTGTTAGAAAACATATAATTCTAAAGTCTATAACATGGCAACCAAAGACCCATAAATCCCTCTCTTAATACATAATGCTTTCCAGCACTATGGTACCAGCAATATGGTGTTACAAAGATGCAGTGAAAATACATCTCCAAAGCCCGGTGCATGTCATTGGAGGAAAAAAAAAAACATCTTTTCAAGCTCACCTGGCTTTAGCTCTAAACACCCATCTTTCTGATCATGGTTTGAAGGTTTCATGATAAATTCCAGGATAAAAACATTTTGGGGATAAGTGTAAATTCTATTTCTTGACATACTTGGAGTATCAAACAATTTCAAACTGATGTTCTTTGAAAGAGAGCAAACATTGTCTAAATCCTTTTTTGGAACTGGAAGACATTTTCTCAGTGTTCTCCCTTAGTCTGATTTATGGGTGAATATACTAACTGCATTTCGGAAGCAGAAACACCAGAATTAAACAAAAATATAGATTATCTTTTAGCTCTAAAATTGTAAACAAAAGGCTTAAACTTCTTGTAAAAAGAAGACAGGGATATTTTTAATATTCTAAGGTGAGTACCAGAGGACATTTTAAAAGTCTGGATGAAATCTTTAAGAACATCATAAACGATTTTTTTTTCTGCCAATGTGAGTATCCTTAAAAAACAGAAAAATTACAGATTCTGCTGTGAAGAGGAATGGCTATAGCATTAAAAGTGTTGATAGAGTGGTCTATATATTGAATATCAGCTGAATCCCAAACTTGAGTACCATAATTTATACCAAACTAATGCTTAGGTAACACTAATATACTGCCTGATGAGGGCTCAACAGCTCTTTAATAGTAAGACCCTATTTGCTCTTTCTTTCCGCTGCCGTTGTTCCATGAGAATACTAGCGACAAGACATAAAAGGCTCAGACACAATCGTGAAAGATGTACAGTCATGCTGAAAAAACAGAATGCACTACTTCTTCTCTGATGTGCTGGATTTGTTGCTTCATCCACCACTACTTTGTTTGGGTAGCTGGGGATGCGTGGTCAGGGATTACAGCAGGCCACAAAGGCAGTTTCTGAAGTAGCAGATAACAGCAGCCAGCTGCGCTGACAGAGAACAAGAAAAGACAGTAGTTGGAGATACAAACATCTACATTTGTCAGAACCAGAAATTCAACCATAGTGTGGGAACCCCAGGGCTTTATTCATTCACTGTCATATATATATATAAGTTTGTGATTATTGTTTTGGAGCTTCATACAGTTTTAAAGGGCTTCTCCACACTTAAGCTTGTGCGGATTTAATGTTTAATTACCTAGTGCTGTTTTTCTTTTATTAAATAACATAACTGATTTTGTCCCCCTAAATCTTTTACTGCTTTATTGATTATAAAGACAGATGCATTTATTTAAAATGCCTTCTGTAATAAGCAATTAAAATTAAATATAAATCAACTAACTTATAGTGACGATTAATTCTTTCCATAATTTCAAAGAATCATATGCAAAGCAAAACACAATGTTGTTATGCCAATAGCGGGTGGTGGAAGGTGGAGCTGTGCCCTTCTGTTTCTGTGAGATAACTCAATAAGAAAAGACAGAAACAAAAACAAGTTTTGGGTAGATATAGTTCATCTGGAGCAGGGCCAATAGCAGTGCACTAAGGAATGCATGCACTGATTGTGGCTGAAAACACATTTTGATAAAGTGTGAAAAAACAAAAATTTAACACTCATATATATATATATATGGCCAGCATAAAGAACCTTGTAGATTCCAGACATCATGTTTTATTGCTGGTGATAGAAAAAAATTGGGTTAAATATTAAGGCCTGAAATTCATGCAGCACTAACCAAAAGGCAACCATTATCTACTGATATAAAGTTACTAAGTAAATTTACTTATATTTTAGACTTTTGGACACATTTTGCCAGTATGTCTTTATGTTTGTTTACTTATTTACTTAATTTTATATCATGCTGCTGTGGTAACGCTACGAAGCATTTCTCCCTGCAACATTATTGCATATTTGTCTTGCACTTCAATGAGCTATGAATGACTTTAAGTGAACAATGCTGAGAATTCACCTTTCTATGCATCAGACTTATTGCAGCTAGCACAATTTGATTTCCAGCTAAACAAGGCAGGATTTTTTGGGCATGTTAGAAAATTACACGAGCTATGCAACTTAGAGACACCATATATTCTCAAGATATGCACCCCGACCTAGGAATTTATGCAAATTCCACTCAAACATTGCAGAAATGACTCAATAATAACATTACTAATACCCATTTCACACTATTGCATATCTACCCACATTATCTACATATCTACAATGCCTTTAGTAAGTAATGATCCAGCATCTTCTTCCTACACCTTTGACCCTCCGACATACACAATTTCATCATAAGGCTGCCACTCATTCTTTGAACATATGGGAAAATCCTACAAAGTGAACATTGCAGCTCTGAGACCTTATGTGTAGTGGACATGCACATTACTAACAGAAAATCAAAGCAAGAATGACTCAAATCTTGTAGCAATAACCCAATAAAAATATTACATATTGTCTACACTGATGCGGCTTCTCTCATGTCTATGTTTAGAATGCTTTAAGCTGAAACTAACACAGACAACATGACATTCTTTCTGATTAATTCAGATAACAATCATCTGACCACCTGAGAGGAGTCATAAAGAACTGACATTTTATTCCCAGATGGTCAGTGAAGGAAAACAATGAAATGAGACAACAATGTCAAGGCAAACGTGGTGCACAGCCTCTTAATGCAGTAGACAGTCCCTCCAGAATTTTGCAATTGTTTTTGTGATTTTTTTGTAATCAAAATCACATTGTTTTGTGGTGCTACTTTAGAAATATTTTCAAGGAATTCTGTAATATTTTTTCCTCATTAAATGGAAGAAAACGATGAGAAAAATGAAATAACAAGCAGACAGATTGGACACACAAACTTTTTTATTCTTTAAAGAATCGCCACATCAATCATCGCCATCAATCATCATGTGTTAATCGCCACATCAATCATAGACATGCCACCTGCAAGTGGGTGTTAGCAGTCACTTAAACCTAATGACTTTGACCATTTTTGCGGAACATTTGCAAAAAATTCACAAATGAAGCCTCGGCATAGATTCAAACTAGAAGACTCTCAGCCTCACCTGCATCATCTAATCACCAAGTGATCCACCTCAGCTGCAGCCCATCTCCTTCAGACCATGCCTCATTGTTGCCAATCATCATGAAAGTCTCCGCTTATAAGGCTCTCCATCCACGTCCCTAATCCTCATCCGAAACTGCCCATCCATGTCTATAGCAATTCACTGCATATATGTCTTCTGCCAGGGTCCGATTGCCAAAAAACTTTTATTCATTCATGTCAATAAAACCTTCTAATTGCTGCTTTGTCTTTGTGTGAGTCTCTCTAGGTTGAATTTACACAGCAGTGCAAAAAATGTGCGGATCTGTTGATTTATGCTTGAATTTCTGTGATCGCAGAATCACATAAAACTTGAGAGACAGAGTAGAACACTATGAATGATACACCCTTGATACCAGTAAACACACACTATTCAAACTAGGATCACATCAAAAGTGACAGGCATTGTTCAAAAATGTGAAAGGAATTGATGTTCCAAGAAATCAGCTTAATTTTTCTATGCTTAGACCCATAAAACATAAGCTTTCATTAACAAGTTAGGAAACATTGGTGACAGAAGCTTAAATGTCATACTATATGATGCAGACACTTTGTCAGATGATGATGTGAGCACCTGGGGTATGCTGGATGCTTGCAGTGGCTTTAATGATAGCATGGTCAGGCAGTAATTAAGTTTCTAGGAAAGTGTACGGGGGGGGAACAGAGGTGACACTTTACCAGTATTGTGAATGAGCTCCTATTTTGAACAACTTCAAACTAGCCAATGCTTTTAAGGGTGAAACGTCAAGGGGCTGCAGCCTATCTTGAGGTTATTTAATGGTGCTCTGGGGTTGAACAAAACAAAACATTTACGCTGGAAAAAGTAATAGAAATAGGAAAAAAAGAATGTATTATTGAACATTTTTCTTTGAAAAGTATGACTGTGTTCGTTTTTTTATCAGGGTCATCACCCTGAGGTAGTAGCGTGAAAAGTTGAATGCTAAAAAACTTTTAGGGTAAACAAAAATTATTAAAATTATGCTTGATCTTGAATAACTGTGTATATTTATGCTCACTAATCCTTCTGCTATTTTTTTTCTTAGATTGCACTGTTCAGTCCCACAGGGGCAGCATATCATATACTATAAATTATGTTTAGACAGACGTTAAGATACATAACTACTTAACAGTATAAAAAATATTTTGTTTTATTTATATTACAGCTGGCTGCACAATGGTTCAGTGTTTAGTACTGTTGTCTTACAGCAAGAGGGTCATATGTTTTAATCCGGACCTTGAGTCTTTCTGTATGAAGTCTGCATGCTCTCCCTGTGCATGTGGGGGTTCTCTCAGGGAACTTTGGCAACCTCCCACAGTCCAAAAATGTGGATGTTAGGTTTATTAGTCAGTGTGAATTTGGAGTGAAATTGTACGTGAATGTTTGGTTGTCCAGTGTGTCCCTGTGCTGCCCTGTGATGGACTGGCTTCTTGTTCAGGGAGTACCCAACCTCTTGGCCAATAACTAAAACAAAATAGACACCAGCAACCCTGCAAGGACAAGTGGAATAGGCAATGGATGGATGGATGGATGGATGGATCTCAAACTGTGTTGAGTGTGCTTCTTCAGATGTGGATTAAAACAAATGTGGTGCCGGTTAATGCAAAAATGTCAAATAATTTAAAATAAGATGTTTTTTTAAGTAATTACTCTGCTATAGTTTATATTTATCTAGATTTGTTTGCTGGGTGTCTCACTAACCTTATCTGGCTTTCAATATCAATGCAAGAGCATAAATCTTGCTGAGGGTAATCATTCATGTGGAAAATCAATATGGGAATCTTGTCAACCCATCCGGATTACAAGGTATGATGTTGCTCTAAGACTCCATGCACAGACAGACAGACGGACAGACAGACATCAGATAACTTCGTCTCTACACTCTAACATACCTGTCACAGGCAGAGAAGTATCCGTACATGTGAATGATTTTATGCTGCTTGATCTTTCATTCAGGGTTCAGAGAGAACTTGAAGTGTGCATTCTTGCGGAAATATATAGGATTTAATTATAATAATTTAGTCTTTCCAGGCAATTTGCCTACTTTTACACCATATAATTTTGAATATTTTAGTCATGTATGAAGAGAACATAAATGACCCTTCATGGATATCAAAAATAGACCAAGTATCTAATATTTCACAGATTGTAGACTTGTCAAGATGTCTTTAAAAACTTTCTTAGTTTTTTTTTAAAAAATGTTTTCTAATGTTCACTTTAAAAAGGAATTTTAGGGGGTATTAAATATTAACCATTCATTTATTTCTATTTTACTTATGCATTTTATTTTGTAAATGTAACGTTCATTATATCAACTTAGTAATAAGACAGTATTATAGAGAGACTTGCTTGCAAGCTTAGCTTCTTAACCATGAGGTAGTCATTGCAAATGAATGCTACATCTTAGTTGTGCTTGTCAGGCAAATGTTTTAAATGCCAACTTGTTATTGAGGTATATTATTACTTCAGCAACGTTTTACACTCAATCACAAACCAGTTATTATGTCTGGTTTCAAAGAACACTGTAAAAAAGACTTTTTTGGACTATTAAATATTAATCATTTAAAGTATTTACATTTTAATCATGCATATTCGTTTTTTATAGTTTTATTCTAAAAAAATTTTTTTTGCTCGTTTATTATGGTAACAAATCCTATACATTTGAATTCTAGTTCATTCTAATGTTGTTCTCATTTGGGATGCGTGGTGTCCAGCAGAGAATGGCAAGACTGATATATTTATATGGGTTGTATTATGAATTACCATATCAACTCAGTAAAAGTTAAAAGCTGTCATAAGACTTGTGAAAGATACAGCTTCTATGTTGGAGCAAGGACGTATAAGTCCAGCTTCAACAAGCTGAAACGGTTTTCAGCTGTGTTCTGCTCAGAAAAACCGGTCCAAGTAGTAAATCGCTACACCAACTGATTAGGCTTTGTTTTATGAGTGTTGCTGGTGTTACCGGACAGGACAGTGGGGGTGTTTGTGGAGGTGTGGGGTTGATTGATGGAGGTGGGTGATGGGGGCAGCATCCGCACCTATGACGTCAGCAGAGTTTAAAGTGGGCCGCGCTTCCCCCCGTGGAGAGGAGAGAGAGCAGGAGGAGGCGCTCACTCACACCTGACTTCTGCTCAGTTTGAACTCCATAAACTACCTGCGCTCCCACTTTCTGCATATGGAGCTCAGTGTTGGACAGAGGAGGCACTAACACCGACTGTTGTGTGGGGCGACAAGTTTCAGGTTTCTCGGACAACGGTGAGTTTAAATGCTTTTCCCAAATCCAAGCTTGAATAAGTCAAAAGAGCAGACTGATGATGCTGCAGCAGTCCCATCATTGCCAGCGTGTGACAAACAGGTTTGCACAGATTAATCTGTTTCTTCCTTTCTTTCTATCTTTTCTTTTTTTCTTTTTGTGTGTGTCGTTTTGTCGATGTCACGCATAAACTTGCGGTTCAGTCTTTATTGGCGCTTTTGCTGGTTGAGCTTTCTATTTGATTAGACTGTTGGCGAGTCTATCCCTGGAAACGTGTTTTCTCTGCCAGAGGAAAGGGCTGTATCATCCTGGAGAGTCCTAAAAATCTATTGCAGCGTGCTCGCCAACGTGATGTTTTCATTTGCTTCCCAGTTATCTCTGCCACGAAAACTACATATTAGTTTGAAGATATATGTATAGTATATAAAAGCTGGCTTGGAGCCGCTGAATACTAACGGGTCTGAAATGCGTTGCAGTGTGAATAATTAATCCCAGCTGCTTTAGTAATGCTTATTGTCATCTTTTTTATGCTTTCCGGATTTCTGAGAAGTTTTGTAAATATGATTGATTCTTATATTTACATTTTTTTTGCCACCTATCAAATGTTTAAATGAACGCTTTTCCCCCCTTTGTCCATGCCAATAATTTATAACCTCGCTTTAAAATAATGTTTTATTTTCTAAAAATAAAGGATAAGCGGTGATTTTGAATTTCGAAATTAAATGTGCTATGTCATTTCTGAGCCACTAGATGACAATAGAGTTCAAGCTGAAGCAGTTGATTAAACTTGAATTAGTCTCCAGCGAGCAGACATGCACCACTGTGTGATAATGAAATCATTACAGCGGCTGAGTCCCTCTGTGGGAAAAAATAAACAGCCCAAGATGGCCCTTTGTAAAATCTATGCTTTTTTTCCCCTTTAAACCAAATTCTAGCTAGATGCAAACAACACACATAAACACATACACCCACGCAATCAGAGTCACTGCTGTAGATAGTGTTGTTTGGCCCTGTTTGAGCTGCATATATTACAACACATGGGCTCTCTGCATTACAGCAATTTGTCATGAAGTCATTCATCACAAATGCACCTTGGCACTACAGCCATGCAGCTTTTATTTTGACCCTGAGAGTGACACTTTGCGTGTGCTTTGGTGTAATGTTTGCTGTTGTTAAAAAAATCTTTTAAATAACATGATTTAAATAAATAAGCAGATTTTTAACTTCTCTGGATAAACATTCTTAGCCTTTAATGATTTATTGTTTGGTTTTCCCTCATCCTCACCCTCTCCACATAACTAGGCAAACAAAACACAACCACAGAAATCCAAATAAATAATTCACATTGTCGAAACTAATGTTTAACTTTTAAATATTGTTTGCCTTTGTATTATGATGTTAGATGAGCAATCCCATTGTCAAAACAGTTTCAAATCAATTATTAAAGTTATTTAAATTCTTACATTTTTATGCTCTCTGGCTCATCAAATAGTTTTTATTTCAGTTCAGTTCTTTCAGAGCCATCCACTATTGCGGAACTATTGTGGAAATATGAGCTAATATCAACTCGCTTATAATTTTCTTGAAGTTTTTATCTGTTAAACCACTCGTATTTCTTTTTTCCCTCATAAACAATCCTAAAAGTCATGCTTATCAAAATTTGCCTTTCAGTAAACTTTTTCCTAATTAAAAACTAACAAGGCAATACATGCTATTATTGTCTTGATATTTATTCTTTCCTTTGAGAGTGTGATAAAGAGTAACATAATTTTCATCTTGTTCAATTAACTTTTTACACATTTTAAAGATTTATCAGTATTTAAAAAATCAGAACAAATTTAACATGACCTTATTTTCTTTGAATTGTTGGATTATTTATAATGAAAGTCTATTCTGGATCCTCAGACAGCCTTTCATTCGGTCTGCCGGGGCACAGCATGCAGCTGATGATACTGTAAAGTAACTTGCAGCATTAAACTCAGCCCCTCAGGAAAGTGACTTTTCATTAAATCTTGTGGTTTGCAGATTGTTGCTGTAAACCACCTGGTGGTCCTCTGAGGTTGAAACTGTGATTTTGAACATCTTTTTTTGTTTTTTTTCACTCATCGATGCTGAAAGCAAATTGATACTCAGTTCAACCTCAGTGGTTTCAGCTCTCAAGAGAGGACCAAGGACAAAATTTACCATTGAGATGTGAATTATGACATTTTTTAATGGGAAGTGAGCAGACACCTCTGTCTTACTTTTCTGAGCCATGCCAAACGAATGGATCCTACAAGAGTGCATAGGTAGCTCATGAATTTTACGACGGTTTTTGTGTATATGTGTGTGTGTGTGTGTGTGTGTGTGTGTGTGTTTTACAGTCTAGTAAAGCCTTTCAGCTGGAAATCCCTATGTTTGGCTTAATCAATATGTTTAATTAGTGCTGATTAATGAAAGAGCGGGCCTATAAAAGGCTGACAGCTTTCTTACTTCACCAGAACATCTTCTAATGAAAAACAGGGAAAATTGCTTTCCATGGTGTGGGGATTGGATCCTACACATTCACATGATAAATTAGAGAAGAAGTCTGAGAAAACTGTTCACAATTTTATATTTCAGTTTGACACACACAAAACAGTATTTTCTCTCATTTTTTAATAAATGCAATTAATGGTTGATCAGCTCCTAATTCAGACACAAGCTCAGTAATCTTTTAATCTCCCATGAATTAAAGGATTTGAAAACACTTGCCAACACCTCATATATGTTTAGAAATGTTGTCTCTCTCCTTTAAGCCTGCTGCGCCCCTAGCAGTTTCTCTTACAGAAAATTTGCAGAATGACTTTGACATTTCACATTTTTACTGTTACAATTGAGTTAACTTCTTTGCAAGGCAAATCTGAAAAAGTCATCATAGTACATCTCAATGGATTTAAATATAATTGAAAAGTTGATATATATATATCAGTTATTTAATTCAAAATGTAAAACACATACATTGCATTAATTTATCATGTGCAGTGATATTTTCCAGATATCTGTTAATTTTTATCATTATGCTTTACAGTAAATGAAACCCCATAATTCAGTTTTTTGGAAAAAAAAAAAACAAAACAAAACAAAAAAATGAATAGTATTTTTAATACAGGAAGGTATGTTCAAGCGTACACTATATGTATTCAAAACCTGGTTGGGATACCGTTTGTGTTAATTACTGCATCAACACAGCGCATCATGGAGGAGTCTGTGGCATTACTGAGGTGATGAAAACCCCCCTGGTTCTTTAATAGTGACCTTCTGCGCATCTGGATTGTTGGCTCTGCTGTCTCTCATCCTCTTAACTCTGTAAATTCTCTTTGGGATTTGGTCAGGCCAGTTTATTTCCCCATCAGGTACAGTGATACCATGATCTATAAAGCTGATATTGGTAATGTTGGTAGTGTGGACATGAACTAAGTTCTGATGGAGAACCGGAACATGAAATCAGTAATTCCATAAAGGTTGTAGTGGGGGGAAACATGAGGAGCTCTCCACTCTTCCTTCAGACTCTGGGATGTTGGTTCCCAAATGAGTTAAAATTTTACATCTGAAAAGAGGATGTTAGACCACTGAGCAGCTGTCCAGTCTCATTTCTCCTTAGCTCAGGTAAGATGCTACTGACTTTGTGTCTAGCTCAGAAGGCTTAAGAAAAGGAAGACCACAGCTGCAGCCCAATCCCCTCATACTCTTGAATGGGCTTTGCTTCACAATACTCTTAAGGCTGAAGCTATCGCTGCCAGCTGTGCATCTTTTCTACCACATTTTTTCTTCTGCTTAACTTTCCATTATTATGCCTGGATATTACACTCTGTAAACAGCCAGCTTTTGACCTTTTGTGGTTTACCTTGCCTTCCATATGATGGTGTTGGCTGTTACAAGGCACAACATATCTGTGTTAAAAGTCTTTTTTTGTTGCTCTTATGTAGTATTATAATATTCTGAGGAAACAAATTTGGAGTTTTCATCAGCTGTAAGCCATAATCATCAAAATTAATGGAATGTAATTCGTTAATTTGAGTTTCACTGCTTCAACCAAAACTACTGAAATAACTTATCATTGACATTCTAATATATTATGATGCACTTGTAAATATGACATCAATTTTCCAGAATAGATGTGAATGCCTCAATAGACAGTAATATTCCAGAGTAGTTACTTATAGTTATAGTATGTTTTGAACACCGTACCGTTCTCTGGCAGATTTTCTCAAAAGTAACAGCGAGAATGACCTTTATTCTGCAAATGAAGCTGTTTTTGCACAGCAGTGACTGATAGATCTTATTATTTCAGCAAAAGTACTTTGAGCATTCAGCAAATACCCTGGAGCCATAGCAACTACATTAACAAAAGTTAATGAAATATACGGAGGCAGGAGTCAGACTTTGCTTTAGTTCTGAAAGCTGTGGCATTTACATTTTGAACTGTAGAGAGGGAATGAAAACAATATATACTACTGCATGCACCTGCATCTCATCTGTCCTATATATGTAGACATATTTATGCATAGCCTGAGGGGTGGGGAGTGGTTTGACCAGAAAACCAGGAAACATCTGTAACAACCAAGTTTTTTGAATTAGCACAAATTTTCCTTTGAGTGTTGATCATCAAAGCAAAGTCATGGTTGTGCATGTTTTGCATTACAACATAGCTGAATGAATGCAAAATGATGCTAAATTTTAAAAGCCACACAGTTTTGCTCCTTAAAACAGCTTAGCTGGCTGACATTGAAAAGGAACACCAAAAAAGGGGGAAAACAAGACGTTTGCAATTTAGATTCTGCTTCAATTGCTGTCCCAGAGGTCTGGCTGTGTCTGCATCTGATTATGCTTGCATGCATTTAATTAATAATTTGACAATGCGTGGCATTGATGCTGGTCAGCCAACACTCTGCGGAGGAATAGATTGCCTGAGCTTGATATCTAGCCATGGTCTCTTAGCGAGGCACAGAAATGATGAGCTCAGGCAGATTTCAGATACAGAGCTGCAGCAGGGAGCTACGTTAATCCCCCACCACCCTCCCTCAGGTGCAGTCTGGGACAAGAATGCCACGGACTACAGCCCACCACGGACACCCGTGTGATCCCTGATTAATGCACTGATCAGTTCTTTTCTGGTTTGTTTTAATGACAAGCACGTGCCCTGTGGGAGTTTGATGACTTTTTGCTAATACTGCTGATGCATGTGCTTACACATGCCACTTTCTTCATCCCTGTCTTGAGAAAAGACTTCTGCCTGAAAGCTAGAGTATTCTGACATTTATAGGATGTTTGTAGCAGTGCAAGATGGGAACAATGCATATTCTGCTGGAAACACAGGATGAACTGAGGAAATGAGCTGTGATAACATCTCAGCATGCTGTGATGTGTTGTGCTTTGTTGATAAGGCTATTATTCAACATTGTGCCTTGGACAGCAAAATCCCATTTTTCATCTCAGTCATATATTTTTCGCATATGGTTTATTCCCTGGCTTGGCTTTGCATATGAGCTTTAACTACTAATTAGTGAGGAGTCTAAAAATGATTTGATCAATTATTTAAACATCACAGAGACTATTGCTAATCTTCTGTTCTGAGAACTGAGGTTACTAAGAAGAAGCAGAGAATTGAAATATGGTCCTGTCAGAAACATGCTGAAATTTAATATTTAATGCTAATTTGACAGCATCAAGAAGGTACTGAGAGGCACTAAGAGCATTTTGAAACATTGAGAAAATGACTCAAAATGAATCAGATTCACATTATAAAAATTCTCAGAAATGAAAAGGCAGTTATTTATTAGTCAGATTATAGAAAGGGTAATTTTTGCTGTGTGCTAAATTGAAAACCTTTAATAATTCATACTTAAAGTGTGGAAAATTAGTGCTGGACACAGTAAGGTCCTTTTCAGTAAAGTCTGGCAATTAAATTACATGTAATAAGGTGGAAGGTCACAGTGAATAGGTTTGAACAGACGTTCTTAATATATTTTCAGTATTTAGTAGAACATTTTTAATTTTTTTAAAAAAATTATAGCTTCAGGACTTCTTCAGTCTCAACAAACTAGTTGCATGTATTGCTCCTCTGAAATTTTGACCCATTCTTCCACACTGATGTATGCAGTGACATCCAAACACTTACATTTTGATCCTGTCTCCGCACACTATATCAGGGGTGCCCAATCTTTTTGCGACCAAGAGCTACTTTTTCTCTCACCAGCCTGCTGAGAGCTACCACATGACACAAAGATGAAAAAATTGTAAATGAAACCCAACTGACTTATTTTATATCCGCCAGTTATAGCAGAAATTTTAAAGTGATAGAAAACCTAATGCAGTTCTTTCCTTAGTGGGACTTCTGGCATTGGGAGGATGTTGCTAGTTTCTCATAGTCAGTGCAGTAGGACCTTAGGCCAGTGGGGGTCTGTCAGTTCAGTGAATTTTGGTTTGATGATCTTCATGTGAGAGAATCCAGACTAATAGAAGGATCTAAAGAGCACTGTTAAGTTAAAAGCACATCTTCTGAAGTTGGGATAATTTTCCTCCAACAAACGGTTCTAGGAGTGTCGCCCCATACCAAGATGTTGGACTGGATTTTATTTCAATGTCATTTGTGACTGTTAGTTCCTCATTTTCAACAGTGGAGCTATCCAGGTTGAAAAAAGTTAATTTGGAGAAAGTCTCATCAACATCAATATTTCCACTAAATGAGAAATGCAAATAGTTAGCAACAGGTTTGAAAGAGGAAAGGCCAGTAAGGCGCCTCTCAAACTCTCAAACTGTTCTCAAGCTAAGATGTGAGAGAGCGCCAAACAAATTTTTCTTTTATATCAGAAAATTAATTTAGTTTTAGATAAATGTTGTGGTAGGAACCATAGTTTGTTAAATACTTAAAGAAATATTTTGTCATATGACCAATATTTGTTGTAAATATTGTGCCATATACTCACAAATGGACCAGGTAATTAGTCCAGTTTTGTTGTTTATTGAACTGTCAGAAATTACAGCGGCTGCAGTGCGCCACAACAAAGGGAAAACGATGCAGAGGATGTGAACAGCTTAAAACCAATCGTATCTGTTTACTCTCTCTCTGTCGGCTCTGCACCACAGCACACCCGTTGCTGTGACAACCGACGGACAGCTCTGCAAGCTGGCAGAGCAGAGATTACGCTAAAAAACAGAACATTCAGTCTGTTATGATATTATCAAGTCAAGTCAAGTTTGTTTGGATAGGACATTTCAGCGATAAGGCAGTTCAAAGTGCTTTACATCTTAAAAACATCATACAGTCACCAGTTATGAAACAAGTAATAAACATTATATTTTGTCTTGTTTTCAGGCTTGATTTTATTTTGTGATTATTGATAAGTGGTCGCCGGAACGCTAGCAGTGGTTGATTAGCTAATTTAAACACCTGCTTGACTGATGATCTGTCAGTGAGAGGGTCTATGGGTCACCTTTTTTTGTACATCCAACCAAAACACACCAAATTCCGTAACACCTTGTTGAAATAAGAATTACTGTGATTATTTTGTTGGGTCAATAGTTTGAACACATTTTGTTGAGTTTGTTTTTTTGTCTTTATTAAAGTTATAAACGTTATGGATATTCATGAATATTTTGATTTGTGAGTCAAACAAGAGAAATGTGCTCATCTCAGCCTCCTGGCAGCACTCACTTTGTCTCCTGAAGATGCTACAGTTGACTTAAAACCTCCCTGAGATTGACTGGTCAATCTCGAGCGACTGGTTAGGCACACCTGCACTATATCCTCCCATTATTTCTTTGAGTTTAAATCTGCATGGGATTTTCTTCAGCAATGGAGTCTTGTGGAGTGAATATGCATTAAGGCCATTAAATGGTTGAGTTTACTCTTTAGTGTTTCAGAGAAAATCTGCACTTGCTCATTCCAGGTATTTCTGCAGCTCTTGGCAAGTTGTTTTTGGTTTTTGGACGTTTTTGATTATTCCTTTGACTCCTCTGTCTCAAATCTTGTGAGGAGCACTTGGTCAAGCAAGGTTTATGTTGAAATAATCTTTCCATTTCTGACTTATGGCTACAACCATGCTAACTAAAACATTCAGATGTTTATATATCTATACTCAATGGCATCTATATGTTTTGCAACAATAAGGTTGTAAAGGTCTTGAGAGCACTTTTTGCTTTTACCCATCATAATATGATTCTTGTGCAATTGCTTGTTAGTGAGAAACCTTTTAATTGACCATCAGTTATTACTAAGCAAACTAATAACAATTTGCATTGCTCGAGATGTCCAAATACTGACAGATTCCAGATGGTTTACAGGCTCAATAAATTTTAGCTAAATTTTAGTTTCCTTTTTTTCCCATGTCTTAAATACATATTCCCTGTCATATCACGATATCACCCGTAACTTAACTTATGGTCTTAATTGTTTTGATTTCTTTGTGTCAGTTATGTGGGTGTGACTATCATGTCAATATCTCCATTAGAAATACATTGAAATGAGATACTTACATTCACTGTATAAAAGTCATGAAAGACAACAATATTTTTTAACTTTCTTGCTTCTAACTTTGAAGAAATAAACATAAAAAATGTCAAAAAAAAATTTCTCTGATTATTTATTTAACAAATATAAATATAGCAGTTCCAACAGACACAAAATAGGAAAGGTTTAATCTGATTACATGTCAGACAAAGAGGTTGTGTATCTTTTTTTATGGTGATTAAAATATCTGCTTCCAAATGCACTGTATCTAAAAAGAAAAATAAGATGTATTCAATACTTACTTCCCAGCTGTTTTTTAAACACGACTGAAAAATATGTTCTCATCTGCTTATGACATTTATTAGTATTAGTTTAAAAGTTAGTTTGAAATATGATATGCTAAGACAACATAACAGATACCTGACTGACTTGAACCTTTTTCTGCTCATGACTTGACTTAAGTCTTCAGGTCACAAACTGTCATGAATGTTGTCAATACTGATGTAGACCCCATCTCAATGGGCTAACAGATATGATAATGATGATTCACCTGTCATATTAAATAGTTATTCTGCAGCCTGATGATCATCATTCTGACACATCTAGACATGAGAGTATTGTGATCTTGTCACATTTGGCTCTTGATGTGTGATAGACGATTAAGGTTGACAAATGATTCACTGTGCTCAACTGTCCATTAATATTATGAGGCCCATTAGAAGGTGATACTTGCCTCTGGCACCTTTCACACACCGACTTTACTACAGGGTCTTTTTGTGCTTCCTGGTCCAGTGGATATTTTCTGTCAAATTTGTTTCAGACACAGAAATACATGGAAAGCCATGCCTTCTTCTCCACTGCTGCATTAATCAATATATGACATGCAACATACTGGTGTCTCTTCTTAGTCACATGCTGTGTTCCTACAGTTTACCAAATGCCCATGATGCATCTCCTCTCAGCTTCTCTGATCAGCTACAGCAGAAAAACTTTGGAACATTTCCAGCATCTGCTGATGGATCTTTGTTCTATCAGTGATGCGATTCAAGCCCCCTACCATAAAGCTCTTGTACCTGTTCAGCATTGGTTACCTTACTTGTGATCAATGGCCAGCAGTCAGAAAAGTGAATAGAGCACAGATTGAACCACAGCCGGGATTTGGATGCTGAAGAACAGCCCTCTCAACAGGAGTGACTCATGAATAATACACCAGCTTAGTGGAGTGTCCCATCTCTTCTTGCACCTTGCAGGTGATGCTTTCACACTCAAACCTGCACAAAGAGGTTAAGTTTTGGGGCACAAATAAGTGGCATCTTCAGCACCAGCATCAGGCACTTCTGCTGGCCACAGCTATATGAGAGAGAAGAGGCTGAGAAAGTTGAGAAATACTTTTGGAATGTAAGAAGACTGTAAAGAATTTTAAAGATATTTTAATGCAAACTGAATTATGCTGGAATTATTGTGATCAATTTCAACATTTTTCATTAACTGACTCCAACACAAGCCCCATGGTAGACTAAGACCAGTTAGACATAATGAAATAAAATCAAAAAAATTTAGACATAAATACTGTGACAATATTTTATGACCAGAAAACAGAATCATAAAAGCATGAAATAAATTACATTAATCTTTTTCAGTAATAGTCAAACAAACTTTTCCGAGCCTTTGGAGTTAAACTTTTCTACTACTACTTCTACTACTACTTTACCTTAAATGGAAGATGATGCCTATTGCTATAAACTGAGTGTTTGTTTGTTGTTTTGTTTTCTTTTTTTTAAAAGACATTTCTAACAAACAGGACATTAGTGGTAGAGATCAAGGAGCATAGTTTCTTTCCAGAAATATTGTGCTAAGTAGGAAAGGTGGATGAGATATCTCACCTTCTTGCTCTCTCATCAGAATTTTTCTTTCTTTTTTTTTTTTGGATCTTGTTTATGCTTTTTAAACCTACAGTTATCACAAACCATATGTTATACCAAGATCACGTCCTTGAACCACAAACCTGGCTTGGTCCTCATACAAATCAGCTGATGTGGGACTATGAATACCTCACGGGGTGAATTTTACCCACCTCACCACAATGATCCTTTTACCTAACACCTGGAAACTGCAAAATCCTGCCTTGACGTGTGCACACACACACGCGCACACACACACACACACACACACACACACACACACACACACACACACACACACACACACACATACACACACACACACACACATATTCTCCCACTCCTACATATATATAGATTTTTTTGCTATAACCAAAGCCATTTTATTTCTACATTTCTTAACTGCGGTTGTGTTCTTGCATCTCTCTGTATGTCCACACACACGCCACGCATGCATGCATTGATATGAGTACAGGGTGGAATTTATTTGACATTTAAGTTTACAAAAGTTACAAATGGAATTGTGGTCGTCTCTCAGGCCTCTGAGAATACCATTTTGGTGATTGGCTCCGGAGATATTTTTTGGCAGAACCGATCATGGGAATTGCCTGAGCTTATTGAAATTGATCAGTGAGTATTATCTCTTTCTACAATCTTTGCATAGAGAAATATGATTATCAGAGGTGGGTTGTAGCTAGTTACATTTACTCTCCCCACCTCTGATTGCAATGCTGGTGCAGGTACCTCTGCATATCATTCTCCTAAAACATGTGAAGAATTTATTCAGTGAAAAAGTAATTGCATTTTATCAGAAATATTCAACTAAGTAAAAATGGCTAAAAAAACTTCTGTGTCTGTTAACTCGACTTCTGATGTTACACATGTTGCTCAGCTTACATTCATCCTAAGATATGTGTCACCTGAAGGACACTCTCAGGAGCACTTTCTGAAGATTCTACCAAGTGAAAGTCATGCAGTTGAAGCTTTATGTGAGTCTGTAGAGCAAAAGGATTTGGTTTTGCTGGTTAGGTTATTCCTTTTAAACTTTTGATTTTAATAAGTAGTTTTACAAGCAAAGACTAAGTTTCGGTTTTGATAACTTTATTTCCACTTGCAAATAACTTTTTAATGCTCAGCAGTTTTTGTGCATGAATCTTGTTCATGGTTTCCCCCAGTGTTAGGGGTGCTAGGGCAGTCCACCAGCAGCCCACCATGTTTTTGTGTTAAATGTTAAAAAAATGTTAAAAGATGACAGGAAATTTTACTAGATAAAGATGTGTTATTCTTAAGGTACAAAGTTCAAGTACTGTGTTAAGTTTCCTTATATTTTCCTAAATTTTCCCGTTTTGTTTAATAATGTGTGCCGCTTGGTGCAGTATTTTGCTTAGCTGGTTGTGACTGATTGGTATTTATCGAAGTGAATGAAATATTTACAAGGAATACTCTGGATGAAGAAGACCTGTCTGTGATTGGCTGGTGGTGTGATTAATTTACATTAACTTTATCAAGTTGCAAGTGCAGACACAAAACACATATTGTATTGGGCGTATTGAGCGATTGGGTGTGAGGTGTAAATGCATAGGCCACGTTACTCTTTGTTCACAAAGATTACACTCACATCAATCTTACTGCGCACCCAACACAAACCTCTAAAGCTAGGTTTTAAAGTTGACACATTGAACTGGGTAGCATCTCCACCCCTGTGCGTTGGCCTCATATGCTGTTGGTGCACCTGGTCATGCACCTATGAATTTTTGTAACTCGGCACGGATTGTACACCACCTTTCACTCAAACTAGATGATTTGGAAGGTGCTCTTGCAGAGCATGCCTGCACTGGCATTTATATGAACCCTTCATGAGGGCTCATTTTTGGAGAATACTGCACCAAGGTAGGCATCAAGTATAAAAGCCACACCACTTGCTTGGGTCATGCACACTCAACACGAACTTCCAAAAGCTCAACTAATTCTATATAGTTATGCTTTTAGAGATTTGCATTAAGCACACACTAGCCGAGCAAGAAATGAGGCTTTTATACTTGACATGTATATTGGTGCTATATTCTCCAAAAAGACAGCCTTCATCGAGGAGCATATAAATGCCGGTACAGACGAACCTACTCTGCAAAAGCTCATTAAAAATAAACCATTTTGAGTGAAAGGTGGCTCACGATTAACGTCGAGTTCAGTGCATCAACTATGTCTTTGGTATTACTGTTACTGGTGTTTAAAAAATATACTTAAAATAAATTTTAAAAAACAACACCCAGCCTGCGGGGGTTGGGGGTGGGGAGTGGCATTTAGGTTCCTGGTTGGCCTGCCATGCGTATAATACCCTGGGGGAAACCCTGCTTGGTGAAGTGACTGATGATTTAAGTATATTCGTACAGTACAAGTACGAATATTTCTTTCTAGCATGTAAACTATTTTACTATATACCTTTTTTTCTGGCTTTAGAAACTTTAAAATGATGCAGACTGTCATCATATTATACACAACATAATCAGCATTGTTATTTACATCTCCCCAAAATGTTTTTGTGAATAGGGCCCATAAATTAACTCAAGCCCATGAGTGCACATCCTCCTAAATACAACCCTTGTAACATCATCAGTTTTGCTACTTTTGGCTATGTTCTATGCTTCCTTGTTCTCCCTCTCTGTCATGGTTTCCACATATTTTTTGACTTCAGACTTTAAAATTATCATAACTATTGTAAGCTAAAAGCCTGACACAACTGTAACAGAAATATTGAAAAAAATCACAATCTATTAAAGAAAAAAGATTAAGTGCTTGTAGGAGGCAAGATAAAAATTAACTTCTAAAAGATGAGCTGGAAATTTGAAGATGAACTAAGATACCAAGTTGTCATTTCAAGGTTTGGCAGTTGGAATGAATTATTCAAATTTAAAAATCCAAAATTCTGCGCTTCACAGCATGCTTGTTAAAATATAGTATGGCACAAAAATGCCTCAGAAAAGTCCTCAGAAACAACCTAACAAAAAGTTAGTGATGCTTATCTGGCTAAAAAAGGACACAAACTACCCAGAAGAGTTTGGACTTGACTATTGAACAATATAAAAAAAAAATCATGCAAAAATAAAATTCTTTAACACATGACAAAATGATATCTAATAGAACAAGCAATTTAACAATCTCTGAGGTCACTTCGTAACCAAGGTTTTCATCCAGCAAGAAGTAAATATGACATTAGATGATATTAATGTTTACATCATAAACTATATTGATCAGGTTTGCATGGGAGAAAGGCATTGCTCTTCTGCACTTTTTCCCTAGACACTTAGACAAGTCACAAAATAAATAAATAAAAAAAAAAAATAAAAATAAGTTAAGATGAGTGAACTGAGAGGACTATGGAAGTAAATAAGAAGTTATATACATTGAAAAATTCATACCAGCATATAAACTATACTTTGCCTGCAAAACATAGCAGTGATATTGTTATGGCATGGGCTATTTAGGTTTAAGGTGGTCCTAGACAGCTTAGTATTATTGATAGAACAATGAGCCCAATTTAATCAGTGAATTCTAAAGTAAAAATGTTGGGGCATTTGTTTTTAAAATAGAAGAGAAAGTGGGTAAAGCATCCACCGGACAAAGACCCTATAAACAGACATTCTACCATTGGTAAGCAAAAACAAGGTTAACAGTTGAAATTTCAAATATCTTAATATATTTTTAACCTAAAATATTTTTCAGGTTGGATCAGATCAAGATGCCTTGAAGTGAGAGGCTGAAAAAAAATCACCTTCTAACCCCAATCAATACAGAATTATGGCCTTAAATTCCTCGAGGTGGACATGCAGGAAACAATAATCTGTTCCCAGAAATATTTACATATATCCTATTATTGCTGCATGAGAGTTACAGCAGTCTTTGAACACAAAGGTTTTTAATCTTAACAGCCAGATGAATATCATATTTTTCTTCAGTAAATAAGCTACAAAATTTTTATCTTAATTGTTTAATTAGGAAGTTAAGAACTTTTGCAGAGATAATCATAAAATATTGTAAACCAAAGTGAAACAGTGTTAGACTGTAGTACATAATAAGCAAATATATGATCATTTCTTCAGTGCAGTGTTTATCTATAACATCCTAACTATAAAATAAATTAGTGCATTTACTGAAAAGACAAATACTTCTGTATCCATCAACCTGGGCATTACAACATGCACTTTGTTCATTTTTTAATGCATTAAATCTAAGTAGGTGTATTTTGTTCAAGTGGATTCAAGGACGTTTGAGAGGCTGTGCTGGCAACAACAACAAAAAAAAAAATTGAAAAATGGGCATCCATCTTTGATGCAAATCCAGTTGATAGAGCTCTCCTTTCACCAAACTGAGATCACCTGGTTGCATCATTAATGCAGCAGGAGCATAATTTTGGATTTAATAATCATGATGGCAGGTCATTCCACTTTCAGTCATTGACTAGTGAACCAGAAGGTTAATGTGCTACACGAGCAGTGGGCGTATCTAACTGATCTAAAGAGGGATGTAGGAGATGTAGCTTTCACACAGACATAAAAAGTTCATTTTAAAAGACTATTTTTGGACATGAAACCTCTCCTTCACGAAAGCACATTTGACCTGTGAGAAATTCCATGGTCCCTCCTTTTATACCGAGAATAAGAAATGAAGTTTATTCTGTATTTTTCAATCTTCCAGGTCTTTCAAGATGCAGTTTTATTTATAGTGCCTAAAGTTTGCTCTTCATGCTATTTTCCTTTTCCAGAGAAAAACTTAAAAGTATTTACAAATTACCTACAGTATCTGATTTATAGCTATGCTATATTTTCTTCATTGATTGTTTGTAGCATATCTTTAGCTTTAGTACTGAAAAAATCCTAAATTGACCTTTGAAATAAGTATTAAAGTGCATGTTTTGGTTTTTTTTTTATTATTATTTTTGCAAAATTATGTGACATCTCCTGTTTTCTTGTAACGATCAGTAGGGTTTCTGTGTTGACGCTTTGCATGGACACAAACGCTGACAAATATTACTGATATATATATATATATATATATATATATATATATATATATATATATATATATATATATATATATATATATATATATATATATATATATATATATGTTAAAAGTTGAAAAAAACACACCAAATAATATTGCAGAATAAAACATTTAAGTTTGCTCAATTTTGGCTAGAAACAATAGTGAAACATTACTTGATTAATGTGTAAGTTAGAGCTTCTCTATCTAGAAGTTGTTTCTTAGCCAATCTGGGCAAGTTTGTTGAAAAGCTAAAATCCTAGTAGATCTCAAATGTCAGGAGCATTTTTGATTTTGTAAAATAACAAGCCCACAAGCAACAAAGCTTTTGAACAGCTGTTTAATTTAATCTTAGTTACCGATTTTCATCTGTATGCATTGTAGCCTACTCATTTTGTAATATTCTCATGTTTTTGTTGTTTTGTTTAGTCTTTGTAAAAAAAAAATTGTTTGGTATATATTTTGCTGAGCAAAAAGGTTTTCCACTCAATAAACCCAAAAAATGTATTCTGTTCTATTCTATAGAAACAAAAACAAATAAAACTGCTGAGCCACTGTGGACACACTAACTATAATTTCAGAAAAAGCTTCCAAAGTAGAAGAAAACATTACATTTTATTTTATTTTTTAGCAAAAATCAAAAGTAAAACAAAAATTGAGTTTAGTAACCAAACTGACAAATTGTATATATATATATATATATATATATATATATATATATATATATATATAT